>CM049808.1:12772722-13455519 GCA_027422405.1 Ptychobarbus kaznakovi | reverse complement strand
TATTGAGTACATATACAGTTAAATTAACACACTTTCCAGAAGGCAACAATTCACTTTTTTTTTTTTTTTTTATTTGGTCTTATGAAGTATTCTATTTGTTGAGAGAGTGAATTGGTGGGTTTTTGTTAAATGTGAGCCAAAATCATCACAATTAAAGAACCAAAGACTTAAACTTATACTTCAGTCTGTGTAGTAGCTACTACATTTGATGAGGAACCAACTTAATGACTGTTAAAGTTATGTTCTATATAGTATGAAATCAACCCAGATGTACTATATCCTCATGTCATTGTCTTGACCTAAAGTGTCAATTATTTTCACCGTCTGTTTAGCAGAGACATGGACCTATTTGGACACAGGACATGTCCTAAAAAAGGCCGGAGTCTAACCCCTTTATATGTCTGTTGGTATGCTTTGGCTATTGCTGATGTAAGCACGAGAAGAGCATTCAGCTGCTTATTACTTCCTAGTAAGCACCTTACTAACTGATCCTGCTAATTCTACTCCTGATCTTAGAGAGAGCAGAGCTAATTGGATCATTCTGGACAAATTTGGATTAGTCTTTGGCTGCGATTTAAGTTTCTTTTTGTGAATCTTTTAGGATCATTCCAGATCATAAATGATCCGCTGTTCTGAGTGATTTTTAAGTGTTATTACACACTGCCCAGGCATGATGTTTTATTTTGTAAACGGTTCCTGATTTTTGTGTCTGGGTCAACATTACATGTCACACACTGGCTGTTTGAGGGTTGTAATTCTTTAGTTTCTGGCCTAATGAGTTATTAAACTAAACCGTGAATTCAACTGTAATGTTAATGACCTTAAATTTGATTTGGTTTACCTTTTGTTAGGGAAAGGATTATTAACCAGGTAACCCTGATTTGTGGAGAGGACAAGGGAAAGGCCTGGCAGGGTTTCCCCAGTCGGATATCCGTTCACAGGGTAGGGTTTAATCTCATCCGGGCCCTTCACAGAGTGTTACAGTCATTAATACATGCAGCCACACAAACACAGGAAATCTATCTCTATAGGTGCCTCGTGGGTGCTGAGGTAGTTTCAGGACACTGTAGTACTCAAGTCTCAGGTAACAATGGTGCAGGCAACAAAAAGCATGATTTGTTAGTATTAAGGCCCGTTTACACCAAGAACGATAGCAGTAAAAGTAATTAAAACAACCGCATCCATGCCAACGCAATAATGTTCTGTTTATTATAAGCATGCACTGCAGTTTTAAAATGCACCTTTCTTACCTCTTTAAAAATGCAGAAGCTCTTTAAAGCAGGATGGATTCTGATTGGGTGTCATTACCGGCGCCGATATTAAGCATTTTACCGATTATCGATTTCGCCATTTTAAAAACAGATTTGCCGATAATTATTATTATATTTTTATTTTATGCAAACAAACATACTATTTACAGGTGACATTATTTTATTAGTGAATAAATAATACAGGTGAAACTATTTAATTGTTTAAATGCATATTTGGCTCGATGGAGCCTGTCTAGCTCAACACTCTGTGAGAGTGAGGCGATCTCTCAATCTCTGAGAGCAATCTCCGCCCACCGTCATCTGATATGTAGGAAGTCACGCAGTCCGACCAATCAACGCGGAAAACTGAGGCAGTCTCACACCGAGAGCACTAATGGAGCGCGTCTGTGATCACGCATCAGTTGTCTCTCAAAGGGTAAAGCAGCAGCAAGACGTTGCTGAGTTGCAAAAAACACTCAATATAACCTATGATGTCCGCGATGCGGAAAATGCAGGAGGATCGCGCGAATGCAGTCATATAATGGAATTTACCGTATAATGCGGAATGTCACGGAATGTGTCGAAGTTTGGATGAATTAATCAAAAGTAGGTCATTACACTTAAATCGATCGCGCTATGGACTAGTATCTATAAAATTAAGCTGCAAAAACACTATTTAATATGAATCCTGCATGTTTCTGCATCTTTGTTAATGAATGACACAGACGTTGGGTTTCATTTACTGCACACATACATGAAGAGCGTGTGAAGCTCGCGGTGTTTTCAGCATCTCCGTCTCACTAAATGAGGACATAAATACATAAGCAACATCCCCAGTATGCTCGGAGAGTCACTTGATGAGCATTTGACCGTTTATTTGAGTAAAGACGATCGTCATATCATATATACATAGGCTACAGAAACTTAAAAGGTCTCATGGCAACCTGTCAAAATATAAGTTCGTTTAGGAAATATTACTGTATCCGTAATACAACTACAACAATTATTACAACTTTTGTTGAGAATAATCACACAATACGCTATACGTTTTACTTTAAGTTTTACAAAAATGTTTACAGAATGCGTCTGAGTGATCTCTGTACTTATGTGTATTATTAATATTACTGTTTATTTAATGTTGTTTGTTATTAACCGTTTTCAGAATTAAAGACATGTTTAAAAGCATTTAAAGAACGTTTTTTTTGTCAGAGCCTCTTGTTATTATTAATTTTTGGCATTCATTTTATTTTACACCAGACACGTTTATCGGTTCAAAAATCGGTTATCGGTCTTACTTGATCTGTAATTATGTATCGGCCCTGAAAAACACATATCGTCGACCCTGGTGTCAATGTTTTCATCATTCATCAGTAGGATAAAAAAAAATCATTCTGAAAGTGATCCAGCGATATCATTCCTCTGCTATAATTTGATCCTTGGTGTGAAATGGAATCACAATATATTTATCACAAGATATATCACTCCGTCTTTACAGTGCATTATTCACGCACATGCAAAGAAAGAGTAAACGAGAGTTTTACCTACCACAATTGATGCACTGCATGTAAATGTTTTTTCTCAAGTTTTCCTGTCAAAATAACGGAGTTTGTTTAGAATTATCCAGCATTTAAGAACAAGTAGAAGCCATTGCCAGCTCCTTCAGTAGTGGGTGGGAATATTGTGCACATGGCAATCCCATTGGCTAATGCTCACCTATTACAGTCCATGTTTTTGATTTCAGCTAATTTGTTTTAGCAAACACAGACAACGTGATAAATGATAAACCCAGCAGCTCATTTGACCGTAGCACATTTTATGGTTTTGTTCTTGTTGTTGTTAGTAGCATGTTTTATATTGTTGTTGTTTTTATTATTAGTAGTAGTGTTATCTTATCAGCATTGTTATATGACATGGATGTGATTTTTGTTTTTTTTTTATAAATATGGATTTCCGTATTTTCCGACCTGAGGGACGACCCATGTGATTCGCGTAGATCCGAGTAGTTGGTCACTGCATGATGATTGAAATCGCGCAAACTGCCTTGAGCTAATTTATTAATCAATTATCATTTTGACTTAACTCTTTTCTTTATTTAAAGGCTGAAATGTGAGGTTTACCTTTTTATGAAACTTTTTCAAAGCTTTATTTGAACATTTACATTAGATATTTGAGCATGCTATTAAACTGTTGCCAGTCAAGTTGTCATTTTAAAATCTAATGTCATTGTTTTAGTGATTATGCAAACAAAGTCTGCTTTATTTGTTGTTTGTTGATTTTGAAATATAAAATTTGGTGAAGTGATTTATGTGTTGGTACTTTTTGAACATCTGCAGCACATTTTAACAATACCTTGATAATACTGATAACCGTGATAAGAAATGTTCATACCGTTACAGACCTAGTTGTGTTATTGTGATGTTTTTCTCAAATCTGAATGTTTGAGAGGTCTGAAGCTGCATTAATTCTCCTGTAAAGGGACAAATAATGATACTACTACTAAAAAAGATCATAACTGGAGTAATAATGAAGAAAATTCTGATTTGCATCCCGGGAATAACATTTACATTTTTATAGTATATTAAAATTGAAAACTTTTTTTTACTTCAAATAAATTCAGCCTTGATGAGCAGAAAATATTTATTTCAGAATCATTAATTGTAATGTTTCCAAACTTTTGGCAGCTAATTTCTAATTCTATATACTTTACTATAATATATTATAGTATTTTATTTTATTATATGATATTGTTACCATGATTAAGTGCTGCTTTTTATTTTTTACAGGACAATAGTATGTATTCTTACAGTATAAGATATCTTTTAATGTGCTAAAATATATATTTTTAATAAGTGCTGAGGGCGTGGCTTGTGTGCGTGGTCAGATTTTCCTTCTTTTTTTTGTCTCTAGCTGATCACATGCCTGTATGAGAAAATATGACAAGAAGGAAGCTTAAGAAAATTATTACCAAATGGTGATTATATTGCCAGGGTGTGCAGTGTATTGTTTATCATTTAAGTTTGTGTCGTACGTTTAAAATAGCTTAAAATACTCTTAAATTATTGCAAGTTTTAATATTCAATGCAAGATTATTTGTATAGCGCGTTTCACGATACAATCGTTGCAAAGCAGCTTTACAGGAAATTAGGTTTCTACAATAGATTTATACATTGCAGAAACTTAATATATTTAACTTATGACAAAATGTGGTTAGTTCTGTATACTGTCTGAGGGTTGGCATCATCTCTTCTCAGGTGTTTGGTCATCTCAGATCATTTAAGGTTGGATCCAGACTGAAGATTGTCCTGTCGTAGAAACAGAGAAACAAATAGAGACATAATTAGCGTAGCTGTTGTTCCATCCAAGCAAAAATAATTATGAGATGATTATATGAATGCTTGGCTAAAGAGATGTGTCTTTTAATCTAGATTTAAACCGAGAGAGTGTGTCTGAACTCCGAACATTATCAGGATTATCAGTTTGGGAGCCAAATATGAAAAAGTTCTGAGAGAAAAAAATATGAGAGACTTTAAGTCCCACAGAATAAGTTATGTTCTATATGCACTATTATGCTAGTTGGCAGTATTGCCCCAAAGTCTGTTTTACTGGTTCCATTTCTGAACTTTTTTAAACTTATTTCACCTATTTTCATTTCAGTTGGAGATCTTTTTGTAGAGATTGAACCCAGACAAAAGTTTTAAAGCAACAACCAGCAATGCCAAATGAGCTGCGAGTAAATTGTGATTCTAATTCCACAGAGTGATCTCTTTGCTTTCCATTGAGGTGTGAAGTCTGGACTCCATGGGGCACGCTGAGCTTTGAATATCTATTTACGCTACAACAGGATTAGTGTTCCCCTCACTCTCTTTGCTTGTTTTGACCATGTCATCACTCCTACAGTAGTAAACACGGCAGCCTTTATTGTAACACACCTTGCCAAATTCTTCGGTTAGACCCGTTTAATGGTGTTTTCACACTGGGTTCAATTGTTTGGTCTAAAGCAACATTTGAGCCAACACATTCAGCTCTTGCTGGTCTCTTTTAACATTATAACCTTGAGTTTAAATGCCAGTAATTTGTCATCAACAATATGAGTGCCACCTTGAATATTAGCGACTGCTTTTCACTGCTGCAACAGGTTATTATGACTCAACTAGAAGTTCATATCTTTAGTTTTTTTATTCATGTTTTTGATGCTTTGAAATTACGACAATTTCCAAGTTCACATCAACCATAGTTCTGGGTTTGGTTGAGTGGAGCATGAATATTTCCAACATGGAGTATTTAAGTGGTCTAGAGGTTTATTGCCACCAAACCCCACATGCACATGTAGAGAAGGAAGGCGTGATTATGGTGTGAGGAAGGCCAGGCCCTCTGATCGGGGGGACAAGGATGAATTGCTAGAAGACAATGCTTTACTTGTAAGAGCCTAAAACAGATTAAAATCGATAGAAATTAGAGAATACTGGAGAGGATAGCGAGGGAGGGAAAGGAAGTGAAGCTGAAGAGAAGTTCTGATTGTGTTACTCTCTTCCACTCAGATTTGGGTGAGTAGTTCTCATTCAAAAAAAGATAGTGGCCCTGAAACTCCCTGCAGCCAGTGCTTGCTTTGTTTAAACGTCTCTGAGACAAAGGAGCCCATTATAAAGAAGAGGGACTAACACACATCTATTGCTCCCTTTGTCTCATAGTTTAGACAATTAGGCTCTCAAACAGTCACCTCATAAGAGCGCACTACTATAGTTCGCTGTCCCGGTTACAACGTCAGAGAGGTTATGTAGCCGTTTTGACCTCATGTATGCATTCTGAACTATTGTGGGCTTTTCCCATGGCGCATGAGTGCTGAGTTCCAGTTTAAGCCCTCTGAATGTCTGAAACTAAATTGCGTCCCTCTTTCACTGTAGAACAGTTTATTGTGCACAACTATGCTAGAAGGCTTGTGGATTTCATTGTTTTCATTCCATTTTTAGTTATCTAAAGTGTATCTTTCACTTTTTTTTTGGTCCCACGATTCTGGGTTTTGCACAATTTTTTAAGTCAACACGAAATCAAAATTGCTGCGGATTACATTTGTCTTACTGATTTGTGATGATCATTGTATGTTATTCCAAAGGCGAGTAAAGGTGTTTAGTATTTCAGCGAAGCTGTGAAGCAATTTTTGGCATTATGTCACTGACCTATTGGGTTACAACTTACCTGTTGACTTTTGAACGAACCACTGCTTGTCTTTACGGTGTTTGTCAGTTTTGAGCTAAGACGATGTAGGTGACTAGTCATCAGACATCTTGTCTGATCTTGCCTAATTATTTGGAAACTGTATGTTGCTGTTTCTGTATTGGGTGATGAGTGGTATCTTCTTCTCTCACTCATACACTTACAACCAGACTCTAGTTTTTGTGTTTCTATAAAAAGTTGCTGGCTTTAGTTCAGATGCACTAATGTTTGTTCCATAGGAAGTACTGCTGAAAAGGTCAATCCATAAACTCAAATTGCTGCTCTCTAAAAAAGGTAGAGATCAATGTCTGATGGCTTTGGCCTAATTACCTGGTTGTTATGAAATGACATACCCGTATCCAGTGGCAAGATACAGATATTTTTTTTAGGGTCAAAATCACTGAAATTATGATAATTTATTCAGATTTTCTGCTACATTAGGTCTATTTAACATGTAGTAAGAAGCACTAAAGAAATAGTTTTGTGTAAAACTAAACCCACCGCATAGTCTTCACTGGATAAATCAAATATGAACGGGTTCTTATTAAAGATACCAAAGTTAACAATAGTTATGCCAAGTTCACACTGCATGATTTTAGCCCGATTTTTCACTCGCCGACAGGTTTTTAGAAATCGCCAATAAATGCCGACATTGGAGGCAAATCGGTGCCCGTTCACGTGAGTGACAATTGCGCAATGTGAATGATCAAAGATGCGATCTGAAGGAATCGCCAATGCATCACTGACACCTAGTGCTAGGTGGTATGACCAAAAATGTATATCACGGTATTATTCAAAATTATACCGGTTTCACGGTATATGACGGTATTTATTTTTTTCATGCATGACTGGGTGTTAACCACATTTTCTACTTACTGAGAGAGGAAAAACTGCAGTAGATTGACATACAATGCCATATTTTGATGTCATGATTAGGGATGGGTACCGAAACCCGGTATTTAACCGGGTTAAATTATTAACCACCTCCATCCTAGTACATCCCTGCATCTTTTTCTATTCTATTCCATCATCTATAGCACAACTGTACATACAATTTATTTATTTTTCCAATTATATATTTTTTTCCAGTTTTTAGTGTATTTATATTTACGTGTTTTTTTTATCCTCATCTTATTTTTATTTTCTGTGTGTCGTTGTTGTCTCTGTGAACTGGAAGCTTATGACACTAAAACAAATTCCTTGTATGTGCAAGCATAATTGTCAATAAAGCTCTTTCTGATTCTGAAATCTCTTTCGGCTTCTTTGAAAGCATTTATGAAGGCACTTCTCTGCTCCTATAGTCCTGTGTCACAGATATGACGGAACTCATCGTAGAGGACAGAAAAAAATTAAACATGCAAGTCTTTCTGTGTTGACATCGTGAATTGTCACAGATGTGACATCAGTTGTCTTCCACTATGACACACTACACAAGATGAAAGATTGAATCTTGCATGCCGACCCCCATTGTAGTTTACGAATCCCCATGACACCCTACGTCATACAGATTGCCAAAATCATGTAGTCTGAAGTGGGCGTAAACACTGCCATGTTGTGAATGAGACCTCTTTCAAAAATGCAATAAAAAAAAAAAAAACTTATTGACCCCAAACTTTTGCCAAAAAAATAAAGAACTTGTCAACAGTGGTGTTGTAACTTGCTTTCCACCTGCATGCCACCTTTTCCCAAATCATTACATGGCAATATGGCATGCTTGTGGTGATAATCAGATGAGGTAACGTGGAGTGTTTTCATAATCAGCCAAAGTAGCTGATTCCCTCAAGTCAAATGTGCTCAATCACGCGGGCTGCTTCACTTTTAATGTTATTGTAACTCTCTCGACAACTGTGTGTGCTTCAAGCTTTCATTCACATGTGGTGTACAGTCTGTGTGTCTGTGCCAATCCACAGATGAATGAATAGAGTGAGCGCTGATGTGTTGTTGGGTGGCAGAGAGCCTCTGGAAGCTGTCCTCCAAAAAGAGCCCTAAATAAATCATTCATCTCCTAATGACTCCACACAGCCTCTGAGGGCCCATAGAGACAGTCACACACAATACCCAACCCAACTCTCACTGAAGGAATGGGGCTGTTGTTCTCACACAAACACCCCAATCATCACCTTAATGACTCTTACAATGCTCCAAATCTCAAATGCACCTTTGATTATACACACGCACGCACGCTCTCACATAGTGAGTGCACAACAAAGCCTAGTATAAATGAACTTTGAGCTAGCTGAAACTATTGAACCATTTCTTCGTTTAGACTTTGAATGACCTTCAGTTTGTGTTTGTTTATAGAATAACTTGAAAGTGATTTATGATTTGGATACAAAACCCCACACATGCCATCGTACATGCTCCATCAATCTGAGAATATTAAATGATATTTAAAAAAAAATTCTTTTTATATATGACATTTTATAGGCTTTGTTAAATGAATGCACCCATGCTAACTTCTCTTCAACTATGTGGTGCACTATGTTTGAGTGCATGATTTGTAAATGTAGATTTATGCTATATCTCCACCTGGTGGTAGTGTAAGCATACATCTTTGCTTTATACTCAAATGTTACTCAAATATTAAAGATTCTTCTGCTTTGTTCATTTATTTATTATTTTCAAAAACTCCACTGGCCCCAAAAAAAAGTTTCTAATTTTATGGTATATGTATTAACATAAATGTTTTCTTAAAAAAAAAAAGTTGCATTATACAGCATTGCTGTGCTGAAAAGTATTCCCTAATTTAAATTTTAGTATTTTACTCTTATCAGATTGTTGCGACTGAAAAAAAAAAAAAAAACATGTAGAAACACGTTAGCCCTGTTCAGGTATGTGGGTGTATGCGTGCGTGTGTGTGTTGTCGGTAGGCAGGTGTTAAGTTGTGAGCTGATGCATGTGCAGACTGAATTAATGTACGAAAGCAGATTTAGAAACAAAGCTGATGTTACATTTTTTTATGGTAATGCGCTTTCTCCTATCTTAGCTTCATATTCAAAGAGAACTATAATTAAGCCACCCAGAAGAGTGTTAAAAACTGGCTTTTTGACATTCTCAAAACATTTTTAGGAGCAGGTGCAACTTTTTACTGTAATGAAATATTAAGAGGTGTATTTCAGAATAGACTGCTAATTGTAAACAGCCTGCAACGGAGAAAGATGCCTAATAATAAAGATGAGAAAGATGGCCAATAGGGCCATGCTAACCAGACAAACCTCGACCTCATGCAACCCACTGCAGCAGACAAGCAAAGATACAAGTCTATTTCATACTGTTAAAAAAACTAACTGATTATACATCCACTTTGATGTTTTGTCCTATTTATATACTAATTATAGAAATGGTTTAATCCGAATACACTTATACTTGTTTTGATATGTCAAGTTAAATATGCTGTTTGCCAGCTTAATGGTGGAAGATCTTCCAGCAGGGGATAACTGCTGAATCTAACCAGCCAACTACTGACCCCTTGAGCCCCAACATAGCAACAGATAAGCTCCCATCCAAGTGACTTCATTTTATTATAGTTTTAGCAGACACACTCACAGCCAGAGTGCCTTATGATGCATTACTGGCACGTGGCAATTTATTGTGTTCCCAATGGTTCATTGTATGAAGTCAGGGAAGCGTTTTGTAGTTTTCCATATAAAACGGGTATGTGTGTTTTATGGATAAAGTTCTACTAGGCCTTTTTGACCTTCGTTGCAGCAAACCTGGTGTGTGTGAGCATGAGATAAACAGTGAGAGAGGTTTTGTGTGAAAAACAGAAGGTAAAAAGTGTGATTCTCTTGATTATTCATGGGTTAGCTTAAATGCACTGCAGATGAATTTAGCAATGAATCTCTGGTGCCCTTGAGCATTTACATAATCTCTTTGCAGTGATGCAAGTATATTAGAGCCCTTCGTCATATCAATTACCTAAATCATTTTTTATGTAAATAGTCCTGATCAGTACATCATCTTTAGAGCTTTAGAGGCTGATTCAGTCCAACATAAAGTGTTTTCTCTTGATTTACTGATCTATGAGACACTTAATGCACCTGCAGATGATTCAATGATCTTTGGCATTTTTTTTTACTAAATAACTAACTTGAAGCAGTGATGCTCAAGTATATTAGAGCCCATATCAATTACCTAAATCATTTTTTATGTAAATAGTCCTGACATTTCTCTTGTGATCTGTGGGGAATGGCTTAAACTTTACAGCTGCATGCCAGTAATAAAAGTAGCTTAAAGGTAAAATGACAATTTGTCTTTTGCCATACGCATAACACATTAATGGTCTGGGTTCAGTAAAAGTTAAACTCAATTGAAAGCATTTTTGGCATAATTTTGTTTGCCACAAAAAATATAAATAAATAGACTTGTAACTCCGAACAGGGGTGCTGTTTTGGATTTAGGGTAAATCTGTAAACATTGAAATACTAAGTTTTAATAGTACAGCCACAAGATGCATGTTAACCTTTTCTGTGTCCACAAAGTGTGTTAGTGGTTTGCATTTTAATTCATACATAATCTGCAGTTTAAAGTATTACAGATAAAACCACTATTAATTATTTATTCACTTAATTTACTGTACAGACATTTAACTTGCTTTTGGTACACATTTAACTTGTAATATATATTGAACTTGGAAAATGCATGTCAATATATATTGCATGTGCACACCAATGTGATAAGTTTACCTCAGCAGAAAAGTGTGTTAGTGGTTTGCCAGTCGCAGAGGACCGAGTAGTGATGACAGAGAAGGGTTTACAGACATGCACATTGAGGAAAAAACAGCAGACTGCCGTGAAGGATTATGTAACAAAAAAATGAGTAGGAAATGTATCAAACTATTTGTGTATTGTCTCTCTGATCTTGCGGAGGCTTGCAATAGCATCTGATCTCTACTGTGTTCTTTCTTTTTCTGGAGAGCATGTCTGTGTTTTTTATGTGTGTAAAATCACTTTACCTCTTAAACAAGTCTATGCTCAATTCCCATCTTCTGTCCTTTTTGGTTCAAATTGCAGATCCACCTGATGGCTGCACTTTGTAAACTGTAATTAGCTGTAATGTCATCACTAGATGGCAGCAGTGCGCTTTATGATTATCGTATAGCAGCATAAGATTGAATCTCCAGAATACCTTTCATTGCGATCAGGTGTTTTTTTTTTTTTTTCTTCTCCATACGGTTTCTTGTTCCACAAACCTGATACTGTGTGATCTATATAGAGGCAGAGCAAGTATGGTTGCCCCCACCTTCTTTCCATCTCTCAGTTTTTCATTTGTTCTTTCGGGCCGCTGGTTACAGGTCTTTGGGGTGACATAAAGGTTTCAGGTGCTTTCGGTGCCGCGGCACGGATCAGGGCAGGCACAGGGCCCTGGACGGAAAAAGCAGAAATTGGAATTGATTTCGGGAACATTTGGGGCTAATGTATCTGTCTTTTTGCTGCTTTCTCTGTTCCTTTGCCTCACATCTTCCATCTTTGAACTCATTAGATATCATAGATATTACAGTGAAAGCTCAGTTTGAAGGGCTTGTCCTGTTCAAACCTTTTATTTGTACATGCATTCTTAAATTAAACCTCTGTTTAATATAGCCTAATCTTTTATTTAATAAATGTATTTTATTATCTTTTATAGATTTGCCAATGACATAACCAAGGATTTGCAGGCCGGGGTCGAGTCGGCCAGCCCCCACATTGCTGGATTTTTGTGGTAACGTTGTGAAGTTTAAAGGAAGCAGATTCGCCAGTCACCATGCCGGCCCTCTCCACCGGAACCGGCAGTGAGATAGGTACCTCATCCTTCACCTCATACCTCATTGTACGGCAGTTAGGGTCTTCTAGTTTGACCAGCCAAGTATGGCCAAATGACAGCTTATGATTACGAAGTGTAAAATTGTGTCTTCTGCAGTCACACATCTAATGTGTTTCAACTCTTCATGAAAAAAATTGTTTTATTTATACTTATAAAATATTTTATAAGAAACCTCTTATGCTCATCAAGCTCATTATTTGATAAATGCAGTAAAAATGCTCAAAATTTGTACAATATTACAATTGAAAATAACTTTTCTCTTTGAATATATTTTAAAATGTAATTTATTCCTGTGATGACAGTTGGGCTGCTTAATAATTTTTTGGAAACTTTATTTAACGCTTTTTTTAAAGCTTTATTTAAATAAAAAGTTCTCAAGAACAGAATTTATATGAACTGAAAATCAATCAATTTAATGCATCCTTGCAGGAAAAAAATTGACCTTAATCTTTTTAATGCAAGTGTTTTTGGTGTTTGGAGACCATACTGCTAAACAAATTGTAACTTAGAAACACCTTTGCCTCCTTTTTTTTTATTAATTTGCTTTTTTCTCTGCCCACATCCCTCACTCGGTCTCATTTCCTTTATAAAGAAGGCATTACCAAGTGAATATAATTCATTAGAAACTAATACCTATTTGGGGTATAAAAGTCTGATGGATGAGCACAAGGTAGCTGGGAGACATTTGGTATTGTTAGGTTACGTCTGCTGTGCACGATCCTGTCTTGCCCAACAGGTTTTTAATGAACACTTTGAAAGACCAGTAAGCCACTGTGGATCTGATAGATTTGAACCATTACATACCTCATGTCAAGATGTGCGCAAGGGCTCTTGTGCCCAGAACATTATGCCACTGCTCTTGATGTGTTATTGGCTGCTATGCTGTTGTTGGACACCTGACATAAACTCTCGCTCACTCATTCACACACACGCACATTCATAAGGCAGGAAATTGAGATTTAATCACCAAAGCCCACTATAAATTGATCAAGGATGATTGCCACAAAGTTATTAGCTTGTTTCTGGCTCCTCTGGATCTGGATTTTTTTTTTTCTGTTCTGGCTCTCTCTCATTGAAACTCTCCATCACACAGTGTCTGTTCTGTTCTCGTTCCTCTGTATGGACATAAAATGCTGTTCTTTTTACCCAATCATATGTATCCTGTTTTTTGTGTGGGTGTTTTGCTTCCTGGTTTCATTTGATTTCACTACCTTTGGGTGTCCTTGGGCTGACAGACCCATCCACCCACTATCTGTAAAATGTGTATGTGAGAGAACGAGAATCTGGTGTTGATGTCATATGATAAATTACTGTAATTCCTCTTGCATCAACTGCAAACTCAATCATCCTGTTCACTTCAACTCACGATCTGCAGTTATACACTCATAGCCACCCCCCCACACACAAAAAAAGGTACATTTTTTTGCAGTCATGATATTATTTTCTTCCAGTCCAGATCAGCTCTGTATTTCTTTGCTTGTATGTTTTATTAATTATTATGGTTTTCTTCCTTTTTATTAATTTGAGTTTAGTATTTATAATATTTGTATTATATATTTTAATTATGTAAAATTAACAACTAAGCAAATTAATTTGACATTTATTTGTATAATTTGTTGTATAGCATTTATTTTATATTTATATAATTTTATTAATTTTAAATATTTAATTTAGATATTTAAAACAAACAGGCATGCATTTAGTTTCTTTGTATTTATTTAGCAAAATTAGATTTTTATTCATAAATTTGTATCACTTATATATTATTTTTATATAATGTCATTAATTTGTTATTTCAGAAGCAGGAGTGATGGTTCGGTTGTCATTATTTTCTCTCAGTTCTGCCACAGTGAAAGGAAAGCTCATTCAGTGAGCGGTTTGGTCCTCAGAGCTGCACTCCCACCTGCCTTCCCCACAGTCTGTTAGCCTGATCACTTTGAATCTGCCCTTTTGATTGGAGCATCATAGCCCCCTACCAGATTTTTTATGAGCCATATGAAGTTTTACTGTGTTATTCTGGGCTGGCCTGCTCGTCCAATTATGATAACTCTCCCCAAGGCATCACTAAAAAGAGAAGAGCGCCATGTAGGCTCGAGAGAGACAAAAAGGGACACGTGGGAAATTTTTAAGACAGAAGTTCTTTAGCAGATAAGCCGCCTCTAATGAAGATGAATTGATGTGTGACAGGTTTTATGCATGCAACTATCTGTGCAGGTATTCTACTTGAAACTGGAATTGTTTTTTGAGTAGTGTGTATGGATACGCTTATTTAAGTCATTTTCAGAAACGAGTGTATGGTTATGATGCTATTGTGCATAACGAGATCCATATTGAGCTCCATATTGTTTATCGTTCAGGTGCTGAGTCTCTCTTATGGCTTCAGCAGAGTATCGGCTGAATATGGCTGCAATGAGGGATATGACAGGAATGGCCATATTAAATTTCTTCTCGGCTAACAGTACATTTTTCCATTCTGATGTCAAGAATGCAGAGCATCTGGGAGAAGAGGACAAAACGAAAGAGAGGGAGGGAGGGAGAGAGGAACGTTAGTAGCGGCAGCAGCATGCGCTTTGGGAGCACTTTATTGATTTCCAGCCATTTATCCTCTTTTCCATCTTCCCCTCTCTTTCTCTTTCTCTCTCTCTTTCGCTCTCTCTCTCTTTCGCTCTCTCTCTCTAGCTCGCTCGCTCGCTCGCTCTCTCTCTCTCTCTACTGCC
Organism: Ptychobarbus kaznakovi; assembly: GCA_027422405.1. Lineage (NCBI taxonomy): Eukaryota > Metazoa > Chordata > Actinopteri > Cypriniformes > Cyprinidae > Ptychobarbus > Ptychobarbus kaznakovi. Next base: position 13,440,539 of record CM049808.1, on the reverse strand, counting down.
ACAGGGATACAGAACTGTAACACAAGGATTTGTTGCCACTGGAATAGCTCCCTGTTTCCAATTGCATCAGAATGAAAATTTCCACTTCATTTTATCAAATGCAGGAGAAAGAGAGGGAGAAAAGCAGAATGATGAGGAATTTAATTTATTTTTATTTTCAGAGGATATAGATATCTGTCAATGTTTACGAGGAGAATACATTTGGATCTGAATATCTGGTATGGTGGTTGCTGGAATGTAAAAGGGTCTCAACATATTTATACACAGTTGCAACAACAACTTTTTTTTCGTAGGTATGCAGAAGTCTTTATCACAGTATTAGGGTGTTGTTGGGAGTGAGATATTAGCCTTAGTCAAAAGAGGTCAGTATTATGTGATATTTTGGCCAGATATGGAACCTGTCCCTTCTTCAGTGTAATAGCTATAGTTTATAAAACCCAACTTTAAATTCAGACTTGTCAGTTGTAGTCCTCTGTTATTTTTCTGCTGTGATTGAGCTCTGATATAGACATGAAATGTGTACTGTCACAAGGAATCAGTGTGTGATTTGACCAAATCTTTTCTACAGGTGTTCAGATGGCTGCTTCAGGATCACATTCCCTCCTGTTCAGTCTAATCGCAGTAAAATAACAGATATTCTGGGCTCCAGAGATTCTCATGTTGAGGGATGGTTTGACCTTGGCTACTGTGCAGCTAGATCAGAAAAGATGCAGAAAAGCCAATTTTTCTGTGTCCACATGTTGATAAGCACTTCATGGATCTGAAATGGTAAAAAAAAAAAGACCCAGGAATAACTGACTTAGGAATTTAGGAACCAAATGAGCAGAATTGCACAATATACACTTAATAAAACAAAAAAGATTTTGTTTTATTAAGGATGCGTTAAATTGATCAAACACACCAGTTAAGACATTTATAATGTTGTGTAATTTGAGCACCAAATCAGCATAATTTCTTAAGGATCATGTGTAACTGGAGACTGAAAATTCTGATTAGCCATCAAATGATTAAATGGCATTTTAAAATACATTAAAGTAAAAATGCTATTTTAAATGGTTATTTCACAATATTCTATTATTGTATTTTTTAATCAAATAAATGGCATCTTGGTGAGGGTAAGATGTTTTCAAAAACATAAAACCTTACTGAGCCCAAAGTTTTGAATTGTAGTGCAGTGTTTACACTGTCTTTAGTATATTGCCACATATAAATGTCCATCACCAATGGTGAATTGATTTTAAATGGATTGTTTTTTTTTATTATTAGTTAATTACTCACCCTCATGTTGTTCCAAACCGGTAAGACTTTCGTTTATTTTCAGAACATAATTTAAGATATTTTTGATGAAATATGAGTGATTTCTGACCCTGCATATAGACCGCAACGCAACTGACACGTTTAGGGCCTAGAAAGGTAGTAAGGACATCATTAAAATGGTCCTCGTGACATCAGTGGTTCAACTGTAATTTTATGACGCTACGAGAATACTTGTTGTGCACAAAGAAAACCAAAATAATGACTTGATTCAACATCATCCAGGTGGATGCTGCACACTGATGATGGTTGAGGAGACCCCCCCCCCCCCACATGATTGTAAAGCACTTTGGGAGTACAGCAATACACAAATACCTCGTTCGTTCGTTTATCGTTTAACGAACTCTAGGCCCTTGTTATTGGGGCTAAAAAGTTCATCTCAGCCCAGATAAAAATTCTTATTTGCTCCGTAATTTGTACACAAATTCGTGATCGCATTATTCCCCTTTAATAACTTTTCAAATAGAAATGGAAAGGTGTGTGCGTTTATTGATGGATTGTAATGATATCTGCATCTGTGCTGTACTTTGTCATAAATGCAGTTTAATGTGATGCGGGAATAATACAAGACCGTTTCACATCCACTCATTCAAACGTCTTATCAGAGTAAATGACAGAGACAGAGAAACATTGTGGAGTTATTTCGTTCAAATAAATAATAATGACCGTGCAGCTGATTGCATCACAGACCTATATCCATCACAGACCTACATTTTTGAGGTGTTTAGAAGTGGCGACGTGACTGATTAATGTGCTGCTGTTGTTATTATTATTTTAAAACAAAAAAGTTTTTTTTATTTGGGGCACATCAAACATTATGCCAATCTAGTGTAATCTAGGTTTGTCTGTATTCTAAATTAATATTAATGAATATGATCGGGTTATTTTAAATTAAATTATTCAGGGGTTGACTTGATGAGCATGTACTGTGTAGGCTTATGTTTCTGCTTATTTTAGTATACAAACAATATATCAATGCCCAATTTCACAGACAAGGTTTAAGCCTAGTCCCAGACTAAAATGCATGTTTAAGCTCTCTTAACTGAAAGCCAATTTCAACTGACATATTTTAATAAATATATAATACACCCCCCCCCCCCATTGTCTAGATTGGTATAATGTTTGATGTGCCCCAAATTAAACCAAAATTATTTTATATTTACCCCAAATTATTTTGTTTTAAAATAATAACAACAGCACATTAATCAGTCACTTCATCATTTCTAAACACTTCTAAACAATCCTAAAAATGCCCCTGCGTGTCAGTTGCGTTGCTGTCTATGCAAGGAGAGAAAGCTTTCAGATTACATAAAATATCTTAATTTGTGTTCCAAAAATGGAAAAACGTCTTACAGGTTTGGAACCACACAACGGTGAGTAATTGACACAGAATTTTCCTTTTTGGGTGAACTAACCCTTTAAATTAGTGCCACAAATGTATATATTTTGTCACATTTGCAACCATTTCCAATGCAAAACAGTATAAATGATGGGGTTTATTACTAAAAGCAATTGGTAGGATAATAGGAGATCGTGTATACAGTACTGATGTATAGGACTAGACACCATTTACTGTGTGGCTATATGCGTGTATAATTGGAGTAGATGGTCCAGAACATACAAGTAGATCTGTGAGATCCTGGGCAAGAGCTCTGATGTGGTGTTGTGGTTTAAGAGACTGGAGCTGAGAACACAGCGATGAAACCCTGAAATGGACTGCCAAAAGAGCATGCGTTTTTGTGTGCTTCATGCATATCGGCCGTTAAGACCCACAGATACCCCAAGAACAGATCAAAGGTTACAACTTAACGGATATGTAGCTGGCTAGCTGTATCTATATTTCTCTTTCTTTCTCACTCTCTCTCCTCTACTATCATTTGTCAGCTCTACAGGGCCTCTCTTTCTCTCTGTGGATGTAGTTTTTCTGTTTTAGGAGGTAAATCAAAATGAAAATGAATGGAAGTATGCAGTGCGCAGCTGTTCTTGTTTTCATTTTTCCATTCACTCGCTCTGTTTTCACGCAGACAGGCATGAACCATGTTCTCAGAGTAGCACCTGAAATACTGACCCCTGAGGTGGTCTTATGCATGAGCGTGTGTTTGCCTGACATATATATTGCTTCACAGAGTCAGTCTCTCAGCGCTCGAAGGAGAGAAGCACGGCTCAGTGTTCATTTCCTGCCACACAGCTCACTGAGCCGAGTGTGTGTGAATCTTTTTGCTCTATTGACTCTTGAACTTATCCAAACAAGACATTTAAAGAGAGCCATTTTTCTGTTTTCAAAATGTGGCCTGTGTTGTAAATCTAAGCCAGACAGGGAGACAACGGAGCATATTTCCCATGCGGACAGCCTCTTTTGTGGCATGTGTTTGCATGTGCTATCCTTGTTTCTTTTTACAGGTCCGTGTGTGAGCGCCTTAAAATATGTTGTTCCAGAAAACCACCATGTTTGCGTGCCTGTGCACTTAAAGGTTTGTGCGCATCTGTTCGTGTTGTGTTAACTCCAGACAGTTTGGATGACCTCGCTGTTTTCCTGACAGCCTGTGTAATTAAAGCTGCTCTCCACGCCTTGCGCTTCTGACCCATAATGTTGCGAAATTAAGAAGCAAGGCCTTCCGCCATCCACTCCTCCCTGTTGTACTCCAGCTCTGCCATTGATGTCTAAAGTACGCTGTTATTTTCTGGAGGCCGCTGGGAAGTGTAGGCGTGTGAAAAGGAAACACTGCTTGGCACAGCATTCTTTCACATCCCGTCTGGTATATTTGGCCTGGCAGCCAATAATGGTCAGTTTACTTAGATCATTTTATAGGCTGCTGGGACACATAAGGTTAGATGTTGACTGTTAAACTCAGTCTGTGTCCAGATGGTCAGCGGTCGGAAGAACAGTGTTGTAGAGTGACTGACTAAAAGTAGCGACACTACTCACTTAACATCGGTGAGTAGCGTGACAGCATCTCTGCTGTTCGCAAAACAGTGTTGCTTTTCCAGTAACAAGCTGCTTTGTCCAACAAGTGGTTAAGTGAGAGACAAAGTGCGGTTTTCACCTTGCAGCTGAGTGAGCTGTGGCCATAATCAAATTTGCTTAGTGAATCTATTCAAACAGTTACTGTAAAATAACTGCTATAATAAAAAAAAGATTCCCAGATATATGATTCATGGGACTGTTGTTAAATGTGCAGCATATAACATGTCTTTTGTAGTAGAACCTGTTTAAAGACGGCTGTTTGTGACCGTTTTAAACTGTCATTATGATTTAGGGGAAGTAGTAATTCTGTTTTAAAGTGTTCATTTATTTTGATACCTTGTTTGTAATATTGTTATGAACATTTTATATACATCTTAAAAATGTTGCACATTTAAAAAAAATATATATTATTGTCTCCTTAGCTATACTTAAGGTAGTATTCACATTTGCACAAAATAAATAGCACTTACGACATGTTAAAATGATGTAGAATTACTTTGTGTTTTGAATGCACCTTTAGTGTAACTCCTACATTTTGTACTTTTTTTTGGCTTGATTACAATTTAACTACATAAAAGTAGAAGGGGAAGTTCACAAGAACTTTAGAAAAGAAAATGGGTCTCAACCACAAAGCATGGGTATGCAATTTTTTGTGAAATTTTATGAACGTTGTCATAAATAGTTCACAAACTAAAATGTATCCTAAATTAATGGGGGAAATTGTAGGAACAACTGAAACCACACAAACGACATACTCTGGGTGGCCTTATAATCGTGTTAAGATAAAACAAAATCCTAACATGACTGTACTTGCATATGAAGAGCTGATTTGCAAAAACAGATAACTCCCTAAAACTAAAAATCACTTTTTTTTATTGCGCATTCCAAGTAATATCAATCAAACTGCATTTGGTCTATTTTGATTAAGTAATAATAATACAATTTTGTAAACTACCTGTATTTGTTTAAGTTCATTGAAAGTGTTTTTTTTTTTACATATTAAAAGTTTGTTTTATAGCAAAAGTGGATAACTTCCACAGTCGTTTTTTGGCAAAAGCAGATAACTCCACATTTCATGTTTTAGAGTTAAAAAAACTCACATGACAATGTAGATGCCTGACAAACGTTGTTGTTGTGACCATAAAGTGTATGGATGTGATTACACGCTATACACGGAGCTTTTCCCTCGTCATAGTAACACGCTGCTTTTGCAAGGCCTGTGAAAACGTTTCAGCTTTTATTTTCCTTTTTCACCCTGAAGATGTCACAGGTTCATCAAGTTCGTCGAAATTATCCATCCTCGATCACTTTTAGTCCACTTTGATGAAACTCCTCTCAGCTAGCATGTCTTTTCAAAGTGAAAGTAGCCTTGTCACCTGACCTGAATACAGCGCGCTGATTCGCTAAAATGGACTTATCGGCTTCTGTTCACAACAGCTCTTAATGGTCATCATATCTACCATTTGCTGTGGTTTTTGCATGTATATAAGCATGTCAATGATATTATGGTGTGTTTATGCCTGTTTAACCATCACAGACATACTAATGAAACTTTAGGGATTTGCTTCACAGTTCCAGTTGTGATTCCTAGAAAAACAGGAAGTAGCCAACAAAGGGAGGAAGTGAGGTGCAGCCTGGGAGAGGACCATTTTACAACCTTCAGTTTGACCCATTGAGCATGTTAAAGTAAACCATGATGTTGTCATTATTGTTTTATTATTGTACTGATGTTTAAGGGCTGTAATAAGGTCACATCATGTTAGAAGGTTTCACTGGAGAATAATCTTTATAGCCCATCTGACATGCCTCCGGCGTCTGTGTTGGTTCAGATTCTCTGGGTCTTGTATATATTGGTCTATATTTTCTCTTTGGATATTGGCTGTGCGTGTGTCTAGGTGTGTAATGTTTCCTGTATTTCCTCTGCAGGTCTGTATGAGCTGTTTTCTGTACTGCCGTCTCAGCTGCAGCCTCATGTTGAGAGCGCAGATGACCGCTCTTTTCTACACACTATGTTTGGGGAGAGGAGTCTACATTCATTGGTCAAGGTGAGTGTGTGCAATGTTAGACCTAATCTATTCTATAAGATGTGACGTAACACACTAGGTCACTGAATCTCTCATCTCATTGCATCTGTGATTGTGCTTTTTAGGGAGAGTGTTGTGGTGTTTGTACAGATAGTTGTATAAGAAGTAGTGATCCAAAGGCACATCCCCAAAAAAAGTACATTAGAGATTTACATCCAATGTGAAATTTTTTTCGGACTTCAAACAGCATGTAGGCCATATGCCATGTTAATGGTGAATCTAAATCTGTGGTAAAGGCCAGTTTTAATTGTATTTGTAATTTCAATTCTTCTCTCTCCTCTTATTTAGTTTTATTATCCGGCTTGTTCCTTTGAGTGTTGAAGTTTTCACATGCCACTTGTAGGAAATCAGTTTAGTCAGGGTGTGCTGTGCCTGTGCTTATCAGCTTTCACTTGTTTTTTCTTTCAATTCCTTTGAATTGTACATTTTTCTACCCATTATTCTTTGTCACTCAGTGTTTTAATGGTCAATCACTGATGTCATTGATTCTATGGTACTTGGACCCATTCAGAACACATTAAGTTCACTAGCGATATGTCCCGATGTACACTGGATTTGCTGTAGACTGAGCTAACCTGTGCTTCAGAAGTGCTCTACATAACTGTCTACATGCAGAGGAGGTCTGGCAGGCAGGACTGCAAACCGCTGTCTGAGCCAAAGATCTCTGCTCTCTTCTCTCAATGCAATTAAAGCAGGGTTTCACACATGTCCAGCTGCACTCTGTTCCTCTGCCAAGTTGCCACTCCAGAGAGCCTTACAGGAAATCTGACACGACCTGTAATTTCCACCTAAGTTATGTGTGTGTGTGTGTCTATATAAGACGAGAGAGAGATAGAGGAAGTTGAATGAATAATCTGGACATTTTCCTATAAAATAGTTCTAGTGAGAAGTAAACTGTTCTTTCCCAATAAAGTTTGATCAGATTTATTTTTTATTTTATTATTACACTATTTTACACTCCGCCTCATTTTTTTCTTTTTTTTTTGTCATATATGGATTTCTTTGGTGATTTCCCCTACCACCAACACTTAATCCTCGGCTAGTAAACTTAACCCAGCTGTGAGATCAGCTGCTAAAGTCTGCGGTTTTTACCTTTTTGTTCATTCCTGTATTTGTTATTACAAGAGTAAACCAGATTCAGCACAGACTCCTGTATTCAGCCCTCAAGGGAACACGGCACGCACCTGTGGGGCGATGGGGAAAGGCGACCCCCTCTGAAGAGTCTGAGGTTTAGGCCTGCCATAGCATTATCTGTGTGTGGGACTTTAACAGCCTTGTCTGCTCTTTTATTTATAAAGCAGACGTAATGGAGCACAAATGATTACTCTACCTGCTTTTTCACTGACAGCATGTATGAAGTGCCCAATATTGCCTTGTTTCATTAATTTTCCCCATGGAAAAAGGTAGTTCTGGACCTGAAAAATTGCCCCCCTTAACCAGAATCCAGTCGGTGGCCAAGAAGAGGTATACTGTCCTCACCATCTAAAATATAGTTAAATTACATTTGATTAGATCAGATTTCTGGTTTAGTTGAGCATCATGGTCTATCGTGAACTAAAAATGTTTCCACAAAAATATTAAGTAGATTTTTTCAACATTGATTATAGTAAGAGATGTTTCATTAGCACCAAATCAGCATATTGGAATGGTGTGGAATATTTGTTTACAGGAAGGTAATATAGTAACAGCTTAGTATCAGAGGTCCAAGGAAACATTAAAAAAAGGCTACCTGAGAACTTTGACTTTGACTTTTTTTATTTTCCCCATTGCACTTGACCTTGGCAAACCCAGTAAAATAAAAATTATACTCTAACCATGTTAAAGCTTTCCATATAGAGTCAGGCAGTTTAAATCTCACACTTATCTACTTATCAGTTTATAGCACAGACGGATATATGTCTGCCCTACTGTTGAATCTGAGACACTGAAAGTGTATTTTTTGGAGTCTCAGTCGCTGGCAGTTATGGCTATACATTTTCCTACTTAACACTGAGCCACCATATTAATGTTTGTGAAGTCTCTTAAAGAGCAGCTGGTGTCTGATTCCGATTCTTTATAATCCGTATTCTGCTTCCAAAATAAATTCCCAGAGTAATACAAGCCTTCTGCATTCAGTGTCTGGACTCGGCAAGCTCCAGAGTCAACAAATGCATATCTCTATGCACACATACACACATATGCTTGAGTGAGAGTGTGTATTTTTTATGTGCGCGCACATGTGCGTTTGTCAAGAATACTGAATGTGCTTGGGATGGAATGCAGACATATGTAGTATGTTTTATCCATAAAGCCACTGACGTATTACATTATACTCACAATTAGAGCACTAGTGCTTGGTTACAGACACAAGGGGCAAGGGCAAGACCTCATCTGAGGAATGTTGGAGCATTTCTCATACAAGCCAATGTGAGATCATATACTGCTTTTACATGACAGGCACCTTTTTTCTTCTTTCATAAGTAAAATGTGGGCTCTGTCTCCAAATCTTTGGATCTTTCTGCTGTGTTCACATTGCTGTAGCTTTCATAAATATAAATTAGCCCATTTCAAGTGCCACACGTACTGTAAAATAGTGCCATTCCTTCCATTTTATGAGTTGTGAAACTGGATATCAGAAATGGGGAATGCCACACATCACTGCAAAGATGTTTGCCCTTCATTTCTGGAATAAACTGGTTTAAATGGAAAAGTTATTGAAGTTTAAGATCTGACATGTACCTTTTTACCCAGAACATTAACCAGTGTATTTGTTTAACTTTTCATAAAGAGGAGTTAAAAAGGTGTGTGTCGCACCCGTCCTGTATGGTGGGATTTGTGTAAACATCCCTCTTTGACAGGCATCTCACAGTCAAACCCATCTGTCTGCAGGCCTTTCCTGTCTTGCTCTCTGAAGGTCTGCGATCAGTTTAAGCGTGAGGTGATGAGGTGCAGTAGGGCCGCTGGTGTGGTTTTGGGCCATGCATTAGACCTTCAGGGTTACATGATCCAGCTGCTCTGGTCACTTTGAGACAAACGGAAGAGAAGAGGTCAATATCTCTTCAACATTACGGATTTTAGCACTAGCCCAGAGCAGAACTATACTATACTGCAAATACATACCATTGCCATACAACTCACTATCTCTCTAACCCTGTTTACATGTGGTATTAAGATTTTTAATCCATCTCTTTTGTCCACCAATTTCTTGATTTATTTGAGGTTATAGGCGGGTGCACGTATGGCCCTTTTCTGATCTTTAGATCTAATATTGCATAAGCATGTGCAATTTACACATGAATGGAAAGTAGACAACAGAAAACAATACAGAGAACAGCAGCTTTTGCAAAAGTATGCCTTCCAAACTTAATTTCAGCTGGCAAAGTTTAAATCCCATCTGGCTAGCATGCTTCAACAACACATCCCATAATGTTTAAGAATATGTCCACTTGTTATATGATCGACAAAAATGCATCTTAATACCAGGTGTAAACAAAGCCTCAGTCCCATTTTCCTGTATGATTTCTGTCTCGTAGTGGCATTGTTGTTTCCCGTTAGCCCTATACAATGGATTGTACTTATATCTACTGAAGTACTAAAATAACATTTTGTACATTTTATAATATATTGACCGATACCATAAAAAAGACAGGTGGTAGTGAGAGTCACATGTAAGATAGAAGCTTATCAAAAGCAGCTTTTAAGCTGAGGCAAATAGTACACAGCAAAAACTAATTAAATTAAATATTACTAATTAAATTTTACAGTATTTTCTGTTATTTTAAATTATATTCAAAACTGTAAATTTACAAGCAATGTCTGTACTTTAACAACTTTTATATTAATAATGGCAATTTACAGTAATTCTCCTTTTACACAGAAAAATGTGTTTGAGAGAAACCATAGAGAGAGACATTTGAAACTAGAAAAAGCAGAACATGTGGAAAAGGGTCATAAAGTACTGGAATGTACTGTATCCCAGCATGCAATGTGTGCAAAACACACTTTCAAATATGGACTATTTAGAATCCTTAACTTGTCAAATGTGCATGTCTTTGTATTATACAAAAACATCTTGCTTTGAGGTGGCAGGACTAACCACGAAGCCATCATGCTGGTGCAAGCACTACAGTACTGAAATGAAAAACAGTATATGCTTTATGAGACTGTTCATTTATTGTTGAATTAGTCGGACAGCAAGGCCAAAAGTTTTCATGATGGAACATCGCTCTGGCTAAGGGCCATACAGATTGTCACTTTCTGTGGTGAGAAGTTCAGCATTTTCAGTTTACATTCTCATATTACGAATGCTATAACGTCCTGTTTACCTGTCAAGTTTGAATATACATCTGCTGGAGTGTGTGCCACTGCTCGGCTTCTGCAGTCCTTCAGTCCGTCCACTAGTAAATAATGGCTTTTAAATTGGATTATTTCATGGATTATTTTACAACGACTAAATTCATATTTTGAGTAAATTCTAGGTTGTGGGATGACGATTGAGAATGAAAAACGCTAATATGGACACAGACTGCAAATAACAGACAAATGTATCCAGTTTCCACATAAAATATTAAGCGCTACAGCTGTATTCAACCTTGATCCTATTAAAAAAAACTGTTTCTTGAGCACCAAATCACAGGATGATTTCATGTGACATTAAAGAATGGACAAATGGCTGCTTTAAATTCAGCTTTGCTATCAAGGAATAAATTATATTAAAATAGAACCATTATTTTAAATTCTAATGCAATATTTAACAATATTACTATTTTTACAGATTTTTTTACTAAATAAAAGTACCCTGGATAAGCATATGAAACCTCTTTCAGAATATGTTAACTGACCCCAAACTATTGAACGTTAGGGTAATTGTTCCGAATCCATCACAAATAAGGATTCCTTACACCTAGAATGCTGTCTTAGCAGCTGCTTATGTAGGTAGTACCCATCAAGGCATCTCATTAACTGAGCCTTTTTCTTTGATGCTTTCTATACTGGTCTCCCCCTTCTTTGCCCTTTTTCTCTCTCCGTTGTCATATTCCTTGAATTCCACATCAAGTTTCCTCTCCTCCGTATCTGTCAACGTTCAGTGTAATTGTGTTTAAAGCTGTGTTTGTTTGGCTGCAGAATGCTCTTGGAGGATCCGAAGGCCAGACTGGCTGCCGTTTCTCTCACCTGCTTATGTTCTCCGCTCATGTTTTGTCAAGCGCCTGTGGGTATTTAACGTCTGGTCCAAGAGGATTTAGACACTGCTCTATTGTAGCATGTGATCTGAACCTTGACAACAAAATATAGTGTTTACCGAAGCATTGCTTTGTTTATTCATATGTTTTTTAATACTAAAGTGTCAAGCCAGAGATGAGTAAAAATGACACTAGTCAAAGGAAGCCATCATGAAATGTTTTAGGGGTATTCAAAAAGTTGGACAGAATGCTACCATTTCCAAGGATCTTGTAGCAGTTTTACATTTATTTAGTTGTATTAGTTTTTAGTTGCATACTGCGGTCTCTAAATTCATCTTTTTTAAAGCATTAAAATATTGACCCTATTTATGGTCAATTTAGTGAGGTAAACCTCACTAATCGACTCATCAACTAGCCTTACAGCCATGAACGATTCACATTGTTCTTCATCCGTCTGTGCAATTTTCAAGTCTGAAAAATTAAGAGATTGTTTATCGGTCTGCAAGGTCTCTGTGATGTAGTGGAATATTGGTGCACTAATGCTTGAAGGTATTACTCAGATTCATTGCTCTCATTTCCTGCCATCTCTTTACTGTGGAACGTGAGCCATGATCAGTGTAAGGGCTCTGTAATGGATTTTAAATGTCTGCTCTCTGGCGCTCCTGTGTGGACAGGCAGGTATCTGGAGAACGGCCCGAGCTGTAAATAAAGACATTGAATCTCACTCTGCCTCTGATGGAATCTAAACTGTACAGAGCAAAACTGCTCCGCCACGGCTCAGACGGCCTAAACAGATGTCGCTCCCTGGAATGCTAAGGAACCGGACAGTTACGTTCCATCCTTCAGCAGATCCCACATTCCATTCCTCCTCCACCAAGTGTGTATGAGTCTGTGTGTGTCTGAGTGGATAAGAAATATTATGTCTCTTTTCTTCGCCTGCAAGCGTGTTTGCCGGTGTGCGAGAGATTCCACTTCTACACCGCTGCTGTAGTAACAGACGGTGACCCCGTTTGGAGTTCAGTGCGGTTTGAGGGTTGCAAACGGAGTGATGAAGAAAGCACAGATTGTTCTTCACGGGTCCCGACAACAGTTCTTACCATGGCCTAGCTTCGCCACATCACAAACAGTTCTGGAGAAGGAGATCCAGAAAAATTGCATCTTTGGCTCTCTCGGACCCAGTTGATCCAAACGCGTTCCCTTCCCTCTCCACTTCACTATGACAACCAGCCCGGTGGCGGAGTCGTTGGTCTAGTCTTGATAAATATTTAGTCCCCTTGGTAGCAGTTTAATTTCTCTTTCACTGCTGTGTGCTGTTACATAATATTTAATAGGACAAATTCCAGTCTAAACGTGCTGGTAGCTTCTGCATGGCTCCTGACCATTATGTTGTCCTGGTACCACAATTTCAGCAAGAAGGAAATGGTTGAACAGATATTACACAACCAATACAATACACAGCTGTTAAAAACATGTTGGAAAGCAGTCTTTGCTTTTTAGTTTTTGTCAGAATACTTCGGTCCTACCACATATTCTAATTTTATTTAGTATGTTAATATCAGTATTTAATCTGCTAATGATGTTTACATCGCACATACAGGATATGCAGTTAAAATTATTTAATTATAATTTTTTTTGCATGCTTGTACTGCTTATACATTTTAAATGACCTTTGTCAATTATTACCTTACCTTGCGTAACCTTAAAAAAAGAATAAATAATTGAATAATAAATCATGAATTTAATAATACTTTTAATTGTAATTTTTGGCAAATATCTAAATAAATATCACATTTTCATGTTGTAATGTATAAACTTAATAAAACTTATAGTTTTTTAGTGTTTATATATAAATTACATTTAGATACGTTTTCCATCCGTTTGTTATTGACCAAACCATGAAAATAATTGACCTATCGGTAAGCCCCTCCCCTGGAACACAGACTAGCCAATGGCAGTCGAGTATCAGTTGCACGGGGAGCGGATCTCGGATATCTTTAGGTTTCAACGCCATAGAGAAACATTGGAAGATCCAAAGCTTGCATCGGTTTAATGGGGTTTATGCTTAAAAAATGGAAAAACGATGTGCCTGGGGTACTTGTAACACTGATTCCAGGTATCCTGAGAGGATGAGCAATATCATTTATTTTATTACATTTCCTGAATCCAAACAAAACAGAGCAAAATGTCCCTAAGTATTCAACCCCAATACAAATGAAGACAAAAACGTTAGTTTTCTGGTTGTCATACACTCATTAAGTTACACTTTTCATCTGCTCAAGCAGAAAGTTAATGTTATCGTGTGCTTTAGCAAGGTATCTCTGGCTAAAACTAGCTAACGTTGAAGTTAGTGAGTCCATGCTAATGTACAAACCTAAATAACGGACTGATCGTGTCTTGTACAGTGTAGGTCAAAAACGCATAAACGAAGGTCTACATTTCAGTGCCTCTCCATATTAAATTGGTTAAATGTACATTAATTTAATCTTACCCTGCGATACATCAACAGTGTTGATCCTGCATGATGGTGAGACTTCGCATTGATGATCCCTGTAAATGAAACTGCTGTTTTTCACACTGCATGTCATTGACAGTGAGCCTCTCAAACCAAAGCGCAAAACACAAATGGTCACAGCACTAGCTGGAGGCAAAACAAAGCGAAAACTGGAGACGGCCCATTTAAACCAGCACAGATTCAGCTGCACAAGGAGCTTAAAATATCATGTTGTGATGTTGGGTGCCAGAATCGATGAAGTAGATGCTCCGATTTGATATTTGATCACATACCTGCTGCCACTGCCAGACAAAAACCGAAGACAACTGTGGTTAAACGAGATAAACCGAGCGGACTGGACAGAAACCATATTCAAACATGAATAAGAATACTACTTATCAAAAAATATTTAATAAAGTATCGTCTTTTGTTGTTATGGGTGCCTCTAAAGATTTCTTGTACGAAATGTCTGTGTGCTTGTGTGTGATTTATTTGTGGCTGGAATAATAATGTAGATGTAAAATAGTTGCCTGCTGAAATTTGAAATATATACATCTTCATGACTAGATAGACACAGTGAGTTTGTCTTTACTATACACGTTACACGTGAGTCACTCAACTGGAGGGAATCCTGTCAGATCGTCTATTCTTTGTGTAAAAGCGTGTGCGGGTCGGCCAATCTGGTTTCGTCCGTTAAAGTTAATCTTTTCAAATAACAATCGCTGTCCCGGACAGTGAGTGACTTTAAATATGCAGGTAAAATCTAAATTTCTCCAGTTATTGTCAAAAAACAAGCTAACAAACTCCATAGCTAGCACTAGTGAAGCAGTCAGAGGAATCTCTCTGCCTCCAGCTAAGCTCCGCCCACAGAAAAACATCACTGTTTACTAACAGAAAAGGTGTCTATAGAATTTCAATGGTAAGTCCTTAATTTGACTATGGGTTAACATTATCCAATATCTATGTGATGTGAGTGGAAAAGTAATTTGTTGTCAGAATTTGTTTAAAGATTGTTAAAAATTACATTGGTTATTTAGGTAAAAAATGAATAGTTCACAATAAGACCAGGAACATTGGAAAGTGCACATTGGAAAGTAAACATTAGGAAAGTAAACGAGGTCGGTTTAGATTCCACAATGACTTGAAGTGATCACTCTGCTTCCTGTTTCACTGCCTATTAGATCCATGAGAAGTTACAGTGTTATAAAGACCATGCCCCGACTCCAGTACTGGACAGCGCCGGCTCATTGGCTCAAGACGTGAGTGAACCACATGCACACACTTCCTGTTGAAAACCAAAACACTTTTATGCTTATAAATTTTACACACTTCTGCATGGATAAACACACACACAACGTGTGCCTGTGAAAACACATACACAGACGTCTCCCAGCATGTGTAGCTTAAGACTGACTCCAGGAGGAACTTGTCATTAAAGGAAAGAAAAAAGATGGATGGATGTCTGGGGCAGAGGAACACTAGTAGATGGGCTGCAGATGAGAGTGCGAGATGAGGCGTGGAGTGTTGTGTGTGTCTGTATAAGACATTAGTCATCAGTATTATAAAACACTCAACGTTTAAACTCTCAACGGCTTGCATAATGTAAACTGACTACTATATCAACATGACATACACACACACACACAAACCTATGTAAACTTTGAAGAGTTTACTCTGGATATGATCATAGAGAGGAAAGACAGAAGGAAAGAACACAAAGGCGATTCAAAGAAGAGCATCTCAGGTCATCACTGACTTTATGAGGGGCAAAAATGCACTTTGGAATAGTCTGGATATTCAACGCATTTTTGCTATAAATGATGCCACTTCTGTTTAAACTGTGTTGTTTTTGTGCTCAACTCTACATCCTAGAAGAGCTAATCAGCTTTGATACATGTCCGTTTCCTGTTCACTCATGTCTCAGTGGGCGGTGGCAACCAGCCGTCTTGGGTTTCCTTCTCAACCTGCAGCTCAGATCCGCTCCTCAGATTTACACTTTCCTTCGGTGTCCCTAAAGGTCCCACACACGGAGAACCCGATATCTGCATGTGCTTGCGGATGAGGTCCATCAAAGGGTCGAACAGTCAAAGTAACCTAATTACTCGGAGCCCCCTCCTGTGTTTTTTCAGACGTATCGTTTTCATCCGTTGCTGTGAGGAAGATATGGCGTGCTGCTGTTTTGAACACTGTAGTGGGTTTGCCGCCGCCGCTCATTCGAGTGTAAAGTTTCGCTAATGGAGCTTTAATTTATAGTGTAGCATAAAATGCCATTTTAACCTCCGCCTGGCCCGAGATGCTGTCTAGCACTGACGCAGCAGGCAAGCACCTCACACACACATTTCCACAGAAAGATTTAGAGATGAAATACACACAGTATGAAATAGGTGTGCAGTTTTAATTCTGTCCACAGGTAGGCAGTAAAGAATGCTACTTCCACAAGCAGGTCTCAGTCTGAATAAAAACAATCACCAGATACAGTCCTCATCGCGTCCCGGGTGTCTTCGATTAGACTGTGGAAAAATTGAGTGCTGCAGAGTCTGCTGGATGAGACTCCATTCCGTTCATACCTCTCAGATGCAGAAGTCTGTTCTGGAGACATCAGTCAAGCAAATGCATAACAACTGTCAGATTACACCAGAGCAGTGAAACGATGTCCCTGATTGATTAATAGAAACCGTTGTAGAGTTATTTTAGATGATCATTCTATTGCCACACACAATACAGATGTCATAAGCCAGATGTGCTGTGATTTTTGCTGTCTGAAAAAAAAGTTGCAGATCCGAAAATATTTATTTTGAATTACAAATATTCGTACATTTTAAGTGTCCAAACACCATAGTCATAAAAGACTGATCCCGGATCTTCACAAGCTGTTTTTCTCCATATGTGACCTCTGCTTGCTATGACATCAGCTGCAGTGGATGCTATGTATCTATTGTACAGCGTGATGCAATTTGTGTGTGTGTGTGTGTCTCACTAAGGGTCACTGTCACCATTACTCAGTTAAACGTCACCTCCCATTTGGCTGGTTACTGGAAAAGTTTACTGACATCCTAAGGGAGTGATTCTTTAAACACTGATTACACCATTTCAGCAGACTCGCTCCACACATACACCCAGAACCAGAGTGAGTGGGGTCAATGATAAGGTTGTGGCCCAGGAGTAACCCATCAAATGGATCTGGGGAACAAGCCCATCTCTCTCTGTCTCTTTCCTCACTCAGAGAAACAGCAACGTGTCTCTGTGCCTCATTTAGTGAGCGACTGCACTGCTATAAATCTCTCAATCTCTTAAACATAAACACACTCTCCACCTGCTACCTGCCACAAGGGAGACATTTATACAATTATTCAGAATATGTGTTCATGTCTGTTTGACCAATGCATGTGTTCACGGATGTTATCGATGCTCATTTTCTCTCGCTCTCTGGTTTCTGTTTCTCTTTCTCGCTATCCTTCTGGTCTGTTTTTTAGTTGACGGAGGAACTTCAAGGAAGAAGTGAAAATAAGGAGATCAGAGAGCTTGTCAAGCTACTGTCCAAACCACATATAAAGGTAAGAGAGTAAACAAAACCCCACAAAATGACACGTATACCATTAAATGTTGTTACAGTATCAGGCAAAAGTTTGAACATCTACTCGTTCTTTAATATTACTATTTTCAATTTTTTTGAGTAATATTAGTCATCTAAACTATCAAGTAACACATCTTTGAAATTTAACTCACAAATAATTAAGTTTCCGAATCTATCTATCTATTCAAAATATTAATTTCGTATTAAAAAAAAAAAAAAACACGTATTGACACCATACTTTTGAATCAGTAGTGCTAATAGTCTATAGTCTGAACCTGTCTGACTACACCATTGAACTTTCTGCTCTTCTTTCTATATTTTTATTTTCTTTGGTCTAATTTTCTTTCCCCTTATGTCTATAGCCCAGTGTCTGTTGGTGCTGTGTAAAGCATTAGCAGATGCCTTCTGGGGACTAAAATGGCGTCTGTACGATAGTAACTGTACCACTCTCAATTAGTGTTGAAATGATCCATTCCCTTCGACCAGACATAAATCAGAACCTATTAAATGCTCTCTTTCCTCCTCCCTCCTGTATGATTCACACATGAAAAAACACATTTTACTCATATTAGACCCGCTTACAGACTTATATAGACATTGATAAAAGCGGCAATTACGGCAAGCCGCGTGTTGCATAAAGTAATAGCTGCTCAGGTCTGAGCGAGAAAGAGGAGATGAGTGGCTCTTGGTTTGTGTAGGAAAATAGATAGTGTATTACTTTGCCCTTTTTTCTTTCGCATCTGTGTGTAGATTTTGTGCAGGCATGTGTATGGGTAGTTAGTTCAGCAGGTTGAATAATGACTGTTCGGATGACAAACTCTTTCCTAATGAGAGCTGCATGCCCAGTTACATTTCCCAGACTATATTTGAACAAGTTCAGCAATTTGTTATTGTAAGAGGCCCAGTATAACTAATTAACATGCTCACACACAGACACACGGCTAGAGTACCTGAAGAAATGAGTTACTGATTATGACCCTCAATTCACTCTTTTGCTACCTGGCCTGATGTTGACCCTATTCCTCCAACCTCAGGAGAGAGTTTTGCTCCACAAAACACCCTTTATACCTCTGTCTGTGTGCGTGTCTATGTGTTTGAGTGTGTTATGCATGGCAGGATAGTGAATTTAGACTGAGTTGTTGGACTATAGACAGATTATGTGGGAACAGAGGGAAACTATTACACTGCCTCACAATTTCACTCATCAGGGTTTTCTTTCCATGAACAGATAGTAGTAAAGTCAGATTTCGGTGAGCAGCCTTTTTTCAAAGCTGTAAATAATGGCAATCCATTTCCAGTTTTTAGGCACATACATATTGATATGTAATGGCAGGTTCAAAATGTGTCAAAATAAGGTTTATATGTCAGTGAAAAAGCTTTAAAGGGGTCATATGATGCGATTTCAAGCATTCCTTTCTCTTTGGAGTGTTACAAGCTCTTTGTGCATATAAGATCTGTAAGGTTGCAAAAATTTAAGTTTTAAACCCAAATAATTATTCTTTATAAAAGTTAATACTCTGCCACGCCCTCCTAAAACAGCTCATTCAAACACGCCCCCACATGTCTACGTCAGGGTGTGGGAAGATTTGCATAGCTCCGCCCAAATGTATACACAATGATAGAAGGTGTAACTTTTATTTCTCGCTGTAGTATTGTTGCTGCCGCCACCATGTCGTGGAGATGCTGTGTTTCGTTGTGAAAGCGAAAGTTCTTTTTTTGGCCTTGAACCTGGGAGAGAGTAGCTTACAATGTGAACACTATGAATGGCTGTGATGTGAACACTAAAAAGTGGGTAAATTCCAATGTTGCAAGGACAGTCTGGTGCTTCTGACTCACAGCCTGTAAGTACGTTTCGATATTTAAAGAATTTGCTAACTTACTGACTATTCAAATGCAAGTTTTGAGCAGTGTAGAGTAGTGCTTGTTTGGCGTTTCTAAGATCACAATGCAGACATGGTGCTATGTTTGCGTGGTGCGGCTCAACGCTTAAAAATACTGTATGAGTCATTATAATCAATAATTATGTCCTCACTGAATGCAACAAATGCTTCGTTTGTAGTGGGTTTTATTGTTTTAGTCTAGTCGTGCCGGGACACGGCATGGCAGCATGGTAAGGGGCTTAACATTTCGGTCACACGCTTTGAGGTATTCGGCCAATCACAATGCACCGGATTGCTGGCCAATCAGAACACACCTTGCTTCTCAGAACGATGAGCTTTGTAAAAATCTGCACGTTTCAGAAAGGCAGAGCATAGAGGAGCAACAATAATGTACACTATGTGGAAAATAACATGTTTTTTTGAACCGCGAACCACGTAAACACATTGCGTTACACAAAATACACCAAATAATGTTCTTTTTAGCAACATCGTATGACCCCTTTAAAAAAACAAAACGGTAACACTTTAGAATAGGGAACACTTATTCACTATGACTTTTCCCTCAATAAATTCCTGTTTATTAATAGTTAGTAAGGTACTTAAGTTTAGTTATTGGGTATTATTAGGGATGTAGAATAAGGCATTAGTATGTGTTTAATTAGTACTAATAAATGGCTAATTTTCTAGTAATAGGTATGCTAATAAGCAACTAGTTAAGAAACCCTAAAATAAAGTGTTACCAACAAAACCTTTTTGCACACAATTCAATTCATGGAAGAAGCCTTTTTTGTGGTGTTCCTGGAAAATCCAAAAATATATTTTGACTCATTGGTTGATGGTTTGACTCATTGGTTTCTTGTGACCTACATAGGAAGAATTGTTTAAATATTTTGAACTCATCACTAGGGCTGCAACAAATGATTATTTGGAATCGTCGATTATTACACCGATTAATCAATAGACTTTGATTATTCAGCTTTTGAAATTAGTTAAAACTATTTTTTTTGCTATTGCTACAAATATATATGTGCTACTTATGACTGGTTTTGTGCTCCAGGGTCACATATGTAATTAATTACAATTATTACACAATAAATTGCTAGCGCTTTAAAATAAAGTTTCATTAGTTGACATTATCTTATTATAAACAGTACTTCTACAGCATTTATTAATCTTAGTTAATGCTAATTTCTGCATTTACTAATGCATTATTAAAATCACAAGCTGTGTTTTTTTACATTAGTTAATGCACTGTGAACTAACAATGAACGACTATTTATTAAATAACATTAACAAAGATTAATATTGTAATAAATGTATTGTTCATTCATGTTAGGTAATACATTATAACACCTTACTGTAAAAGCATTACCAATTAATTGATATAAATAAATATATTTGGCACACAAAATGACATGACCGAGAAACTTCTTAATCACCATTTAATTAGCTATATGAAAAAATAACTGAATGACACATTCTGCCAAACATACAATTATGTAAGTCATATGGATAAGAAACAAAATAAAGGTAAGTGATAAGATGCTTTATTTTTTTGATAAACCATTTTATTCACAATATATATCTCTCTTAAAATACCTCATAGGGTTATGGTAATCAAAACTACCACCTTAATTTACTTCCCCAACTAATACTAATGTTTTATAATTGGCTAGCTCCACAGTGGAGAGCTGCTTTATAACAGAACATCAAGTTGTAGTTCTAACTGGAAGCGACACTGACTAAACTGCTTTATTTAAGGCCATCGATTGCATAAAGTACTATATAAATAAACGTGATGTAACCGCTTTACTGAAGTACTGAAGAGCTCATGCTAACATCACTTTCTCACCGCTGTGAGTTTTTGTTGTTTAAACCATTGTTTTGTTTGTTGTTTTTTGCATTATTGAGAAGAAAACGCTGTGCTCTATACTAGGGCTGTGCGATGTGGACAAAAAAAAAACCTATCACGATTTCTTGATTTTTATTTCGATTTCTATTTTAATCACGATTTTGACACAAACAGACATGCTTTACAGTTATAAATGCATTCTGTGTGAATTTGAAACATATTTCCAAAGGAAACCAATTAGACCTTTCCCAAAAAGTTGTAACATGTCTCTAGAACAGACATATGGCAAAATACATATATATATATATATATATATATATATATTATATGTGAGTAATCAAATCCAACAAAACATGCAACATGCATTTTTTTGGCCACCAAGTCCTTATCCTGTTCTGAACTCATCTTCCCTGTTTCTTTAGCATACTATCTGTCTGTATGCCCGGTCTGTTCTGTTCTCGCGCTCAATTTAGGCGCGCTGCATTCTGATTGGTTCGGATAGCATACTGCGGGAGGTTGGGGCCTGGGGCGCGGAAAAAAATTGTGCTATAAAGCGATTTAGAAATCGCGCAAGCTCAAATCACTATTTTATTTCGATTAATCGCACAGCCCTACTCTATACTAAAGTGCTGGCTCTTCTCTTGAACTGCATCAGAATTAGTCTCGCGCTATAGTGCCTCGCTGATCAAAACGCAGTATTGCAGGCTCTTACATTGGGTCATATGGGATCAAACGACTACTCGACAACCAAAATATTTGTCGACAATTTTTTTTGTTGTCAATGTTGACTAATCGTTTCAGCCCTATTCATCATGTATTTATCTAGTTAATTTGTTGTTAGAGACTAGATTGCTTATCAGTGGCATTCCTACGCAGCTGCTAATGTGTTTTGAATTAATATTTAAGCAGTTGCTATGTGGTGTGCAATATCAGGGATGCACTGTTATTGAATTTCCAGCTGAGCTGATACAGATGATAATTATTTTCATGCTATGACATCACAGCATTATAGTGCACAGTATGAAAAATAGATATGCATTTTCATTTGCTAAAGATTGTTTGTTTAGTAAATTAGTGTTTTCAATGATTAACTTTAAGTGAGTATTAGATGAGACCCAGCAAAGATAGTCTAAATGGTAGAAATGAGCACAAACAATTAAGTATCGAGAAAAGTGGTGTAGACATTTCGTAGTGTCTCAGCCATGTTGTGTGTGTTTCAATTGTCACATCCATGTACAAATTAATCTTCAGCTCTGCATGCATGTGCATTCTTTCATGTGGCTTTGTGTTGGGATAGCAAGCTGCACTCATGTTTTAAGAAAGCTGAAATGCAACGCCATTAATTTTGGCCTTTAGAAAAGAAAAAGATGTGGTTGCAGATGGTTAATGCCTTGATGCTTTAATTTATATTGTGACATTTTATTCAAGTCCAAGCATAACACAATCTGGGGTGTTTAAAAAAAAAAAAAAGCTTGGTAAAAGAATGGATCTGGTCATCTGGAAGAATCCAGGTCACAATGTGTGTGTCTGTTTGTCTTCTGGAGGAGGATTTGAACAGAAAACATGCATGGCAACTCAGTTGCAATTAAAATTGTTCCATTTCAAGTTTGCTTAAAACAACTGCACCATTCAATCTAATCTGCAGAGCTGTGTTTAGTGTAGACGCAAACAACATTGTACCCTACAGGGATTGTGAAAACTTGTTTTAGTGTCTGTGGTTGTTCTAAGTTGTTTACATCTCATAATATACGGCTTGTCTCTAAACAGTGTGTGGATGTTTGATTGGCAGGTGTATAGTCAAGTCAGAAATGAGGTTTGTTTTATAATGAAAGCCAAATTTGTATCGCCGTGGTAGGCCTTTATTTGATTTATTAAATAAGTAGACTGTTGCAGATGTTTATATTTTCCTACACATTGTCAAATGATCAGCTAGTCCATGATAATAATGATTTTAAGTATCTCAGAACTTCTTGATTAATTTCAAGATGTACATGACAGAATGAACATGAATATATATGTAAATGAATGATAATGATAATTTGCAGTTCAGGAAGCGAGTCAAATACAGTAAATGAGTGAGATGTACCACTGTTCCTGTGGCTCAGTGGTAGAGCATTGCGTTAGCAGCGCAAAGGTTGTGGGTTCGATTCCCAGGGAACACATGTACTGACAATACAAATGTATAGACTGAATGCACTGTAAGTCGCTTTGGATAAAAGCGTCTGCTAAATGCATAAATGTAAATGTAGACTTGAACCCATTTTCTAGTGAATTGGAGTCATTTGTCCAGGGTTCGGATCACACTCCAGATCTGATTTAAATTAAACTTCTGTGCATCTTATGAGAAAAAACTCAATAGAAAAAAATGTCATGTAATTATTTTCGCAGTCTTTTTATGATGTTAAATTTGTACTGCAAACTCACTTTCCGGTAAAAAGGGAATTCAGCTGCATTGGTGATTTCAGATTCAACTTTTTTTTTTTTATTCAATTAAATTATCTATGAACTGAAGTGTTTTGACAGAAACAAATTAATTATCAGATATATCTAATATGCAATTTTCAGTAAAATTCTTGATTTGAAATTGACCCGCTTACTAGACACATGACTCACTCTCTCTCCCTGTTTGTTTCCCCTCTCTCTCTCTCGCTCGCTCTCTCCCATCTGTTCTGCTTTAGCCACATGTTGAGTGTTGTTCTGGAGCTTAATCCCATGTCATAAAACAGACACTTTTCTTCTCCTCTCTGTCTTGTCTCTTTTCTCTCTCTCTTTTTCTTTTCTCTTCCCTCCCATTTTTTATCTCTGGCACACAACTGGAAGATGGTTTTATATTGATATGCAAGGGAGAAAAGGAGCAAAAGAAAGTGTTTCCAGCTGCATTTGACACACAGCATCGTTAAAACAGTTCAGTAATGAGTCTCTGAATGCCGTCATTCTTTTGCTATACCTCGTTCTCTGAGAGCTGAGTTGTGAAATATCTGAAATGGCTGAGAACTTCATTGCCTTCTGTCCATCCATATGCCATAAAGTGTCCTCACCCCTTGGAAGCTCACAGCAATGTTGCCGTATTCCCAGCAGGGTACTCGTAATACTCATAATAATCTAATCAAATGAAAGATGACTATGATTGGTCTTGGTTTTGATTCAGTTCTTTTTTTTTCTGCTGGAGACACTTTAACAAACAACATTGCCAAAGAGGGTTGTAGTGAAATAGTGACTGTAATCAATTCAAAAGCAGCTTTATTTGTCAGTAGGAGGTAGTAATCTAAAGCAGACCTCTAAAGCTCCATGATTTATACTATAGGAGAGGAGTATGAAGGCTGGAATGATTAGCCAAAACGAGTAGCTACACAAAATCAGTCAAATGACTTCTGTTTGTCTTACTGTGTGAGCTTCAGTAGACTTTTATGTGTACAACTCATTCTATTTTCAGAGTCTGTTGTCTGTTCATGATACCGTGGCCAGGAAGAGTTACGATCCAGAACTTCCTCCTCTGCCAGACGACATTGATGATGAAGAAGATTCTGTCAAGATCATTCGGCTGGTCAAGAATAAAGAGCCTTTGGTGAGAGAACTTCCTTCTCACACACACTTACAAACACATGCAAATTTCCACATGCTGTCAAAGCCAGACACACACAGGGGCTGCCATAATTCAAGCTCACGTAGTGGAAAACACTCTTGTGAACATGAAACGCATAAATACAAGCGCACTCGCGCGATAGTGTCAGTGATGTGTTTGGCTCGCGCTCCCTGTTCACCCTTATCCTCTAGTTCCTGAGTGACCACATATCCTCCATCTAAACATGACATAAGCCACATTCCGCATTACCTTACAGACGCTCTCACCCACTCTGTCCAGTGGTCTCCTGTGGCGTTTAGAAATGTGTCTGTTCCTCTTTCCCTAATGTGTCGTTCACAGCTCTCTCTAGGCTAGATTTCTGGCCAACTTTCGCTCCTCCGTTTCATCTCATTTCTCTGCAAGCTGTCAGAATCAAGACCTCTGTTTACGCGTATAGTTATCAGTTACCCAAACCTGTTTGGAATCAAGCTTGAGGCTGTACTTTACTTGAAAGTGACAATGAATGAGCATTGACATCTATTGGCATTCTCGAGTTTCGAGAATCACAGAATGACATATTAAATATTTTTGTATTTAGCTGAGCCCTTGTTGGGTGGTTTGCCAATGTATTAAATTTATTTTACTACATAACAAATATGCTGGACTAAAGTGCTTGTGGGAAGAAAAAAATATTGGAGATGGTAGTGTAGCATAACACTCCTGGACTCATTTCTGGACCGAAGATATTCTGTCTGCCTGATTTTATCCCAACTTTATACTTGATGCACGTGATGGCTAACTAGTTTTTGATCTAAATAGACTGCATTGTCACTATGTAATTGCATGCTGTATTCACAATATTTACACTACCAAATGTTTGAGGTCAGGAAGTATATATAGATTGCACTTTAAAGATCTCACCTAGTTGTCTAAGCCGGGTTGAGCATGTTCGTTACTTGGATGGGAGATGACTTAGGAAAACTAAGTTGCTGCTGGAAGAGGTTCTAAGGAGGCCAGCAGTGGGTGCTCACCCTGTGGTCTGTTTGTGTTTGCCCACTACCCTCTGTTCAAATCTCTGTATCGATTGATTTGCTTCATCACTCCTCTCCACCAATAAGCAGGTGTGTGGTGGGCATTCGGGCACACTGATTGCGTCACACCATCCAGGTGTATGCTGCACACTGGTGGTGGTTGAGGAGTTTGCCTCCTTCAAAAATATATACACTTTTTTTTTAAGTTCTGTATGTCACAAATATTTATAATAAATGTTTAGTACATTATGTATGAGAGACAATGCATAATAAACACACCTCCTGCTCCGTTCTATTGTTTTTGTGAATGGTCCTATAGGATTATGTTTATAAATCCTGAAATATAGTGTATAGGTGGTCAATTAATAATGGATTTCAAATGCGTTCCAGATCAGACGCTTTCCGAATTCAGATTTAACATCTGTAGTCGATCAGCATTCGATTTTATAGTGAAATCCTAGTGAAATGAAATGCAAAATAAATCTCTCTTTTCCTCTCAATAAACATTGGGCTTTGGTTAGGTATAGTTTGACCTGTGGCCCAAGTCCTAAGCAATTCTAGATGCTGGCTGCCCCTCCAAAACCTCTAGCTGTTTTTCAGACAAGAAGTCAAATGTCAATTCTTTATTTTATAATTGTTTTTCTTTGATTTGAACTTGAAATTGTATATTTCATGTGCAGACAGCCTGTGGAGTCATTATGACAAAAGTACTGCAAAGTTGAACTTTAATTTCTCTTTCTTTCTCCGGTGTGTGGTAGTTAGCAGGCCTCTGCCTCTGCGGATGATTCATCGGTTTGTATAATCGTGATTAGTCAAAAATGGTAGGATTCAGTAGCTCTGATTAGTTGCTATCATTTTTCAGCCCATGACATCATCATGCGTATTTTAGTGAGGGGAGTAATGAGGAGAAACTGGAGGGGGTTCATGCACTTTGGGGATGGGACCCAAATCCTCAAATGCTCTCCCCTCTATTTGGTAACTTTAACCTGCTGATTTATTAGCAGCAATGGCAAGATGCTGAAATAATTGGGCTTGGATCAGCGTACATGTGGGGTGACGGCAACAGCAACAGAAGTGAGCTCAGTGGTGGATTTTATTGAAAGAATGTGTCGTTTTGGATAAGGTTACTGAAAGGTCTATAGGAAGGCAAAAGACTGTGTGTATGGGTGTGTGTTTGCTGGATAGATAAAGTGTGTATATTCTATCCAGATTTTCAGACTGAGTAATAGGAGAAGAGTAGACGGAACAGACATTTGCCAATAAGATGATTTGGCTATAGATTGTTTGTTTTGGCGAACATATTCTCATCTAGATGCTCATTGCACTTGTAAGATGGAGCCTGCCCAACACAATCTTTCATCCCTAACTATACAATTTGTCTTTTAATGTAGTAGTCTTCTTTAATCTCCATGTTGCTCATCCTGAGGGCTGTAGTAATATACCCCCTCACCTTCTCCAAAATGAGGACCTCCTCTGGCTTCTGTTCTGTTTGAATATATTTTTTAATCACAAATGATATTGTCAGTATAACAGTTTGAGTGAAAAGGTGACAAATTAACTTTAATGACAGCAGCACAAGCATTACCGCGGGAAGTAGGGGTGCTGAGACTGCTGCAGCACCCCCTGGCGTGTAGCCCAAGAAAAAATGGGGGGCTGGGGGTGGGGTAACTGAAAATAAATAAAACAAATTTTATTAATTTGGATATTCATTAAAATTAATAGAAAAAAGAAGCCTAAGCCTACAATGACAATAAGCAACAGTAGAACCCAATTGGTGAAAGAGGTTTGACTTAGGAAGTCGTTTGCCCAAGCACCGTGCCCAAATCAAGAATAAATGTCCATTTCTACAGCCATTGCAAAGATACTTCGAGAGCGTGCAGCAACCATTCTCGCATCTGCAGGAAAACAAAATGAATGCTTAAGGTTGATTCAGTATTAGGCTACTCTTAATTAGTACAAGTAGCTTATATTAAACATAAAATTTTGATTAGCTGACTGAATAAGACATACCCTTGTTGTAACAAATAAATAAACAATTCACTTATTGGCTCATTATTGCATACAATGACAAATTAACATAGGCAAATATTAAACTTGAACTTCAATATGAATAAGCCCGCATTGTAACACAAATAAATAAATGGTCTTTGGATTTCCCCTTTCTTTAAAACGAGCGTAGTTTGGGGTTCATTATTAGCCTATTAATTAAAACAACTCGGCCATAAAATAGTACACAAATTCGCATAGGCCTATATTAAACATCTAACTTTTATTAACAAAATGAATATAACAGATATAGCTTACTTGCGTTGTATAAGGTCTTTTCTCTCTTTTAAAACAATGCATTGTGCAAAAGCAAGTATATTAACATCTACATTTTTTAAACCATATAGCTTACTTGCATTTAGGGTATTTTCTCTCTCGAAATGCGTTGTGGTTCATGTTCTACACAAAAATTGATATGAGTTTAATGCACAGCTACACAACTGAAGTGCATGTATATGTACTCTGCCTATCTATTTAGGTCTTTGTGCTCTAGAATCCAGAATTCTGGGTGGCATCTATTTACCTATACATATGTATGGAAAACAGTTGAGCATGATGTTATTGTTTAACCACCGAATTGTGACGTTACAGTCAGATCACTAACGCAATAATGGGCAGCCACGCCATTAAGCCACATGCAGAGGTATCAATGTTTTGGCACCTTTACACATCTGACACTGAGCATTCCCGGGAGTTTTCAGACTAAAAACTAGCAACATCTTTTCCAACAGCCTTTGTTGTTCGAGGCGTGCAAAAACCACCAGAATAGAATAACGACAGGGGTAGTGCTAAGCCATTAGCTGCTGTATTAAATCATCGAAAACCACCACTCAAATTCATTTTCTTTTTTTTTTTTTTTTTTTTCTTTTTAAATGTGTGGTTAGAAAGTGAAGGGACCAAAGTTTGTGTTTTTCCTCAGTTTCAGTACCCCAGGACAATGTCACAGAAGCATGCAGAACATCCTAGAACATTTTTTTTTTTGGTTATTGCTGTTGACTGTTCATGGCAATGAAATCTATACAGTGGTAGAGGACCAAGTCTCTGAGGCCATGAAGCCAAAACAAGACTAAAAAATAAAATGTTTTAAATGTCTGAGCTTAGATTTGTCATGTTGAGCCTTGGAACACAAGCACAGCCAACAGACATTCTGTGCTATAAAAGTTCACACTGTTCTAGTTTCCTCTTTGACCTCTCATTGGTTGATGACACAAGGCTTCATTAATGTTCCCTCTCCAGCAGCTTCATTAGAAACCTTTTTTATTTATATCTTGATATCTATTTTGATGCTGAATATTTCCGAATGGATATGAGAACTTGTATGTAAAAAGGGTATTATTGTAGACTGCCCTGGATTTATACAGGAAGATAAATTACTATATAACTACCAGGACTGTCAATTTAACATGTTAATTTGCTTCAAATAATTATGAAAAAATGTTAACATGTAACGCATTTAACACACACAATTCAACTTTGTCATCTTGCATTGCATGCAATTGGAATGAAATTAAATTTAAATGCCCCTAATATTCAAGATATGAGGGCTAAAAAAAGTTTCTCATCTGATCTTTCTTTTCTTTTGAAGCTTATAAGGTCATCCGTGTGGGTTAGTGATGAAAAACCAAGCACTAAGGTAATGTCACTTTCTAGAAATAATGGACGCATAAATTAGGTTAGGGTGAAAGACGGGAGCACACATGATAGCACTTTTGCGGTGCATCTGTGTGCTCGTGAGGAATATATTATGGCCCTGATGGCTCCGAGTAGAAGAGAACGTTCTCTCCAGTGAGATATTGAGGACAGACACTGACATGCACCATCAGAGGTTAATGTTGACCTGAGAGCGAATGTCACTCATCTCCCACGTTACCTGCAGAGATCAGTAATAGACTCATACGGTATATTGGCCAGGCAAAATTTTAGACTGTTCATACAAGGTTCCTTCATACATTCTTACAGCCTTGTCAACAGAATAAACTTTGTATTTATTTGAAATAAATTTATAATGAATACTATTTATTAATAGACCAATGATTAATTTAAAGATTATTTGAAATGCAGATTTATTAGGGTTAGAGTTTGTCACTGGTCATTATGTAAGTGTGGGGTTCAGGCCTCTCTCCGGTCTCCTCACCTTTTGCTGTTTTTCTAATCTTTCATTCCTTCCTCTGCATAGTGTGCTCTGATTTTCCCAAGTATCCATGTTTCTGTCTATATCCTGTTACAGAGTGCACAGGAGGTGCTCGAGCGCACACATTAGCACACACTGTTCTTTGTGTAGTGAGGTCTGCTTGTCTTTCGAAGGCATTTCCTCATATAGGTGAAGGAACAAGATCTGACTTCTGAAAGTGATGTTTTCTTAGTGGGGTACATAGGCAACACTTATAAGACAACCTATGGATAAGCCAGTGTGTGAAACCACAGACACACACTTTATTTCAGTCTTTGATGCTTATAAACACTTTCTTTGTCTAAGTTTTGACCTAAACATTATCGATCGCAAAAGAATGCAAGAAATTGTTTTTTTGTTTTTTTTTTACTACCCAGTAGCCTCAACCACTGATGAATCATTAGTCCAAAAACCCATATTAAATCATATTAAAAATAAAATAGGTTCTGATTAGATGACACTTTGTGTCTTTGTGCAGTATTTAGGTTTCAGATTGAATGGAAAAATCACTTGATGTTGGAAACCTGCTTTGGAGTGAGTTTTCTCATTGGATATAAGAAGACCGTTTCTAGCCTTCAGCGTCATACTGCAGGAGGCGTGAACGATTGTATCCAGCGTTTTATCCCAGGCCTCAACTTCCCTCTTCCATCCATTCCCTTTTTTCTTCCACCCATTCCCATTTACCTTCCTGTCATTCATTTCCATTCAAGTCAGGCCTGTCCTGTTTTCAGCACATACCCTGGCATTCCTCAGCATTATTACCTTAATGAGACCCAATTTTCCTTGTTCAACATAATACCCGTTAATGATGGAACTGTAATGCAACAGGGTTAAAGCAACATTGAGTGTTTACTGAGCAGGTCATTGAAGGGTCAGTATAATAGTCTCGGAGTCTAACAGACTCTCACTATGTATTTAATTGAAAGTTTAATAACCGCGTTAACCGGTGTTTAACACGTGTCTTCTGCCTGCTGGTATACTCGCAGGTGGCATAAATCAGCAGTGATAATTGTGACTAATTGGGTTTTAATGACCTTGCTGTTGTTCTTTTTGCCATCTTTCCTCCCCAGCTTTCTCCCTGTCAAACCTACAGCAAACACAGCCATTTGGTTCTCTGTAATTAATGCTCATTTGAGCGGCGAGTTGAGTGTGTGTATCATTGTTTATGTTTTCACGCCAGTTTAAGTGACTGTGTCAAACACTCGCTTTGTCTCGGCACGGGTCTTTGTATTTGTTTTTTCAGGTCTGCCTTGATGGCTAGAGCTTAGGTTCTGCTGAAATGATCTGAACTTCAGACTCTTATTGTAATGACGTTTGAAGAAGTAATGTTATGATGTCAGTGTTTTCAAAAAGGCTTAATATATTGGTACTATACACCAAGGAGATCTATAATACCTTGAGAAATCTATCGGTTTCCCATTCATCTAAATGGCCATTACTTGGCTGGCACAGGTTGACCCCCATAAGTTAAATACCCGCAAATTATACACACATGCACATACATCATAAGGATGCACTAAAGTTATAACATTTGTATTGCTTTATATTTATCAAGGAATCCTGTAAAAATGTATCATAGTTTCCACAAAAATATTAAAGGCGTCATTATTTATTTATTTATTGCCAAACACCCTAGTTGTTTGGAATTTTCTTGGTGAGCTCATCAATAATGATAACATGCATTAAATACATACACATACATAAATCCAACTATACATATGTCCTATCAATTATAAGGAGTGAAATGCAGGTGCATAGATACCAGAGGAATTAAGAACATGAACAATCCTACAATAAGTACTGTTAAAAAACGTGTAACTTAGTGCTCTAAGGCTGCCTGACTGGATGTAATGAGGATTGTTAAACATATGATAAAAAGAGTACAGATGTGCTCTGTGACTGGAATGATACTTTTAAATATGACTAAACCACCAGTAGATGGCGGCAAGTGTCTGTTTTAATGAGTGAGTTATTTATTCATTCATTTAACCGATTCATTCAACCGGCTGATTCATTCAGAAATGAGGCAAGCGACTGTCCTTATGAATGGGCCACTGAATCATTGACTCACTTGATTCATTCAAAAACGTGGATTCATTCAGTAACGAAACACCGCTGTGTGTTCCTCTGAGATACACAACAGTTCTGCTGTGGCTTTGATCAGAACTATTTTCGTCAGCGAAATTGAGCAAAAACAGTCAGTATTTTGTCAAAAATCTAAGTCACTTAATTTTACCTTGTTTGAAGTACTATTGTATAAAATCAGTGTCACATTGCAATCGTGTTGATATTCGGGGAAACATCATGGCCGTATAATGATGCTTACCTAAATCATATTTGTAAATATCTTTTTTTTTGTAATGCAGTATGCATCTATACATTTCTGTGAGTTACTTTGTGTGTGCTGTCTCTCTCACACACTCACTCAGGCTGTGCAAGCCTCATCTGGCACGACATAAATACATTATCAGTTGCCGTCTATACTGATTAAAATAAGAATCAATCTCACGCAAAACGAAACGACTGTGTTTACACGCCTGTGACCGTTCAATCGGTATCTGAGCCTATTCGAATGATTGCGAAAAATCAGATGAAAGATCTCTATCAGTGAAATTACATCAGCCTGAAGACGAAAGATCATGAATAATGACTTCTGAAAATTCAGCTTTGCCAGCACAGTAATAAATGACATTTAAAATATATTCAAATATAAAACTGTTATTTTTAATTGCAATATTATATCACAAAATGTCTGTTTTTTTTACTGTATTTGATTGAATAAATGCAGCCTCGTGAGCTTGTCAACCCCATTTTTTTAACAGTTGTATGTGCATATATTCACAACTAATTCAAATATAAAACAGATATTTTGTTATTGAAAAAATAAATTGTGCGTTTTGGCAGCCGAATGGCGTAGAAATCAACCAGCAAGGGCTAATTGGGCCTTCCTAACCAGGCACACCCCTTGACCCATTGGCACCCATAACATCTGTTTAACATCTAATGTGCTTGTAGATCATGTGTTTGTATAAAAGAAAAGGTTTTCTTCATTGTCTTAATCTAATGTCTCTGTCGTGAGAGTAAGCGTACACATGAGCAGTTACTGTCCTCACACGGTCACGAACGGCGGTGATGTGCATTTTGATTTTTGCGGCTGTCAATCTGTCAACGGATGAACAGTCTCTGAAGAATGACTTTTGTCTCGGGCCGGCACTCTGAGTTCTGCACAGATTAACCATCCACTTTTGGCTGGCCTTATAATAACAGTCATAAGCATTTATGTGCTTAGAGTCTCAGCATATGGAGCTGATCACCTTCACAACTGGCAGCCATGGGTCACGTTACTGATGAGTAATTTAGGGAGCCGCGGCCTCTTATTCTAACTTGCTTAATTTTTCTTCCATCTCAGTTTCTCTCTCTCTCTCTCTCTCTCTCTCTCTCTCGACGTTCAGAGGAAAATTTTCATTAAAGTCTATTTATAGAGCGTGTTTTAATGGGCAGACCTCAGCAACAAGAGGAAATAAGAAAACCTTGAAAATGCTCAATCAAAGAACCTGCTCATTTCCTCCGGCTGCCTATTACAAGTGACCTTACTGCAAGAATGAAGTTGCACTTGCGAGGATCGTGCAAGCGTGATTGTAAGGATGACTAACAGAGGTGGAGATCCTGATGGTTAAATTGTGCCTGCGTGATGAGTTAGTCAGCCTAGTGTAACATGGCTACATGTGTGATGTGTGATTTGGAGAAAGTCAGTTAGGTCCCGAGCCAGAGAGGATAAACTTGCACCTGAATAATATCAGCTCATACTCTTACACTAAGAAAGAGGAAAAAAATGAACTTCAGTCATTTGCATGGGTAAATGACAATACAAATTGAATTTGCTTTAATGCATATCGCTTTAGTTTTCTTAGATACCTTCCATCTGGGCAGTTCTAAGCCAGGCCTCAAGAGGTTTGTAGAAGCTGTGTATCTGGCTTCTTATCAGTGTTAGCATAGCAAGATTCATTAGAATAATATGAGAAATATTCTTTCTAATTGGATGTGACAGAAATCTTTGTCTTGGTTTTTGTTTTGCCTTTAACTTTTATGAAAGTATTATGTATATCTAAAAAGTCGTTGCCTTGCACAGTGAGCCAGAGAGTGATGAGTGTGTAATGATGTATTGATATGAATAATAACCTCGTTGAGTGAATAATGATCTGTTCCAACACACTGGAAAAAAAAACTCCTTCCACACTCAACTAAACAGACTACTGTACCTTCAGTTCAGTGATAGTTTTTTTTATTATTATTATTCATGTTTTGATTTAAAAAAGGAAAGTTTTTGGACTGGTTCTACAGTTCACTTTATCTCATTTTACCAAGTTAAATGGTATATCTGTGGTCCAATTCTCTTTCTTTACTCCCTTTCTCTCTCAATCTCCCTCATGTGTGTCATAAACACTGTTTTATCTCACATTGAGATGTAACAGCTAAGCTGATCACTGGTTTATGTCACCTCCAAAAGCTCCGGGCCAATCGCTGCCTTGTCCTCCCAGGTCACCAAATTGTTCCAATTATTTGATCAACAGGAAATATTCAAAGACTTCTGAAGGTACCGTCGACAAACGGCTGCTCTTTCCATCTTAAAAGCTGTGTTTAACACATCAGAGGAGGACCTTGAGCTAATGTATTAGTCATGATGATGACAACGCAAAATCATTACAGGTGACCAAGTCATCAAAACGGCTTTGACAGCAGATTATTGGCCTTACTGAGGTAAGGCAGATAGAAGAGGAACTTGTGTGTGTGTGTGTCTTCAGTGTTTTTTTTCTTGAGTTTTAAAAATCCTATTGATGTGCCAATGGAACAAGTTTGTCAAGGTCGTTTTTTCACCTTTTTTAGACACCTGAAATGAGGTGAGGTAAAAACGGCAATAGGTTTTAAACACACATGCACGCTGTAGGAACCGCTCCGCACCTTCATCCACTGTCACGGATGCTTCAGAAATAATAACAGCCTTAGAGACACTGATGCAGAAAACAGAGGGTGAAAGAAGGCAGACTGAAGCTCAAACTGTCTGACATGTTTGTGTGTGAATGGCCATGCTCCCTGCTAGGAGTCTTGGTGTCTTAGTCTCGCTGTCTAATTTCGCCGTGTGTTTGTGTGTGTGGTGACAGGCCATGCTGTGAGCGTCTGGCCACATGTGTCTCTGTTACAGTAGTGAATGAGTATGTATGGCAGCAGGATGACACAAAGAGCTGGCATATTGTTGGCAGATCAGTGCCATGGATAGCTTGTT
Source organism: Ptychobarbus kaznakovi (assembly GCA_027422405.1). Lineage (NCBI taxonomy): Eukaryota > Metazoa > Chordata > Actinopteri > Cypriniformes > Cyprinidae > Ptychobarbus > Ptychobarbus kaznakovi. The sequence continues at coordinate 13,405,130 of CM049808.1, read as the reverse complement.
CTTATGCATTCCTGCTTGTTTTTGGCAGTCATAGCTGACTGTCCATTTAAGCCATTAATCCAGGGATAGGCAACTTCAGTCCTGGAGGGCCTGTGTCCTGCAGAGTTTAGCTCCAACCCTAATCAAACACACCTGAAGAAGCTAATCAATGTCTTCAAGATCACTAGAAAGTTACAGGCAGGTGTGTTCGATTTATGGTTGGAGCTAAACTCTGCAGGAAACCGGCCCTCCAGGATCGAAGTTGCCTATCCTTGCATTAAACCATTGTCTGTACATACAGGGTTTCCACAGGGTCTTAAATTTAGTTGTATCAAATTTAAGGCCTTAAAAAGTCTTAAATTGTACAAAAAAGTCTTAATTAGGATTTCAAGAGGTCTTAAATTTGGAGACGGATGTATAGCCTATATTTATATAATTTCATATAATTAATATCACACGAAGAGTGCCTTTTTTTCCCTCAAAGTCTGCATGATTACAAATGTGATATTGATTTTATACAACAGTTCAATAAACAAGTAAATATTAAGAGACTTACATTTTAGACACCATATTTCCTGCTTTTGCTCTTTCGCCAACAAAAATCATTCCATACACAGCCACAGCACTGTGTTGTGTCTCTGAGCAACATGCTGTGTTTCATTCCTGAATGAATCAACCGTTTAAAATAATTCAGTTCAGTCGCAACGACTCGCTTGTTGTCGCAACGCCACCTGCTGGCGATTTTCTATCTTCATTTTTTTTATATAATTTCAAACATCAGTTTTCAACGTTTTTATTTTTCAAATATCAAAACATAATTTATGCATTTGCAACTGCAGGTTAAAGCATTCTATGTCCCTCTGAGCTGCATTAAACTGTGTAAATACATCTATATGCTGCTTCAGATGCAGCTTCTGTTTCCTCTGCATTGCAAATATCAATTTTGTTGATACTTATTTCATTTGCTTGGTAACAGCCCAAATAGAAGAATTTGACTCAAAAGATGATGCACACTTTTATAAAAAAAAATGGCTTAAAGGTAAAAATGCCGATAAAACGTATTGGAAAAGATTAATTTATATTGTGGCTGTGGACTACACAGAATATGAAGAATATAAAAAAAAAATTCTGTAGTCAGCTGTCCACGGTATTTTTTAAGATACCAGCACAACACACCTCAAAATATAGTCTAATAATGGTTATCGATAAAATCCCAGAAAATATCAAGATATAATTTTTGTCAATATCGCACACCCCTGATTCATGTTATTTAATTTATATAATAATTTATTGAGGATAATCGTTTAATTAAATATAATAATTAGTATTTTTAAGAAAATGGATAACTCAAAATTACTAATTATTATATTTATATTAAACGTTTATCATCAAAATATTATTTTGGCAAAAATATAAATAATATTTTGGCATTCAAATGCATCGCGAATACACAAAATCAAATGTTTCCGTATTCGCAATGTATTTGAATGCCAAAATATTATTTTCCTTTTATGTAGGCCTACTTCACTCATGTTCCAATATCCACGTAAAACAAAATGTTTTGCATAATTCATCCACGGTAAAACAAGTGTTTTTTTCTTCCATATGTTTTGCATAATTCATGGCGGAAAGGTGACAACAGTGTTTTTTATAATGATAATGAACAGGCTGCATTGTCAAGGTAGAATGAGTAACTGTGCGGCACTGGAGCAATCTCTTGATTTATTTATTTTTTTTCTAACAGTATTTTTTTCTAACTACTCCTTTTAGTGGAAGCATGAAGATAATCGGACTCCTGTTTAAAAGTCATTTGTTTTTAAGATAATCATTCGGAATTGTAAAAGTTTTGTTTTTATTTGTGTACATTCGCAATAAAACAAATCTTTGCGCTTTTGTAAAATAAGCCAAAACAAATTGGATGCCGCTTTCTGCCGTCTGGTTTCCTTTCGTGCAGCACAAAAATAAGCCAAAACAAATTGGATGCCGCTTTCTGCCGTCTGGTTTCCTTTCGTGCAGCACAAAAATGAACCAAAACTCTGCATAGACTACTTGTTGCACAGTCTTTCGTTTTCTTAAATTATTATTTAAGTGAAAACATATCTCGTATAGGCCTATTTATTCATTATAATATATATTATGCCTTTATTAGCCTATGTTTTTCTCCGCTCGTAGAAGCGCTGCAGGTGCGTAATGTGATAGCTATGATGACCATGTGAATCCTCATGTTTGGAAAACAAATATTAGTATTTTTTTTATGGGTCACAGACACTTATTCATTCTAATTTAATTCAGTTCTAGTTAAAAATAATCTTGTCGGTTAACGGTTAATAATCGGTTAACGAGTGTCGGTTGTCGGTTAGGAAAAATAACCAAAATTTATATCCCTTCTGTGTCCCATTTCACCTACTTATACTGTACCGGAAACAGTATGTAGACTTTTTGAGAAGAGAAAGTCAATACATTTGAGCATGTAGTAGAAGAGTTGGCTAAATTTTCAAAACAAATTATGTCATAAAATTGTACTCCGTTGCATAGTTATGTTCATTCTGTCAATGTAAACAGACCTTTCACTCATCCGGTCACTGTTAACATCCTTATATACACAATTCATATTGTATTTAATTCAATTTACACTTAACAAAGAATTCCTCCTACCTTACTGGAGAGAAAACAAGTAGCACGTTGATCTGCCAGGATGGGTTCTTTCATGCAGATAACTCTGCTTTGTTTTTGCTAAATCATTTATGTAATAGTGTACAAACATCTGTTATGCTGCTTGTACGTTGAAGGTTTACAATGTTGTTGCAAATGAAATATAAAACAAATAACATTAAATCAATATTATTGATTAGTAACTGAAACCTGTTTGAGTTAATAAACCCTGTTTCTCTCCTCAACCATCAATCTCATGAACATCAGCCATGTTTGTAGTTCTTTTTATTTGTGTTTGTAGTACTGAACTGAATTCTCCTCCAAAATATGATGGGTTATGGACAATATTAGCCATTAGTGTGTGCAAAGAATCTGCCAGAATTTTAGACCACCTGGGGCATTTTGCCATACTCTTTTCAAAATGCAAAGCTTTGGGACATACTTATTGTCATCTCACATACCATTTAGGATGGATGTTATGCATATTGGGATGCATTGACTGTATTCATCAGTGAGTCCCTGATTCATTCATTCAATCGATTTTCTCAACACTGATTCATTCAAGAATAAAAAAGTAACCGTCTTCATTGGTGAGTCATTGAATCTTTCAGCTGATTCATTCAAAAACACTGGTTCACACCTTATTCATTCAGGAAAAAAGTTATTAATGTCTAAGAAAATTTTAAGTTTAATTAACGTGTGCAGATAAACCCGTGCAATGTTAATTGCATGTTTTCTTTGGGTAAATGTGATTGACATTTCATATGTGTGTTACAGGGTGCCACAATAAAGAAGGATGAACACAGTGGAGCAATCATAGTGGCACGCATCATGAAAGGCGGGGCAGCAGACAGAAGTGGTGGGTGCTAATGTACCTCTTCTTTATACACAAATGCACTCCTAACAGCACCCAGATGTTTAGTTTGTTTACATGAAGCCTGAGATGGTTTGTTACACTGAATAAACTGCTAAAGTGCTGTATGTGGTCTCTTAACTTCTCTTGCTATCCATTCCACTCCTCTTTGTTGCGTCCAGGGCTGATACATGTCGGAGATGAGCTGAAAGAGGTCAACGGTATCCCTGTAGATGACAAAAAGCCTGAGGAAATAATTTGCATCCTGGTATGTGTGTGTGTGTAGAAGTTATAAATTGAAATAGATATGAAATGAATAATGTGCACTGGTGCATTAATTTTGTATTTTTATACGCTTAAAATGTTGTTGATATGTTGTCTTTTTTACTCCGTTTATAGTCCCAGTCGCAAGGTGCCATCACATTCAAAGTGGTCCCAGGCATCAAAGAGGAGGCAGAAACCAAAGAGCCCAAGGTACAATTCATCCTCACTATTGCCGATCAGACATGAATCTTTCTGAACAGAGAAAGAGTTGGCCTATATGTGATGCTCTACTCAAACAGTGGGGGAGTTTTTCCCTGTACAAGTACCACAGGCTGCTGGTTTGATGGATAAGCTTTTGTTCCCATTCATCTTCAACACAAATGATTTGCACTAAACTTCTCAGCTCCCGTAAAGCTTACAAACATTCTCTGTCGATCTGTTCCTAAACCAAGAAAGCTGCCTCACAGCCTGCTGTCTACATGAAACCTCAGTTATGACTGATTTGAAATGCTGTATATATGCAGCTACTCTTAGTAGTCACTCACTCGCGTCGCACAAATAGCACTCTTCATGTGAAGCCTGCTAGAAACTTGAGTCCGAACCATTTACTCCTGATTGATTCCAATAGAATTAAGACCATGTTGCTAAGCTAAAGATATGATGCACTTAAAGACTAAACATAGATTGCATACACACTATTAGGTCAAATTAATTAATTCTGGTGGTAGTCATTCATATTTTTAGCAACATTTTGCAGTGCATTCTAAGATTGCTTTGTCTGTGGAAAAATAAGTGAAACGCTGACTGAAATTTCAGTCAAAACATCATACATGTAAATTAACATCATGAACATGCCTAAAATGTTCCCTAAGTGAATATGTCAGTGTTTTAAGATGCAGCCTTTAGATACACTACCATTCAAGCGTTTAGAGTCTGTAAGATTTTATTTTTAAAATGTTTATATATCAACAATAAAGCAAAAACCACAATATTGTAAAATATTGATAGAATTTCAAATTCGTTTTCTATTTAATATATTTAAAAAATGTATTTTCCTGTGATGGCAAAGTTAGAATTTTCACCAGCCATTGTTCTAGTCTTCAGCATCACATAATTGCTATTTTAAACATTTTAATATGCTGATTTGGTATTCAAGTGTCATTTGATAATTTATCATTACTATCAAAAACGCAATGAAAAAAGCTTTTATTTTTATCAAAAGAATAGCATTTATTTTTAACATTATAACTGTTTCAACTTTCAGTTTTTATATGTATATTTAATGCATCCTTGTTAAATATAAAAGTGAATTTCTTACTGACCCCAATCTTTTGAGTGTTGTTTTGTAGATGAGCACTGTGCCATTTCTATGCGAGTCTGTTATATTCCTTTTACAGTGCTGTAATGGTTTAAATATGTTTCAGTTTTGAATTTAGTCATAAGTCACATTAGTCGTGTGTGTGTGTGTGTGTGTGTGTGTGTGTGTTATCCAGTGACCATAGTTTACTGTTTTCCGCACGTGTAATGAATATGTTGAAGTGCTGCTAATTGGCTGCACATGTGTAAGAGGGATAAAAAAAATATATTGAGTGCTAGACAGAGATGAAGCGTTCCCTCAGGATGTATTGGTGTGTTTGTGAGGAACGTTCTCCTCTGTAACAATTTTTCTGTATGGCACATGCAGCTCTCTAAATCAACACAAGCCACTGCTCTGCGCTTTGGGAACTTTGCTGTCTCCGTTTGCTCTCAATAGCCTTTTTTATTTGTCTTTTTTATTTATTTGATATGTCAGCACCATCACTCCAATCCTTTAAACACCTCATGATTTTCTTTGTTTTGTAGAGAAATTCTAATGAGAATCGCACAGAATTTCCAATTGTAGCGTTGTAGTGCGTATGTGTGGAAAGTAAGCCTGCCTGCTACCCAAAATACACCTTTATTTGGTCATGGTTTAGAGCGAGGGACGGAGCTGATGTGATTTGAATCTCATCCTTCTCTAATTTCATTTTAATCCATTTAATGTTCATTTTAAAGCTGTTTCTCTCTCTCTTACTCATCAGATGTTTGTTAAGGCGCTTTTTGACTACAATCCAGCTGAGGATAAGGCGATCCCTTGCAAGGAGGCAGGCTTGGCATTCAGGAAGGGAGCTATCCTGCAGGTTATGAGCCAGGACGATGCCACCTGGTGGCAAGCCAAACTGGAGGGTGATGGCAACCTGCGCGCAGGACTCATCCCATCCAAACACTTTCAAGAGAGGTTAGCCAATGCTTTTCTCTCTTCCCTGCTCCTTTCCTCCCACCATCACCAGTTTTAAATTCAACAGCACTCCATGACTCCATCTTGTCCGCCCTCTGTCCAGCCCCCTCATAAATCATATTCTCCTGTCATGCATTCATCTCTCTGTCTCTCGATCATTCCAGACTTCTTCCACTCCATTACAACCTGACTTTCACTCCCTACTATGAAAGGAATGACTTTTCTGACTTTTTTTGTCTTCCTCGTCATTTTTTTTTCCTTTTTGTGCAAGAGGGCTCAGCCAAAATACTTTGGATTTCCGTGGCTGTCTGGGCTGGAATGAGTAATGACACACAATGATAGCACTGGTTCACATCCACCTTGGACGTCCACACACGGAAAATTGCACATCAGTGGCGTTCTTTGTAAAGTGGACTCTGACGTGCATGCACAAGTGCGCTGCCTTAGGAAATAGTTTCTTTGCTCTATTTCTCTTGAAAAAAGTAACTTTCAATTGTAAAACATATTTTTGAACCTGTCAAATGTACAGTAGCAAGTGCTGTTTCTGGCTGACCATTCTTTCTCTCACTCACTCACTAATGGATACTTAGGCAGGTAGCTCTGCATTGTAGTGAAGTGTTTAGTAATCCCCATACGGTCGTGAAATCTGATGGTTTTATTGCATGTCTCTGTATGGCTACACTCGCGGCAACAGAATAGATTTGTCAGTCTGGTTCTGAGTGGTAAATATATAATTAAGTTACATTTTACACATTTTGGTTATAAACGAGTGTGACAAATGTATTAGACTGTCAAACGGACTCCTTTGCATTTTCAGCACTCGCTGTCGTTGGTTGATTCAGATTTGATGGATGAAATTGCTTCTCACTCGTATCAGCTAGTCGAATACAATGATTTTGTGAGTGTAGAGTATTTATTTGCCTCTCTAGCTTTTTATCTTTCTCTCTCAATTCTTTCAGGAGGTTGGCAACCTGGAGACCTATGACCGTCACGACTCTTCAGAGAACCCCCAGCAAAAGATTTTGTAAGGACCACACTCATACAATCATGCAGCAACTAAAACACACACATACACAGCAGGGCTCAACAATACGTTTTTTCTTGTTTCTTTTTTCATGCTAGTCCAGTCACCTGTGGCCCCACTATGAAAAAATAGTTTAGTTTTTTTATCAACATTGTTTCTTTATGTATAATATTTGTATTTCTCTTTTAAACCTAAGTTTCTCATTTCTTATTCACAAAAGTGTGTGTGTGTGTGTGTATATATATATATATATATATATATACATACATTTACAAAATTGCAGTCAAATAAATATGATTAAAAGATGTATGAGACAAATCTACAGAATGTGTGTTTTACCAAATAAAAAGAACAGCACTGAGTGATGTGAGCATAAGTATTGGGACAGTTGAACATTATAAAATATTGCTGGTGTGTGCGTGTGTGTGTGTGTGTGTGTGTGTGTGTGTGTGTGTGTGTGTGTGTGTGTGTGTGTGTGTGTGTGTGTGTGTGTGTGTGTGTGAACTTTAATTTTTCCTCACCTAAATTGCTCTCTTCTGTTCATTAAAAAGTTGAAAAAATGTCATATTTACATACATTTGTCATAATTACAGTAGAAATACTGGAAATGTCATAGCCTAAATGGGGGGTGGGAGGCATTGAATATTATGGACAGCGTGTGGCCTTTGAATAAAAATGTTTGAGAACCACTGCTGTAAAACATTGATGTATAAGGACACTGAATGTGAAATTTTCAATTGTAATGCAGCAATGGCCTGAAAAACTCTCTGACATCAGGCCTGCAAGCCACCTTATTGTTGAGCCCTGGATATACTCATCCTTTTGTTCTTGGACTACTGCAGTAATGATCTTTTAAACTGTCATATGCAAGAGGCCCATGTATTGCAGATGCTGTGATGTGACTCTTTAGTAGAGCCATGGCTAGAAAAAATAAGAATAGTAGGAACAGCAACCGGAAAAGATTAGATGAGAGGGAGGGAAGGCAGTTTGGGAAGTGCAAGGTGAAGTGAATGTGGTCAGGGAGACCCAGACTCCCCTGATTGGTGCCAGGCAGATATGTGCACACATGTGTATTCATGTACATGTGCGTTAATGCACGCCTGGACATAAGCTTCCTCTCCTGGTTTCCATTAATCTCTCATGTCTGATTATTGCATGCGTGTATTTGTACACACAGCTCTAATCTCTCCCACTGGCTGACAGCAGGGGTCTTTACAGAGCTGTGCTGGGTTACTCTCTACACATGGGCACACTTAAGACTCACCACGAGACAGATGCACAGCAATACTCTCGACATGTTTTCGTCATCCGGACAGCTCCACACACACTTGATTGAATAATACAGCCATTATAGGTTCTTATCCCCCATGCCACATGCTCGGCCTCCCACCTCTTCCATTTTTCTCCATCACTCTATCAGTTGCATAAAACAATGAGAAGGAAAAGTTGATGTGCATTTCACCGAGGTATCAGTTCTTGATGAGGTTTCCAGGACCACCCCAGGAGTTGTGAAACTTCTGTCGTCTTTGCAGAGTCTATATAACAAATAAGCATAAGTGATATTAAAGGGCTGCTTTTATTCAACTTTTCATGTGTAGAATTTTTCAGAATCACATCATGTATGGGAATTTGTAAGAAAAACTGAAAGCTCAGTGTATGACTTGACCAGAAACAGACCATATACAATACCAATCCAAATGTGTTCTCACACAGGTATAGATGCGTGTAAATGTGCTTGGAAGAAAGAGGTTTGTTTGTTTGAAACTGCGTGAGCGTGTGCTTTAAGAGTAAGACCATCTGTCCTCTGGCCTGCAGTGCGGTGACGTTAGCCCATATTTCAAAGAGCAGAGATGAGGGGCTCTCTTTGGATGACTGAACACACGCTAGTGCTTTGCGCTGCAGATATGTGCACTCACATAAAGCCTTATTATCAGAACAGTATGATTGCTAGCTGAGGCTGTATGTCATAACCATACAAACTACACACCCCTGAACAGGTATAGAAACTAAAACTGTGTTTCCACAGTCATAGAAAATGTTTTCAATCATTTACAAATCATGGTTTTCAAGCATGGAATTTAATCTTAAAAATTATGGATTTACCAGTTGTTTTTTTTACAGTTGTTCATAGTTCAAAAGTATTTTGTTGGCAAAAGTATTTTTTAGGGATTAAAAAAGTCATTATCCAGTAGATGCTCATGAATTGCTCTAATAAGGGGTTAAAAGTGCTGGGAACACAGTATCTTACACTGTAGATTAATGTTAAGGAATAGTTACTAGAAGGTGCTTGTTCAGTCCTCACAAGGAAGGAGCACCATTATATCCTTGAGCAAGGTACTTTATAGTTGGCTTGAAATGGAAATTCACTCTTGTTGTTGTTTTGTTTAAATTAATATTAATGATTTTTACATTTTACATTGCATTTAGTCACTTAGCAGATAGAAGTAATCAAAACCAACAACTCTCGGTTAGTCTAATGCAATGCATGTAGCAAGGTTTGTGTATATGTATGTATGGGTACGGAAAGTATTCAGACCCCCTTAAATTTTTCACTCTTTGTTATATTGCAGCCATTTGTAAAATCATTTAAGTTCATTTTTTCCTCATTAATACACACAGCACCCCATATGACCCTTTGCTCATATTAGTAGAAGCACCCTTTTGATTTAATACAGCCATGATCTTTTTGGGAAAGATTTTTTCACACCTGTTTGGGGATCCTCTGCCATTCCTCCTTGCAGATCCTCTCCAGTTCTGTCAGGTTGGATGGTAAACATAAAACATTTAGAATAGAAAAAGAATAAAGAGTGCAAGTGTTAGAGGGTCGTTTTTTTGTGAACAATTCATCCGTGCATGGGTTTCTCTTTTTTTCTTAAACAAAATGTAATGAGTCAATCTTCCAGTGAAGCAGACTTTGGGTTCTTCTTTACCTCTCTCACCAAGTTTCTCCCCTGATAGCTCATTTGGCCGGAGAGCTTACAAGCTTGTATTCAGGTCTGCCTCCATCCAGTCAACAACTGACAGAACCTGTACTATACTTTTTTTCTTGTTTAATATTCCCTTTTACACAGACATGTCAAATCTGCAACCTTCATGTTACCAACCCTATAGTATTAATGTGTACAGTTTTCTATAAACTTTTAGTCAATGTCTGTTTATATTGTTTACAAGTGGATTCCTCATCTTATCTTATCGTCATCTTTTATGATGAACTTTCCTCTCTTCCTCTTGCGTCTTAATGAGAAAATATTATCTTTTTGTTAAACTAGCTGCATTTTCTTGGAACCTTGCTTCAGTTAATAATCCTCATGCAGCCTAATATCAGTTAGTAACCTTAACATCTTCAGGACCACTGATCACATGTTTCTTGTTATTGTAGTGTTGACGCATTGCACGTGGAACAATTTTCTTTGGGATATATGCACGTCAACTGATATATTTACATAGGGTGCATATAAACAGTACATGTGGAATCTACAGTGGGGTTTATTTAAATCTGTGTATGTAAACATAGTGAGTTTGTGCCATTTGTTTGTTTGACCTTGTTGATACTTACTTTCTTTCCAATTGTTTTTTCATCATTGTAGATGTGGAAATAATTTAAGCATTTCTTTAATCTACACTCACCATCCCCACTTATTTTTATTAATCATCTGTTCTAGATTAATTTCTGAATTGTTGTAGGAAAAAGGCATCTGTTATCTTTTTGTAATTATTGTGTCATGTAGAAATGGCATGATTTCAATAATCTTATTTTCATATTTGCTTGGTCCATTTTATATCTTTTATGGTACTTTGTGACTAAACGCCATGCAAAACCAAAAATGGATTCTGGGGATACGTTTTACTGAAAAGTGAAGTTCTTTTCTGATTTAAATTCTCTGAAATGTCAGTAATTATGACAGATGTGACCGTTATCCATTTTCACCTGTAAATCATACCCATTTACTTTGTATATTTTATATATATTTAGTAGCCCCTAGGGATGCACCGATATGAAAATTTTGGCCGATACCGATAATTATTTATATTTGAAAGCCGATAAACGATATGTTGGCTGATAAATCTATATCCAAATTTGTATATACTTTTTGAGAGCCTGATTTAAAAAAAAAAGGTCTCATCATTAAAAGCCACATCCCAAACACTTCAACATAAGTAGCCTAGTTTGAACAGTTTAAGTTTAAATAAAATATTCTACTCTCCCATTACCAAATTTTGCCATAAAATCTCACAAATAAAATAAAGCATAAATAATGCAAACAAGTCATTGAACAAAATGCATGTGCCATGGATGAATAAAACGGAAAAGCCATCTGCATGGACAATAATGAAATAATAATAAGAGAAAATAAGTGGTCGTTATTATTAATAATGCTTCAGTGATTTTGAAAAAGTAACAAATAAATAGGCTACCACTGTTTTAAATAGCATATGTTTTACATGCGTGCACTGTATGAAGCTGAATGAACACCGGTAAACTGAAGCACTTGTTATAGCGGGTTAATTAGGCTACATGAGAATCAGATGTTTATAGAACATAAACATAATATTACAACTTATACAAAAATACGGAAATGCACAAGTTATTTGAAGTTATGCGCTAGTCAGATGTGTAACTTGTGGACGCGCACTTGGCTTCCCGTAACATCGTGCTGAAACATGGCAACTAAACCCAAAGAATTCAAAACGTTTTATTATAATAATGTTCTCATTAGAATGTTATATACACGACAGTCCCAATCATAGTTATTAGTTGTGCGCTGCTGTTTGAGCTGCGTGCGCTGAGCTAAAGATGATCACCGGCAAACTGAAGCGCTCTATTAACTTTAACCAAACGCATTCTATATGAGATAAAGCAGATATACATAAAATAAACACAATATTACTACGTACAATTGCACAAAAGGCTGCAAATGCACAAGTGAACTTAACTGTCATGGAGGTGTAGCTCCGTTGTGGACGCGCTCAACGCATGCCAAAAACACAGCGCACAAAGATTCCTCAACTTCATTTACTGTAATGTTCGTATTATACTTTTATGTAGCCTTTATGACAGACTTGCTTTGCACATGTTGCACATAAGTGTATTGTCCTTTTCAAAGTGGTTAAATCATATTTCAAGCATTTCAAAACCATCATGGCGAACAGCGCACATCTGAAGTGTCTCTGAAGGAAATAATGCATTATTTATCGGCTTAAAGATATCGGCCAAATTTTCTTATCGGGCCGATACCGATAACAGAAAAAATGGGTATTTATTGGCCGATACCGATTATGGTGGCCCATATATCATGCATCCCTAGACTAGCCCCACTTCTTGTCTCAGACTTTAAACATGCCCTTAGATCTGCTTTTAATTTTTATTTGAATACATTTTGTCTTTTTGTCCTTTGGGTCACATCGACAAGAAGACCGATGCCTAAGGATTCACTTGACTGATAGCACACAAAAGATTTTACTGCCCTCCATCCTTCTCTTCATGGTGTTGCTTTTTTGGCAGGACTGCGTGGATGTGTATGGCAGGCTGTGTAGATGCTGCCCTTTGCTCGTGTGTGTTTTGATTTAAGCTTGTTTAGTAGAATTGAGACCACATGAACTGGAGGAAGCTTTTAAAGTGACTCCAAATGTTCTCATGTCTTCAGGCCTGCACATGCACACTCAAAAACACTTTCTCTGCTGTTATGAACTTATGTGTTAGTTGTTCGGTAGTTACAATTTCCTATGAGGTAAGCAATGGTTTACCACTTAGTAGCATACTAAAGACTTTTCATAGAAAACAAACATATAGTTTTACATTAGTTTGACATTTAAAGGGATAGTTTACCCTAAATTGAAAACCGTGATCAATTCGTCACCCTCATGTTGTTCCAAACCTGTATGACTCACTTTCTTTTGTGAAAAAGAATACTTTATGAAGAACAAACCACATTTGATCTCACTGACTTTCATTAAAACAGCAGACGAAAGTAAAACCGGTTTTGTTTAACTGTCCCTTTAAATTTGTATATTTTAGTGTATTTCAAATGTTTGTAATGTGTGCTTCCAGTCACATGACTATATCTTTCCTTTTTGTTTTTGTTTTCTATTCATAAGATGATGAGACGGTTGAATGGGGTAGGTCAGTTACTTCTTCCTCCATTCTTTTGCTCCCCTCACCCCTCTCTTGATCTGTTCTTAATCGTTTTTTATGTTTATCATATTCCTTTCTTTGCTTTCCCAGTGGAGGACATTGAAGGTACACCTTTCGGACTAACTCTGATTCGCCTATTAGATGGCATAGCCATTAGATCATTGGCTGGGGACCTCTGTATGTGGTAACAGAGTACCCAAACAATGAAGACACGGTTGATTAGCATTTATTGGACCACAACCACTTAATGGAGCGTAGCAGAGTGTGTTAAGGGGCCAAGAGTTCACTATACTGTATCTCTCTCATACACAAAGACATACACTCACAGGCACACAATACATCCATTTTTACCTTTCCAACTACGCCTTACCCTTTCAATTATATTAGTATGATGAGTGCTCAGATGAATCCCATCCATTTTAGTCTTTCTTCATGAAAGACCGTGTGAATGTGAGTTTGAACGTGAATGTTTCCCTCAGTATTTCATAGTTTTATTGTTGTGTAAGATTCAAAAGATGTTTTGAATAACTTCTTTTTATCCCATCTGTAAGATATGTAATGAATGCAGTGAGTTGTGTCTAATAGACAAAAGAAATCTGAAATTTATGGACCACATGGAAAGTTGTGACTGTTGACTGTGAACGCTGCCAATGGATCTGTCCACCTGGTTCGGCTGTAGAGGATCAGTTGATGAAGAAATATGATGTTGTGTTTGTCTGTAAAATACACAATGGTTCAAAAGTTTGGGGTCGGTAATGTTTTTGAAAAAAGTCTTATGCTCATCGAAGCTGCATTTGTTTGGTCAAAAATACAGTAAAACAATTTCATTATGATTACTAATATAACTGTTTTCTACTTTAATGTGTTTTAAAATGTCTTTTGTTCATGATGCCAAAGCTGAATTTTTAGCAGCCATTATTCCAGTCATCACATGATCGTTCAGAAATGCTGATTTCTAACATTTCTGATTCTTATCAGTGCTGAAAACAGTTGTGCTGATTAATAATTTTGTGGAAATCACGCTCTCAGGAAAAAAAAAATAGATATGAGAGCTGTCACTATTTTTTTTTTTTTTTTAAAGGTACATCTTAAGTACCTTAAAGGTACATATTAGTACCTAAAGGCTGTATATATTACCTTGTTATTATACAAATTAATACATTTTGAAAGTTTTTATACCTTTTTCTGAGAGTGGCAGTTTTTCCCAGCATTTTTTGATGATCAAAAATGTTTGTTTAACAGTGTAAAAGTCTTTAATGTCACTTTTGATTAATGTAATGCGTCCTCCATTGTTGAATAAATGTTTTTTTTTTATCTTACTGATCCCAAACCTTTAAATCATACTGTGGTCATTGTCAGTTTTATTTTTATACCTATAAGCTAAATTGACAATCTTTTGTTTTGCCCATCTTTCAGTATGAAGTAGTGTTCCTAACTTCTCTCTAATATAAATCTGTCCTGATTCCTTCTGCCTTTCATAATTTGAAGAGGACACTGAGTTTGCCTCCTATTTAAGTGGACTCCATATTGGTGAGCTCTTTTTGATTATGCTTGATTATGTCCTCTGTCCCATATCATTCCTCTCTCTTCTGTCTGATTCATATTATTGCTCTAGAGTTTGTGTATCCCGTTCTGTGTCATTCTCTCCTAACAGTTTCATGTGCTGTTAGCTCTCAATCTCCTCCCTCTCTCTCTCTTCTGTGTGTGTCTGTGGACAAATCTGTTTTGACATGTGGCTGCACGCTGTTGCATGTCCTATAGTATCATTGTCTAGCTTCCTTCTGGCTTCACGTATCTCATCATTTATAAGTTGTAGCAGTCTGCATTTTCAGTCTGCTTTTTTTTTGTCTGCGGTAGTTGCCACGGTCATTACCATGTGCTTTGTATGTTTTATCAAAGATTGACTTTGTTATTGTTCGTAGCAATTCCTGAGTGTTGTTCAGTCTCATTCACAATGAGAAGTGGAGAATCAAACTGAAATATCTGATATCAGTGAAATCTAAGTAACCTCTACACTCCTGTGGTTAAAAAAGGCAAATGTGCACTAGTTTCTCGTACAAGCGCCCTGAGCAGCTGTACTTTCAGATTTCCCTGCGTGTTGGCAGTGTTTTTAGTTTAAATAGCTCTTTGTGAATGTTAAACATATTGAAGTTAAAGGCGCTGGTTCATTTCCAGTCTTTGTGGTGGAGGTCCGGCAGGCTTTTGATGTGGTGTGTGTTGGACATTGGGCTGTTTGAAGGCCAGCTCTCAGTCAGGCCTTAGTCTGGTTTCCATCTCTAGCATCAGTGTGTGGAAAATGAGTGTGCTGTAGCGCTCTCATTATCTGTCACCGCACAGACTCATGTACTCTGTTGTACAGTATGCCCGTCTGGGACAGCTCTGTTCAGTGGCCGCAAAAAGTACAGTGTTTCAGTGGATCCTTAAGTATTAAATATCTCAAATAATACAAAAATTATTTATCATTTGCAAGAGTCTTCGGTTTCAGTTCACGGCAATTACCCCTCAGTGTTCTGTAATCACTCCATTCTAAATCTACTCCAGGTTTTCCATTTTCTGTTCACCAATTTGTGCAAATCAGTTTTGTTCTTCAATTTCAATTAATCAGTCAGTATAATATGAATTTAAATGTTTATTTTTATAGCTACTTTGCTGTTCAAAAGTTAAGGGTAAGATTTTTTTGTGTCTTTCAAAGAAGTCTCTTATACTCACCAAGGCTGCATTTATTTGATCAAAATTCAGCGAAACCGTGTTATTGTGAAATATTATAGCAATGCAGTGTTATATACTCCTAATTTTCTGTCTTTATTAATGCAACCTTGCTGATTAACAGTATTAATTTACAAGTCTTACTAACCCCAAACTTTTGAACAGTACTATATATTGTATAAATGGACAGTATATTTAGATTTTTATTTTCCCAAAAAATATTTATAATGTTTCCTTTATGGGGCCAACACTGCTGTTTTTCGGGTTCTTGTTTGCTACTTGTTTCACAAACTTTTTTTCTTCTGTCAATCGCCCAAATTGATTTCCTTCTTTCTCTTTTGCTTGTTTTTTTTTTTTTGGTCTCTCTTGGTTGTCTGTCTGGTTCTTTTCTCTCTCTCTCTCACTAGTAGACATTAGTCTGTTTGTGTAAACCCTAAGCCACTGGCCACTAATTTAAACTCTTTTGATTTCTCAGGCGATCCTGTGGGTAGAAAGTTTATAAATAAAGCCGCACAGTCTTGTCTGCCAAGCTCAATCAAGCACCGTCATTCAATAGGGATAACCTTTTCAACGCTGTTCCTCTTGCCTCCTTTTTTTTTTCTCTGCCCTCTTGCTTTCTTCCACGCTTTCATTACTGGCCTTCTAACCTCAGCCTCTCCTCTTCCTCCCAGCGGCCAAAGCACCTCAAGGGCTGGTCCCAGGGCAGCTCCTTCTAGCTTCCATGCCCTGCCATGCATTACATATTCCATGTAACAGGAGACATTTTTGAAGGGGAAAACATTGACTTTAAAGCCTACGGTCTAATTCGCTATTATGATTTGAACTTGGTGTTGTAGTAATGTAAGACTTTATAACAAGGATGCATTGCTAGTTCTGCTCCCCCTGTGTCACTACTAAAGGAGTGTAAGGAGAGCAAGGAGTATAAGTCTTAATCTCAAGTGTACAATCCATTCATGTGCGTCAGCAGTACGGTTTTCAGCTGAACCAGTGCACATGTGTTTGTGCATATACAGTATGTGTGCGAGATGACAGAAAAGTTCTGTATTGCTTTGGTAGACCGAACTAACATTTAACAACCATAATAGCGGGGTTTCCATACATGTACACTACCAGGTAAAAGTTTGGGGTCAGTAGCATGTTTTAAGTTTTTTTTTTTTATGAGCATCAATTCACCATATTAGAATGATTTCTGAAGGGTCATGTGACACTGAAGACTGGTGAAATGGCTGCTGATCCATCGCAGGAAGAAAATACATTTTTAAATGTATTAAAATAGGAAACATTTTTATGCTAATTTTGGAACATACAGTATTCATATGAATAAGATTTCTAAAATGTGCAAAATAAAGTACAGTAGTACACTATACCATACACTTGATCGGTGTTAAAATGGTTACATCATACATGAAATGACTGAGAATTGCATACTAAAAGATTTTTAAGTTGCTTCAAACACAACAAATACATAACGGATGAAAGAAAGATATTTTTTAAATAAGTTCAAAATATCAAACATTTCTGAAACATTCCGAACCGTTGTTTTGCATAAAGTATGTGATATGATGTGAAGACAGGATTGCAGTGATCAGCTAATCCGAATGACCTCTCTGCAGGCTGAGGGCGACCACAATTTAGGAGAAGTAGAAACAGGGAAGAAAGTCAACGGGAGTCAGAAGAAAAAAAAAAACAAAAAGATTTGGGGGAGAAGCTAAAGCTGGGAAAGCCATTAGCCCCCGGAATCCAATTAAGGCAGGAGTTATGGAAAAATTGAGACGTGTTTTAGACTGAAATAAAAAACGATCCATTTCCAAAATGAGTTTATCTCATCTGTCCACAGGTTCACTCCTGGAGGAGGAGCATTGGGGCCAGAAGCCTCAAGGCCTGTAGCTGTGCGCAGCTTTCGATTACCACGCTTTTCCCCACACTGACCCCGGCTCAGGTGGATACACTTTTGTATAATCGGCTGAATTCACTGGGATTTTAATTTGGAAGGGTCGTTTGGCAGTGTCTCTAATTTTGTATGTATGGTAGACCAGATTTGAATTAGTCATGGACATTGAGAGCAAATGGGCATCTGTTCGTCTGATTTGTAGCCAGTAGTAGATGATTATAGTCTCAACGTCCTTTACTCAGTGTTTGGCCATTCGTCTGTGGGGGTCAGGAAGGGCTAGACTTTGCAGCAGTTTAGTGAATAGGTTTTGTGGGTGTTGATGTTTGCGTGTGGGTGTTTCGTATCTCTGATGGAAGGAACAGGTGATTGATGAAACTAACAGCAGGACTTTGTCCTCCAGCTAGCCTATTGAATTTGTAGTTTAGATGCTTACTAAACTTGCTAGTGATGACTGCACCGGCTTGACCTGGCAGCCCACTCTGTTTGTCTCGGAGTTAGACTTGTGTATATGTGTCTCCACTGATGCATCAAGCAGTATTCCCATGCTTTTGAAGTTCATATATCGAGAGTCGAGACATTGTCTTTATAAGGACAAACTGTACCAGATGAGTTGTTTCCATCTCACTCCCATAAGACATGCAAACTTAAGAATTGTAAACATGCACCTCTCACAAGTTTTATTTTTGTCTATTAATAATTATAGTAATAACAATGTATTTTATTTCAAAATTCTATACATTAAATATTTATAAATGTTTATGGTTATATACATTTGCTATATATATATATTTTATTAGGGCTGTCAATGTTAACGCATGCGATTTGATCAAAATATTTTAACACGTTAATATTTTTTAAAACGCAAATTAATAGTTTGATAAGGTTTGACCCCCAACTTCCCATCATCGCAGTGCGAAAGGTTATCTATCATTGTGTGAAAAGGGTACAGCGAACCATTTTTGCTATTTTGAAAATGCAGTCGTGGGAAAAATTACTTGGGTTGTGGGTTTTTTGGGCTACTTTTATAATGTACCGCACCTGGCAACTTAAGAAACGGAGAGGCTGTTGTATCACGAAAAACGTGAGTTTCAATCAGAGCATACATGTTAAGGCTTTTACACAGGATAAATAAACATGACAACAGCCACTATAGATTATATTAGATAATAAACACACAATTACGGTAGGATATGGTTTGTATGTGATTTTTTTTTTTGATTTATTTTTTCATAATAATGAATGAATGTGTATTTCTGAAATGCTCATTTGTGCAGCCATTAAAAAAAGGCTATAAATGGCATATTTTAATAACAGTAAACAACCAAATTCCACATGTGATTGCAAAAGGAAGTCATTACAAACACTCAATGGTGGTTTAAAGGGAGTTTTGAGTAAATTGTCTTATCTTTAGCAAGGCAGTGGTCGTTATATTGTAATGCTGCCCTGCGGCCCAGTCTCTGAAGGGAGGGGATCATGCTCTGCTTCAGTATGTCACAGTACATGTTGGCATTCGTGGTTCCCTCAATGAACTGTAGCTCCCCAGTGCCGGCAGCACTCATGCAGCCCCAGACCATGACACTCCCACCACCATGCTTGACTGTAGGCAAGACAAACTTGTCTTTGTACTCCTCACCTGGTTGCCGCCACACACGCTTGACACCATCTGAACCATATAAGTTTATCTTGGTCTCATCAGACCACAGGACATGGTTCCAGCAATCCATGTCCTTAGTCTGCTTGTCTTCAGCAAACTGTTTGCGGGCTTTCTTGTGCATCATCTTTAGAAGAGGCTTCCTTCTGGGACAACAGCCATGCAGACCAATTTGATGCAGTGTGCGGCGTATGGTCTGAGCACTGACAGGCTGACCCCCCACCCCATCAACCTCTGCAGCAATGCTGACAGCACTCATACGTCTATTTCCCAAACACAACCTCTGGATATGATGCTGAGCACTTGCACTCAACTTCTTTGGTCAACCATGGCGAGGCCTGTTCTGAGTGGAACCTGTCCTGTTAAACCGCTGTATAGTCTTGGCCACCGTGCTGCAGCTCAGTTTCAGGGTCTTGGCAATCTTCTTATAGCCTACGCCATCTTTATGTAGAGCAACCATTCTTTTTTTCAGATCTTCAGAGAGTTCTTTGCCATGAGGGAAGAGAAAAATATATCGCTCCTTGATTCAAGTCTATTGTCCTCCGGCCAACAGGAACGAAGAGTCCGTATTCAGCGTAAGCCTGTAACACTTGGGCAGGACACGATTTTCCACTTAGGCAGCACAATGGAATCCTCTCCTACAGTGTGTTTCCCCTAGACAGCCATTCTTAATGAGTTCTACATGATTCAAAGCAGTGCCCAATACATATTTCAAATAGCACTACTAAATACTTGTTTTTCTTTAATCGTTGCCTGTGATGGTCATCCATCTTCTCCCCTTGATCCAGGCAGCCAGTCCGTGCTTATCTGTGGGATTGCTGAGGAATAACTGGAGTTGGTAAACCGTTTGTCTGAGTGCACAGAAAGACACATTTTCCTCTAAAAGAGATGGAATATAGTTAGTTTGCACATGAGATGAAATGAGATGAGATCAGACGATTCTGGTACGTGCGATTTGCACCGGAAACTTCTCAATGTTTGATGCTGGGGGTCTCCCTGACACCACCCCAGGGGCCTGTACAATACCGCTAAACCTTTCCGCAGATGACTGTAAAAGAGGGTGGGAGGGAGTGAAGGCCATATGCCTGTCCATTTGAATGGATCATTCACATGCTCGGCATGCAGCTCTCCGTTAACATTGTTTGGGGTGGAAGGTGAAGGCCGAGGCATTTCACAAGAGAGAACTTTATTTGAGTTAATTTCCTCCTTTCAGGAAGCCGTGAAACTACAGCTAACTTTGTTCAACCGTATCCACCTTCACTCTCTCAATATGTAAAAAGCAGCATACTTGGAAAAATGTACTACATGATTAAATATGACTTACAAGCACAGGACAAGGATTATCCATTCCAAAATAATGGATAAAATAATTAGTTGCAGGTTGTAAACCAAAAGATGATGGAAAAATAGGGGAGCTCTTTCTATGAAATCATTTTATGATTGATTGCTCTACAGATTGTTATGATTACCCTTTTTGACCTTTTTCTGGTTCCCTTATCTTTTTGATAAATGTGAATGTGCATCATTCCATATCCATACAGGGAGTTAATGTATTTGAAGGTTACAACCCTCATCATCTTCAACGTTTTTGAATCCCTCAGGGATCACCTCACACATTTACTCAATTCCTTCCACGGCTGTAAGATTTTATTGCTGTGGAAAATGGGCATTCGGGAGCCACAGCAGCTCTCAGGCGATTGTGTGTGTGTGGCGGCAGCGCGTGTCTTTCTGTGTTTACACTGAATTTGGGCCTTTTCATTGTTTTTCCTTCCATGTCTCTGTGGAAGAATAGGTTTGATTTGTGAACTGCTAGTTGGTGATGGTAGGTTGCGTAGCTCTGAGGTCCAATTAACTCGTCACGCCACAGTGCACGCCATTAGGAGAGGTGCATGTTTGGGCCTCTACAGCGGGCACATGTCGGTCTTCTAGCCTGTACTGTCATACTGGAAGGGAAATGGAAGGAATTTTATGATTGTCCTTGGCTGGCTGGCTTTCTCTTTTTATATTTATCTTCGTCCCCAAACCAGAAGGTCCTTGGCTGAGCATTTCTAATACTCAAGCTGCTTTCTGTCACCCCACATATAGATTTGTCTCACAAAGCCGCGTCCTTTGGAAAAAGAGAGAATTAAGGAGAAACAGGCCCAACATTTCTGCTCAGACTGGAATGGATTAATTTTAGTGTTTTTTTTTTTTTATTCTTATTCGGCCTCAGGAATCAGTTATGGGGACTGGGGTTCAAGAGGGGGGTAGAGTTGCTTGCTTTCTGAGCCTTGATTATTAAAATTTTTTTATCCTCATTGAGATTAAAAGCAATATTTGGATGGAGCTGTCTATCCTGTTTTAAGTGATTTTGAAGGGTCCCGGTTACGAATCCTCTTCAGACAGTAAACCGCAATTTGCACTGACTAGCCACAGCCGAGCAGCCGTAATAAAAGCTTTGCACCTGCTCTGTGTTTGGGAAAGTGGAGATTCCTCATGCCAGAGCTAATCGACTATCGAAACTGAAGGGTTGGAAAATTTAATGGAACAAGCCACTCAGTGTTTCAGCTTACTAAAGGTCACCCTCATATCCTCTCGAAAGGAATGATTTGGCACCTGGTACCTTTTCTCCATCAAATGATGTTGATATTTGTCAGATAATCATACTTGTATGCTTACCACAGGTTAGCCTGAGTGGTAGAATGCTCTGTCCTAAAAGCTTGTAACCAAATCCTCACTGTGGAACCACACAAACACTTGTGTTGTGGTACAAGGGGCGCTTGACTTACGGTGTGTTTCATTTGTATCTCAGCGTAGGTCCCCACCAGCCCTTATTAGGTGACTCTGTGGAAAAGAACAAGCTGTAAAGAATGCAGGATCTGTCCACGGCCGCACATCTGCGCTCTGCGGTCTCTCGGTGCTGTGGAAAGTATTAAAGGGGGACTGGATCAGGGCTTTTTTTTTTATTCCCCTTCTCAGTCCATAATTTTCTTACTGCCGTAATCTTACTTGGGCATCTTGCATCATATCCCTGCGTTCATTAATCACAGTTTTAAAAAAAATAAAACGCAGTAGAGACGGGAGGGGAAAATGCCTTGTGCTGAGATGGGGTATTAGGTGTCTCTGGTTTGGGGCTGTGCTAGACTAACTAGCATATGTCATGAATATAAAACCGTGCTGCTTAAATGAGGGGTACATTTTGAGTTTTGATACAGTCTGGGTTCATTAAAGACAGACTAGTGCTGTCCAGAGTAATCAGACAGGAAGTTTTGTGGTGAGGTTCTTAACAACCTTTTAGGGCATGAAAAACCACCCATAGCATTGACCGTGTCCTGAAATAGCCCACCTCCTGCCGTGTCCCCATGAAATTCGTAGCCTCAGATATTTCAGTCTGGTCGTTTTGTTACCTGGACGCGGATGAAAGAACCACAAGTCGGTTCATATGATGATGGCGCACAGGAAAATCTGTTATGATCGGGCCCAGACGGAATCTGCGGACGTTTTTCGTATTTTCCATGCTGAATATTTGGGCTAAATGTGTGGAATGGGTTTAGATATGATAAAATGTGGTATATGGAACTTTAAGACCTAAACACTGGACGGATGAAAGAGTAACCAATACACCAAAATATCTGATGAATGAACACATAAGGAATGAAGAATATGTAGAATATAGTAAAAAAAAAACTCTTAGAAAATATAATTTTAGAAGAAAAACAAATATACCACAAACATTAATATAGCACCTTTATAAAATAGGCTCAAGATGAATATGCATGTTACAGTATCATTCAAAAGGTTGGAATCCGACTGAGAACTTTCATTCAGCAAGCGCACAATAAATTGATCATAACTGACTGAAAAACAAAAATTGGTTAACACAATTTTTTTCAACATTTAAGTTATAAATATTCAGCACCAAACCAGCTTTTATATCAGGCCTACTTCCAAAAAGCATATTAAGCACTAACCACAATCCAATACAGGTGCAGGAGGCAGGGTGAAAGGCTTGTGAATGTCTTAAGAAAGAATGAGTAAGTGTAGGAGTGTGTTAAGATCCAATAAGACTTATGTCTATATCCTCATTCTCAAATGCACACAAAGTGAGACAAGCTTGTTGTTCTTTTGTCTTTATTTGTTTCTCTCTTCCTCTCCAGCGGGTCTACGGAGGAGTTTTCGTCTCAGCAGAAGGGATAAGAAGACTAATAAATCCATGTATGAATGTAAGAGAAGTGAGCAGTATGACACAGCTGATGTGCCCACTTATGAAGAGGTGACGGCCTACCGCAGAAAACACGGAGACAGGCACAGACTTGTCGTGTTAGTTGGTAAGTGTAACAGCTTTGGTATATAAATTGCTTTTTTGCTGTCAAAATGATCTTCATCTTCACTTAAAAGTTTTCAGAAATATAAAAATACAAAGAAGGAATAGGCCTAGTTCAAAACAACACTATTTTGAGGCTATGCACAAGCAGGGCTTTATCCACAACAGCACTTGACTGTAACCTATAAATCCTGTTCTGCTGTGGGACTCTCACTCAACCTGGCCCTCTAAAGACCCCTAGAGCTGACAGGACCGGTTGAGGATTAATTCATCTTTGTGACACTTCATTCGCAGCGCTGGTGTTCTATTGGAACATTTTATTCCTCTTTAATATTATTCACCAAAGAATTGTTAACACTTATATTCAAGGGAACAGCGAGGGAAAAACCGCAGTGAGACGTCAGCTTTACAAAGTGAAAAAACCTTGAAATTATATTAGATTTTCGAATGTCAGATTTGGTGTTTGTTTGCCAGAAATTCTGGACAGAGGACATAGAGGCCCAAACAATGAATTAAGTGTTTCATAAAAGTGTGAATAAGTCATTTAGATTTGTATGACAGATTGCTTGAGGGTTTCAGGTTCCTTTCTTTTGTTTTAGCTTTTTATAATGTTGAAATGCTGCATTAACCACTTCTCATCGACCTCCTCCACTCTAAATCAAGTTCAGAATTTTTTTCCCAGTGTAAAGGTTTGTTGTTGTGAAAATGTCCTCATATACTGACAAGTAATGTTGACCAGGTGTATAAAATATTTCACATACAAATCTGTGAAGTAGCACAGGGTCACGGTTCACCGCATTAGACCAGGCCGTGTGTTTGTGAACGCAACACGGCATATGGATTCTATCACAGTTTTGTTGGTGCATGTAATTAATGGTGTGTGTGTGTGTGTGTGTGTGTGTGTGTTCACATGCCTGTGTGAGCGAGTGTATAAGGTGGTCTGTTTAATTAATCAAGCTTTTCCTACTGTCAGGATGCCCCTCTGGTAATTTGCAATTCATACGGTCAAACTAAGACAAATATTTTCAGTTTTGTCTCATAAGGTGGAGGGCAGCATCATGGATGTATCAGTCGTGACAAACCCAAGGATGTAGAAAAAGGGTCTGCTGTGTTTTCTCTCTCAACTGTTATTCTGTCCCTTGAGGTCATGCTTTAACTTTTCCTGGCCTGCCCTTTTTTTATTAATTTTTTTTTGTGTCTTTGTCATGCTCCTTGCCAGTTGTTTTATTGCATTTAATAATGCTGCCATTAATGATGCCATTTGAATCTTTTTCCCCACACGTCTCCCGTTGTACTCTTTGATTTGTGTTTTCTTGCTATTGTCAATGAAAGTGATTCATTTGAAAGCACATTAAAATGTTTCATTCCCGTTAGGCGTTTACCCCTGTCTGCGGACAACAGGGTCAAGCAAAATCACCCCAGAACAAAATAGTCTTATTTCCCTTTGCTTTCTCTAACACGACTGACCCACGGTTTGCGGTTGGGTTTCAAAAGACTTTCCATTCGAATCAAGATCTTATCTGTTTGGATACATATTAATCGAGCAGCCAAAGTCAACACATTTAACATGTGCGCAGCTTCGCAAGCCCACCATAGTGTTTTAACTGAAACCTGATTATTTAACTTAGCAAATGATCTGTTTTTTTCTACATGTTTGAGTTAAGATTGAAGAGATTTCAGTTTATATAGACCCAGACAGAATAACGGTGGAACAGAAGAATGGCCATTGAGGAAAATTATGATCTAAAGGAGCTGTCGGTTCAAACGACGGATCCGATTCTTTATTTTCTTTTATATCAGAATTTTGTTTCTCTTTCCAAACATCTCTGTCTGGGCTTTTGTAATTGAACATTACAGTTTGGGCTGCATTGTGTTGTTTCTTCCTAGAACTATCAAGTATAATTTTTACACATCTGAGCAGTTGGCAGGGTGCTGTACAAGTTAGCATAGTGCCCAGCTTAAAATCTTGCCAAAAAAGCTTTAATTGTGAACTAATCACACATAGAACTGTGAAGAAAGGTTATTTATCGGACACACTTGGTGGAATATGTTGATGCTGATAATATGAGGACATGATGACAGTGTTTTAAGGAGTGTTGAGAGAAGGTTGGACGGCGGCCCCCCACGTTCAGACAGCCTAGTAGCTCCGCTAGGTTAACTGCATCTGCTCCGCGCTTGGCCTGGAAGTTATTAAGCCTTTCGTATTAGCCTCCTCCCCCAATGAGCCCTCTAATGACTACTGACACTTTTACGACCGCTGCAACCTGCCCCCGTGAGTGTGCACATACACTTGGATTGAAAAACAATTACTCAAATGTGTTATTTTATTGGGGCTTTTGAAGAGTAAAGGGCTAGTTTTTGTTTGGGTCAATAAAGCGTATGACAATGAACAGAATAATCAGGAAAAAAATACACAAAGGCAAGTCAGTTAACCTCTCTGATGCACCACTGACCCATTTTGAAGGTTGTTTAGACTGTAGGATCTGCTGGCTGCTCAGTGCTTGAACTCAGACTGCAAGTTTCAATGCTGTTTGTGGCTTTTTGCACACAAGCAGCTATACATCAGAGATAGGGCAAGCCACTGCAGAGATGAGTGACTGAGGGCTTTAAACTCATTTAGTACACATGATGAGTGAATAGAATGGCCAAGGGACTACAGACCATCCGTCTTCCCTTTGACAAGGTTTCTATGTGGCAGGCAGACAGGCTCTAGTGGGGTCTGGAGATTAACATCCCCTGAAAATAAAGACTGTGTGAGTTTGTGGGTCCTTTTAAGGGGAAGGAGCATTTGCATATGAAATATGGCTGGTTGGAAACATGTATTGCGGTTTACTTTTTTCCTTTTCCACCTATATGTATACACGCGCATAAACACAGTTTTTACATATGGCTCTCAAACAGGAGCTCTACATTACTCAGTGACCCTGAAACACAAGAAATAATCTCCTGTTTCCTCACCGTGATAAATCAGCATCTTGCTCGTCTCCTCTATCACAGTGGAGTAAGGATAGCACGTTTTGCACCGTCATGGGCTTCTCATGATGTCATGTGTGTCGGAAAATGTATGATGCATCAAATGAAAATGTTTATTCTCCCAGCTAGTAGGAAAAACATCTGTTTGTGTTCTCTAACATATAGATTTTGATTTGTGCATGTCTCATAGCAATCATTAACGGCTAATAGAAAAACCATGCTTGATTCTCCGCAATATACAGTGTGAATCTTGGCCTGTCTTTAACAGGGCCTTGACATGCATGGAGGGATCAAATCTCTGTTGCGGTGTATTTTTGCTGCATATGTGGCTCAGACTCTGTGACTACAGAAAGAACAACTGGGGCGTGTAGTGAAAAAGAAATGCAAGGAGGAGAAATGGATGACTCAAATTTTTCACTGTTCACTATGCTTGGACTGGATAGTACAGTGAATTTTTTTTTAAGTAATATTTGTTTATTTATATATCATATTGAATGTATTATGTTTGAATGTATAGTGCATAAAGCAAAATATAAAGTCAATAAAATAATAAAAATAACAGTTTTAATTAGCTGTAATTTAAAATAAATAAATTTGACTACAGTAAATAAAATGTGTAATCCAACTTCATTTTGTGTACACTTTACACTGTCTACACTACCTGCCAAATGTTTGGGGTCAGATCAGCTTATTCTCACCAAGGCAGCATCTATTTGATCAAAGAAAAAAAAATTACATTGTGAAATTTGCAATTTAAAATGATGTTTTCAGTATCAAATGATCCTTCAGAAATCAGTCTAATATGCTGATTTGGTGCCCAAGAAAAATGTCTTGTCAGTATTGTAAACACTTGTATTGATTAATATTTTTGTGGAAAATTTGATAAAAAATATTTAGGAATGTTAAATGAATATGATGTTCAAAAGAACAGCATTTATTTAACACAAATAATTTTTTACAATTTTAAAGTCTTTAAAAGTATTAATGTCTTACCCCAAACAGGACAGTAGTGTTTTTAATAAAACATTGAATTCATAAGTCTATTTAAAAAAATGATACAATAGAAAAAAATTGCAACATGATAAAATAAATGTTAAGCAATATATTAATGTACTTTTGTTTCTGTCTCTCTCTGTTTTGCTTATTTAGGTCCTACTGGTGTTGGTTTGAATGAGCTCAAAAGGAAGTTGTTGATATCCGATCCACAACATTTTAATGTCACTATCCCACGTAAGTCCTTGCGTGTGTGTGTGTGTGACAGTATGAGACTGATTTATACATTTTTTTGTCATACCCTTCACAGTACTGTAGATTACCTTGGTGACAGTGACTCTCTCACCTCTTGAGTCTGTAACAGCTCTACTTGACACATTCCTCTGTCCCGAGCAGCAGCGCCCATTCCCTCCCTCCAGCATCCAGAAACACATAATCTGGGGAAATACACCAAAGCAGATATTTTTGGGACATATAAATAAGCCTGTGATTTATGTATTTAAACAGACTGACGCTGTGGAGAAATAGCATATTTAGAGGCAGGAAAGTGAGAAACAGAGCTTGAAAGTTTGAAGGAGTTGGAGACAATGGCCAGAAAACCCATGACTGATGATATAATAGTTGGATGTTTGTTACATTCGAGTTTGGCTTTAATAGATGTGTCTGATTCAGGCTCTGACACTTTAAAGTGCCACAGGTATTAAAATCCCATCCAAAGCTTTTTGCCTTAATGCTGCCTAATTGCTCACAAATGTGACCCCTGCATTATTCTGTATTATGTAGCCCGGTTCCTCTCAGACCTTACGAAGGATTTAGATTAAAGGGATGGATTCTTGGAAAGTGACTGTTTTGAAAGTGCTTTTTGGTCATCTTTCCCCTTTTATTTCAATCCTTCCAGCTCCAACTCTCATTGTTAATATGGAGTGATTAAACATTGAATATTTCTATTTCATTTCTCTAAAGACCAACGTGAACAATTGCTTCACATTTCCAACAACTGGGTCTTTTAAAATGCAAACCAGTCATGGCATCAATGCTAGTGAGATTGTAGAATACGATTAGTTGGGAGCACTTGAACATTTTGTCTCCTCTCCAACTTTTACTGCTATTTTCCATGATCTTCGAATGAAATTCAAATTCTTTTGCCACACCAAAAACATTTCCTATGCCACAGAGCTAATGCCAGATGAAATATATTCTATTTCTTTCAGCAGTACAAAGGAGTAACTTTTTTTTCTTTGTTTTGTGAGCACCAGCAGTTGGAGGTATAATAACATGTTATCTTATGTCTGTGGTAGCCTGTCATCATGAGAGGGGGATGCCTCTTAATATGTGATGGGTTGAGGGCAACTAATAATTTACTCCCATCCCACCCAAACCATACTTTCTCTCTCAGCTCTCTCCCTCTGTCTTAGGAATAGGTGTCCACTTACAAACTAAATAAGACAGCCGCTTGTCCATTCATTTTATGACCAATCGTACACTACTGCTGAAATATTTTTGTCTGTATTTTTTAAAGGAGTCTCTAATGCTTACCGAGGCTGCATTTATTTGATCAAAAATACAACAAATAGTAATATTGGAAAAATAAGTGTCACATGGTCGTTCAAAAATGATTCTAATATGCTGATTTGGTGCTCAAGAAACATGGTTTATGACAGTTGAGAATGATTGCTCTGCATGATATTTTATGTGGAAAACCTTTTTTCAGGATTCTTTAAATGGAAAGTTCAAATAAGCATGTTTTTTTATAATATTATAAATGTCTTTACACTTTACCATCGATTTTGATCAACTTCATTCATTCTTGCTGAATGAAAGTATTAGTTTCTTTAAAATAATCTAACAACTCTGACCTGTAATGTTTATATATTTAAAAAAATACAGGAAATTTACCCATACATGTCATGATAAATAGATAGAGCGATAGAGACCTTTCAAAAAGGGCCTTGAAAAAGCAGAAGGAAAAAAGCAGAGGAAGAAAAAAAACCTGGAACAAGGCGAGCTGGAATGGTGATAAAGTTTAATAGTTTGTTTTGGAGCTGCTGGCGGCTTGCAGACGATTTGTCAGAGGTGTGTTCTACAGTGACCTTTGACCTCCCCGACACTCGTTAAACACACCGCTGTGTCTGTCCACACGGCAAATTCTGACCCTGGCTGTACCCGGCGGAGCCGTGCTGGCTGGACTGGCACGCGCCGACTGATTTAAAGACAGGAGTTTATAAGCAGCTGAAAGCAGCTACGGGGCTAATGAGGGACAGATTAAGCTCAGTGCTGGTACTGTACAATGTGCTCCTGGGGCTTTACAAGCAGCGTTACACTCACACTGCCCTTTAGAAGCCTTGTGGTGAGGTGAGCCAAGACAGACGCGGTGGGTGTGGCATCAGACCTTGGAGAGGTGGTTTACTTTAAATAAAATTAAGTGGGAAATAAAATGCCCATGGGGAAACTCCCTTTAATCAAGGAAATGTCTGTAATGAACATTTCTTCACATGTTCTTCTTGAAGTACCTTTAACCATTAAGTTATTCCATCACAGTGCTCTACGGAACCCTGCTGGGAATCCACTGTGTTTTCTTTCAGGGAAACCGTGTCTAATGCCACTTAGGGCTGGGTAAAACAATCGTTTTTCACAGAGGGTTAATTGTAATCTTAATCACATTCTGTGAATAATCCCAGTATTGATTGTTATCTTACGATTGAGCTTTAATGTGAAAATGTATTTGTAAAGCACCTCCAGTCCTATACTGTACCTGTACTCTCCTCATTGTTCATGTAGAAGATACTGTATAGAGTGACTAGTGTAGTTCAATTCAAGAACAGTTGACTCTTATGAGCCAGTTCTGTTTACTGAATCTAAAACATGCACTGTAGCCCAATTCCCAAAATAATTCACTTTCTTGAGCCAGTTCTTGTATTTCTCTTTTACTCTTCTGAATCATGAGCTGGTTAATCAGTCTCTTTAAGATATCCAGCCCTAATGCCATTATCTATTTCAGTTTTCTGAAGCTATAGTAGTGTTTTTTTTTTATTTCTCCAGTAATGTGGATGTGCTAATTTTATGTGCATGGGTTCGTGTTTTGTAAAAGCTAGAATACACTACAGTTTTTGCCCAGACTTTTGCCCCAATTTACAGTCTTGCCAAGTCAATTTTATGAGGTGATTTTAGAACACACGTGCAATTTTTCCCTGTAACCATTTGCAAAATCGGCAAGTGCATGATGTCTTGTTTTAAAATCTTTTCAGATTTGAAAAGTCATGTAGCATTTTCTATTCGATCTTTAAGTGTGAAACTATACAAAATCAGATACTTTGAATTGCCTTAATTGCTTTCCCTTATCTTTCACAGACACATCTCGAATGAAGCGACATCAGGAAAGCGATGGAGTGGAGTATCATTTTATCTCCAAACACCTTTTTGAGGCAGACGTTCGGAACGACAAGTAAGTTACCATCTGACACAGTCTCGCTTAGATTGAAACACACTGCTAATGTGTATTATTTGGAACGAGCATATGAACGTTTCTTCTGTGATTTGGATTTGGGATGTGAAAGTTTACCGTGGAGATCAAATAGTCAGTATTAATCATTGAAGTTTAGTGGACCGCTTCCTTTATTCTCAGGATTGTAATTATGTCAACCGTAACCCTGACACAAGCACTCCACAGTGGGAGAGATATAAATCTGAGAAGACGGAGCCTCCGTGGCCAGTTAGTATTCAACACATCGTCCAGAGCCCTGACTGAACTTAAGTAAATCAGCACCCCCGTCAAAACACTGCACAACAATTTTCACTGATGTCGTCTGTCTCAGACGCTATGGCAAACATTCACCAGCTCTGCCTTTCAGCTGCCCACTATTCTTACATTTTTCCACTCCATTTCCTTCAAGCAAATTGTGTGTGTGAGTGTGTGCTACTTGTGTAGCAGCGTGATGTGGGCTCAGATCCCTTCTCTGTAAGCGAGAGTGAGAGGGTGTTGACAGGTGGTCTGTTTCTGTGCGTGTGTGTGTGTGAGCGAGAGAGGGGGGGATAAGACTCTTTTTACCCAGTGGTTCGTAAGCTCAGATTTGTATGGATGGCCTGGTGATGGATGTTTTTCTGCAGCCCCTCATCAGAGGATAAAACAACACAACAGGAACAGGTATAGAATGTCACCTCGCCAGCAAACTGGGCATTTTAACTGCCTTGTGGTGGAAAAAACAAGCAGTGGCTTGTTCTGTGGTGAAATGAACATCAAATTGAGTAAACCACAATTTATCAATGTTGAGAACGAGCGAGCTCAAGCAGGTGGGCACGAGGGACTGCAACAGGGCTGGAAATACTTGTTTTTTTTTTTTTCTCTCCGGATCTATTCATTTATTTAAAAATACATGAAATGTGCAACTCACAAATACAAAGACTTATATTATCATCATTTATTTTGTCATTTTTAGTAAAAACTCATACATTTTTATATTAGTATGTTTATATTATTTATTTATTTATTAGGGGTGTCCTCGACTAAGGATTTTCAGTCGAATCGGAATTTTAGAATCTTGCCAATATTCGACTGATAGTCGAATCATATGTTTGGGGGTGGGGGAAAATACATTACCAAGAGTCAAGTCAGACATTCGACAGTCATAATTACTGACTTTAACACAGGGTAAAAGTGTAACGGATGCCTCGCAGATACAAACGCAGATACAAATAGGCCGTCTTGTTGACAGAAGTTATTTATATTAACTCCGCCCACTAACGTGTGATTACAAAGGATTACAGAAGACTATCTTTCAATAACCGCTCTAGTGGCGAAGATGGTGAAGTACATGTTAAAGTTGTTTTTGACATGATCGACCGGGGTTCGAATCCGCATTTTGCCAAACTTTTTTCCCTACCTTTTCAAATCAGATATCACGTCGGAAAGGCATGCATTTTCAATAATAAAGAAGGAATTTAAAAGTTGAACTTTAAGTATCGGGTAGGGTTAGGGAGGGATTTATTGTCCCAATAAGGTGACATCCATGTAATAATTTGAATAAAAATTATAAGTTACACGCTGTTATTACTGCAAACTGTTTTATTAATGTACTACAATACTGAGGTGCAGATAATTGCCACTATTTGCAATAAGTAGTATAAATAGCAGAAAATCCTTCTAAGTGTAAATAGAATCTATAGCTATTTGCACTTAGTGTAAACATTAACTGTAACAGTGTTATATATATTTATTTGTATAGGCCTATATATAAATAAAAAAACTGCCGCCTCATTTTAAAACACCTCTGCATGCCACTGATATGCATACACATACACACACACACACACACACATATACAGGTGCATCTAAAAAAATTAGAATGTCGTGGAAAAGTTTGTTTATTTCAGTAATTCAACTCCAATTGTGAAACTCGTTTATTAAATAAATTAAATGCACACAGACTGAAGTAGTTTAAGTCTTTGGTTCTTTTAATTGTGATGATTTTGGCTCACATTTAACAAAAAACCACCAATTCATATCAACAAATTAGAATACTTCATAAGACCAATAAAAAAAAAACATTTTTAGTGAATTGTTGGTCTTCTGGAAAGTATGTTAATTTAATGTATATGTACTCAATACTTGGTAGGGGCTCCTTTTGCTTTAATTACTGCCTCAATTCGGCGTGGCATGGAGGTGATCAGTTTGTGGCACTGCTGAGGTGGTATGGAAGCCCAGGTTTCTTTGACAGTGGCCTTCAGCTCATCTGCATTTTTTGGTCTCTTGTTTCTCATTTTCCTCTTGACAATACCCCAGAGATTCTCTATGGGGTTCAGGTCTGGTGAGTTTGCTGGCCAGTCAAGCACACCAACACCATGGTCATTTAACCAACTTTTGGTGCTTTTGGCAGTGTGGGCAGGTGCCAAATCCTGCTGGAAAATGAAATCAGCATCTTTAAAGAGATGCTATTTATTTATTGTGTTCCTGTGGTTCAGTGGTAGAGCATTGTGTTAGCAGCGCAAAAGGTTGTGGGTTCGATTCCCAGGGAACACATGTACTGACCATAAATATAGCCTGAATGCACTGTAAGTCTCTTTGGATAAAAGCGTCTGCTAAATGCATAAATGTAAATGTAAAAAGCTGGTCAGCAGAAGTAAACATGAAGTGCTCCAAAATCTCTTGGTAAACGTGTGCAGTGACGTTGGTTTTCAAAAAACACAATGGACCATTTGACATTTTGAAAAGTCATTAAATCTGAACTTTTCTTAAAAATATAGTATGAATGATTTTGAAAACCATATGGAACAATACATGAAAATGTTATGGAAAACCATGTGGAACCAACATATTAAAATATTTTTTTGTAATTGATTACACCACGAGAGACCATTTTGAAGGCATTTTGAAGTCATTCAATTTCCTCATCACAATTAAAAGAAAATGATTTAGTCTGTGTGCAATGTTTTTGTGAGTTGAATTACAAAATCTTATGAAACCAATATGAATACAAAGAGTACATTTCTAATAAAATTTTAAACCGGACAGTTGTATTTCACCAGTTGTTCATTATTCTGCCTTCCAGTGAGAAAATGCCCATTCTCATGGGCAAACATGACATTGGTGTTCCCTTGGAAAACCCTACTCGGGGCTAAAAACAGCATTTAAATGAACTCAAAAACCACAGAAGCAGCCTCCACCCCGCCATCCATAACATGCACCGCATCATGACAACAAATGCCACGGCACACAAGCCCTGTTTGAGCACATCTGCCTTTAAATTAAAATGTAGTCACTTTAGGAATTCCTGGTTACCCAAATGTCACATTAACACCAGCAAACCACCTCTTAGCACCCAACTAAATCAACTTGGCTCACTAGCAAAATGCCTTCAATGAAAGAGTGTACAGGCTTTTTAAAACATGTCTAACAGGAGAAGAGTGGCAGGGAGTCACGTTAGCTTCTAAAAATGATCGCCCAATCACAGGTTGCTGTTAGACAGCATGGGCCCAAAACTGTGAGCGCGTTTATAGTTTTCACTTCAAAGACTTGTTGACATTTGGATTGATACTTAGGGAACAATAAAGAAGCCTGTACATACAGTGTAAAGAACATTTCACCAGTTGTTCCAGTAGTGGTCATTTTAGTGGCCTGAGTTGCATAACCAAATATATTCATGGAATATTACAACACCGTGCTGTCGTAAGACTCTTTCTTTCTTCTGGAATACTTTCCATATTCTTCCACATTTCTTGCTAAGACGGATGTCCTAAAAATACACACCGGTGTTCTGTGACGCTGATCAGGGAGAAAAAAAATCAATGGATTGGATTGAACGAGAAGCAGAATAAATTCTGGGAAAGTGTTTGTTTGTCTTTGTCTTCTCAGGAAGTCAAGTTACTCTTGCTGTTGGCATTCAAGCCTGACTGTGCTGCAAGGAAACAGGTGTTACTGATTTAAACAGCAACATAGAAGATTATATAAAAGAGCCTTGTGTCAGACTGTCTGGAATCGCCATGTGGGGAAGAATGCGAGTGATGGTGAACACACCATGCATGTCTAAGCAGCCTTTTACACTGAAAGCCTGGGAGTAAATAATGGGTTATGATTTTCCTGTCATTATGCTGTCCATTGACTTTTCTTTGTATTCTATGGTGGGGTCACGTAGACCCATGGGCATCGCTTTTGCATTTAGAGCCATCAATCATTACATCAAACCTCTTGTTTTTTTCTGCCTTTTCTTATGCCTCAGGTTCATTGAACACGGAGAGTATAAGGGAAACTACTATGGGACGAGCATCGACTCTGTACGTTCAGTCCTGTCCAAGAACAAGGTGTGCCTTCTAGACATACAGCCACATGTGAGTAACTCCTCAGATACACATTCTACCTCTCCATTTTACCTCCCTCTGCGTCACTCCATTCTTCAGTTTCTGTACCAGATTTATTTCCCCCCTTTCACAGGTGTGACATTCCACACTATTCCTCCTGGACATTTTCTGAGATCAGTGTGGTGTGTGTTTGAGTTTGTACTCATCCTTTTGGTCTTCAGGTCAGGCATGAGATCTAATGTTATCTCTACTAATTGTCCCACGTTTGAAGATTTCTTCAGGTTTTGTGTTATTCTGAGAGAGTAGTGTAGGGTGAAATGATTTAGTTGGTTGAGGCTTCGCAGAACTTTATCAGTGTCCACATTGAAGTAGGGCTGTAGCTATCAAATATTTTAGTAATAGAGTTTTCTACCGAAAATTCTTCGAGTAATCGGATAAGAACCACTTTTTCTTTATTAAAGAGCACTACTAAATATACTAGATAAAATAAGGCAGGTCTCTTAAAATGAACAAGTAATTTGTTTCCTTTTTAGAAAAAATTACAAAATTGCATATATTAATAACTGTGAAAACCAAACCCATTTAGTGCATTTAATTACTATATTACATTCAAAATACAAATCTATTTCAAATTACTTTAAAACAGGTGAACATAGTACAACCTAAAACAAAAGACATAAATCAAAATATTAGTAATAAAAAATTATAATCAAACCCAAACATTGTGCAATTTACCTTTCAAGTTTCAGCCTAATTACAGCTCAGGCATGACACAAGCCTTTACTTAGGAGGCTTTGTGACTTTTGTAAGAGGCAAAAATTAGTGGACAGGAAGCTAATGTGGAACTAAAAGTCCATACACCACATTTATTAACACATTTTTTCATCAACATGAATTTAAAGTTATTTGGAGAATAAATCCTCGTGTGTGTGTGTGTGTGTGTGTGTGTGTGTGTGTGTGTGTGTGTGTGTAATCCTTTAAAGGAGCATGGTTGCAAACACAGTGCACAAACCTTTTAAACGCAACACATTTTAGGTGTTATAATAATTATAGCTATGATTAAAGAAAATAGCAATTAAGTTGTTTTATTTTCTCTCACCTAATGTTTTGTTATTTTTTTCTTAAAATAGCCTTATGAAATGTTTTATTTTTCCTCAGAAATTCTGTGTTGTGTATCTGGTTATCAAATGAAGGCATAAAACATTAATTTAATTTATCTTTAAATTATTGAAAATTAAACATTTTGGCAAACAAAGGCGATTTACTATAAAAGTTAAAACATGGAAGAAATGTTGTTTGATCATTCGTTAAAAAATAAAGTTTTCATAATTTTAGTAGTGGTATGTACTGAATACTATTATACTGAACAATAGTAATTTTTTTTCAGTAATGAAAATTAGTAATTGGTAATGAAATTTCTGCTGCAATGTCTTCAAATTAAACCGGACTTTTATTTTGACGGGTTGCCGTGAATACCTTAACATTTCTGTGTATATATGATGCTAGTTTTACTCAAATTAAACGGTCATAAAGTGACTCTCAGAGCAGTTCTGGAGATATTTATGTCCTCGTTGAGACGGCAGACGTTAAAATCATCGCAAGCGTCACGCGCGCTTCATTCTGTGTGGTAAAGGAAAACGCACATCTCTGCATTCATTCATACAGAGATATGATCGCGTAATATGAGTTAATGCTCATCAGATCGCGTAAATCAGTGGAAAATGAATAGAAATTAGGATTCTTTGTAAAGAAACATCAAGTAAACGTATAAAAATATATAAACCCTGGCAAAGCTAATATTATCAGTGCATGTGAGCAGAGCATAGCGGGGAACAGATCAGTGAAGGACATTTTATCAGCGTTGCCCAGTACAGCTGTACTTCAACATGCCACTGCACAGTAACCCTACCCTACTGCAAACAGGAACAAGTATACTACATAGAAATTTCCTGTCAGCGCTTTATTTGAGCGGACTCTGCTTTTCCGGTGAGCTTGAGCGGTAACTGAGCACATTGATAGAGCAGAATAGGCGCAGTGATGGCGACTGGAGGAGAGTGAAACCTGAACATTGCTGGGCGGTACGGCATATATTTTCAGCGGCCGAAAATTCAGTGGATCCCTATAAAATGGACTAAACGATTCTTCGAGGCACATAATTTGCCTCGATTTTTACTCAAGGAATCGTTTCAGCCATTTGTATGAAGAAGAGACTAAATTTACCAAATCTATATCCAGCATAGCTCTCCAATCTCAGTTGGAAGATGGAACCAGAAGAATTTACAATTTTAAGAAGTCAGAGTAATTTATATACAAAATATTTTTTTTCTCCAAGTTGAAGCGTAAATCTGATATGGCAATAATCTATAATATAACAGCAGCCAATTCAAATATGCTGTATGATATGATTTCAAAAATTGTGGACTACTTTGTGATAATTTTATGTTGCTTTTTTGGCATTATGCAGCTTAACAGTCCTTGGCCACTTTTTGCTACAGTAAATGATGTTGACATGTTTACATTTTGAATGGATGATCCCCTTAAATTCACAGCGGCAAAAACAGGCTGTTTAATTCTTGGGCTAAGAAATGATGGTGATTTTCAAAACTAGTTCACAGCTATTGTGGGAAAGTACAAAAACTTTACAATATGCTTTAAAGCCAATTATTATTTCAGTCAGTGGAAAAATCTCCAAACAAAAAGTGTACTAAATTTCAGTGGTCTGATTGTTTTGAAGATTTCATCAGGATCTCGACTACCTGAAGTGTAATGTGTCTGACCAAAGAGCTTTATTTTCCCTCATGGAGTCAGATCAGTTGAGCTCAGTGTGAATCAGCTGCTCTGTTTTCTGTCAAAATGTAACTGTGACTAACAGTAATAATGTACAGAAGTATCAATGTCAAACCAAATCATGATGGCATGAGTGATGCTGCTTTAATGACTGTGGTTCACCCTGCTCTCTTTATCTTTCTCCCCTTTTTTCCACATTCTCTCTCCATCAGATGCTAAAGCATCTTCGCACAGCTGAGTTAAAGCCCTATGTGGTGTTTGTGAAGCCTCCATCCCTTGAGCGTTTG
This sequence comes from Ptychobarbus kaznakovi, assembly GCA_027422405.1. Taxonomy (NCBI): domain Eukaryota; kingdom Metazoa; phylum Chordata; class Actinopteri; order Cypriniformes; family Cyprinidae; genus Ptychobarbus; species Ptychobarbus kaznakovi. The sequence continues at coordinate 13,366,589 of CM049808.1, read as the reverse complement.
AACGAGACCAGGAAGAGCGCAAAAGTCATCTCAGGCAAAGATGATAAGAATTCGTCCAAACCCTTCTCGGTAATATACACCACACACAGCTTCGACTTCAGTCTGTCCATCTATCATCCTCTCTCATCCTGATTGGGTCATTGTGGGTTTTAGGTCATGTTCACTTTTTCATTCCACTATCTCACATAGTTCTTGGTGAAATAAGAAATAGATTTCATCACTTACTGGCAACATTCACATCATTTATTATAGTCATTTTCCTTTTGGACCTTGCAAACAAATCCTGGTTTAGTGCTTTAACGTGTGTGTGTGTGTGTGTGTGTGTGTGTGTGTGTGTGTGTGTGTGTGTGCGTGTGTATGTGTGTTTGTGTTACCGCTCCCCTGAGCATTAACCTGATATAAGACCCATGAGCTCACACTACACTTGTATGACTGCACTCAAAGAAAACGCATGAAATCAATCAACAAGTACACCAGACCCTTACCCTGTCCTACCGTTAGTTTGTGCTATGTGTGTGTGCGAATATGGTGTTGAATATGCGGGGTATCTAATGACTTTCCCAGAGTTCAGCTCTTGCCTGTGTATCTCGCTGTGTGTTTGCACCAGGGCCAAGCGCGCTTGCTACAGGATAAGTGACCCCAGGAACCTGACACCACCACACGCAGAGATGGCTTGATGCCGATTGTTGCCGCGGAGACTTTCTATGTCAAATGCGGTTAGGAGCTCCAAACACGTGCTCACCTGTCAACCTGTTGACCCAGCAAGTGTTCAAATGCAATACATACTATTTTACAGTCTTTTGCACAACACAGACCAGCAATAGTCACTCATGGCAATTTTGCACAGTGATCCAACTGGATGCTAATAATTTAAAAGTATTTTTATGGGCTCTTTTGTGCCTTTTTTTAGGATAGGACAGTAGCGAGACCGTATCGGCAGGGGTGGACTGGGGCCAAAAAGTGGCCCTGGACTTTTTGGCACAGAGCGGCCCACCAAACCCCGTCCGCAACACACCGCACCACACCATAAATGAGTGGCATATTCTTGACATTAGAATTAGTCTTTTCCGTTGTATATGGCAAATAGTAAATAATTTTAAATAATTTTTACGAGGGACAGTTTAATATCACTAAAGTTAAATACCAATATTGTCAGTCCATATGACACAATGCTCTGGGATCGTCTAGAAGACTTGAATAGTGCAGAATGTAGACTGTTTTTATGGTGCCTTTCTATTGGTCATATACAGTATTTGTCCTTTTGTAGGAGCTTGACATCTATCATTTTAAGCAATAGAGCTCCAATTGTGGAAAAAGAGTATACATTCTTTTGATGATGAAAAATACAGTAAACAGTACTGTGAAATATACAATGTTACAATTTAAAACCGCTGTCTTCTATGCGACTATAGTAAAATATCATTTATTTCTGTTATGCGCAGCTGAATTTTCAGCATCATTACTCCAGTCTTCAGTGTCCGAAATCATTCTAATATGCTGATTTGCTGCTTAAGAAACATTTCTGATTATTATCAATGTTAAAAACTGTTGTGCTGCTTCATATTTTTGTGGAAAATGTGATACCATTCAGTCTTGGGTAAAAATATAAATACATTTTTTTCTTCAACAATGTTGCATTAAATCAAAGATTATAGAATACAAAAAGGGACTTTGATCAAATTGATTTAAGTGACCGTAAAGATATTTACACGTATTACAAAGTACTTATATTTCAAATAAATGCTGTTCTTTAACTGAGAACCATTATACCAATAATAAAACGATTATTAATTATTGATCACAAATAATAACTGATAATTAAGCAGCAAGTTAGGCAGCATTAGAATGATTTCTGAAGGGACTGGAGTAATGATGCTAAAAATTCAGCTTTGGTCACAGAAATAAATTAAATTTTAATATCCTAAATAGAAAACCACTATTTTAAGTGTAATGTTTCATAATATTAGGCTATTGTTTACTGTATTTTTGATCAAATAAATTCCATCTTCTTTCAAATTAATAAATAAAAAGCCTTAATTGTCAAACTTTTAACCACCAGTGTGTGTATATAAAATAGGCGTAATGCATGTGAATTAATATTATACTTTTATTAGGCCTATAAAATAAATGACTTTCCTATGCACAGCACTCGAAAGCAAAAGTCTTCAGATTTACAATGTTCTAGAGTAAGAATGAGAATGATTTTTATAGATTAAAAATCTAGTATGAGCATATGATACGCAAACTACAGCTCTCGGCTGGATAAAAGAAGCTAGTGTCAAACTAGTAGCCTAAAGTTTTGATTGACGACTATTGTAATCAAGGTAAAGATGATTACAGTGACATACAGGATCGTGCATTAGGCACGTGTTGTGTCCCTTTTAATTGATGCGCAAACGAACCGTGTATGTGTGCTCTCGGCGCACTGATCACTCTAACATCATATTTGTGCTTGGATACAGCTCAGTATATTCACGTGTTTTATAACGAATGCTCATGTGTGTTGGAGAAGTTTGTGAGGGTCAGTGGTGTTTATGTGCATACAGGAGCTGACTTACCCATTAGGGCAGCGGTTCTCAATTCCAGTCCTCGCGCCCCCCCCCGCTCTGCATATTTCGTATGTTACTCTTATCGCTTCAGATGTTTGTTCTATTCGAACGTAAGTGCCCTGCGAAGTGGACATCACAGGATATTCCGCCATGATTCCAGTTCGAAGCGAACGTATATATTCCATTCAAAGTGCATTGAAGTGTGCAAGACGTGAATTAAAATTGTATATATTTACAGAGGTATATGATGTCACACTCGTCCGTGCGTGAAGACGTTGCGCAGCGCAAATCCATGAATGAATGTTCCGAAATAAAGTAAACTTCAGCGGATTTCCCCTGCTCAGGGAGTAGGGAGCAATGGACCCTGTGTAGGGAGCATGTCAATCGGAACACAGTTCATGCATGGAGCGCACTTCTAACAAGCTGATTATCTGAATCAGGTGAAATATGCAGAGCGGGGGGGCGCGAGGACTGGAATTGAGAACCTCTGCATTAGGAAAAGGTAGGCGACTGCTTTGGGCCCCCAAAAGCCAAGGGCCCCCTAAAATGCTTTTCATATACAAGGTGCTCATGTCATGAGTTGCTGTTTACTCTCTGTCATGACATACTTCGTCAGCAGCTTTCTCTGACCATAGCCTTTAATAATGCTCAGGTATGGTGTGTCAAGTTGAACGTGCTTCTTGTGTTTCAAATTTTCAAATATTATGGAATTGAGTTGATGCCGCACGAGCGCAAGGTTTCTCCCACTGCGCAAATAGTGCTCTCTCTCTCTCTCTCTCTCTCTCTCTCTCTCTCTCTCTCTCTCTCTCTCTCTCTCTCTGTCTCTGTCTCTGTCTCTGTCTGCTCAGCGCACGGTGGCGATGTTGCTTCTTTAATTTTACATGCAAGTATAGCTGAAATCACAGCACAGCTATTATCTTGATTTCTTAAATCCTGCACACAAAATATCAAAATGTCCATCTTAGTAAGTATTCATGTACATTACATAAATATAAAAAAAAATTAAAGCTTCCTTGTGCTGTGTGTGTAATATACTGTGCAACTAAATTAGGCTATACCATAATAAAAACAAATACACTGACTGAACAAACATTTAGGTGAGATAATAATAAAACAAAAGTCTAAAAATAACCCTCCTCCCACACACAATCCCTCTAGTCACCTTTGAGAGGGATTCCCTCTATTTGCTCTGAAGCACACTTGTAGCATTTTGTCTATTTTATAAAGCACTTTGGGCAACTTAGTTGAATTATACAGTGCTATATCAATAAATAAAAGAAAGAAAGATCAATATTTTTAAACATCGCATATGTTTTGCTCATAAAGCCTTTATTTATTTGATAAAATATACAGAAAAAAATATATTGTGCAATACTGCCTGTATTACAATTTAAAATAATGGTTTTCTCTTGTAATATACTATAAAAAATAATGTTTTTCTGTGATGCAGTCGCTGTGAAGCCTTTTAAATTATTTATTTAATATGTATTTTGTCATTTATTTACTTTTTTGAAAAGTAGATCCGCACTCAAAAAAGTGTGGGTACCCTGACTTGGATTAATGGAGAAGTCAACAGGCTTTTCAGCCAGGTGCTTTTACATTTAGTTTTGAAACTCTTCCACCATCGTCTTGTCTCACCTCACTCTTCTTGTCAGTCAGCTCTCTTCACGTGATAAATAATTTTTTTTTTTTTAGTCCTGCTCCCGCAAGGCTTTATTCCTCACCCACGATATATTCTCTGTTTGTTCACCCGCTGTCCACTTAGAATACATAAATTCCCGACCCGAACGTTCCTGCTAAATTTTGATTCCTTTCCAGAATCTCACATTTACATTTTTCACACAGGCTAACAAATAAAAGTTTAGTCTGCACAAAATTGTATTTATTTATTTGTGTTTTCAAGAGTCTTGAATTTGTTGGCAGCAAAATGTTATTGCAATTTTTCTGTCAATAAAAAAAAAATCCCTGTTAAAAAATCCCCTCTCTCAAATCAGGCTGTTCTGAGGTTCCTGTCAGAACAGCCTGATTTTAGAGAGGGGATTTTAAAACAGGGATTTTTTTATTTTTTTAAACCACTGGGTGGTTATTTATCATTATAGGATTGACGTCTACACACATTTCCAACACACATTTATGTTCAAACAACTTGTAAAGTGAATTTTGCATCCGATGACCCCTTTAAGTATTATGCATTTCTGTCACAGTTTCTTCAAATTAAAATGAACTTTAATTTTGGCGATGATATTATTATATAAATTTTTTTTTTTATTGTAAAATGCTCATGAAGTGACTCTCATAGCAGTTCTAGAGATTGTTTATGTATTAATTCATGTACGCATATTTTAAGGCCGGGCTTTAAAATGTATGTAGTAAAAAAATGTATTCACTCACCATTAATTCACTCAGAGACACACAACATGCAGGGTTCATATTTAAAAACAATTTTTGTGGCTTAATGTTCACAGGCACTAGTCCATATCGCGCTTTAAGTGTTCTCACATACTTTTAATTTATTCATTCAAAATTGGGCAAATTCCATGACATTCCGCTTTATAAAATAAATCTCTTTTTTTTCTCTGTATTCCATGATTCCGTTTTCAAATCACAGAAATCATAGGACCCTATATAAAGAATTACAGGCGTTTTCACCTGATAACTTGAATAGCTGTATTTGGGAAGAATTTTGTTGGTGGTGATTTTTTTGGGGAAGTGCATATGCATACAAAATAAATAAATGAATAAAAGCTGTGAAATGGGGTTTTTATTTGAGTGCAAATCATCATTTTAGGGTTAAACGATTTGGAAAAATGTTTACAGGAACCAACTGAAACCGCTTTCAGTAACCATAAATGAAAAAAAACGATTTCTTTCCACTTGAGCTTTGAGAGGCCGTGTTTCCACTGTTTTTGACAGTGGGATATGATTATTTTCAAAATGACTATATATGACTTTGAAGTATAAGGAATATATAGCAAGAGTACTGTTGTACTGTCAAAATGAAGTATTTATAATAATAATTGCATTTTTATTACATTTTGTTTTAATTTACTCATTTTCAAATATTAAACTGTCCAGCATTTGTTGGCAGTTTCAAAGGTGAAGTAGCACTAGAACATTGTTAGTTTGTAGCTTAGCTTTGAGACGCTGAAACTCTTTACCATGAGCTGTGTACATGAACAGTGCTGAGTTTCACTCTTGATATCGGCAGTGCACATTTATTTAAATAAATCATGATTTGCCATCGCGTTAAACCATATCCCGATATCCATTTTATTTTGATATATTATGCAGCACTAATACACATGCTCACAAATTTATACAAGAAGCGTATTTCATTATTCTTATTTCAACAACTTTGAAACTGAATAGATGCTGGTCACTTTAATTCAAACCACTGAATGTGTGATTAGACCACACCATACTCCCCAAAGTTTTAAATTCCCCGAAAGCTCAAGGATTATGCCGTTGTCAGTGGGAATGTTGCCTTGGCTATCTCTGTTATAAGAGGAACTGTACCAAAGGCTGTCCACACAATCCTCAGCAATGTCTGCCTGCTTTCAACAGGTCAATGCAGGGAACTAGTAAAGGGGGAAAAAAAGCCTTCGTAGCTGGCAAAACTTAGCAAAAGTGCATTATAGACCCTGACAGTGTTAAAGGCACCCAGATTCAGCCTATTATAGGTACGTAAGAAAAATTGTGTTTGATGAAATGTCATCATATTTTATCCAGGACTTTGCAGTATTTCTTTCCCAGAGAAAAGTCTGTTAGAATCATGAAGTTGAGCGCTGTCGGCTCTGTGCAAGAAAACAGCCATCCCTTTGTTTCTGTGAATCCAGTCTTCCACTCTATTGTTCTCCCTTTTAGTATCGCTTGTATAACATTAATGTGTAGATCAAAAGATCACTCATTCTCTTTTTAGGAGTAGCAAAAAAAAACTTGGAATTTCATAAAAATGTCATCAGAGGTGGAAGAGCAGCGGGTTTCATTGTCTGGCATTAAATCGTCATAATGAGGAATGGAAACATAAGCTAAAATTGGAGGAAGAGTTTTTTTTATTATTTTTTTTTTTGTCCTGTGCTCAGTGAAAGTCAGCCCAGTCCACAAATGAAGTGCCTTTACTTTGGGAATATAAAAACAGGGACCTCTTGATGACCCAGAAATGTCCTTTTTGAACTGGTTTAATGATAAGGGCAGGTGCACTTTATATGATCCAATAAAATCAATTTTCCGGTAAGGATTGAGAGATAAGCAGACCTTACGCTGACTGTACAAGGGGAGAGTGAGAGGCAGCTTAGTACTGAAGAAATTGAAAAAGAGGGAAGACCTGGATTTTGAATGAGAGAGTGCATTAGAACCTTTGGGAAATAAACAATCGGAAAGAAATGCAGAGGAAAAATAGATTTAAACCCTTGAAACTGATCAGATTTGGTAATAACACTCCCCTGGAGGCACAACATCTGTTATACCTCAATTAGCATGAGGTTTTTATTTGATGACAGAATGGAGAAAAAAATATCACCTTGGGCCAAACCTTTGACTATTTAGGCCAAATACAAGCTAATCCACCACGTTGAACAAGAGCTTTATTAAAGCCATGACTAAGTCAATGAACTGCGACTGTTGATGCGTTCTGCCAATAACTGTCAGATTGAGAGACTGCTGTAATCTTCATAACGCCAACAGCTCTGTGACCCAAATGAAACAGAAATGTTGACTAAATCTCAACTCTTGATCAGGAAAGATGGGAAGGCTTCAATAGAGAGTGGGAGGGGAAGTTGCCGTCTGACAAGGCCATCCACCATGGCTTCGTTAAGCTTGCAGCTGTCTTGTATGCTAATGCCAAATTCCAACATTTCCATACTATGTGCTTAATTAGCTTCTCAGACAAATTTAAAATGTTTTAAATCCGTGTCAAAAGCTTCTGATTTAGAGTGGCAATATGTTTTATAGCATCACATCGCTCTTAGTATGGGCTCCATGTTTATGTGTTGTAAAAATTGAGTCTATATTAGTAAAGCCACCCAAACCCTGCCATGTTCCTTGAGACTGGCACCAAATACCAAGTTTGCCCACATAAACGCTTATTTAGGACCCACAAGCCCAGAAAGGTCAAAGGCCATGCTAGAAAGTCCATAACTAGCCTATACAAGACTATAATGTCATGAAAATAGTTATTAGTGGTGGGAGGTTGATGTGTTTGTTATAAAGTATGTCTGAGTTTAGCTTCTTGTATTTTTGCAGTTTTTCTGCGATGTCAGTTTGTTTTGAACTGTAAAAATATTTAATGAATAAAGACTCTTGATCGTTTTCTTGGGCTTTTAAGCACCAGTGTGTAACACATGCCAGGGTATAAAATTGCGGTCTGTTTATTCACTCCACTGTTCCTGTGATCAAAACCACTGGAGATCCAGACCTCAAACTATAACTCTAACTGTGTAGAACATTAAATATCAGTTTATAGTTTTATCTTTTATCACATGTTGATATTTTTGCATTTCTGCATCTAAAGCCGTTTTATTGTAAACAAAAAAGAATACTTTTTAATTAAGTCAATGTTGAGGGCATCTATGAAAGTCCTTTTTGGAAGCTGGTTTTTGGGAAAGTGTGTGTTTGGACTTTTTGGGGGCATTTTTTGTTTTTAAAAATAACTGACTGAATTTGTTTGTTGTTTAGGAGGAGGACTTCCAGGAGATGATCAGTAACGCTCAGATGATGGAAAACCAGTACGGTCACCTCTTTGAAAAGGTCATTGTGAACGATGACCTCACGATTGCCTTTAACGAGCTCAAGCAGGCGCTCAGGAAAGTGGAGACAGAAGCTCACTGGGTGCCCGTCAGCTGGACTCATTCCTGAGTGGCGGCACAAAACAGGACAAAAAGAACAAGGGAACAAGGCATCAAATTTGGGGGGAACTAAGGGAAGGACTTAAGAACTGTGAACGATTTAGTTTTGTGTATTTTTATTTTTGGCTGTAGATGGTGGCAGGGAAATATTTTATTGTTTTAACACATCTGAAGTGGTGTATCTGTTTTTGGAGACTAAAGTGGAAACGTATAGGTTTGTTTGTTTTTGTCGTGGCGAATACAGCTGAACGGGTGTAACTGCACTCAGAAACAGCAGACGCCTGATTGTTTAGCCGCCGCTGAGGGTGTTTCAGACTGCCAATCAAGTGGTCTGGTGGCGTAGACCACTCCTTAGTGTATTTTTAACATTAGTTTATAGAAACCAAATTCTTAGATTATTATTTTTCTGTGCTCAAAGTACACATTTTTGTATTTCAGAACTTGTAGCCCACTGTAGTCCATTGGCCTGTTACTCTGCAGCTAGTTTAATCAGCACAACATTAACAATATATATGGGGGGGGGGGTATCAAGTGATGTTTAGTGGGCCCAAAGTGGTTTTATTTAAATAGAAAATTAATATATTTTGATATTTTTTGGACTTCTACTTTTTTTTAGCCCATTCCCTGTTGAGAATTTTAAATTAAAATCAGAGCTGTGAGGATTTATTTAGTCTTTTTAGTAAGTGCCCATGGCTGATCAACGCTTCCTGTAGACAGAGTTTTTATTAATGTACAGTATAACCCAATGTGTGCAGATGCTGACTTCTTTCTTTCAGTTCCATCTATTTGTTTTTCTCTATTCTCTTTTCTTCCATTTTACTTTATTGCCCAGTCCACAAGGACTGGCTGTTGTTGAGGGCAGGCATTTGGAAAGGACATATGAGGGAATGTACTCAGTCTGAGCTGATTAGTCAAGAGTCTTGGAAGCCTAACAGCAGCACTGCCACAATTGAATCTCAGTGAAATTGATGTGAAATGGTAACCTCGAATGTTACAAGGAATTTCAGACAGGATTAGTTCACCCAAAAATGAAAATTCTGTCATAATTCAATTCCATTGTATAACTGAGAGGACTTGAATAGAACATGAGTCAAATGGATTTCAATGGTACTTTATTATTATTATTACTTTATTTTGGTGCTCAGCAGTCCCCTTCCAACTTAACTTGTGTGTAACACATACATAGAAAGAATGTCATATGGATTTGTAACCACTTGTGATGCTCTAAAATTTCAGCAACCCAAAACGGAAAACGGTCAAAAAAAAAAAAAAAAAGTTTCCAGCCTAAACAGTTTTGATAGAACCAATGATGTTTAATTAACACTTCTCAGATGATGCATTTTGACTGTCACTATCTATTTTGTGCACCTAGAGTGAATAAGGTACAAATGGTCAACAAGTCTGGATGCATTTCAACATGGCTAAAGTAGCAAAATGTAAAATGTGTTCGACTGAAATATCAAGAGCTGGCTCATTTCCGAAGAATCATCTGAGAACATTACACCCTGAAGTTACCCAAATGTAATTACCCAAGCTTTTTTGGGGGGGTTTTCGGCTAAATGACACATTTTATTTTTCAGTGTTATTGTTAAAAAATAATTTTAATGCATCACTAGTAACAACATGAGGGTGCGTAAATGTCGACAGAATTGTCATTTATTGGGTGAACTAGGTGAGGTCTTTTCAGACATAAAAGGGATGACAGATTTGTCACTCAATGTGTTTTTGTTGTCATTTTTTCTTTTAATACATTGGTTTGCAATCAAACAGTGTCAATCTCTCACTCTGTACTGTTAGTGTATTTAGTTTAGTCCTGCAGTCTACATAAACGCAAATCAAAATCAAGGTGCACTGACGTTTGTTCGTTTGCTTCACTGTTATGTTTGTCCTTGCCTTGTTTTTCATATATTTCTGTTTTTATTTTCATACAAAACTGATTCTAACTTTTTGTCAAGATTCAAAGTCTTAAATGAAATATGCAAAGTGACTTTTGAATCCTGTATTTTAGCAATATACCTCTATATCTGGTTATCTGTCCTCTGCCAAGTGGTCTCAGGTTAATTTTGTGGAAGACGCATCTGGACAACAATTAATGTACTTGTATTGTTTCGCTCTGTCAGTGATCATGAGTTTACAACCTGTGCTGTTATAAAACATCTCCTCCAAATGGACAGTAAATGTGTCAATCAGTTATGTTCTGTGTAGAGATGTAATCCCATAATTAATAACCAGTGTTTCCTTTAATAGTTAATTCACATTCAGACACAAAGGGCCAGTGGGACAGACTCATCGCTCAGGACTCGCTCACTACTGAGATCTCGCTGTCTGATGAAATGCCAAAACAAACCAGCAGCCAACACAGCGACCCATAATCCTCCAGCTCCCTCTCCATCACACAGTCCTGCCGCTGCCGCTCAGAGCTGATAGTGAGCTGATGACATGAGACAGGAAGATGAACAGGGGTTGAGTGTAGCTGGCCAGGAAAGAGGTAACCATGTTTAAGATTGATAGAAGTACACTTCATGTGTCACTAATTTCTTTGTGTTTTCACCCTTGTTCTTAGTATTAGTAAAGGGAGAGTTCATCTAAAGGACTCAGTTTCTTCTATGGAACACAAAAGGTGAATTATTTAAAGTTTTAATTTTGGCTCCAGGACAACATAAATAACCATAAAAGTGTTCTATGTGATTTGTGCAATGCTTACCAAGCGTTCTAAAGTCATACAATATATAGACTTGTGAATTTAAAAAAACCTGACATCAACGTTTTTGTCTGAGAGAAATGGCAGTCTCTGATTCATAAATGAACCATTGTTTTGAGTTGAATCTTTTTAATGAGTCTGTTCACCAGATTCACAAAACAAGTCTGAATCATTTGTTCATGAATCAGACTGATCCAGTTCTCAAGTTCAATGACTCAAAGTTGCACCGCAGTTAACAACTCGCTGAAGAAGGTCATTGGTGAATATAAATTTAAAGGCATAGTTCACCAAAAAATTTAATTTCTGTCACTTTTCTTGAAATATCTTTTTTGTTCAGCAGAAGAAACTATGGTAAATCATGCGGATTTGGAATGACATGAGTGAGTAAACGTTGACATTTTCATTTGAATTGTGCCTTTAAATTTTGTTACGTTTCTCACAGACTTGCATTATAGTGCACTGGTCATATGGACTCTTTTTATGCTTTTATTGTGCTTTTGTTTCCTTTTGAAGTGTAGTGTCCATTTATTTAAATTGGATAAAGAGCAAACAGTACAGTAATAAAAAATAAATTCCCTGTTACATGAAAACATTAAGTCATGGATTTGTGATAAGTAAGATGAGTAAATGATGACTGACTGAATTTTTTTTCTTCTACATTTTGAATAAAGGCAAGAACCAGAAAAAAACTGGACTTAAAACAAGGAAAGAGCCAAAAAAGTCAGTGTTAAAATATGCTTGAGCATGTCCTTACTCTTTTCCATCCATTTCCCGCTCACTTCTTTTCCTTTAGACTGTCAAACACAGGAAGTGTGTCACAGGACTGCTGATCTGGAGAAGCGTGGGAATGTTGGGATGTTGTAATGCTGTTGTAATAATAATAAGGATGTGTTTGTGTATGTCAGGTAGAGACCATTATACCAACCTCCTCTGATTACCATCTTTGTCGCAGCAGGCCTGTCAGAAAGCCAGTGCCACTTACAGCCATGACGGAGCTCAGCAGGTTTGGCAGGAGTAAAATGAGGAAATGAGAGAGCGAGTCGGGCCGGAGGGGGACAGTAGACAGGCCGTCTACTTTAAACTTAATCAGCACTGGTGCCGCCGCGCCTTAGCACTTGTCTGTCTGAAGCTGTGTTGAAAACGTTTTGATGCCTTTCTCACTTAGCACACCTCCTGATCTCTTTGAGGCAGATCCTGGGGTGAAAAGTCCAGCAGCCCCACTTAGTTTGTCTGTTCTCTAATCATTTAGACTTTGTGGAGATTAATTTAGGTACCTCCATTTTTGTTTGTTTTCTCCATGTGTCAGAGGTTCTCAGCATACTCAGAGTTCCCAGGGCTCTTGTGATGGTGCCATGCTTGGCTTTTCATTCTTAGTTAAACCGTGCAAACGGTGTGGATGAATGATGGTCTGTTTCATTAGGAAAGGTTGTGTGTAGTATGGAAGCGAGACGCTCTCAGGAGGAGGGAGGAATGAGCGTCTTTATGTCTCAAGGCTGTGTTCATGACGTATCCATCAAACAAACGAATGTGTGTGGTGTGTTTTTGAGAGAAACTCATGAATCCAGTGGCGTCAAGGACATTTTTTTTAAATATACTACTGTTCACAACTTTGAGGTCTGTGAGATTTTTTTATTACTTAAAGAATTCTCAAGGCTGATCATATTTATCAAATAAATAATGATTGTGAAATATTATTAATTTAAACAGATTTCCATTTTAATATATTTTATAATGTAATTTATTTCTGTGATGGCAAAGCTTCCTTTTCCGCTACGTTTCTCAAGTCTTCGGTGTCCTCATTCTAATAAGCTGATTTGGTGCTAAAGGAACATTTCTTATTGCTATTATTAAAATATTACATTTAATTTTAAATTTTAAAAGCGACTTACAGTTTCAGTTTACAGTTTGTATTGTCATTCGAATTTGTAACCCACAACCTTTGCGCTGTAACGCAATGCTCTAAACTGATAAAAGTGATGCCTGTTTTCAGGATATTTTTATAGAAAATGTGATGCCTGTTTTCAGGATTCTCTGATAAATAGAAAGTTTCAAAGAACAGCATTAATTTTATTTATGTAATTGTTGCTACTTTTGGTGTTATATATTATCATGTATTATTATTATCATTTAATAAATAAACCAAACTCAATTGTCAGTTTCAGTGATCATAATTCATGTATGATGTTTGGATATAAGTTGGCATTTTAGTTAACATTTAACTTTAGTTAAAAAAAGAAAAAGTTGTCAGTTTGAGTACAGTGCGTGTGTAATTTGTATTTATTTTTACCTACAGTTATACTTTTTTGGGAAGTTTAATTTAAAATCGACTTGGCTCTGAAATCTGAGGGTGTGCTTGATCCATCAGTTTAAACAGGCATGACTCTTCTGCTTGCACCAACTTCAGCTCCTCGAGCATGAGGATATCAGATGAAGAATCAGTGTTCAGTATGTTTGACAAACCCTTTGTGTGTGTTTCTTTCTATGCTTTCAGTCTTGCATCAGCCTGTTTGGTGTTCTCCCGCAGCTGAGATCAGAGCGGACAGGAAAGCATGAAGTCAGATTAGGTTTCTGCCACACTGTCATTAATCATCAAGCAGCCCCAGAGAGGAACACGACCATTACCACTGACACATCTTCATTTGAATGAAAGGACCACGTTCCTCTTGTTCTGTTATTTCCCACAACAACTCTTTTGCAGACAGTTATATTCACTTTATGTCCCTGATTAAGTCAATTATGTTGATTGAAGATTATATTCTGTACATTATCTTTCCATTCTGCATGCCCTCTCCAGGGAATGAAATCATCCCAAGCTTCTCTGAACCACAACGTGACTCAATATGAAGGTGGGGGAGTCAGAAGAGCATGGCCAAAAGCTCTGTTTTCCACTTTGTTTTAAAGTGAACCGTTTAGTAAATCCTTAAAAGGTCTCTTTCTTTTATCCAAATTTCCATGCCTCTCCTCTACACAAATCTCTGTGGAGTGTTGTGGTGATGACGCATTTTTGTAGGCCATCCCACAGGTTAACATCAACCTGGTTCCCTTGTTTCACATAGAGCATATTTTCTGCAATAATCCAAAAGCCAGTGGCCAACAAAAGTTTGATTCTTGCATTTTCTGTTCATCGAGATCATCACAAGTCAACGCAACTTTAATCAAATTTAAAGCCGAAATACAATCGAGAAGTAAATCTCTAAATGTGTCCCAAAAACAAATTACGCCACAGTCACATGACTTGAGTGTCACCGCCATTAAGCTTCCAACAACTTTCAGTCTTTATTAAAATTAGACATTTTAAAAAATCCCTTTTTAAGAATAGTTTGGAATGTGATTATAAACATGCTGAGGATGCAAAATTGGACTAGTTAGTTAAGTTTACTTGTTCAGCACAATGTTTAATGACCCCAACAACTTCTGTACACTGTAAAAAAATATTTTTGAAGTTGTAATTTTTACAAGCAAATACTATTTCAGTCGCCAGTTAATTCATGCTGAATGTCTTACTTTCCTTTGTAACTTAATTGTAAAATTTACTAGCAATTCTTTCACTGTTGTAAAATGTTGTCCCATGTGGTAGTAACTGCCTTTTTTCAAGATAGGTTTTTTTTTTTTTTTTACAAAAATCACAAAAGGGTATTATTCATGTATTTTATGTCACAGAATAATACATTGAGCTTGTTCACCACAGACCTTATTTCACGCATTCAACCAAAAACCCCTTGACTTCAGAATGATGCAAACGGAAGTCCTAAAATACTGACTTGTTTCTGGGTTTTGACCTACAACAAGTCATCCCTGCAGCACTCTATTAATCAGGCTCTTTATCCAGGGACCACAGAGTCGTGGAGTGAGAAGCACAGAGCAAGCCATCCAATCCTGGTGTTTGAAGCGTTTCTGCAGTGTTTCCCTCCTGCTGTGTAGACTATTAGAGGTAAGTGACGAGGCCTCCTTCCTGATATACACTCCAATCATTTTGATTTAAAGGCCAATGTGAGGTTGTCTGGCCCCTTCTTCCTGATCCTGACCCCTCTCTCCTGTGGATGTGGTGTAAGCCCTATTCTTCACTGGACTGGATGAGTTACACAGAGCAGAAGTGTAGGTGGATGCGTGGGTGGGTCACTGGGGTTAAGGGGGTCTCTCTACTACTACTACTGAAGTTTGATATTCATCCAAAAAGACACTCTAGAGGGAGAAGCAATCTCTCTCGTGCTTAGATTCTCACTATTCCCAAACTTTAGTCTCTCCACACTTTCCTCTTGTCTTCTTTGACCCATAATTCAAGCATTATCACTCGCTTTTTCACTCACAATAGTACATATCTCCTCTTTCTGTTCCCGTCCTGGCTGGATTTGAAAACATAAGTCCTTGCGATGTGACACTTTACTGTCTGGCTTGTTAATAATTTGTCCTCATGCTGTTTGTCTGCTTTGGCTCTCAGTCCACTCTGGTTTTCTCATCTGACCTTAGAGAGAATGAGAAAAGGGTAACAGGAGACAAAGAGGAAATACATATAAGACAAAGGGTGGTGGAGTGGGTACAGAAGTGAAGAATGGGCTTTCTCTTGTATTAACTGTACATTACTTCACGTCTGAGATGTAGACTCTTGCAGGTCTGTGTAACCTTGAGCTGCTCCTCTTATTCAAAATGAGACATCGGAGCATTTCACCCCAGTGATGGTACATTAGATATGTAGATATGAATTGAATGTGTAACAGTGAGATCACCACTATGTGCATAATCATGCAATCTAAAAGCAGTTTGGAGGTCGAAGGTTAATGTACTTTATTTGATTCAAGCACTGTTGCAATCCAACTGATGTATGCAGAGTTGAAACTCAGTTCAGGAACCGGTCTGCTAAAAACATAATGACAACAGGACCAAATGAGCAATTTTGAGGCATTATGCTGACAATGTGTAGACAATATGCAGAGGGACCACTGATGGTGTAAAGACGGACTGATGGAATGCATTGACTTCTACGGCTACACATGGGCTGTTTAGGGAAATCATTGAAAATGCTTAGGGAATGTATCGACAGTGTTCGCAGAGCAATTTGGCTGAGTCTTGAGAATGACGGGGTAACCCGTAGGCTACTAAGAGGCTACTAGGCTACCCCCCCCCCCCCCCCCTGTTTTCTTAAACTCTCCCTCACTGCTCTCAATGGAGCCCCTTCAGTCCTAACATTATACTAATTACATGACCAGAAAAACCACACTCGTAGTTAACAGAGCTGAGTTGAGTGGGTGTCAAGAGCTAAATCTGAATAAATGCATGAGGGAAGTCACTGTTTATTTTATATTTATATTATTAGGAATGCTAAAGCTTTTTTATATATTTTATATTAGTTTAATGGTCTTTTTTTAGAAGAAATTACTCTGTTTTCAGTAAGCATGCATTACATTTTTCAAGGGACTAAGACATAACGTCGCAAACGTCTGGTTTCAAATAAATGCTGTTCATTTGTACTTTTGTATTCATCAAAGAATCTGAAAAAAAATGTATCATGGTTTCCACAAAAATATTAGGAATAATTAGAAATGTTTCTTGTGCACCATCTTTTTGCATATGCATTTGTAGGAGTGTAATTGTACTTGTGCCAGAATTTAAAGAGAGAGTTCACCCTAAAATTAATATTCTATCACTACACACCCTCATGTCGATCCAAACCCATAAGACCTTCGATCATCTTCAGAACACAAATTAAGATATTCATAATGAAATCCGAGAGCTTTCTGACCCTGCAAAGACATTCAAGGGCCAGAAAGGTAGCAAGGACATCATTAAAATAGTCCATGTGACATCAGTGTAATTTTATGAAAGCTACGAGAATACTTTTTTCTGCACAAAGCAAACAAAAAGATTTCATTCATCAATTTCTTCTATTCTGTCTCAGTCTTTGCCATGTGTTCATGAGAGTACCACAATGTATGCGTGTGGTGCTGCTGACGCAGGCAGAGGATCACAGTCTTTCTAAACATCTGAAGATTATAATGGAGAGGGTGGCTTGCAATTTCTTGCCCAGCCTTACTTATTTGAACCAGAATATACAGATGATGAGCAAGCGTCATGGTGCTCTTGTGAAAGTGCATCGAAGACTGATGTGGAAAAGAAGAAATTGTTGAAAAGTCATTATTTTTGTTTTCTTTGCATACCAAAAGTATTCTAGTAGCTTCATAAAATTATGATTTGAACACTGATGTCACGTGGACTATTTTAACAATGTTCTTGCTACCTTTAAGGGTCTTGAACATTGTCCGTTGTGTTGCTGTCTATACAGAGTCAGAAATCTCTTGGATTTCGACAAAAATGTTATCATTTGTGTTCCGAAGATGAAAGAAGGTCAAGGTTTGGAACAACATAAGGGTGAGTAATTAATGACAGAATTTTTTTTTTTTTTTTAAACTACTTTAACAGCCAATAAAAAAGCACATCTTAACCCACTCTGGATTTGACATGGCTGTGATATTTTCTAATTTGCACTACTCTTGGTAGATTGCGTTGATCATTAATAGAAATGAGCTGGCTGTGTGTATTCTATTATGTGCGTCTTTTTTACAATATTTGTGATCATAAATAACAGTCTTGGTGAGCATAAGAGACTTACTTTCAGTCTTACTGACCCCAAACTTTGGCAGCTGTGGCCTAATGGATGAAGAGTCAGACTTGTAAGCCGAAGGTCACGGGTTCGAGTCTCATGTCCGGCAGGAATTGTTCATGGGGAGAGTGAATAACCAGCACTCTCTCTCCACCTTCAATACCACAACTGAAATGCCCTTGAGCAAGGCACCGAACTCCCAATTGCTCCCCGGGCGCCGCAGCATTGGCTGCCCACTGCTCCGGGTGTATGTTCATGGTGTGTGTGTTTACTGCTGTGTGTGTGTACTTGGATGGGTTAAATGCAGAGCACGAATTCAGTGTATGGGTCACCATACTTGGCCACACGTCACTTCACTTTAAAAACTTGTGAACAGAATATACTGTATGGTTTTTACTAACCATTTTCATTTCTGTTTTTTTCCACGTAGAAGGAAGAATTTGTACAATGGAAGTGTTTGTAAGCTTGATGAGACTGTAGGGCTGTTTTTTCTCAGCTTGAGTGAGAAGACAACGATTCAAGATTGGTCTCCCGACTAAAACACACACACTCATTAGGTACAGTGTTCACTGGCGGAGACTGTCTATCCTCAGACTCTGACATGGCAGCGCAGAAGGAAACTGTGACAGTCGCAATCATCATCAACCAACAAATATTTCCCTGCAGGTTATGCACGCACATACAAACCGAAACACTCAGCAAGCTTATGTACAAACTTGTGATTAAGCAGGCTCCTCAGTTTTGACATAATATACACTTTGCCTAAATTGGCCACTGTAACCTCATAGGAGAATTTCAGTGGGTTTTGTGGGTTCGTTTTTGGCCCAGGTGTGTGTAGTGTGGGTGTTTATGCATGAGTGTCTCTTAGCTCACTTAGCTCTTGACCAGTATATGTTGGACACTGATTATCCTTATGATTCCCAAAAAGACTTTATTTTATGAATCAGATCATTATAACTATTAATATTTAATAAATTAATCATTTTAATCTGCAAGGACACATTAAATTGATCACAAGTGACAGTAAAGTCATAATTACGTTGCAAATACATTGTTCCAGAACATTTCTATTTCACACAAATACTGTTCTTTTGAACTTTCTATTCATCAAAGAATCCTGGGGGAAAAATGCATCACAATATCCACAAAGTTAAGCTTCACAAATGTTTTCAACATTGAACATAAGAAGAAATGATTTTTGAACATATTGGAATGATTTCTGAAGCATTATGTGACAAAACTGGAGTATTGGTTAGTAGAAATTCAGCTTTGCCATCACTGGAATAAATTATATTTTGAAATATATTAAAATATTAAAAAAATTAATAATATTTCACAATATTGCGGTTTTTAATAAAAAAAATGCAGCCATGGTGAGACTTCTTTAAAAAAGAAAATCATACCAACCCCAGCATTTTGAATAGCAGTATATATGTATAAATGATGTACATGACCATTTTAGAATTTATTGTATTTCTTTTATATAATTTGTCTATATTAAACAGGAATTAAAATGATACATTGAACCTTGTTAACCTTCACAAGCTGACGTATCGCACACTAAAACACATTCACTATTACTGTAGCTCTAAGCTTTATGTGTGTCTGCGTGACCCGGTCTCTCTCCTTAACACTATGGTATGTTCACATCTCAAGGGTGTGTGAACCTCCCCATAGCAATATTTAACCCTAACTGGTTGTCATCAGCTCACAATATTTAAAACGTGTCACGCGTTAGATGACTCGTGTAACACACCATCAGCGCAAACACAACATAAAAGAGGCTTTTGCCCCTGACGAGAGCCTGGAACCAGTAAAGCACTAAATCCTGGCCTGCGTGTAGAAATCCCGCTCTAAAGTAAGATGCTGTGAACTGCATGTGAGAGCAGTCACCTTTAATTAGGGCTTAAGAGGCAGATGTTGCGCATATCACTATCTGATCGAAGTGAAGGGAAAATAAAAGACTTCTAGTCCTAAGAGCCGCATGGAATCTGTGCCTGCAGAACTCTATTTCCACTGAAGTCCACTGTTTTTCACTTGGTTATGATGTTTTGGCACTTTTGAAAAATACTTTGACTAAAATGTTTATACTTTCTGCCCCAAAGTAAAATAAAGAAACCGGTAATCCTGCTCTATAACTTGTAATTGCAACTTTATATCATAATTGTGAGGGTTTTTTCACTTATAATGACTTTTTACATCAGAATGCTTTTTTAAAATACATTATTTAAACTTTTTTTGTTATTACGCCTTTTATTGTCTGCTCTTGAGGCAAAAGGCCTCCACATTAGCTTTTATTACACTGAAACAAAATTATAAACGCAACACTTGTTTTTCCCCCCATTTTTCATGAGCAGAACTCAAAGATCTAAGACTTTTTCTATGTACACAAAAGGCCTATTTCTCTCAAATATTGTTCACAATTGTCTAAATCTGTGTTAGTGAGCACTTCTCCTTTGCCGAGATAATCCATCCACCTCACAGGTGTGGCATATCAAGATGCTGATTAGACAGCATGATTATTGCACAGGTGTGCCTTAGGCTGGCCACAATAAAAGGCCACTCTAAAATGTGCAGTTTTACTGTTTTGGGGGGTCCGAAAATCAGTCAGTATCTGGTTTGACCTCCATTTGCCTCATGCAGTGCAACACATCTCCTTCGCATAGAGTTGATCAGGTTGTTGATTGTGGCCTGTGGAATGTTGGTCCACTCCTCTTCAATGGCTGTGCGAAGTTGCTGGATATTGGCTGGAACTGGTACACGCTGTCGTATACGCCGATCTACAGCATCTTAAACATGCTCAATGGGTGACATGTCCGCTGAGTATGCTGGCCTTGCAAGAAATGGGATTGTGTACAGATCTTTGCAACATGGGGCCGTGCATTATCATGCTGCAACATGAGGTGATGGTCGTGGATGAATGGCACAACAATGGGCCTCAGGATCTCGTCACGGTATCTCTGGGCATTCAAAATGCCATCAATAAACTGCACCTGTGTTCGTTGTCCATAACATATGCCTGCCCATACCATAATCCCACCACCACCATGGGCCACTCGATCCACAACATTGACATCAGCAAACCGCTCACCCACACGACGCCATACACGCTGTCTGCCATCTGCCCTGTACAGTGAAAACCGGGATTCATCCGTGAAGAGAACACCTCTCCAAAGTGCCAGACGCCATCGAATGTGAGCATTTGCCCACTCAAGTCGGTTACGATGATGAACTGTAGTCAAATCGAGACCCCGATGAGACGACGAGCATGCAGATGAGCTTCCCTGAGACGGTTTCTGACAGTTTGTGCAGAAATTCTTTGGTTATGCAAACCGATTGTTGCAGCAGCTGTCCGGGTGGCTGGTCTCAGACGATCTTGGAGGTGAAGATGCTGGATGTGGAGGTCCTGGGCTGGTGTGGTTACATGTGGTCTTCGGTTGTGAGGCCGTTGGATGTACTGCCAAATTCTCTGAAACGCCTTTGGAGACGGCTTATGGTAGAGAAATTAACATTCAATTCACGAGCAACAGCTCTGGTGGACATTCCTGCAGTCAGCATGCCAATTGCACGCTCCCTTAAAACTTGCGACATCTGTGGCATTGTGCTGTGTGATAAAACTGCACATTTTAGAGTGGCCTTTTATTGTGGCCAGCCTAAGGCACACCTGTGCAATAATCATGCTGTCTAATCAGCATCTTGATATGCCACACCTGTGAGGTGGATGGATTATCTCGGCAAAGGAGAAGTGCTCACTAACACAGATTTAGACAGATTTGTGAACAATATTTTGCGAGAGGCCTTTTGTGTACATAAGTCTTAGATCTTTGAGTTCAGCTCATGAAAAATGGGGTCAAAAACAAGCGTTGCGTTTATAATTTTGTTCAGTGTATGAGTATATTTTTATAAATGTATTATTTGACCACAAAGTTTTACATAATGTATTTTCCACAAGTCATCTTTTTTCACATAAAAAATATACTAGTTAGAGTTTTTAACAAGACATGTTTAATCTTGAGCAAAGGCGCAAATACAAATACAAATTTATATTTAAATTCCTTTTAATTATATATATTGAAGCCAGTTATATCTAATGATCAGTAGCACTTTACAATAAAGTCATTTTAGTTAATGCAAGTTAATTCATTATTATTAACAAGCTATACATTTATTGCAGTATTTATTTATCTTGGTTAATGTTACTTGTTATTAGTTCATGTTAGCTGAGGTCCATTAAATAATAATAACAGAAACAACTTTAGATTTGAATAATGAATTTGTAATTTGTTTAATTAACAATTGATTAGATTAATAAATACTTTAGAAGCATTTCATTTTTGGTTCATGTTAACTAATGGAACCTCATTGTAAAGTGTTACCATATGATTTTTTGCTAAATGGCATTGAATTAAATATCACATTTTGAAGTAGAAAAACTGAAATAGTATTTCCTCGTAAAACACTAATTTTTTAATTTACATTTACCATGTGTTTTAGACAGCATAATAATTAAATGTCCTTATTTATTTTTCAGATTTGTCATGCTAATGTCTGTGAACACAGGCTTTTAACTGAAGTACTAAAGTAAGAATGGATACTGGGTAGAGATTCTTGACTCGCTGTCCTGTTTTTGGAGTCTGTCCCCAGAAACCTGAAACCTGCCCTTTGAGTTGCCATTACGCCAACTCTCAGCATTTTAGCACGCTTGCCCCACTCAGCTTCTACCTGACGTCTACAGACACCTGAGGTACAGAAAGGTGCGGATCGAGGGCTTTGTCTTTGATCAGGGCCTCTGCAGTGCTTGTGATCTGAGGAAACATCAGCGCTGTCTTATGTGACTCTAAGTGCTTTTCCATGGTGCCATAGCGGGATATCACTGTTACAAAGTTCTTCTGTTTTTTCTCCATGTCATGGGTTCCTTATTCCTTCCAGGTCTTTCCTCTCTATCTTCCCCCACTAAATTACAAGAACGGTGCCAGTGTTGGGCCTATTAGGACCTAAACTCTTAACCAATGACCGTGTTAGACAAACAGCCGACACCAGAACGCACACATGCAACACCACCTAGCACATGCAAGAGAGAAATACCAAGTGGCACATCTGTGTGCGTTCATCGAGACAGGAGGGCAGGGGAGAAAGGGAGAGAAAGAACCGGAGAGCCTGTGATGTTTGCCCGCAGAGTTTATAAAACAGAAGTCAAGCTGTATTAAAACACCCGGCACATTACTGCCATAGACTCTGCCAAACCCTGACAGCCTCCCCAGACCGCACTTTCAAAATAATAATTACACCGCGCGAGAGAGGAAAGAACATTAAGATCTGTGCTTCGGCTCAAACATGCCTTTGAAATCATAGAAGCACCAGTTATCAGCAGGAGAGGGGGGTGTGGGTGTACAACCGGACGCTGGGGAGCCGTCTTCGGTTGGAGAGCGGGAAAACCAAGGCATATGTAGTGTGGATTAAGAACGATGATTTGGGGGGAGGGGCAGGTCTAGAAGTCAGATGAGAGAAAATAATGAGCAGGTCCAATAAACAGTCAGATAGAGCTCAACGAAACCGCTCGCTCGAAAGGAGTTAGATATGACTCGGCTGGAGTTAAGTTGTGAGATCATAAGACACTGGTATTTTGAATATGCCATACATCATCAGAACCCTGCTATTTGTGTCTTTGTTGACACTTTTGGCAAATACTTTGGAAAAAAAATGTATATTTTTGATGTCATTTTAAACGCTTGGTTTTCAGTGCAAAATGGCATCAGGAGGCTACTTTTAGACTAGGCAAAATGGATCCAAATCTGTTTTTTGTTTATAACAGTGTAAACCGCACAAACCACGTGGATTCTGATCTTTTCAATTTCGAAATTGTGCCACTTCCATATGTGGTCCTAAATCAGACACAGGTCCGATGTTTTGCAATTTAACATCAGTCTGAACAGTCATATCGTGATTCATGCGACTTTTACGTCACTGGTTGTTCTTTGGTCACTCAATGAATATGGAAACCAGCTGTGAAGATAATGGGTCTGTGAAGATAATGGGTCTAGAGACCATATAAAAATGAACTGAAAGCCCTTTCTCCTTGTTTTCATATAAAAATCGTCGCCTCTTTAACTCCCTTTCTCCTTGTTTTCATCATTTGTTGGCTTCTCGTCGCCTCTTTATGAGCACGTCATATTATAACCAATGTTGGCTTCCACAGCACGTCATATAATAACCAATGTGAAAACATTGGCATCAGTAGCATCCATGTTTACTTTTCTATGACCGTGTGCGGTGTTTGCTATTGTTCTTTGCACAGAGTGGTCAGTTTGGAACCAAGAACTTTGTGTCAGTACATCATAAATGGAACGAGGCATAAGTTTACCGTCAGTGGATTTGTCGTGTCGCGTCTCACCGCATCCGCATCGCTGATTATAATAGGTTATATTGTATTTTATCGCACCAGACACGGTGTAGGGCTTGCAGTGTGAAAAGCCAAAATGATCAAGTGAGTAATATTCTGGGCATCAGTCTTCCCAAATGTATTCAATTTTATCTTGATATGATTTTCTCGAAGACATGATTGGAGGTTGCTTGATCAGGTAATTCCATATCTGTAAAGTTCTGGTTAAAGTTCTTGTTGATTTAGTCTGAGGTATTGGGGTTTTGTGGAACAACGATGAAAAATGTTAAATAAGCAAACAATGTCCAAAAAACCCACTCCAATATGCACTACTGTCACAAAGAACCATTATTGTTTTTTACCATAAATCCATAAATTCATAAATCTCCTTTTAACATCTATATTTGAAAGTCAGGCTCCTGCTCCAAAGAAAGCACAGGCACACAGCGGCTTGACATGCGCACACATCACATGAAAGCCGCAATTGTAGGTTTTGAAGCAGGCCAGGCCTGAGCACTGATATTCATTGTTACAGAGAAAACATTTTGTCGTATCTGATGTTGTTTTCTCAGCAAAGAGAGAAAGTTTAGTGCAAAAATAATTGACTTTATTGCCTCCATTTTATAGTGTGGCTCCTTTACGAACACCCTGTGCGGTGATTTGTAATGTGTTTACCTTTCGCTGTGCCCGGTGGAAGTGTTGGCTTCGGCTCGGGATCTCAAGTTTGTGTTTGTTGCATATACCGTAGACATGAAAGTTATGACTGTTGTTTTAGAGCAAGAAAAACTTCAGAAAGATGAAGAACGTGTCTTTATTGCAGAAAGAAACAAATGTAAAATCTAAAACCTCTCAATTTGTTGTTGTTTTTTTTCTTTATCCTCAAACTTTTTCACAAGTTAACCCTTCTCTTGACTTGGGGTCATTTTTTACTTAAAATAAAGTTGAAGATCACACATTTTTGGTATCAGATCCATAGTTTCTGACAGAAAATCTAAACCAAAACAACAAATGCAAGGTTTCATATATTCATATTTTATTGCATTTTGTAAATTATAGAATAAAAACATTGAGTGTCTATTGCAAGCCAACACTTGTTGGCTGAAGCTATTTACACTAACTCCAACTTATAGTCAACAATAAATAAAGACGCCTGTTAATCATCAGATCAGTGGCGCAGATGGTAAAGCGCTTGTGTTTTCACACGATCGACACGGGTTCGAATTCACCTTTTTGCCGAACTTTTTTTTCTCCCTTTTAAAATCTCATATCGCATCGGAAAGTCATTTATTTTCAATAAAAATGAAGGCCTGAGTTATTATTGCGTACTGTTTTATTATAATGTACTAAAATACTGTGGTGCAAATAATTGCCACTATTTGCAATAAGTAGTATAAATAGCAGAAAGTCTTGCTATTTTAACAGTGTAAATAGAATATAGTTACTTGCATTTAGTGTAATAGCATATCGTTAAAAATACTGCTATTTTCACTTAGTGTAAATAGTATCTGCTATTGCTAAGAAAATATGCCATTTGCACTTAGTGTAAATAGAATCTAATTGCTTTTTACACTTAGTGCAAATAGCAGCTGCCTTAAAAATTAGCCTGTGGAATACACTTAGATATAAATGGGCCATTTTCTTTGAAATACTCAATTATGTAGGCTATTACATAGTTTATGTATTATTGTAGTTTTTTAAATACACCTTGGAAAAGAAAAATAAAGGTGTTATTTTTTTTTTTATGTAAGTCAAATTGGGTTCAGTTTCTTAGGAACATAAGTGGGTCAATGGAGTCACAATGACAGTTTCTTTTTTCTTTTCCTTTTATTTATTTTCCTCCCAAATCTATTGTCTTTTTGTCTCTGTTAGTTTTTTTCAAGATTGTTAGAGAAACATAAATGTATATCAGGAAACATTACTGCTATTCTATAAAAAATAAGAATAAAAAAGAACAGGTGCAAAGTCTATTTAAATGAAAATATTAAACAGTGCGGGTCAGTGAATCTCTCCAACCCTGCCAGCTAGTGCTGTTTAACAACCTGTTATTGCAATGCGAGTTTCTGTCATAAATCAAAAAGCCAGTCTCCTTAAACCATCCTAGCTGCTTTGACAGTCCTATCGTGCTAAACTAAGAAGAGGTAAGCGCACTGCAGCCGTGAATCCCATCACACAACGCTTCATAAACATACTGATGCACCGAGGTCTTTCTCTGTCTGCTGTTGAAAATTAAGTGAGGTTGACTTTGGCACCCGACTCCCTCTATGTGTCTGCCTGTCTGGCCTATCAAACCATTGTGAGGGTTTAAGCATTTTCGCTTTGGCTCGCGCACGCATACACATTAACACACACTTGTACAGCTGCCTGTGCAAACACCCTATAAAACGGTCTATTATTCATAATGAGCAAATAACGGTAGCATTTATATTTGAGTCTGGGATGAGATGTAGCTGATTTGCGGAATGCAAATGCTTGAGTTCAGTTTGAGACAATGTGGAGTGCATCGACTGAAAATGTGTGTTCATATCAGGTCATCAACTTTCTTGTTCATCATAAGTTAGTCTCACAATCTTACAGCTTTATCCCCCATAATCTTTGCTCTAAAATCTGCTCACGAGATCAAGCTCACAGCTGGGAAGAAGCATGGTGGGCTTTTCTCGTTCCCCCCTCCTCATATTAGTCTATCTCACTCCACCTACTCCTGCTGATTTTGCTTTTTACGAGTATTTGACAGATTTTGCAGGTGTTCATTACCGTGACCAAAGTCACCCGTGTTCCAGCCAGGCTGCTTGTGGAGTTTAACGGAAATGTTGAACTGTACTTAACTGTGCTGAACTGCTGTTGACTTCCATCCCTGTGCAATAATGGGATTGTCCGCTGTGGGAGCTTTAGGTCTAAGTGCGCAACTTTAAAGAAAAAAAAATCCAGAGTGTGCTGTTATAGACATGCTAATTATTTTGCACGATTTGTGAAGTCAATTGGTCCTCCGGTCAGATGTTTATTTCAAGGGGTATCGTTATTTTATAATGCATGTCGCTCCAACTGTTGGCCACTATAGCCGCTTTTTCACTGTCGGGCAGGATGTTACCATTCCCTACCATGCTTGGTTCGGCACGATTATAAACCGTTGGCTAACGGCCCTCCGGTAGAATGTGTGTACTTATGTCGGCACTCAAGATTTTTCTCCACTTTGTGTTTAACCTCTGTTTCCAGTAATCATACAGTTTTTGTTAAAGCTACAATATGTAACTTTTGGCCCTCTTGTGGTTAAAACTGTATGTGTCTTGCAGAAGAACATTGTTTTGTCTCTGCTCCTCTGTGCAGATAAATGTGGTACAAAAAATTGCGCCCGAAATGGAATAATTATCTACCATAGTGTGTGAAAACGGTAGTATGGCTGAATGCATAGTATGTGAAAAACAGTACACAAAAAGTACCCGGATGACTTAATACTTCTGGCGAGATTTTGAAGTGCGCATTTGGTGGACACTTTACTATCCCATAAGGCAACAGGAGATGAGTTATGAACAGATGCTGTAGGTCACATGAACATATCAACACCCCATCGTAGCAAGTCCTTACTATAGTACACAACTTCAAATGGTTCTCTGTTACATCCAATTAAGCATGCTCTGGGACCTAGGGTGAAGCCAGGGTGTCACTCCATGTCCAACCAGCCGATAAATAACCATACCTAATCATACTTGCTGCTCCACAGCACGACAAAGCGCAGACACATTAGCATCTATACAGTACCTGCCGATTAGCTGGTAAATAAACGTATCTGACCTTCTTGCTGCTCTGCGACACTTCATCTCAGAAATGCGTGGTCTTCTGGGGTTTCTCGCCACACTCGATACCCAAGGTGCATCTTGAGCCCCGGATTCCCATGGTGTGCGCACATGTGATGTCTGGTGCCAATTCATACACAGTCACTCTGAAAAAGAAAAGTGAAAGGTGCACTTCCGACGACTTGTTACACCCAAAGCAAGGTGCGTGAGTGCCGGTCCCTAGGGACTCAGAGGTCTCACACCCAGGACAAAGTGCATCATTCCCAGGCCCCAGAAGGTGCACGTGTGAAGACGGGTGTTAGCTTGTGCTGGGCAGCCAGTAAATAACCGTATCTGGTTTAGAACAACAAGAACTGTCAGAAGCTAGCAAGTTATATTTGATTCCATCACAATGACATCTGACAGGCATTCCAAATGACTTTCAGTGATGTCAGCTGCAAGTGCAATTCTCTCTAATTCTCTCTCTAGTTATTCTCTTAGGCTGATGATACACGGGGCAAGTTTTTGACAATTTTTGCCAGGCAACTTTTTTTGAGCATGGTTTCTTGGGCATGTTCCCATTGAGAATCGGTAACAAATTTCTATATGGATACTTTAGATCTTCATGGACCCTGTGTCTCATCTGGTTCCCCTTTGACGGCAACATTGCCCAAAGTTGCCTAACAACATTTCTCAAAAAGTTGCCCCATGTATTATCAGCCTTAGTTGCTAGACACAAATGGGGATATCCAAATTCTGATGAATAATTTAGTTGTTTTCATGCAACTTACTTGATCAGCGGAAATATCTGTAATCAACAGGTTTACCTGAAACACACAACTATAACTCTAGGCTGATGATACACGGCCAACTTTTGAGCAATGCTGCCGGGAAACTTAAGTTAATGCAACCAGGTGAGACACAGGGCCCACGACCGATCTAAAGTATCTAGATAGAAATTTGTTACCCATTTTCAGTGGGAAAATGCCCAAACAACATTGCTCAAAAAAAGTTGCCTGACAAAATTGCTCAAAAATATGCCCCGTATATCATGAGCCTAAGCGAAAATGCTTTGTTACTGAACTTAAGCAGACTTTTTCTACTTCATTGTAGTTCCAACTTTTAAGAAGAAAATAAATATTTGTTTTTAAAAGTTGAGATTTAGGTCAAGCTTAACTTGACATGCTGTTTTAAAAACGCTGCGCTCTTGTGTGAGATCTGATGCTTAAAACAGCAAGACACAGCGGTCCGACTGCAAAGAAAATGATTTAGAAAGCAGCGCAAAAACGTGTAGTGTTTGAACTGGCCCTAACTCCTGTAGGCCGGTGCCCTTTATCGCCCCAAAACTTGCGTGTAATCCATCCCGAGCCCGATTTCCCCTCGTTAATGGACTGTTTTGAGAGTGGAGAGTGAGCTGTGGACGGATGCAATCACAGCCTCCGTGCTTGAAGACAGAGCCGCGCCTCGTAAATCTTCTGCTGTGTGTTCCCGCTTCAGCTCAATCAGCATCACTGCCGGGCCGTTCTTTGTTTATTATGCCGGGTTTGAGTCAAAGGCAGAGAGAGTTGGAGGAGCTGACAGGTGCTTCTGACCACAGGCTGTGTGTGTTTATGTTTGAAGGAAGCTCTGGTGCACCAGCTCATTGAACTTAGCCTTCTTAACAAACTTCTTAATTAGTAAGAGCTAATGAGAGTGTATAGTGGATTACAAGTCTTTGTCTGTGTTCTTTCTTTTCTGTTTGTCTTTCTCTCATTCTTTCTTGACATTCTATTTGAAACCTTTAATTCATTTTCGTTTCTCTCCAATCGATCACCTGTTGTTGTTTCCTGCTTCTGTAGCAGTTTTTAATTTTAATGTTGTTTTTTTATGTGTAGGCCTATAGTATCCCTTTTCTAAAATATAAAGGGAATTGGGCTATATATTTTTATGCATAAATATCCATTCATACTGTGTGCAAAAATAGTGTAATTTTATAAATATGTTGTTAAAAAAAATTATTGGCTTTTTGGGGCTGAAGCCAAAGTAAATTGTAAAATAGTTTACTACTAATACACTTGTACACCTTACTAACTTGTCAATAGAATAGCATAACATAATCATACAGTCAGCATTTCTGAACAATCTTTAGCAAAACTTAAACTTAAGCTAAGTAAATGTAGTTAATGTTTTCTCTTCCAAATTTTTTTCAAGGGCTTTCGACCCTTTGGGGGTCCCTTGACTCCAGTTTGAAAACTCCTGCGCTGGGATTCCAGTGCCATCATCTTGAATCTATTTACAATTTATCATTGAATGATTGCAGACATGAGAGTGAGGGATCGCAATACTTTAACGATGGCGAGGGTCTGTTTTTTATTGCTCTCAGAGTCTCAGCGTTACTCTTGTGGGCTCCCCTCTTTAGGCTGTTGGATTTCCAAGAAGTGGCTGGGCCAGACAAAATGTCACACGGTAAGATCGACGACACTGATTTGCACCCATTTATTTAACCAAGGATGAAAGACTGGGCTTTTGCAAATACATGTAGAATAAAAGCATGTCTGGACTGTAGGTATAAATCAAAATGTTGACACGCATACAGTTAAGAGAGCATTTGCATTTCTTTTCTGCTTCTGTTCATCATCGCTACATGGCCTTGTGGTCGTAAATGACCAGACTGTTGCAAAAAGGAGCAAGAACAGATATTTTCCCAGGTTTAAAATCAAAGGCATATACTGCTGGCTACTTAATCTACACACAAAGAAAATATATAGTAGTATTATGGTAATTAAACCCATTCAGTTTTGTTTACTAGTGACGTGTGTGGAAGCTCTGAAATAACCATATTTTATACCGCTTGACAGACTTGATTAAACTAATTTAAAAAGCTCCCGTAATTTATTTTGTAAGTTGAAGTCTAGTGGAAATGCTTGTTAATTTCCATGTAATATTAAATGCCCGGAGAAATTCTTAGTAATGATCTCTTGATCTGCAGCAAGAAGTGAAATCATTAATTCAGTAAGAGAGAATAATCTAAAGAGCACTGTTTAAGTGAAAAAGCATGGAAATATCTGTAATGTTAATCTCCAGGTCATCGTCGGTGTGGTTTGGCAGTGAGCGAGAGGGGCTAAAACACCTGGCACTAGGCCTTGCATCTGCATGATCTGAAAATAGGGAGCTCCTGTTTGGTTTTGGTTCACTTGAAAGCTCATGAGTGAGACCTATCAAAGTTAAACCCAGCGTGAATAATGTTGTGCTGAATTCACTTATTTTGAGAGGCTGTACGGGTAGGATCAATGGGGAAATTAAGTCTTTTCTGTGGCCCAAATGCCTGTGTAATTTTCTGCCAAACCATACAGCACAACACGGAAGTTTATACACAGCCTCTCAAAAGTGTATTACTGTGGGCACGCAACCCCAGAGAGAAAACAAACAGTTGACATAATGCAGAAGCCTTTCATTCGGTCAGGTATAAGCTTGTTTTGGACCTCACTTTTGTTTGCATAGCAAAATCATCCTAATGTGAATGTTGATCATTCATATGCAATAAAGTGTTTCCTGCAAATACAAATAACAAGCTGAACACTTTGCCTACCAGTGTTGCCAACTAATTTTCTGGGGAAATTGCTAAAACTGGTAAACTGTAAACTATACATTCTTAAGCAGTATATTAATAGTTAGTAATATGTTACACTCCAAGAAGAGTCTGTAAAAACAGGGCATAATCCACTGTTAATATGAAGGAATTTTCCATAATGATTTTTTACCAGCATTTTAAATTACGCTTTGAATTTTGCGTTTTTGGGTTACAATGGATAATGGATATATCTTGGAAAATGTGTACATTTTCTAGATATTTTTCTTAGTGTAACTAACTGATCAACAATCGCAGGTAGCCTACAAGCTACAAGGTGTATCATAAATGACAATTATTATTATTAAATTGAACAATTGCAAATAGCAGCTAACTTAATCATGTGAGGTGTCTTCTACTAGGCATCTTTGGTTTCCTCTTTGTGTAATTTAGATGGAAATTATGTGCTTTTTTATCGTTTGAGTCACTAAACAAAAGTTGCTAAAAGTTGCCAAATATTTTTTTTAAATAACTAATTTTATTGCTAGGTGCTGTTGGAAGAAAATTATTGCTAGAGTCTGAAAAGTTGCTAAATTTAGCAACAAAATTGCTAAATTGGCAATACTGTTGCCTTCGCTTCTTTTTTGACCCTCTCTGCCCCTCGTTGTTTGACCGTATCTTAGCAACCGAAGCCGGCCCATAGTTCGTTTCTGTTTACTTGGTAACTGAAGGGAACGCAGACAAGATAGCAAGACAGCGAATTTGAATAGGAAAACGGTTAGAAACTTTGTACATACTTGGTTAATCACGTGTGTTGGTGAGTAATAACCCGTTTTATAAATCGACCCTTTCAAGAGGGTCACAAATATTGCGTCTTTAAAGTTAAATAACAATACGTTAATCCGTTAGATATGTGTGAAACGCCACATATCGGTTCTCGCGCTTTAATGCATGCATTGCTATAGTTTTATCCTTCTCATGTTTTATTATTAGTGTTAACTAACTGTTTTAATGTTAGGTTAAGACTATCTGTTGACCGTCATGGGAGAGACACTCTCTAGGGCAATTCAGTGGAGTTCTGATGAGGATAAACTCGAGAACAGCCCTCTGAATAAAGACTTACTGACTGAAATCCTGCTCTTCACGGAGGACTTCGACGACAGATACCCACAGGAGGCCAGGATTCTATTCAAGGAGCCTTTACAATGGAAAACATCTCTAGAAGCGGCTGATTTCACATCAGATTTATATGACACCAGGTAATACCAACAACTGGAGATTGTTAGAATTGACTAAGAATAGCATGACACTAGCTTTAGAGAAATATGAAAGATTACGTCCAATTACGTTTTCTGCTTTGACTATACCACATTTCTGATTTTCTTACCTAGCCTTTGCCGTTTCTCTTTTTCAGAGGAGAAACAGCTGTGTCCCTGGAATGTGATGATAACGGAAGTCCCCTTCTGCAGATGAGTCCACCTGACATCACAGTGCACTCATTTCACCATCTCTCTAACCTTTTGCAACTAAGCAAAGATAAAAAGATGAAGGAGATCCAGGCCTGTTTGGAAGGTGAGCTGCATGCAGTATTACTTTAAGTACTAATTTGTCTGAAATAACGTTCTGTTATTCCTTATTTCTTGTAGCAATTAGACATATTAACACATTTGCAGCCTTCATTATTCCAGTGCTTACATTCATTTGTGATGGAGGATGTGGAATCCCAAAATCTGAGACCACATTTATTTTTTAACTTGGAACTAAAAACATAAAATTAGTAATATTTAAGATTCTTCACTATTTATGGGACCCAATCAAATAACATTTGTGACATTGATCATGTCACCTATATTAAACAATCAGTCAGATGTTCTTCCACTGAAGCACGAGAGTCTCTTGAGGTCATTCTTAGATCAGGCTGGAAAATATGATCACCAGGCTTTTCACAAACTTGTGGAGTTTTGAATGCTGCTGTCATTTAAAGCAAGAAGAGGAATAAGTAAATATACGAAGACAATCTGAAATTCATGTTATTTTTCAGTTCAGTTGTAATTGATAATATAACTTGTAATAAAAAAGTCAGTACCAATTAGACAAATGGGAAATGAAGCATTTTCACTAGTGGTCTTTGGCTTTTAGACCACAGTTTTTAAAGCAAATTTTCCATCTGAAGATTAATTCCAGGCATGCTTCCTGCAGCTTTTGGTTAACATTTTTAAATGTGTAGTCAATAAGCTTTTGCTAATGTTTGGTGGGCTCTTGTTTGTCCCAATAGTACCAGTGTTTTTTATACTGACATCTATCGCCATGCTTCCAAGAGTCTTGGAGTGAAACCTGCAATGTGGTTGAGGGAAAAAACAAAGATGAGTGGAAGTGTTTTTGTATGACAAACAGGTGTGAATAATATGTGTTAATGGCCAACAGGTAACAGGGAGCCAATACAGAAGATCTTTGGGCCCATCTCTCCCACAATACATGAAGACAAGCTATTCAGTATCCTGCATCGGCTGGACGAGAAGCTGTTGAATATTGCTGTCAAACCGATCACCGGGTAAACACTCTTTCTGTATACATATACTGTACACTGCCTTCAATCAAAGCAGTCAGCCATGCTTTAATATCTTTTAATACATATTTACAATGAAGACACTAAAAACTTAATCTACACCACTTAACAAGTAATGTTTTCACTTTGGAGTTGTGCATGCATTCATAGTTATATTACTGTTATTGGTTAATGAGCTGTATTTTTGTTCTGTGTTGTGTGTGTGTTTTTGCCCAGAGAGGGCAGGCTAAGCCCAACAACTGTTAATGCAGAGGTAGATCTGTTGAAGAGATTCTGTGAAACAGGAGAAAACCGGGTGCTGAAGTCTGTGAGCTACACATCAGGTTTGCATTATCCTCACTTTCCCCCTCTCCATCACTTCTGCTCACTTTATCTCTTTCTGTCACTCACTTCCTTCAGACTTATTTTCACCCTCAATCGGATTAATCTTGTTTCTCATACAAATTTCTCCGTCATTCCCTTTCTCTCTCTGGGAGCGAGTGATTATAGATTTCCGGCATGTATTAGTTGTTAAATTGGATTAAAGCTGTACAGTAATTTAGTCATTGGGAAAAATGGAGACAAATTCTCAAATGTGACTGTCAGACATGGCTTTAAATGCTTGACCGATGGCTTGTAAACTCAGTATTTTTTTCTTGTTTTCCAGTACCAATTTATACAGTACAATTATACAGTACTCCAATTGTAAGTCGCTTTGGATAAAAGTGTCTGCAAAAGGACTAAATGTAAATACAGAAAACATTATTGAAAAGCACAATTTCATAAGATATTAAGTTGTCATATAAATTTCTTACAATTAAGTGAGCTTATGCAAAACGAGAAAAAAGATCTTCCAAGCGGGTAATTAAAATATTTTTTCATTTTTTAGACCATTTTTCTTATTACATAAATAAATAAAAAATCTCAGAAACAAGACTTTTATCTTATGTCGTTTTTTCTTTCCAATTAAAGACAATTTGCACTAGATTTTGTACTTGTGTATTTTATTAGTTCAAAGTAAATACATTTTTGTGTGTTTCAATTACGAGCACATTAGGCAGACCTACTCTAACAAAAACGAGATGAACGCCACTAATGTGGCTGTTAGTGATGATGTGCAGAGCTGCGACAGGAAGAGTGGTGCTGAGTTAAATGTGGCCACTGAACCATCACAGTTCCCGCAGGCCAACAAGAAATTGAATCAAGAGAGGGTTGGTGTCAGATAACTCAAAAGATGGATCTGTGGACACAACTGAGGTGACAGTTGGCCCCAGTGAAATGCTCACAGTCCCAATTTCAGAGTCGGACCTCATGCAGGTGCACGGGGCCGACATCCATGTTGATGTAAAACAAACAGCCTGCCAAAAATGAAATCAATACTAACTGATAGCAGAGTTCAGGCAACAGTTTTTCTCAAGGCTTTAGAGGATTCAGATAAGAGTGTTCTATGTGAAAATTATGTGAGGTACTCAAAGAAGTAGTCAAAGCAGACTTCC
This sequence comes from Ptychobarbus kaznakovi, assembly GCA_027422405.1. NCBI lineage: Eukaryota > Metazoa > Chordata > Actinopteri > Cypriniformes > Cyprinidae > Ptychobarbus > Ptychobarbus kaznakovi. The sequence continues at coordinate 13,331,167 of CM049808.1, read as the reverse complement.
AGAGGTGGGAATGAACTATATTCAGCTAAACATAGTCATTATTTTCTTGACAGTACTAGAAGACTGTATAAGCTAAATTCCTCTAGTGATCTATGAAGTCAATTTCAAACCAAGCAGCTTTCTATTGGTCAGTTTGGTGAATGTGTGACCAACCTGATCCCAATGTGAAATGTGCATGAGGAAATCTTTTTCCCTTGAGCGAAATTTCGAACTGTGGAGATTCCTGTATAAAAGTCTTGATTTCAACCGAACTACTAAATTCAGTAAATGTAACACATTAAGGATTCTCTGCCCATTTTTTGGCAGATTATCCCAGGCAAAATCCAGAAATTTCACTAGGAATCGGTGCAACTGGGAATTTTCTATGAGATTGAAAGATTTCCCAAACCAGACTTGCCACGTTGAACAACATAAAACTGCTTGTTTTTTTGTTTTGCATTGCTACACTGTTTACAATATACAATAGACCTTTTTTGCCTGCAAATTTTCACTAATGTGACCACATCTTTAAGATCGAAACATTTTTCCAGGGTTGTTTTCTTATAAGGAGCTACAAAATGTTGTAGTTCTGACTATTTTAGTGCTTATTAGCTTATGATTAACACTCTTAAATGTCAAAAAAGCTTTTCTCTCTGCCTCGCACTCAGTCTTCAAGCCATCAGCATTAGTAGCAATTCTAGATATCCTTTAAATATAACATGTCTGTATTCAAGTCTCCGCAACATGGAAACCATTACATATGTCAGATTTCAGTTTACAACGAGATTAATCAATTCTTCCCTTCTCCCTGAGGAGAACGGGCAGATTTGCTGTGCCATAACAATCAACTGTTTTTGGAAAGAGGAGTGCGGCCTGCAAATTTTGGATGTGGCTTCTTTGGAAAAATGTGTCCCCCGTATGCTGAGTAAAAATTGGAAGCTTCTATTGTAAATAAAGGGTGCACAGGGCGATTTGGAGCATGTGGAGTATCGGCAGGGGTGTTTGGCGAGGGTTATGTCTGCAGCAGCTCCGTCCTGAAGAACAATCAGTCATCTTCACTGGCAGGGCTACTGGGAGAGAGTGTCCATCTGCCCTGGTGGGAGCCAGCACTGTATGAAGTTTTATTGCAAATATTTACTGTCGAGAGGTGACAACGGTGCATTAATTTAACATTTGACACGATATGCATGCAACAATATAAAAAATATAATATCTCTAAAGCATAAATCTTGCCTCCACAGATTACGTGTTCTCCAATGGTTGTCGTTCTCCACCGTGGAGGCAGATGGATGGAGAGATCTGCTCCCTTATAATTGAGACCTGTGACACAGAGCCCACGCTGTTCATCACTTGCAGTACAAGCGGAGTTTTCTTCGATGAGGTGAGAACTTTCAAGAAAGCAATAACAGTAGTTTGGTATGTTGGTTTAAGATTGCTCTAGGAACACAATTCTCTCGTATGTCAAAGCAAAACACTACTGCTACATTGGTGTCAAAAATGATGGAATTCAGCTACATAACATATCATCTGCCATTAGTTATCAGTTTCAGAAGTGGGGACATTCCCTCAGTTGATTATATATTGTATTTTTATCATGAAGCCAATTACAGAGGAGACTGATAATCTAAACTGGGCATATCCCAACACGCCTGACCTGAGCACCTAGCAGATGGAAATGAATGCATCCCATCAGAATGATGCAATGAGTTTTCTGAATCTGAAACGTGTCAGGCTGACAAGAGAGCAAATTTTGGTAGACAATTTGATCATACACAATGTGCTCTTAATGTGTTTGAAAGGTATGGTATACAGACACCTTTCCAAATATGAGGTAAGTGAAACTGAAAAGTTTAGACATGACAGTTATGTGATTCTGTTCCAGATCTGCTTTTCTTGCTGTGTTCAGTGTTCGAGCCGCCCCACGGAACTGAATATGTGTGCAATTAATCAAAAGCAACATTTCACACACCACAATATTTTTCACTCAGAGTGCCACTTAATCAAGTACATATCTACTTCGTATTTCTTTCTTCAATCTAATTTCTCTCCCCCTTCACCTCTCTCTAAATGTCTGTAATTTTTGGAGTCTCTTGTCCTAGTCTGTGTTCTGTTCAATGCTTTCTGACACTCACCTGTTCTTTGTAAATTTGAGGTCAGTTTCAATCTACTGCAAATGACAGTGATGCTAATTGCATAGATTAGATATTTAATCAGAACAATTCACCTCTAAACCTCCGAGATTAAAAGTTGAAAGTACAGTTATGTCTGTGGATGTGTGTGAAACTGGTGGACGTTTTATTTGTGTGTTTAGTGACTGTTGAAATTTTTCTCTTGCTCTTTCGCTTGTCTTTTTCCAATACGACGTTATGATTGAGATCTATTGTAACCTGACTTGTATCTCAGCCAAAATACTGATACACCATTGGGAATGCTGTCAATCTGTGTTTAAATTGACATTATGATTTCACTTTCTAGAGAATCAATGGAGAAGGAGGTGTAAACTACTATATGAGAAAAAGTGAACTCTACAAAGACATTAATACACTGCTGAAAAACTTGTCTCCCCATTTTGCTGCGGCTGCTAATGAACAGGTATTGCTTAACACCACAGCAATACAGCAGTTGTATCTCTTTCAGCGTAAATTAGTCATGCCTTATTTCCTCAATTGTTGGTTTACCAATACCAGTGATTGGCATTGTTGGGTTTCCATTTCTCTGATCGTTTTAGTTATCCTCTTCCACTGCATTTGGCCTTAAAGTGCTCCAGATGGCACACGACAGTGGTTTCATTATAGCGTCTGCTGCACACCACAGGGCTTTGGATATCCTAACCATGCTCTGGGCAATCCTAACATGTGAATGACATAATTCATGGTTATGCACTAATCATCCAAAATTTGACAACACAATTGTGACAAACTTATATAATCCATCTCCTAACGTTAAAAAAGACATTAGTGCTCATTAATTGCCCGTCTCAGATGCTAGATGGGTTTCTTCCTCTACCTAAAAGCGAGTATTGAAAAAGCTTGGAGCTCAATAGCGGTGGTCTGGATAGCCTGAAATTTCTGGCATCAGAGACAGATGACATCATCATGTGAGTATGCCATACTCTTGACAGACACGTGCAGCCAAGTAGAAGTCTGCTATTAGTGAAATGAGGTGGAAGTTATTGATAGTACATTGCCCCTGTGTTAAATTGATATTTGTAAATTAGCAATTATGATGTGGATGGGTGCAAGCTACCAGAAGACTGCAAGTTCCCAAATAGCTTTGTTTTGATTAAGTTAAGGTGTACTACCTTTCAAAGGTTTGATGTCAATACGATTTGTTTTTAGAATGTTTTATAAGAAATTCATATTTTGATCTGGTAAGAGTATGTTAGATTGATCAAATGTGACAGTAAAGACATTTATAACATTATAAAATAAATCAGTTTCAAATTAATTATTCCTTAACTTAATGTTCATCAAAGAATAATTTCAGCATGTTTTCAACATTGATAATAATAGTAAATGATTCTTGACCACCAAATCAGCATATTAAAATTATTTCTGGAAGAGCATGCAACACCAAAGAGAAGACAGAGTGAGGAAGACCAGAAATAAATCGAATTTTCAAGTCAGTTTTATTTATATAGCGCTTTTCACAAAACGCATTCTTTCAAAGCATCTTTACAGAAAATCATAATGTTCATGTTTATAATATAATAACTTAACATTGTCATGCCTTAAAGTCACATTTAATAGATTAGAGCTGGGTAATACATTTGCAATAACAAAAACAGTCATATTTGCTATGTATATAAATCGATTTACTTGAGTAGACTGTATGTACGCTGATATATACTCAATTTTTCCCAAAATATATATATAAAAAAAGTTATTTTAAATTATAATATTTCATGATATTACTGTTTTTACTGTATTTCTGATCAAATAAATGCAGCAAAAGAGATGTTCAAAAACAAAAATGTTAGAAAATCTTACCAACCCCCAATTTTTGAATGATAGTGTACATGTATAGCTTTTCATGTTTTTAACATTCACTTCTAATATCCCATAGGCATATGGGACGTGCTCTGACACATTGTATGGAGTTGTAGCACCTCAGTCAACCTTTCTTTAAGTCTGATACTGATCTCCTCTCTCATCCTATCTTATTTGTACTAATTTGTCTAAAAAGGCAAAAATTCTAAATAATAACACTAATTAAAACGGGAAAAATAACGCTTATTAAACATGTAGGCTACTGATTCAGTTATTCATTTTGAATTCCAAATATTTGTAAACAGACTCAAGGAAAGTGGCTTTAAACATAGACACACAAACAGAAGAGCTGTCCTTCAACTGTGCTCCTATTCGCTCCTCGGTCTGTGGTGTGAGGTATGCAGCCTAAGATTAATCACAGCTGAGGAGAAGAGAGCAAAGGGAAAGAAGGGACAACCTAATGTCTACACTTCTCTCTGTGCACAGTGTCTGCTTGTCACAATAACCAAGAGAGAGACAGATTAAGAGACCGCGCTGGAGAGCGAGGGAGTTCTCTCCTCTGTCACTGTGCTATTTTTCACATCACAAAAGTGTTAAAGAATGTGAGAACAGGCCAGTTAGTCAGACCCCTCTGAATTAAGTAAAAGATAAATTAACAAATTGGGTCTCCGATAATGGCCTCAAGATGTGGTGAAAAGTGTGTTTATTGTTTGAGATATGATATCCTATTTCTCATCACTGACATAATGTAATTGTTAGAAAAATGTTTTGTTTAACAGCACCAAATATTTAGTCTTTTCTACTAAATATTTTCTACTAAATATTAAATCTCTATGAGATTTTACAGACAATAATTATAGCAAAAATAATTTTTAAATATACAAAATCTTTAAGAAATTACAATTTTCTTTTCTTTTCGTGTGTGTTTTTTTTTTGGGGGGGGGGCTTAATGTTGTCCAGATCTGTCTTCAGCTTCATCGGTAGCACGGTTCAGTAAATGCCTTTTTGTTGATGCAGACAAAGGATTTCCTCCAACTTGTACTTTTCTTTTCTTAAAACAAAGTCCTCAGATCCACGCTAATATTTTATGCCGACCGTTGGCGGTTTTATAACAGACATAATTCTGTCCTTGAGCAATATAAACGGAAAGTCCATCATCGAGACCGATTTCTCTTTATGTTCATTGCTAAATGATGGTGATGCTATCTCTCGCCGATATAGTTTGCAGATGGAAAGTGAAGGCAGACAGAAAGATTACTGCTCTAACATATAGTAATGGTTATTGTCTAGCGCTACTCTGCCGGTGTAAAAAACCTCTGTCTGGTGCTCCCGTCAGTTACCTTGAGGACAAAAAGTATAAAATGTTCTTTTCATCTATTCATTCTGCATTCAGAGCCAGTTTTCAGACACAAACTAAGCCTGCTGCAGAATTTTACCTTCACTCTCAGCAGAGATGTCCAAGTTAAACTCTGTCAGGTCCAGGACAGGCTTCATCTTCCTTACTTGAGGAACAGTTCCCATGAGTCTGTGCTCAGTAGCTCTGCTCACCTTCCATAACTCTTGCCTCAGATGAATGTTCAGTCTAAGTGTGCTATCATTCTGAAGCTCTATGAGAAAAAGCTGAAGTAGAGCTATATGCTGTACTTGCTTATTTGTCACTGACTCTAGATCAACATCATTTGTAGGTCCTAGAACAACATCCTCAGCAACCAATCAACGCTCCAATGCTCTAAAATCAGAAGGCAATGATTGAATAATAGGAATGTTGTTTCAGGAACAACAAAGGATGTTGATAAAGGAACATGTCCTTCTTGTGTAAATCAAATCAGGCTGTTTATTTGGTACATAACAGTCACAGTCATACTTGCTACTGCTGAAAGGTGTCTGAATATAGTTGCCTATATATATATATATATATTTTTTATATATTATCGTTCTTATTGAGACAGGAAATGCCACTTCAAAGTTCATGTTGACTACAGTTAACCTACTGAACAGATGGTGCACTTCTGGTGTGATATTCTGGAATGATTTTTCCTTGCCATGTTGCCTTTGGCTTGCTCACTGGGGGTGTTAAGGCACTATTCTCTGCAAAGCTGCTTTGAAACAATATGTATTGCTGAAAAGAAAAGAAAAAGAATGAGGTGAATATTCTCAGTGCGGTTTTAGTGTTTAGTTTTTTGAACAAGGCCGGGTATGTGCTAGCAGGTTGAGTTCGATTATTGGTGGCAGTGAGGAGAAAGACTTTATTATTCTTTGAAGCAATGATGCCAGGCAGGCGGTTCAGCGTGTGAGCGTTTGTGTGTGTAAAAATGCCCACCAGACATTCATGTTTTATTATGCCAGCGGGTGGGAGCTCAACCATGAGCGTTAGCAGCTGACGGGTGATGGACAGAGGCCGTAAAGAGAGCCATAAAAGTAGTCCGCTTAGACACAAATCAAACCCCTCTTTGTTCTCCATATTTTGCATCGGTTCCTTGTTTTCTAGATTTAATGAGTTTGCTTTTCTATGTCTTTCTTTCCATCTCTTTCTAAGGTCTTCCAAACACATTTGTTCTCCTTTTTGCTCATCACCTTCTACAAAATCACGTTTATCCACCCGTTACGTTAGGGCGCATGTTGATTTGAGTGCAGATAATGCTTTTAGTCGCACTATGGGACTCTTGTAACCTGAAAAGTTCAGCAGAGAATAGGCTCTGGATTGCAGCCTGAATTTGCTGTAATAAGTCTCAGACACGCTCTGGTCCTTCAGCCATCAGTCAAGCACCGGACCGGGATTATTCAGTCCAGAAACCCTGAGCACACACCAGCTCTCAGCCAAAGACAACAGGCTGTATCTCCTAACACATCAGCTGCGTGAGGAACCAATGCGGTTTTATACTTTTATCAGATCAGACACTTTTAATCTAACATGCACAGCCAGGGCTGAGCAGAAGGTGACATTCATCAGGGAAAAGGTATCATACTCTACTGCTTTGTCAGACTTTGACAGAAAGACTGTCGCTCTGTTCCAAAACCTAGTAAGCTTCCTCTGAAGAAGGTAGTGTTTCAATGCATCATAGACACACTCTCAAAGTGAAGGTTGTTTCAAAGGGTGACTTATTTATGCTGCCTTGAAAGAACCCTAGAAACCACAGATTCTTATGCAGAATTCTGTGTCCTTTGAAAAGCAACAACAGAATGTAATGCAATGAAAAACATATCCAAGATGACAAACAAAGTGAAAGAAATACCTAGAATACCTTTTAATTTATTAGACTGTGAAGAATATTGATATGGATAAAAAACATTTCAAATCTTACAGACCTGAAACTTTAGATCCGTAGCGAATGTAAATATCAAATATTATACATTTTATATATATTGAGTAAAATACACTAATTTTTAATAACAATTTGACCTAAACATTTTGTATGTTTATGCATATTAGAGTACTGCCTCATCAATCGTGAGTACCGTCTATAATAGTCAGCTCACTGGGTTTCAAAGACTTCTGTTGTCTTGCAAATCTCTTTGTTTTCTTTCTTTATAGTTCGATGTTGTAGTAGTTTGAGAACTTTTCGAGGTTTTCTCTTGATATTCAGGCTTCTGTTTGGGATGCCATACACTGGAGAGGTCACTCTCCTTACTTGGTCTTGGACAGGGTTTATGCAGGTTTATTACATCAATTATAATATTAAAGGTGGGTTGAGTGGTATAAGGAAATGGATAACTTTGGCTTTTCTTAACTTTTTTTTTGGCTGTTCTTAAGCTCATGAAAGGCACAATGTGTGCTTAGCCCAGCTGGATCTACACAGAGTCCCTTGTGCCATATTAAAAGCTTTTTCCCTTGTGTACTCTTTCTGAACTCTTCCTCTCTCATACTATTCTCTTTTCTTATTGCACTTTGTTACGTTTTCTTGCAACATCTCTCTAAATGATGGAACCAATGAAGGGCTGATGGCAGGTGCCTTTGACTAAAATATTTTCTGCCTCTTAACCATTCATATGTCTCCTGTTGAGCTTCTTACAAAGTTAATAAAGTAGGAGAAAGAGAAAGAAAGAGTCTCTTATAATTGCAAAAAATTATTGTTGCATTACTTTGCAACAAAGACTCCACTGACTGTGTGCCAAATTTCCAGCTGCAGTTCAAGAATGTACAGAAACAATAAACCTCTCATATTGTATAGGCAATTAATAGAAGAAATTTAGGAAAAATCTTTCCTTTTTTTCATTCTTTAATTTATTCTCATAACTCAAAGGCAGGATTGGTTTTCTGGCAGTTGACTGTAGAGACGGGGGCTGTATTATATAAATATTCAGGGATACAAAATCATAAGTGGGATTAAGTTTTATTTTATTTTATTTTTTTATGAAAAATCTGCGCTAGCTCGAAGATGTGTGTGATGTGCCTCCCCAATAAAGAGACAATATGTGACACTCTCTGTGAAAACCCAGCTAAAGTCATTTTTTGTGATTTGATGTTTTCTACAAAAAATAATTCTTCATATGGTAAAGAACATTCTGTGAAAATTTAACATTTATATATTTAATATTGACTGAGTACGGCCATGTCAAAGATTGAAATTATAGTGGAGTTAATGGTAGAAATCAAACTTTGATGCTTGTTATCTCATAATTAGATTTTGAGACTTTAGTCTGGATTTCACAGAGAGGGTCACATATGTCAGATGTAAAATGGAAAATAAGAGTGCATTCATGAAGAACTTTGTTAAATGAAGAATCCTTGAAAGGAAGAACTCGTAACTACCATAGTCTGTGTATTTGGTACAAATGGAGACTTTTCCTAACTATCTTGTTTCTATTTTATTCACTCTTTTCTACAGGACTTTGCCATTCAAGATGTGCCATCCGCTAAAAAGATCTTACATGTGGAAACGGTTGATGTTGAGGAAACGGGCCAAACCCTGAAGTCTTACGACCATGAGGAAAAGAATGTGCCTGAGAAGGCGAGACAACAGCTAGTGCAGAACAAGCCAAGCGTTAGGAAGAAGAAACTAGAACCATCTTTGAAATGGAAGAACCTTGGCTTCATGTCGTCTTATGAGTAAGTGATAATTCCAAATCCCAGTGCACTCCCAAAAAAACAATCACAGCTTGAACATCAGAGGCCACGACACTGATGTTTGCTAGAGTGCTGCATGCATTCTACATACTGTTTGTCTACATACTGTGTAGATACACAGTTCAATAGTCAGCCAGACTTGATTATATGTCTTATGCATTAGTTATCTTGTTAGTGTCAGTTGGTGAAGTCATGGCATAGCTATCCATAGTGACAGTCAGCTGGTAAAGCCAGAGTTTATCACTCAGGCATGTGTTCTCCTCCTAGGATTGATCTAGCAGACAAATCAGCCCTTTGGCTATTTCAACACTTGTTACTGGTAAACCTCCTCTGACCAGTCATCTAGGATTTCCAAAACAATAATCCTTTGTTTTGGAGAAATAAGAATTTCCCAGATGTGAATATTTAAGCTGTTCTGCCAGAACCAAACTTGCATTCAAATGATGTAAGCTTTCTCTGTAAGGTGTCACAGAACTAGACACACTCTAGAGAGCTATAGAAGGCTGAAACAAACATATTACCTTATGGGAGAAAAAAAAAATTAAACAATACAAATAAAAAAGGGAAATGCAACAAAGGTACCAGTTAAATTGAAAATTGAAGTGGCTTTTTAAAACATTGTATATGGAACATCCACATAGGCATAGGTGATACTTGTGTGGTAGAAATAAAATATCAGACTAGACATACAAATCATACAAGACATGTAACATCATAACAGGTAAATTTAAAATTTGAAAAGTTACCTGACCATTTTTGTACCACAGAAAACAATTTAAATCATTGAGGGCAAAAAAGGCAGCTTTGAAACTTGAAATTGACTTGAAATTTTGACTTTTTTTCCTATCCAAGTAACATGACTTCTAGAAACGAGAAACAAATGCATGCTGGGACTTGATTGCTTCCCATCTGAAATTGATTGTTTTGTATTCATTTCTTAAGTCATTTCATGTGAGTGACAAGTTCAACAATTATGAAAAGTAAAAAAAAAAGCTCAGTTAAATCATTAATAATTAAAATTAATGTGCACCTATGATGCCCCTTTTTACAAGGTGTAATATTGTTTTTTATTGGTACAGTTAAGGTTTCGTTTTCCACTGCGGGGCTGATAACAGATCTCTTTGGAATGCAATTCAAATGCATCAGTCATTGCCGTGTTAACACAAGTGTTTACATATGAAATGAGGTGTAAATAACCACCGCTTTATGGAGGATGATCAGAAATGTCTTTATATTTTATAACTAATTTGTGTTCACATTGCTCAAAATAGAGCGGTTCGCAAGCTATGGAGAAACTAGCAGCGAAGGCAACAGGCAAGTGACAGATCCTGAGTGGCAACGTCACGCACACGCCACTCTACCAGCACGACTCAGTATGGTTCTCTAACCGTGCAGAGAATACCGGGCCGAGAACGGTTTGTAATCATGCCGTGCCGTACCAGGCTCACGTGGAAATACAACTTGAACCATACCTGACCGTTCTTAGAACCGTTCAGCTCGATAGTGGTAAAGTGGCTAATGTGTTTATGAAGTTTCAGCCCAAAATACCCAATAGATAATGTATTATAACGGCTGGAAAATGTCAGTTTTGGGGTGTGTCTAAAAAGAGCTGATTTGGAGTGTATGGCTTTAAATGCAAATGAGCTGCATATTCCTGCCCCGTCTCCAGAAGTGGGCGTCGCTTATATGTCTCTCTGCATTGGATATCTAACTTAGATCAATAACCAGCCGGTAGAAGCAACATAACTGAGAGCGAGAGAACCGGTGTTTAGCTGTACATATGGGAAGCCAAATGCACTGAAAGTGGGACGAAACAGCACGATGTTACAGAGCTCGCGCCGCACTGACCTGTCATCAGCACGGATCAATGGACCGAGCTGTGCTACCGAACGAATCAGCGACGCTGACCAGTTAAAAATACTTAATGTACGCACTAGGGGTGACCCCGAATAGTCGACGATTCGATGTTTCGATAGCAGGCTCGATAGATGCTTCGATTCGACTCCCAATCTCACAGTCGAATATTCGCGGGGTGTTACGGTCCTACCATTTTGGCTATATGGGGGTGCTCAAATGTCTGATTTCACACAGAACTACCGGTTTTCTCCCAATAAGTTAATACAGCCTATTATGATAATGCTGTAAATAAGAATCTGGAAAGAAAGAAGCTATAAATAAATATTTTAACATGCATGAATAAATCCAAACAACCAACCCTATAGTTTTAAGTTTCACTTTTCATAATCCGTGACCGACAGAGGAGCATCTTGCGGCAGGGATTAAATCTTTAACAAGACTCAAACTGACATAGGCAGAGTGAAAGACTGGATTTTTTTTTCGATCAGGTAGTGTACAAGTTATTTTAAAATATTTTGGCCGCTTTAGATATAGTGTATAGTATTCTTATTCAGTCATACCTGCACTCACTCACATTATCAACACCTCTCTTCACACTGGTAAATTTCCCACAGAATTTAAGCAGGCTCGGGTAAGCCCACTGCTTAAAAAACCCTCTCTAAATCCAACACTTTTAGAAAACTACAGACCGGAATTCCTTCTTCCATTCATTGCAAAGACACTTGCGCGAGTTGTTCAACCAACTCTCTTTGTTTCTTGCACAGAGCAACCTTCTGGACAACAAGCAATCTGGCTTCAAAAGCGGCCACTCAACTGAGACTACCCTACTCTCGGTTAATGAGGCCCTGAGACTGGCAAGAGCAGCTTCCAAATCCTCAGTACTCTTCTTGCTGGATCTGTCTGCTACTTTTGACACAGTTAACCACCAGATCCTCCTGTCCACCCTCAGAAAGATGGGCATCTCAGGAACCGCGCTCCTGTGGTTCGAGTCTTACCTCTCAGATAGGTCCTTCAGGGTGTCGTGGAGGGGTGAGGTTTCAGGGGTTCCTCAAGGTTCAGTGCTTGGACCACTTCTCTTCTCCATCTACATGTCGTCATTAGGATCGGTCATTCAGAAGCATGGTTTTTCTTATCACTGCTATGCTGATGACACTCAACTCTACTTCTCTTTCCAACCAGATGATCCGACGGTAGCTGCTCGCATTGCAGCCTGTCTGAGTGACATTTCTAGCTGGATGAAGGACCATCACCTTCAGCTCAACCTTGCTAAGACAGAACTGCTTGTGGTCTCAGCCAACCCTTCACTTTACCACAACTTCTCTATACAGCTGGTTTGTCAACCATAACTCCTTCCAGAACAGCCAGGAACCTCTGAGTTGTGATCGATGATCAGTTAAGCTTCACAGACCACATTGCTACTACGTCTCGGTCCTGCAGATTTGCCTTATACAACATTAGGAAGATTAGACTCTTCCTATCAGAGCAAGTTGCACAACTCATTGTCCAAGCTCTTGTTCTCTCCAGACTGGACTATTGTAATGCTCTCTTGGCGGGCCTTCCCGCATGTAACATCAAGCCTCTGCAACTGATCCAGAATGCAGCAGCCATAGTGGTCTTTAATGAGCCAAAAAAAGCTCACATTACCCCTCTCTTCATCAGGTTACACTGGCTACCCGTAGCCGCTCGTATCAAATTCAAGGTACTGATGTGTGCCTACAAGACAATAACTGGCACTGCACCAATATACTTAAACTCGCTAGTGCAAACTTATGCACCCTCCAGAAGCTTGCGTTCTGCAAGTGAAAGACGCCTTGTGGTGCCATCCCAAAGAGGTACCAAATCACTCTCACGGACCTTTTCCTGGACTGTGCCCAGCTGGTGGAATGACCTCCCGATCGCAATTCTAACAGCTGAGTCTTTAGCCATTTTCAAAAAACAACTAAATACACATTTTCATTTACACACTTTTTCGCCAGCACCTGACCAACTAATACTAACACTTACCTATTCTATTTTATTCCATCCTATATAAAAAAATTAATAAAAAAAAACTAGCTACGTGTACTGTGCTAGACTAACTGAGACTTGTCATGGTACTTGTATACTGTTGCTCTCTCGATGGTCTGATTGCTTCTATTATTCTCCTCCTTTGTACGTTGCTTTGGATAAAAGCGTCTGCTAAATGATTAAAATGTAAATGTATATAGACCTACTATTATTTATCTCGTATGAGATGCATTTGGTTGAGTTGTGCTGCATTAAAAGGGCTTCATTGTAGTAGTACAGTGTTTATCTCTTCAGCACGCATCGTGAGCAGGACAAACAACAATAATATTAATGACTATGACTCGGACTGTCATATACATAACATTATAATGAGAACACTATTATAATAAAACGCTCTTAATTTTGAGTTTGGCTGCTGTGTATCTGCACGTTGTTGCATGAAGAATGCATCCACAAAAGGAGTTCATTCAGAGCCGCGCAGACACGTTCACTTGTGCACTCTGGGCATTTTGTGCAGATAGCCCGTAAAGTCGTAACATAAATAACGAAGCGTATTCTGCATGAGAGAAATTAGTTCAAATGAGTCCATTCATTAAAAAAAAGAGCTATCATATGCTTCATTTTACTGGTCATCTTCAGCGCGTGCAGCTCAAAATAGAAATGCAGAACATTAATAACTATGGCATATAGCCTAAATAACATTATAATAAGAGCACTATTGACCTTTTTTGTGTGAATTCTTAGGGTTTCGCTGATAATTAATGTTAACTATCTTTTCATTAAAAAATAAAACATTATTTACCCTGTTTGTATCTGTGAGGCGTCTGTTACACATTTTCCCTGTGTGTTAAAGTCAGTAATAATTGCTGTTGAATGTCTGACTTGACTCTTGGTAATGTATTTTGCCCCGCCCCCAAGCATATGATTGAACTATCAGTCGAATATCGGCAAGATTCGAAAATTACGATTCGACTATGAAAATCCTTAGTCGAGGACACCCCTAGTACGCACATAAATACGGTTAATGCTAAGCATTATAATGACATGACATTCACAAAGGAGCCTGGAGTGATACACGTATTTAGGTAGATTTTGAGGCGCATTACCTTGAAAGTAAAATGAAAGTGATCCACAGCATCCTCAGCAGCTCAGATGCTGGAAGAAAATGAAGACTCTTATGTTCAGTCTTACATCCAAACACGGAGCATTGGGATTGAGACATTGTTGACGTTACAGCTGCTCGAGCGCGGAGAACATGGAGGACAGTGTACAATGGTACAACTGCTGAGGGTGGAAACTAATAGCAATGCAGGTCTGTCAATCAACCCCGTGGCCCGGCCCTCCGAAATGTGACATCACATTGTGGTGCGAAGTGCGAGTCAAAACGGCAGGCCTAGTGAGACTGACTTGGTTTAAAGGGATTAAAAAATGAGGATTGGGTTCATATTTTACCATTATAAGGTGGTTGTGCCTACACGCATTTATGTCCAAACACCATGTAAAAGTGGATTTTGCATAATAGGTGCCCTTTAAGCAATACTCCATAAAACAAAGTTAATTTTGATTTCATTGTGACTTTTTTTTAAAATGTATAAACATGTTAAATATCTGATTGTTGCTTTGCTTTGTTTTTTTCCCAGTGAGGTAGAGGAGAAGTCAAGAAGGAGCAGAGAAAGCAAGAAGATCTTGGAAAAGGGCACAAAGTCACCCGCATCCGAGAACAAAAAATCCCCGAATTTTTCTGGATCATCTTTGCCAGGCTGCCAATCTTCTCAAAAAATGTATGCCACCATAATCTCGGTCCACAGAAAGCGCCTTTTCATTGTACATATGGTATTTTCTCTGAGGTAAAAACCTAACCATTGAAACAGGATCTGAACACGCATAATTGAATAACCCTTTATTCTCCTGGCCAAACATAAAAAAAACGTATCCAATCACTGAATTGGAAATAAAGACTCGCTTTCAGGGCGAATTATTTCAGCTGTGGATAAGTATTCATTTTATAGCCTTTAATAAGACACGGATGAAGCAGCCGTTCAGGTTGGTGTGCACATAGAACGGTCCTCTGGTGCTACTGGGAGTAGCGGTCTGTAATAACCGGCCTGTGCCTGAGCCGCTGATAACCCTGTTCCTTCTCCTGACTCCTCTCTGTCTGTTTGGCGATGCTGAGTGAAAACTCCAGCTGTCCCCATAACATCGACTGCCAGAGTACACAGTCCTGCCTGTAAGGAGCTCCGGGTGTAGCCACAGTCTCCCTTTTCCAAGTCCTACTGCTAATAGAAATGTTTAAATGTAGCTTTCTGAAAATTGTTTGTGTGTTCATTGTACACAAACACATCAGTAATGTAATGCATAACACACTAAGCCTCACTTACAATCATTCGCATTGCGGTACACACATTTTACTTCTAGTAAGTAACTAACACCATTTTCGTTGTTTTTCATGGCGGGAATTACAAAGAGACGAGTCCGCTGCTGTCCGGCAATACTGTTATCCCCTGGAAAACATATCTGAGTCCCTCTGGCCTCTTCTCCGTGTGTACCGGGTTTCATGACTCGTTTGACGATACGTTCATTTCAGTAGCCTGATCCACTTTAACGGACATCTGCGTTTGTGCGTGCGTGTATAAGCTTGCGATGAAAGAGTTCCGAAATGCACTGATGACCACTCCAGTCTTCCTCTCTCTCAGTTGCTCTGTCTCTGTTCTCTCCATCCCCTGCCATTTAATTTGATGCCATGGCTTAAGATGACACTTCAAATACACCCCTGAGTTTGATGGCCGTTGTGTCCAAGGGTTTGAGCATGAAGGCCTTTCAGAGAGCAATAATTCATTCCACATTGGATTCAGAGAGATTTTACCAGAGCTTTGAGAGAATGTGCTGTGTGGTTTGGCTTGCACCTGCTCCAACTCTCCTCTGATTTGATGTATTAAGCTCTATTTATTATAGAAAGGGCTTTTTCTATAATGTCCTGTTATGTATGGGTAGTTCTCTTTTCTGCCCTGAGAAAATTCTGGGGGAGAGTACTTCTCACACTGTGTGTCTGAAAGACATGAAGTTGTGGGCCAGCTTGAATATTAATATGTCTAATAGGTGCATATGTGTGTGTATGTGCAGTAAAAGCCCAGGAGGAACTGACGACTTCAGTGAGAGTTCATCAGAGGATGAGGAAGATGAGGAACAGCCTGAAAGACGTGCCGAGATCCCCACCGACCTGCCGTCTGAATACTGGCAGATTCAGAAACTAGTCAAATACTTGAAGGTAAAAAATTATGTACGCTTTTCAGTACACAATTACTGTGGCCAAAATAAGTCAATTGAATGATATTATCACGATATATATAAAATATTGCTATCTTGCTATCTATAGAAAAATTGCTGTCTGTAAATAAAAAAAAAAACATTTTGTTTTCCGGAAAATAAAAATGAATCACACTAAAAATATTAACACTGGGAGATGGAAAGAGATTTTGTAACCTTAACAAGAGCATACAAAATCATACTTCCTGCAGACCGTGTTGCCAGGGTTGTGGTTTTCCCGAGTTTTTTAGGCTACTTTCATAATACAACTGCATTTTTTGGGCTACTTTAATAATGTACTGCAGTCATTAAAAAGTCTATCTGTAGACAAAGAAAATTGATTATTTTATTAATGTGCATTGCTACTTGAAATGAATACCTAGCAACCTAAAGAAGAAATGGCAACTGAAGAATAGATGGCACATTTGGAGCTCCAGCACCTGTCAACTGTGATTGGATGGGGAAAATTAGGCAAGTTTTTATTCTGTTTAGGTGGGCTTTGAGTTGGCTTTAGGCTGAACATTTTTCAGGGACACTGCAAGTCTGGGGTGTCTAATATCCCATCTTTTCAACAGAATCCAAAAAAATGTCCACTCTGGTGAGCAAATTTTTTCGAGTACAGGCAACGTGTCTCACTTTTGTCTGGCGTCTCTCTGACATGATTTTTGTGCAGCAGTACTACCTACACAGCATCGTTGTCTTTTTTCTGTTTTATGGTGGTTCGCAACCAGCATTAATGTGCAGTATTCCCACTTGTTGGAGTGTTGACCAGATAATGACACAGGATTATTTACCATAATATCATGTAGCATTAACATGATATCAGTATTTAATTTTCTAAATGTCATGTTTATCATCAATACTGGTATATTGCAACATCCCTAGTCAATACATTAAAAGGGTGTTTACAAATAGCTCAATTCGCAAAACTGCTTTTATAATTTAGTAAATATTATCATAGAAAGTATAGGCCTACTCCAGAAAAAAGGGCACTGATGTCAAACACCCAAGGGCACAGTGCACACATATTTTTAAAAGGATGTTATTCAGTGTAGGGAGCTATAAATCATGTAAAGAAAAACATCCAAGCAAAGTTCAGCCGCAGGTAGATATTTTTAGCCCAGGAAAACGAATGTGATTTTTCCAAATGGAGGTGCTCATCCTCTACCAAACGTCCGGAAAAAGAAGCACTTGATGATAAAATCCTGTTTGATTCTCACCGAATGATCGTTTGGAAAGTGGTTTTGAAAAGTTAGTTTTTTGTGATTTGTGTGAGGTGTTTGGGGATGCGTTTGTTACAGTGCTGCGTTCAACTCTAGACAGGATGTGTTTGTAACGTGCCCTTCCCAGCATTCTATCTGTCTGGAAACCACAGTTCTTATTTATGAGGGTTTGTCCAGTAGCGCTCTTATAATGTCATTACCATCAGAAGCCGAAACACAGTCTGTGCCAAACTAAATATCTGTTTTATTTTTGGAGTGAAGGTTCAGATTTTCTCCTCCCCTCTGTCTTTTCTTCTGCTCTATTCCAGGGTATAGACAAGCGTTTGTATTTCTGGGAGATTACATTTCTATAAGGTGATGCATGAATGATCGGACTTGTGCATTAATGGCTGTTTATCCAGGGATATTTGTGCAGTGTACATTACCTGAACTGTACATTTACATGTCTTCGTGTTTGCCTTTCTGTACACATGTACGCAGGGCAGTTTGCACCAGTGACTATATCCTTTCATGATGTTCATGGCAGTATTAGTGTTATATTAAGAAATCGTGCATGCCTTCAGACCGCAAAACATATTACACACACCAAACATCATTCAGTCGTTGCCTGGATTTGTCAAAGAACGAGCGTGGAGTATAATTGCACGTTCACACATTCACAAATGCATTTTGTAACTGCGTCAGTGTGTAGAGGAGGTGGCCAAGGGCTGTTTGTCTCACTAGATTCAGCCCAACTGCCTCATTAGCTTGAATTAGAGAAACATGGCAGGCAAACAAAGTTGCATAGAAACATTCTCTCTCACTCTGCATTCTCCCAATTACCCCGTTCTGCTCCTCGTTAATCGCTTGTAAGTAAGTGAATTGCTAGTGCCTTAATGCTCTTATATGCTGAAATAGTGTTTGCAATTTTCTCCAATGTGATTAGCCAAATTTTATATTACTGACTCAATTTGTCTGAAACGTTGCAGTGTCTCTGTCTGCTCAGGAAATGTCTAAATCTGGATCTCTCTTTCTGCAGTAGCACAAGCCTCACTTACATAGCGCTCACTGTTTCTTGCAGACTGCAAGACTGAGAAATACTCTCTCCGAAAAATAATGTGCATAAATGGATTTTAGATTTTTTTTTAAATAATCCTCAGCATTAAATTAATTGAAAAAAAATAATCTGCAAAATCTACATTTTTCTATCTGCATAGTGGCAGAAGTCGAAATTCCTGTCAGAAAAGAACAGTTGATATTTGTAACCAGAGTAATGTGTACATCTTGTTATCTCGCATGGCTGTTATGAAGTCTTGCTCCCTCTACTGGAGAAAGTAGTGAGTAATAAGATGAGTGTATCAGATCAAGCTGCTGGTGCTCCTCATCTCAGTCCTGTGTGATGCAGTGGAGTCAAGCAGATTGATTTTCTTCATTAAAAAAGATTTATCCCTGTATAAATTTATATTATTTTTGAATAAGTTTTCTAAAAGGCGCATGGTCAAATCAGTATTCTAATTAAAGCGTTTATTTTATAAAAAATTAATTTCATTGAGATTACATGACCAGCCAAATTCTATTCTCTTTACCAATGTGACATTCAGTACTTATGCTCACCAAGGCTGCATTTATTTGGTTAAAAAACAGTAACCATTTGAAATATTATTAATGTATCATTATTACTGTTTTATATTTTAATAATTTTAAAATGTAATTTATTTCTCTGAGGGCAAAGCTGAGTTTTAAGCAGCCGTTGATCACATGATCTTTCAGAAATTATTGTAATATGCTGATTTGGTACTCAAATAACATTCCTTATTATTATTATCAGTGTTGAAAACAATTGTGCTGCTTAATATTTTTGTGGAAACCTTGATATATTTTTTGAAGTTGAAATTTGTGACATTATAAATGTCTTTACTGTCCCTTTTGATCAGATTTTTATATCTATATTAAAAAAATCTTACTGACCCCAAGCTTTTGAACAATAGTGTAAATAAATAAAAAATACTCAGCAGTTTGTCATTCTGGTGTCTGTCTCTAATCTACCATAAGAGACAGCAGCTGAAATTTACATAAAGATAAAACAGTATTATATCTACAGCAGTACACCCATTCCATCCAAATGGTGTGTGTGTGTGTGTGTGTGTGTGTGTGTGTGCGTGTGTGTGTGTGTGTGTGTGTGTGTGGTGTGTGTGTGTGTGTGTGTGTGTGTGTGTGTGTGTGTGTGTGTGTGCGTGTGCACTTGCAAGAGTAGGTGCTCATAAATACGCGGTGGATATGCTGTTTTGCATCAAGTTAATACTGTTCATTAAATCCGATACCTCTTTGCTCTTAAATCTAGAGGAGACGGCTCTGCTGTGTGGCTCGATGGCTTCTCTCTGTGTAAATCATTTATACAGCTGTCTTTATCTTGCTCTGGAGAGCTAGCTGCTTAATTGAGGATAAATGATAATGATCAGACCTCAGTCAGCTTCTCTATAAATTAACTCTAATGTGTGTATCATACACAACACTCGTGCCAGAATGAACATTCACATACTCTTTTCCTAATAACTCCTTGTTCTCCTGATCACTCTGCCACTTTTTTCTTTCTGTCATCTCAATTTTCTCCAGAGCATCAGTACAGCTTTGTTTTCTTCTTAGGTTTTATTTATATATCCATTCACTGTTTTTCTTTTCCTCCTTTTTCCTGTCTGCTTTCTTTCTCTGTTTTCTCATCCTTCTGTGATTTGCTCCTCAGGAGAATTTGCTAATTTTCTGAGCTTTTTCTGCAACGGGCAGAATTTATGAATGCTGGCTCATTCCACACAGTTTTTTGCTAAACATTTCAAGTATTCTTTCCTCAGGATAGATTTTTATGGTGACACACAGCTTGTGCTGTCACTGGGACCTGCTTTTCTGCTCTCAAACTGAACTACAATCTATCAGCTCGCTCGGTAGTTCTGTGACAGTTCAGTTATTTCAGATACCACTAGGCTTGGTTATTTATTGAAGACAAATGTTTTCAACAAGTAGAGAGCAATGCAACAAGCTTTTTTGCCTTTTTAACCTTGATCACAGATGAAGGTTTCCAACCTTTTTTTCTGAAGACGTTTTAATACAGCTGACAGATAAGGCCTGCAGACCTGGGCAGCATTATCATTCTTGTCATCCAAATGGAGAAAGTAAGTGAAAACATTTTCTAAAGGACGTTGGCAACATTTTATAGTGCATAAGGTTATTTCTGAGACATCTGTGAATGAGTGAACTCAGTTTAATTTTGTAGAGCTTTTCACAATTTGCACTGTCTTGAAGCAGCTTTTCAGTAAATCATGATGTCAATGTTTAATGTTAATGTTAATATCTTCATACATTATAGTTGCATTTAGCAAATTATAGCTGGGTAATAATATAAAGTACATTTTAAGAAGATGTAAACTATCAAGCATCTGAAATTTGCTATGTAGTATTTATCAATTTATGTGAGTATACTTTACAGTTGTGGTCAAAATTATTGGCACCCTTGGTGTAAATATGATCAAAGAAGGCTGTGAAAAATAATCTGCATTGTTAATCCTTTTTATCTTTTATTTAAAAAAATCACAAAAATCTAACCTTTCATTGGATAATACGAATTTAAAATGGGGGGGAATATCATTATGAAATGTTTTTCTCTAATACACATTGGTCACAATTAACGGCACCCTTTTATTCAATACTTTTTGAAACCTCCATTTGCCAGTTTAACAGCTCTAAATTTTCTCCTATAATGCCTGATGAGGTTAAGAACACCTGACAAGAGATCAGAGACCATTCCTTCATCCAGAATCACTCCAGACCCTTCAGATTCACAGCTCCATGTTTGTGATTCTTCTCTTTAGTTCACCTCTATCATTTTTTTCTACAGGGTTCAGGTCGGAGGACTGGAATGGCCATAGCAGAAGCTTGGTTTTGTGCCCAGTGACCCATTTTAGTGTTGTTTTTGAGGTTTGTGTTTGGATTATTGTCCGGTTGGAAGATCCAAACATGGCCTATTATAAGATTTCTAACAGAGTCAGTCACTTGTTGATTTTTTTATCTGTTGGTATTTGATAGAATCCATGATGCCATGTGTCTAAACAAGATGTCCAGGACCTCCAGCAGAAATATAGGCCCACAACATCAAAAATACAGCAGTATATTTAATTGTTCACATGGTGTACTTTTTATCCCTGTGTTCACCAAACCCATCTTGAGTGTTTGCTGCTAAAAATTGAATTTTTTTGTTTCATCTGACCATAGAAGCCAGTCCCATTTGAAGTTCCAGTCGTATCTGATAACTGAATATGCTGGAGTAGGATAATTATTCTTGAAACCCTCGCAAACAACATGTGGTGATGTAGGTTCTGTTTGACAATGTCTTTTAAGGATTTCTGATCCCGAGACTCAACTATTTTCTGCAATTGTCCAGCTGTGGTCCTTGGAGAGTCTTTAGCCACTCAAACTCTCATTCTCACCATGCACTAGGACAATATAGACACCCATCCTTATCCAAGCAGTTTTGTAAAATGTTATGTTTATTTGAAATTCTTAATTATTGCCCTGATGGTGGAAATGCTCTAGCTCTTTTCTTAAAGCCACTTTACTAATTTGTGAAGCTCAATTATCTTTTGCTGCACATCAGAAATATATTCTTTGTTTTTTCTTATTGTAATGGCTGATTAAGGGAATTTGGGCTTTGTTTTCCCTCCTATTTATATTTCTGTGAAACAGGAAGCCATGGCTGCATAATTTCATGTTCATAATCACCCTGGAGTGCTCAAAATTGTGAATATGAATGGGAATATACTTGAGATATTTTACTTATAAGAATTTCTAGGGGTATCAATAATTGTATCCAACGTGTATTTGAGAAAAACAATTTATTTCATAATGAGATTTCCCCCCATTTTCAATTGTTTTAGTTCAATGAAAGGTTAGATTTGTGATTTTTTTTTTAAACAAAAGATCAAAAGGATTAATAATACAGGTTTATTTACAGAGTCTTCTTTGATCATATTTACCAAGGGTGACAATAATTCTGACCACGACTGAATGTATGCTGGTAAATTTGGATATACTAATATACACAACTTGGTATATATGTAATATAAAGTTGGATATACTAATATAATACCTATATTGAAAACTGGTGATCCTGCTAATGGAGCTTAACTATAGACCTATCAGTATTTTTCCAGTTGTTTCTAAAGTAAGTAAAGAAGAAAAGGTTGTTTGCAATGAGTTAGTAGAGCATTTCAATCTTGGTTATTTTCCATTACATTCTATGCAGTTTGGATTTAGGGCACATCACTCTATGGAAACGGCAAACCGTTATTTCCTGGAACAAACTAAATCCAGTCTTGACAGGGGATGTGTTGTTGTTGCTGTCTTCCTTGATTTTTAAAAGGCTTTTGATACCGTTGATCATAATGTTCTTTTATCTAAATTATCAAAGTTCAATTTTTCTACTAATACATTAAAATGGATGGAATATTACTTAAATTTAAGAAAACAATGCACAATAATTAATGATGTATGCTCACCATTTCTTGACTGTGATATTGGAATCCCACAGGGGTCGATTCTTGGACCAATTTTGTGTAGCTTATACATTAATGATCTGCCTACAGTTTGTCCAGAGGTCCAGGTTCAGATGTATGCATATTATACAGTTGTTTATACTTAACCTAAGACAAAAGAACAAGCTGCTATCAAACTTACTGCTGCATTGAACAAAGTCTCTGATTGGTTGTCATTCCTGCCTTTACTCTTAATGTGAGCAAAACTGTGGGAATGTATTTTTCCATCAAGGGAGTTGATGAGCGTTGTCCAGATATTTTAGTCAAAGGAGAGGTAATAAATATTGTTGAGCATTTTAAATATTTGGGTATGATTATGGATTCTAATTTAAATAATAAAAAATTATATTAAAAAGATCTCTAAAAGTGCTAGAGCAAGCTTGATGATCTTCAGGAATAGGCACCAATTACCTGTGCTGCTAAACTCTTTATGCATACAGTGATTCTCCCTCATTTATCTTATTGTGCAACAAATTGGTAATATAAGTAAAACTACATTAAAACCATTGTATACTATTTATCAACAAGCTGTGAAAACTTTAGCTAAAAAGCCAAGGAGCTATCATCACTGCAATATTATAAAAAATGATAAATTATTGACGTTTGACAATTTTATTATTTTTTGCTGATGTGTGTTTGATGTATAAACTACTTCATGATCTTGCACCACCACCTCTTAAACAATGTGTGACTTTATGTAAGGACAATATTAGGCAGACTAGGTCATCAGTTAGAGGTGATTGTTTGACTAATATAAAAAAACAGTTTTTGGACAATCTGTTTTTTTTCAGTTAAAGCAGTAGAATGGTGGAATTTAATACCGGTTTATTTTAGAGAGTGTACAACATGTAGTATTAAGGAAAATCAAATATGTGATCATTGACCTGACTTTTTAATTGTATGGAGTGTGATGTGATATTGTATGTATTGTCTTATTTGTGAATATTGTAATTTTGTAACAATATCCTGCCCAGGGACTGCAGATGCAAATGAGCTTTATAGCTAACTCTGGCACAACACTTCTGTTGTGCATTGTCCCCATTAAATAAATTAAATAATCTAAAACTAAAAACTATCCAATATATAGAGCTGTGTGATAATATAGCTTATATTTTGTGACATTATGAACAATCAGTTGAGATTTAATATATAATATATATTACTGTACTTTAAATTAATAAAAGATGTCACTGGGGTGAACCTTTGTACCTTATTTGACCCTAAAGGGTAAATGTTAGTACCTTAAAGAAATTATAGAAGAAAGTATGGAAATTATTCTATTTTAGTACCCAAAGTAATAAGTATTAAGTATTTTTTAAATGTTTTTGAAATTGAAATGTCTCTTATGCTCACCAATGCTATATGTATTTGATCAAAAATACAGCAAAACATTAATATAGTGAAATATTATTACAGGAGCCCTGATTTGAGTTCTAGTTTTTGGCTAGGGTTAGCAAAGCTTCTGGCTCACCCTAGCCCCCAGACCCCCCTCCTATATACAGTAGTAAGTGGAGTAACATCCCTAAGTAAGTTTGCACATCCCTGCAATCACATATGAGAGGTGAGATAGCACAAACTCAAACTCTATAACATTAATGTGAGTGAGGTGTATAGTAATTTCAAATGATAAACCTGTCAGTCATCCGTGTTCACGGCTTTTATCTGCATGTGCATCTGTCCTGAACATCTGTCTTCACACCAAAGACTGTGAGTGAGGGCCCGTTAGATTCAAGACAGAGACATTATAAAATACCTTCAGATGTTTTCTGATTTGTAAAGAATGTCTACAGCACATTGAGACCAAAGCTGCTAGAAAATGAAAGCATACGAATATTGGATTTCTTTTTCCCTGGTATCAGTACTAAATATAGCTTCATGTTTTTACAAGGTTCATTGCTAACCCATCAAATGCTTTGAAGATGGAGAGAGTGGCAAGACCGAAAGTGCAGTGGATTCACTGCTAGTTTCAGTTCACATTTGGTCCAGCCACTTAATGTGGACAACACATGTGCTTTTTCTCTCACTCTTGCTTTCTTCTTCTGTATCTTTCTGTCTCCACCTCTCTATGACTATTTTTCTCACTTCTTATCACTGTTTCTGTCCGTCTCCTTCATCGCTCTTATTCGTTTCTTCATATTTCCCCACCCCTTTTTTCAACTCTACCCTTCATTCTTCATTATGAGCCCTATCATGTTCTGATCTCTTTGATCTGATGTTCTCCTCTTCTCACATCCAAGTTCATTGTTTGTCATCTTCCAAAACAGATTAAACCAAGCAAGTGCTACTTTTTAGAGATGTGACATATTGTCTCCATATCAGTTATTCTTTAATAATATCCATGCCATCTAAAACTCATTTAAAGTTAATCTTAAAAAACACTAATAATTTAATAACACTGTTAAATGTAACCTTTAGCAAATCTCAAATGACAATGTTTTGATGCCTGAATTCCCTTAGCATTGCTATAGCATTTAAGATGAATGATTTTATGTGCGTTTTATTTTATTTGAGATAAAATAGCGCATATTTTAATATCAGCCATTTATTACTTACTGGCCATAATTATGAAAATAATTGCTTGTCTTTTTCTGTCCTCTTTGCCATTCTTTAATTCTTCTATTCTATTTTATGCCACTCTTTAATTGCAAATAATATGCAATTAAGTCCCTGAAATCTTTACATTTAGTTCCCACAAAGGTATATTCTTTTAAAGTATATAATTTCCTTAACTATGCTTTTTAAAATTATACTAAAGTGTCCTACTTTTCACAAGCGGCTACTTGTTCTGCTTATACTACAAAACAGAATAAAATAGGTATGCAAACTGGGACGTACCATGTGTCTAATAAACAAGGGTGCGAAACAAGGGTGGCCTAATCACTGGATCTTATCTGTTTCTTGTTTTATGAAAAAGAAACATGAGTGTTTATTCAATTTTTGACTTGAGTGTCACTTTACAAAGGTCTGCTGCACGAGCAGCATTACAGCAGCTTACATGCCTCGTTGGGACCTACTGCAATGAGCACAACGCCAGCCTTGGAGAGAAAAGCCTGTCTTTGTTTGCACTCATAAGAGCCACTCCATAAAAAAAGAGGCATCACATTAAAAACACACGTGGAAGTCAAGTTTCTGCAGTTTTCTCTAGAGGAAAGCTGATCTCAGATCTGTGGTTTTGACCTAAACAAACAGCAATCACTAAAGAAGCCATAATTTCTTGATTAAAGATGATTAATAGTGTAGTGTTTTTACTGGATGCTCTGCTTTATTTATCTGTCACTCGCTCTTCTGTTATTTCATTCCAGCGATAAAAGACAATGCCGTGAATGATATCAAAACCACAGTCGTCTGCGATACATATCTGTTAAGGAGCTTGGCCCAACTAATGCCACATGTTTGGTTTGTTGTACTCACTGTGTAGGCAACTTCTGAGGAACGACCAGCCTAAAACGCTGTGTATATAGCAACTGTCAAAATAGAGCTTTTTCTAAGGCCAATCCATTATCATCTCCAACATTTCAGAGCTTGTTTTCTTTTAATTGCTAACTTAGGTCATTGTCTGTGGTTTCAGGCCGCAGCACAGCAGTAGTCTGTATCAAAGGATCTCTCCCCACCCCTGTTTATAGTCACAATACCAAACACTTATGCTCAACATGTGGTCAACAAAATAAGACTCGAAGGGAAGATGATTTTGGGGTTTGGGTCAAATGGGTCAAAAAAGAGGTTCATGGAGAAATTACGCCATTTATGCAAAAAATACAAGAATTATATGATGCAAATCTGCCTTCACACTCACGCTTATAACACATATAAAGTCATACAGAACTGTATAAATCAACGTGTCATTTCATGTTTTAGAGGAATTAAATATGTAACGCAATAGCTGTTTTTGTTCATCTGCCTGTGGGTTATGATGGAGCAGCTAATGTAATTGCGGCACATGTGTTTGTGTGTGAACAGGGGGCTAATCAGACAGCCACAGTGATTGTGCTGTGCGCTTTGAGAGACTTTAACCTGGTCCAGGAGACGTGTCAGCTGGCTATCAGAGACGTGGGGGGGCTGGAGGTTCTCATCAACCTGCTTGACACAGATGACATCAGATGTAAAGTAAGTGCATTCAGACTCAATTAAGTGGGCCAGAGGTCACAGTTTGGTGTTTATTTTCTGTTTTTCATTTATTAAGTTTATATTTTTTCCAGATGTACACTACTGTTCAAACGTTTGTGGTTGGTAAGATTTTTGATGTTCACAAGAGGCTTCATTTATTTGATCAAAATACAATAAAAACAGCAACATTTGGAAATATTATAAAAAATTAAAATGTATTTTATTCCTCTGATTGGTAAAGCTGAATTTTCAGAATCATAACTCCAGTCTTTAGTATCACATAATTCTTCAGAAATCCGTAATATGCTTATTTGGTGCTCAAGAAACATTTCTTATTATTATCAATGTTGAAAACTTAATATTTTGGGTAAAATTGTGATGCACTTTTTCGGGATTATTTGAACAGTAGAAAGTTCAAAGGAACAGCATTTATTTGGAATATAAATATTTTGTAATATTATAAATGTCTTTAAATGTGTCCTTGCTGAATACAAGTTATCATTTATTTCATAAAAATATTTACTAACCCCAGCTCTTTGAACTAAATATTTAATTTTTACATTAAACATGCACAAGTAACACTTACTATTATAAGGCATATCAAACTAAAATATGTTGAGGCCACTGCAGTTTTTGCTCTTTTGACATGACAACAGTAAAGTAAAAGAGAAGTTGAAGCTTTCATACAATTCCAGCAAGTTCATAAATGTAAAAAATGAAAACCCATTCATTTCAATCAATTCAACAGCATTACATATGTAAAGCAGTTATTCAAAAAATCTATTTTAATCTCTCTTGCTGTTAGATTGGTTCTTTGAAGATCTTGAAGGAGATCAGTTGTAACTCTCAGATTCGGCAAACCATCGCTGATCTGGGTGGTTTGCAGACCATGGTGTCCATCCTGGACTCTCCTGACAAAGAGCTGAAGTGTCTGGCTGCAGAGACCATCGCCAATGTGGCCAAGTTCAGACGGGCCCGCAGGATGGTCCGACAACATGGTGGCATCAAGAGACTGGTGAGAAAAGTGAAATCTGGTCCTGTGTGTGTTTGTCAAAACAGGTGGACTATGATTAAAATCTTGCATAAGGAAAGGAGACAAAAGGATATGTTGAAGGTACATGCGTATACCATGCTCTATTTCTCCACTTGCTCTCTTTCTTTCGAGACTGTTTCTCCCAATCATTTTCTATGCCAGCATCAAAGGGAGCACATTGCAGGTAAAAACAGATTGAATGTCGTGCTCCCCCTCATCCTGGCATGTGTGTTTATTGACAGAGTGACGCTTGGTATGATTAGGGCTCGCGTGTTACTCTGCTCTGTATATTTACTCGGGGCCAGACTCGGACGTTCTCAATGTAGCTATCATAGATTAGTTACATTTAAAGACCCAGACCACCTCTGAATGGCACGCGCGTGTAATGCTGTGTTAGAGCGGCCTTTCTGGCTTGACAGCAGGGGAAACATGAAATTTACTCTTTGAAGGATGTGGTCATTTGTAGATTTTGGTGTGACATAGTCTGAATTTTCAAGCCCTCTTAAGAAACAGCCAGTCTTTAGCTGATGATGAATGTTTAGATGAATGTTGGCAGCTTCAGAGCAGGAGATTGTGTTCCACATCCCGCAGTCTCAGTGACAGAAGTGCACTGAAGATGTCATAAAGTACACCGTGACCCTATTAATAAAACATTCAAGTTAATTTTAACATGACACGACTCTTCTAACTTAATGCGGAGTGAAATTAAAACAATATAAAGCACAATAATGTAATAATAATATCATGTGAAGCAGAGTGACAAATCTATTGCAGTATTTCAAAGTTCAAGCACAGGAAAGTGTGTTTGAAAAGCTGAAGTTGTTTCTGGCAGGTGAAGTTGTTGGACTGCTTGCCTAATGGGGTGTCTCTGAGTGCGGAGCAGGAGAGGGATGCGGAGGTGGCGCGCTGCGGGGCTCTGGCTCTTTGGAGCTGCAGCAAGAGCACCAGGAACAAGCAGTCTATCCGTCGGGCCGGAGGAATCCCTCTGCTCGGCCGGCTGCTCAAGTCATCACAGAAGAACATGCTCATCCCCGTGGTGGGAACCTTGCAGGAGTGTGCTTCTGAGGTTTGCTTCATCATGTTGAACCAAAAGCAAATGCTTAATGTTTATTTGAAATTTCTTTAATAGCTACACTGAAATAAATTTAGTGTAGGATTTACTTTGAGGCAATTTTCACTCCGAAATTGCTAGTAAATCTCACAAATAATTACAAAGAAAAGGCAAGTAACTTTTTGATTAAACATTACATTTTATCAGTCCCTATAGGATTGCATTCTTTTTTGTGTGTGTGTGATTTGTGCAATCAAAATGACTGATTTTGTGGTGATAATTTACAGAAATTAAAAAAAAAAAATGTTTATATTATATTTTATAATCTATAAATATTATAAATTGTTAGATGCAGAACAGTCATGCATGACGCAAAGAACAAACAAAATGCATAATAAAATTAGGGATAATTCAGTTTTATAATTATCATTTAGTTTTTGTGAGACCAAAATGTTTGTTGTTGTTGTTGTGCGGTAAAATGACAAATTATGCTGGGCCGCAATTTTTTTTGCCATTTTGTTGATTTTGCGTTGGATTTAGGGATTGCAGAATTGTGAAAAACTGGAGTACAAAGACTGAAATATTATAGTATGTCTGTGTAAAACGTAGAAGGAAATTAAAAAAGAAACCAATGCTATTATTCAGCAAAGATACAATAAACAAATAAAAAGTGACAGTAGAGACATTTATAATGTTAAAATGTTTTCAAATAAATTCTTTTTTTTTTTACTTTCTGTTCATCAAAGAATCCAAAAAATGTCATGATCTCCACAAAAATAATAAGCAGTTTTCAACATTGATGATAATAATAAATGTTTCTTAAGTGCCAAATCAGCATATTACATTTATGCTAATGCTTTACACACTGCCTCCAAAACTTTTGTCCGTCATGAAAAATTTCGGATCAGGTTAGATTTTCTTCTTTTTTGCATCCGTAGCATGCATTTTGTTAGGAAAGTTTCCGAAAATTTTGGACCGAGTGTGCAATGACCTTTAGTGTGGTAATCATAATAATAAATAAATAATCTCACAGACCCCTAATTTATGAACAGTAGTTTAATTTGAATCCTAAATGTATTTTTATAGCAATTATCTATATGCCATAGCATTATAAATAGCATAAAATACTTTAAAGTATATTTATTTACATACACAAAAGTGTTGTAAAACATAATGCAAGCTTCAAATGCTATATGTAAAGCCACTCAATACAAGGACACTTGACTGAAAATAGCATGCCTTACTTTTGACTGGCATATTGTTTCTATTAAAGGACCAGTTTGAAGATGTGAACGACTGTATGAGGCCAGAAGCAAGAAAAACCCTAGGATGAAATAAGCGCTACTCTGCTGCATGCAGTGTTGTTTGGCAAGGCAGAGTGGTTTTTACAGAAGGTGTTCAGCGTGGAGAGTCATTCTGCATGTTTGTGTTGGCAGAAGAGCTACAGAATTGCTATACAGACTGAGGGCATGATTGAGGATCTGGTGAAGAACCTCAGCTGTGACAACCAGGAGCTCCAAATGCACTGTGCCAGCGCTATCTTTAAGGTACGGCCGTACACACACAACTACACTTTTCTTTGGCACCGTATAAAAGGGCTGAGGTTGAAATGAAAATACTAATTTAGTACTGGCTCTGATTGTCAGTGCGCTGCATAACTCGATGCTACCTAAATCTGTGTTCTGTATATGTGTGCGGCTTCACTCCTGTGTTAGTGTGCAGAAGATAAACATACCCGTGATTTGGTGCGGCAGTACGACGGACTGAAGCCACTGGTCAAGTTGCTCAACGAAGCTGAAAACAAGCAGTTACTAGCTGCCACAACTGGAGCCATCTGGAAATGTTCCATCAGCTTGGAAAATGTAGCTAAGTATGTGCATGTAACAACAGAGCTTCTGCACAAACATTCATTTTTCAGAAAAATAATGACCGTTTTCCTCTTAGAACAACCATATTTACTCATCATGTGTGGATTAAATGTTTCATGCAGTATATTAATTCACGTAATTTATCAAAAATTAGAAGTTGTTTGACATTTCTGATCTTGCAGAATACAGGTCTCCATTACTAAAAATCTCTAAAAATTAATTGTGTGGTCAATAAACATTTTAATCTCAGTGTGGCATATTTAGACTAGAAGGAGTCAAGTCAACGTGAGATGCGTAATTGGCTCCAGATTTGGTCAAATTGTGAACCACTCATAAAAAGGGGTCCTTCAACTTAGTGAAGGACAGAGGATGTGCAATCAAACGCAGCCTTCGTTTTTATGAGATGTCTCATTTGTTCACTTCTAACGCTCAGATTTTCCGTGGCTCAAAGCTGTCAACCATTGTCCATCCGAGTCTGCGCTGAGTGCAGCTACAGAAGTGATTATTTGAAGAGAGAACAAAAGTTTTTATAAACGCTGTGAATGAGCTCTGATCTTTTATTATGACTTTTCGCTAGAGGAATGCGAATTGTTCTTTCACTCATACGCTAACAAAAGATGAAGTAAAGTGTTGATTTTATAGACACCCGTGATGTGTTAGTCGAGGCCGTTGCTCCATTAGTGGCAAGTGGGCTGTGGGAGATGTGGAATGCTTCTCTGAAACAGTCGTGCTGTAATAATCAGGAGTATAAGCTGAAAGATTCTTAAACCGTTTGTCATGTAAAGCACGCTGGTCTTTATTCCAACGTCACTTAGCTCAGTGAAGATGATGACCATCCTGGAGGCTTTCCTGGTGTAATTTTTCTGGCGGCTGATGTCTTTTAAGCCAGTCATTTTCCCCCATAAATAAAAAAATATCCTTGGAATCATCATCTGGCTTGCCCGTTCTGTCACACAAGCACTCTCATATAAAAGTGATTTACACACATTACTTTGCTTTGCAGTATGCGTTTGGGGACATGTACTCTACAGGGCTCAAAAGTGCATTTTTTTTATTCCACCATTGCCTGTCTATAAATCATCAGGTGTTATTTTCACTACTTCGAAGCCAAGGAGCTGATAAATCTACATTTTTAGTTTATGATAAGAGCATTTTTTTAGTATTGTATGGGATTGTTCTAGACTAGGATCTGTAGAAGGATCTACTGTCAGGCCCCACACCAGCCGCAAATAGAATAGTATTGAAAGAGGAATTCCGAGGGAGGCTTGTGTCTGCAATGGCCCAGTAGCAGCATGGCCGCTCTCTCTCCACCTCATAAGTCAAAGCTGAGAAAAAGCTCATCCTGCGTTTACATCAGGCTTAGTTTGCTGAAACTGAAGGCAGGTGCCCCATGCCACATTCATTCAATTCACTTAATCTCCCATTATCCAAATAAGTGTCTTCTAAGAAAAGTAATGCTCTGTGAAATCATTCAGTTGTTAAGATTGGGGCCACGGTAATACGTCTGAAGAAGCCTCGTTGAAACTTATGCTTAAAAGTGAGATTAAACAAGCCAGTAAACAAAGTGTGTGAACACTACTGAAGTCTAAACTCATGTTCACACCGAAAAAGATTACTATAACCAAAAAGATTTAAAAGATAATTCTGGAGAATAGTGGAGTCCAAGTCACAACTAAAAAAATAACAATACAGAGGAACAATATTGGTTTCAGATCATTTTACAGTTTTTTTTTCTCCAAGTGATGAACAATATTGTTAAAGGGGCTTAATACTTTGTCATAATTTACTCATTCTCCTGCTGTCCCAGATGTACATCCTCTGTTCCATCCTCTGTGGAACACAAACAGAGATCAGAAAAAGTAATCCAGGCAACTGTCAAATGAGTGTTAGATCATGTTGTGTGGTTTTTGATGCGTTAACTTTGAGGGTCCCATCAACGTGCTTTTTATGGACTGACAAAGATGGATATTTTTCAGTTTTTTTTTATTCTAATGAAGACAAGTCTTTTTGTTCTCAAAGCATTACATTTTTATGATTTTTTTCTTACACATTTTTCACCATAGTTTATGCAGAACCGGGTCTTTTTTATCAGTGTATTAGTTCTTATATCAACTCTTTATCTTTATCCAGAACAATAAAAATGTATTTCATGCTAGATGTGCCAAATTTGAGTTACACCTCTCTCACTTATGTTCACTTGCGCAGGTGGCTGGTTTAAAGTTTCAGATGTCAGCTGTATAGAAAACCACTGTGTTACTGGCAGAATATTTAATACAAATTTAGACATGAAGAAAGAACTGAAGAACTGGTTTTATTACTATTTTTTTTTTTTTACAACATCAAGGTCGAACACAGCGTTTGGAAATAAAATAAACCAACCATTTATGTAAAATTAAATCTGCTGAGGGCGTGTAGGGCTAGGTCAGTGATCATTTACCAGGGAGTGTTTTCCCAATCCATCTGGTCTCAGTGTAAGTGTGCCATTTCAGAAACAATCAAGGCCTGGCATTTTAAGGCGAAAATCATTTCAGAATGTATTTTACAGTCGTCATAATTTTGAGGTGCTTTTCCTCCTTATTTTTCTGAGAGTCCTGGTGTTGCCAGCAGCAGACAGCATGTCTTTGTGTAGCTGATGAGAGGGCTGGTCACGTGAGTCCAGCAGAAAGAGGGGTTCAGGGCTGGGTCGAAGGGGCTTTTAGAAGGTGGTAATGACTGAAGAGGATGTGAGGCCTCCAAAAAATGTGCTGGGAAAGGCATATGTTAACCATTTACCTGATTAATGATGCATACAATTAAAATTGTTATATTATAACAAGAAAAATATTATAATGATTATGCTAATAACCTGAATTTTATTTTACACAAAGGGTGATATTCACTGGAGTTTTTAGTTACATAGGGAGCTTTTAATGTTTGGCTAATATCATATTGCTCATATACCCACATTTAATTACCAACATTTTAGCCAAATAAACACTTGGTTTCAGTGTTTCACAAAATTTAAAATTGGAAATGATATTAAAATTAAAATGATTAACTCTGACACCCCATTTTAAAAATTGAATAGTGAAATACATGTAAAACGATATCTCATTAACCTACATTAGAAAAGTATAAAAGCTTGTCTGAGAAAATGGGCGAAAGCAACAGTTGCGAAGTCAGGAATGTTTTAACTGTGGGTCCTAGCAAGTGGACAGATGTTTTTTTTTTTTTTGTTTTTTTTTTTGTCACTTAGAGATCTAAAATTATTTTTGCAATTTTAGGATGCCGGTAGGAGCTCTAAAACGATGCATGCTTTTAACCTTTTTTTTTTTGGTCGTAGCGACTGACCAGTGCTGTTTCATGTTGTTTCTCTTGGCATGATTATTTGGCTGGTTGATGTTGGCTTTACAAAAATAGACAACACCCACAGTCCATTAATCAGAGGTTACATGTAATTGCTCCACAACTTTAATGTAGCATGCTGATAACACTGCACTGATGGCATCTCTGTTTTACATGCTATGTTTAAGTGTAGGCCTGACCTTTTTTCTGACTTTTATGCTGTGCTAATTTTGGCAGCTTATTTTATTTCTGTCTTACTTGCAAGAAAATGTTTGGTTGACTTTGACCAAGCCAAGTGACCTTGGACACTCAATGGTCTTCAGGACTACTTAGCCAGAAACCGTAACTGTGAATAAAACAGCCATATAGCTTAACCGTACATCAGAGATTAGTTGAGGCTCCCTGCAACCACATAATATGCCTTTTAAATGTTTACTGTAGTTCACCACTACTTGGCAAACAAATCCAGTGTCGCACCAAAAGCTATTGTTTTCTTGTTCCAAACCAAAAAATTTGGTCATTGGGCATAAATGCATATTAAGCGCAGCGTGGGAAATGTTGCGGCGATAAAGCATCACCGGATTTATTCTCCTCCGAGATATCCACAACCCATACGAATGCTTCCTGTTGCTATTTAAGGTTTTGAGTCTTCATTTTTGTACAATCTATTGCATGATGGGAAAAAAACGCTTCATCTAATTATAAACAAACCATTTCATGTTTTGTGTCCATTGAAGAAAGGTCCTTCAGAGCAATATTGACACAACTTGCTCTCTTTCATGGAATTCCCATGGATTTCCCATTATCCCATCAACTACCACATTTAATCACACAGGGGAAAATCTCACTATTCATTAACTTTATACAGCTTTCAACAGCTGTGATTAAATTTATTTCAAGTAAGTGTGTTCACAGAGGAAATGTGCCCAAGTTTGGGAAAAAAAGAGTGCACCATAAATGCTCGTTGTGTGGAAGCAACAGGAAATGGTATGTTTCTTGGAGATAAGCAATTGATGACTTGGTATATTGAGTCTTAATATTATTTAATTGAAAACACTTCGGGCATGCATATGAGTAATAATTTCTTGCTCTCTTTCTCTCTCATAGGTTTCAAGAGTATAAGGCACTAGAAACTCTGGTAGGTCTGCTCAAAGGCCAACCTGAAGAGGTACTTGTTAATGTATTGGGTGCTTTGGGAGAATGTGGCCAAATATCGGAGAATCTTGGCACCATCCGCAAAAGCAGTGGTATCCAGCCTTTGGTCAACTTACTCACCGGCACCAACCAGGCCCTTCTAGTCAACGTCACAAGGGCCGTGGGAGCCTGTGCCACTGACCCTGAGAACATGGCGTAAGTCTTACTTCTTACCACAACATTCTTAAATGTGTCCTTTACAAATCAAATACTAACTCTCTGCACTGTATTACTAGAACACATTTTCCTGTGCTCATATCAGAGTTTTTGTATTACTTGATCAACCTGGATCCAAAACAGTTGTCTAGAAACAATCCAGCAGCTGACAATGCTCATAATATCCAACCTTGGCCTTGTAATCCCTCTCACTGTTGCCATTGGCTCGGTTTAAGATGACAAGCCATTGCTTTTGTTCTCTGTAAAAGATTCTATGTCCACCGCTTCTGCGGCGGATCCAACGGGCCCTGGGATGTGCCACTTGACCAGTCTCCATGCTCCGCACATGCAGGGCAAGAGCTCTCAGCCCTGGTTCTGTAATTACAGGGCTCGGAGATCTGTGTTTACTCTACCTGCTGTGAGACTCATAGCTGCGGCCAGGGTGGAGGCCTTTTATTGTCTCAATGCGGTCAGTTTGTATAAGCTGTAAAGCACTTCTGACAACGGCCATTGGACTTGCTAAACAGAAACAAGCAGGCGAGCATAAGCACATATGAGTACACAATGTTTTTTTAAGCTTACTGTACCGTACAATAAAAACACTGTGTACTCATGAAATAATAGGAAGAAACACATTTTAGGGTGCTCTCACCGGCTGCATGCAAAAACAAATGAACAACGCAACCAGTGTAGTCTAATTTTGGGTATCGAATCCGGAAATCTATTTCAATACCCTGCCCTGGTGGTGGTGACATATGGTTAACAAACAGAAAAACAAGTATCATTGCCTTTAATATATGCAGAACACAGAACTGCCATGTAGTTCACACATTCACAGAGATTTGAGTATCGTTTTTTCTGTATATTTAACACATCTGACTCTCATTGCTTTTACAAGACTGTTATAGACTGCAGTCCCCTTCTTAATTAATGCTGGACACAAATGAAGAGCGTTTTGTTCCCCTCTCTTCGGCATCCAAGCTCACACAGCCTTTGTCTAAAAGATTAATACGTTTATGGATGTGAGCAACCACAGTGGTGTTGTAAAAGTCCACAAAGCTTGTTTTTGAAGAAATAAGGTCATTCATTTCATTTTAACTCTTTGAGTGATCAAGAACTTCAGTCCTGTAGACATATGTACCAGCTCTTGAACATGTTGTTCTTGTTTTCTCATGGAATCTATATTTAGGACTTGTCTTTTTGTTCCCATTTCCTTGTAGTAACAGTCTTTTTTAATGGTTTTCCTCTTTATTCCGCGTTGATGGTTTATTTTGAGATTTTAAGCACAGTAGTCTACAAAGCAATTAGCATAGCTCATATTTGATGATTGTTTTCTTTAATAGAACAGCATGTTCAGGCCTGTTTCTGAAATTCAAAGCAGTAAAAGGAATTCATGACGGTCTGTCAAAACTCAAAATTATTGGTCAGTTTAAAAACATACTAATGACCTTTTTAAAATGATTAATTGAAATATTAGATCTTTTATACATGATCACTGGCCATCTAAATTTTCCATTTGTGTTGTCAAACACAAACTTCCACGGCTAAACCAGCCCAGGAACTGATTTCTAGATACATCCTACTACTGTAGTGTTGAGTGCATCTTACCTGTTCAAGTGCAGCATTATGTCCTGCTCCTGAAGGATTTATTGGCCTCTCGGGATAGCGTGGGGCTCTCCCTGTTATCATGCTTTTCAAACTGATTTATTACGAGGATGGGGTCGGGGGTACGCTTGGCGTTAAGATGGTTCTGACCAGTGCTCAGCCCGGCCTCGGTTCATTGGCTCCCCCCTTTGTGGCGTGGTTTAGCAATTATGACAGCATTGAATGTCGGCCTTGTCGCTGGATGAACACATGGGAAACAGGTTACATGTTATTTATACCTGACAAACGGACCGCACTGAAGAGTCATTTTCCCGTTCTTCCCAGAGCCTGACTACATCCTTTAGTAGAATCATATCCGCAGCATGAAATACAGCCTGTTCTTAAGTAAACCTCACTCAGAAGCAGTAAAATATAGAAAGACTTGTCTCTGAGAATGTTTGACTTGGAAAACGTACTTTCTCTGGGTTTTTTCCTCCTCTGAGTCTCCGACAGGAACAGATTCAAACGGTGCGCTCTGTGCAAGTGTGTGTGTGTGTGTGTGTGTGTGTGAATGTGTGTGTTTGTTCACGGTCCTCTATAAATATCCGCACGGACCTCCTAAAAGCATTGTACGGGTCAGGCCTCGGCCAGGCTGATGCGAACATGCTTTAATGGAGCTGTTGGAAGGTTTGGAAGGTGAGCAGGGGGTACCATTGTAAGGGACTGAGCAGGTGGGATGTGATGGGAAAGCCATGCTGAGCAGCTTTCTGATCTGCTACTGGAATGTTTTCATCATCACACCAGGAGGGATAGTCTGCTGCAAAAGCCAATCTGAACCCTGGGGAAAAACAGCCATATAAACATGTTGGGAAAACAAGTCATGAGCTTACACTCTACACATTGCACTGTAATCTATGTAATGGGGGGTGAAAAATCAGGTTAGTGTGGCATAGCTCTCAGTATCCAGAAGATACAAGTTGTTATTCTTCTCTCTCAGGGTAATCGATCGTCTTGATGGTGTACGTCTTCTTTGGTCTTTGCTGAAGAACCCCAACCCAGAAGGTTCAGGCCAGTGCTGCCTGGGCCATCTGCCCCTGCATTGAGAACACAAAGGTATGTTTAATTATGCCCAGTTTTGAAACGTGTTCATCTGTATCTCGCCATGTTGAAATGACAGTGTTTTTATAAACACAATAGAGAATCCTCATAAATTGAGTGCTGGCATTGTAGATATGCAAAATCTTGACTAGTGATGCACAAGTTGCCCAAATCTAATGCCTTTGTGGTATCAGTACTGAAAGAACACGAAGAACCGAGAAGCTTACGCTTACAAACTAACTACTAAATGCACATTTAACCTAGAGCGCTGCCCTCTATATCATTAACTTTCTACCAATCCACAAGTAAACATCGAAATCACACGTTCAGAATTACAACTTCCAGTAAGTTTGCTTTCTTGAGCCTCTTGTGTAACGCATTAACACAAATGCTGTGATGTGTCGCTAAAACAATGCAGGTTCACTTCATGGACTGCAATGGGTCAGCAGCCCTTAGTATGCGCATTCAGTGAGAGGAGAGTGAGAGTTGGTGACAAGGGGCTATGTGAAATTACGTACCCATCCAGACCAGGAACCTGATCGGCCTCACAGCAGCAGTTATTTAGATAAAGGCCCATGTGGATTGAGTTAGCAGCTCCAGGGCCAGATTTATGAGAATCTTGCTTGAGGAACTGCATCTGGGGATTTCAAAATCCTACCAGCGCACAAACGCGCTCACAGCTGCTTACTATGAATCCTCTAGTGATTATAAGCTACTGTAAGATAGTTCAGCATGTAGTGTTGTCTGCTTTAATGAGGACCATGCTTAATTAGTCCAAATAATCAAGGTGTGGTTCCATTGATATATCTGTGAAGTTTTGTCTGCGAAATGTATGAAGCACAACTCACACAGAAATCAATTTCAAACCAAACACTTTTCTGTTGGTTTACAAGGTGAATCACCTTGAGCCCACTATTAAATCTGTATAGCAAAATCTTTTGCCTTGGCCTCACCTTCACAATGCATTTGAGTATGTACTAGAGGGCTGCATTGGGTTTGGGCTCCCACGGGACCCAACGCAAATCTCGCGGGAGCGGGCCGTTTTACCTTTGCTGCGGGCGGGAGTGGGCGGTCAGAAAATGTTGACCCGCGGGGAATTGGTGGGATTTGCCGTGTATTAGAAATGGAGTCAATGTACGAAGTTGAGAAGAAAATTAAAGCGACTGTTTACTTGACACAATCACAGCAAGGCAAGTCAGACATCTGGAAACAATTCTCAATCGTCACCTGAAAAAAATGGGAAAGAGTTACACTAAGTAAGTTGCGATAAATGTGCAGAAGTGTTCGTTATAAATAGAAAAAGTGTAACATAAATCTGACACCTCTGCCCTGAGGCGACATACCTATTTTCTAAGTTCTATGTGTTTATTTATTTAATAATTTAAAGTCATTTAATATTGTGCTTTGGCTTATTTACTTAAACTGTTTGTTAACAGCTACGTTAATTGTTTGGTGAGTGCGTATCAGTACGTTTAAAAACTGAGGTGCCGCTAGTTGTGGCTTTGTTTTAACGGTTAATGTTTTATAACGCTAATAAAAAATAAAACAAAATTATGTTTTTGTCATGTATAGTGCTTTGGTTTAGCATTACTTCATCTTATTTAAACGCAATCATGTTTAAAGCCTGCTATTCTGGATGTTAACTTGAATGAATATTTAGTCTGATCTTATTTGTGTACATTTTTCACAATCTCTGAGAGAAAGCCCGCGGGAGTGGACACAAACATTGCGAGCGCGGGCAGGAGTGGAACACGCAGGTTGCGGGAGCGGGCGGTCCTGGTCAGAAATACAGCGGGAGCGGGCGGGTTCGGGTTTAAGAAAACAGTCCAGCGCAGGGCTCTAGTATGTACTCAATGTTACTATGTACTGATAAAATGTAAATCTTGAAAATGCAATGTAAAGGCTCTGATATGGTGAAGTTTTCTGTTCTTCATTCATATCTAGAAAGAAGGTCAAAACAGCTGATCAACGGCATAATCTTTGCAAACATATTGCTGGGGTTCACATATTTTTTAACCAGTGGCAGTAGGTAGTTGTTAACAATTGGTACGAAGTCTTTCTGAAAGTTCTGCCAGACTGCTTTGAATCAAAAACACCTTTTTGGATAGATCTTCTTATTCTTTCCTTGTTTTCATTAGAAACACACCGGCTTCTTGAAAGTTGTGACACACTGAGCTGTCTGTCAACCTGCACCAGTGACTCTAGTCAGGCATGTTAAATAGGTGGCAGAGCCTGTCGGTGAGAGAGATCACTCTGATTGGCTGTTCAGCTTGGCGAACCAATGCATGAAAAATGGAAGTGATGAAAGCATATAAAAGATGAAGCCAAGTAGGCATAGAAAGAACTCAACTAATCAAGACATATTCAGAGAAGCTTTGTAGTGAATCCATAGTAAGGCAAGTACTTCTTTGTTTACGGTTTGCATATCCACAGTCCTGGGTCTTCCAGTGTCTCTTTTTGAATGGTGAATACCGTTTACTGCCACCTGCTGGTTTGGAGAGTTATTTCCTCTAATGCAATTGCAGAATATATGTGATAGTTGGTCGGTGGATGTAGTATTTACAGTGTGTTCAAGCACAACCAGAAGCAGGTGATGTGAGGAGATGCCATAATCTACTTTTGTTGCTTTTGATGTGCGCTTTAAATTAGAACATCTTCCAAAAGCATTAATGTAAATGTTAAAATGTTATTCCTCACACTCAATTCCCTAAATGCTATAATTTGTTGAGTGCAATTCCCCAATTTTTCTCTCTCATATTCACTCTCTCAGCATCTTGTTCTTCCCTTTTTCTCTTTTGGGCCTTTTCCTTTCCCTCTTTCAGCGTGGCTTACATTGGTTTTTGTACTGTTTCATCCGTTCTCCCTCACTCTTCCTCCCTCTCTGCACGTCTCGCTTCGTGCTGTGTTTGCTGATGTGGAACTTAGTTGGGGATGTTTTTGTGGGCCCTGGGTTGAAAGGGTTCCTCAGTGACCCTCCGCAGCTGGTGGCTCTACCATACTTCCTCTTCTGCTCCCGCTTCTCTCTCTCTCTCTTACTTTCCCAGTGTTCATCAGTATTCCTGTACTGCCATTTCCTGTGTGAGACACACTGCAGATTCCTCCCCTCTCCTCCCTGATCTCTGCCCAGACACACTAAACACAGAGCTCATCCTTTGGCATCACTTTAGAGGCTCACCCTGCTCTGTACGCATGACCTGCTCTGGGTCTCCTCTTCTCTTTCTGGGTCTGCAGGCTGGAAGGCTGGTTTCTGCTGTGCTGTGTACAAGGGTTTATTAAGGTTAAGCTGTGTTGTGAAATACAGGTTTATAGAGGGACAGAATTTATTGTTCTCAAGAGAACCCCAGAGGACTGTACTTACAAGAGAGTCAGGGACTTTATACTTTGTTCTCTAGGTTAGGAGGCTCCAATTCACACAAA
Organism: Ptychobarbus kaznakovi; assembly: GCA_027422405.1. Lineage (NCBI taxonomy): Eukaryota > Metazoa > Chordata > Actinopteri > Cypriniformes > Cyprinidae > Ptychobarbus > Ptychobarbus kaznakovi. The sequence goes on along the minus strand of CM049808.1, from coordinate 13,289,357 downwards.
GCTGAACTCAAGTCATGGTTGTGTCGTGTTGTACATGACCAGAACAGAAGCAGCAACCTGTGGTACTCCATAATCATTCCATGTCATCGCAAGTGACATCTTTATTCAGTATAAATAGCAGGTGGGAATGCAAGATTGGGTTGTTTACTGAATGTTTGGCTTCATCTGATTCCAAAACCATAATGATATGCCTCTGTACCATCAATAAAGATATCACTGTACTATTTTGTAATCATTTTAAACTGTCTGGTGCCATGCTGGCATGCTACACACCCTCTGGCACAACTGAAATGACTGGACTGAATATAAAAGAGTGCCTAAAGTTGCCATTTCTGTGCTATATGTGTGGGCTTGTGTGTTTTAATGCCTGCTGTTCTACTGCGGTTGTCCCTCTACTTTGGCATGAGCTTTCGTGGGACCTGAGGCCTTTGGGAGAAAGAACGTCCTCCATCACGGAGCCACCAAGCCTAAAACCAGCTCTGCTTTACACAAACAACGGGAAAAATAACAAATGCTCCTTCTTTTTTTCAGCCATTTTTCCTCTCTGAAGTGAGTATATTCTCTAGGTAGTGTGGACTGATTGAGTTTGACATGTACAGGTTTCATATGTGACAGAATGAGTACAGACTTGCTGAATCTCACAGTCTGCATCTCATCCCAAAGCATGCTGCAGTGTCTCCATGTATCATAGGAGAAATGTGGCTATTCTCAATAGTTCCGTGAATGATTTAAATGACATTTTCTTGTTTTCTCTGTGTTTAGGATGCTGGAGAAATGGTGCGTTCCTTTGTGGGAGGTTTGGAGCTCATTGTTAACCTGCTAAAATCACAGAATAAAGACGTGCTGGCCAGTGTTTGTGCAGCCATTGCCAAAATTGCTAAAGATGTGGAGAACCTGGCAGTTATTACAGACCATGGTGTGGTTCCCATGCTGGCAAATCTCACCAATACTGTAAGTGAGGATCTAGTCATGTTTCACATTGACAAATTCACTTCTCTGAAATTAGAGGCATTTTTGTTATTCTAACGTAAGCCAAACAAACAGTAAAGACACATCATAGTATCAATGTACTTCTTATTTTACTGAAAATGTAACCGTATGTTCCAATTGTAACCATACTAAAAATGTATATCTGTCAATACTCGATTTAATAGGTTTTCTCTGTCTCCCTCTCTTTGTGTGATTGTACAGGGGGACGATAAGTTACGGCGGTACCTGGCAGAAGCCATCGCCTGCTGCTGTACGTGGGGGAGTAATTGTGTATCATTTGGGGAAGCTGGAGCTGTAGCCCCACTGGTACACTACCTTCGATCAAAAGACCCTTCGGTGCACCAAGCGACAGCCCGGGCTCTGTTTGAGCTGTCTAAAGATCCTAACAACTGCATCACAATGCATGAAAACGGAGTAGTCAAGGTACTGCATGATCTCATTTTTCGCATTGCTAGCTGAGAGCTTTCTCCAAAGTACAAGCAGGGTTGGCACATGAAAACATCACTAATAAGCTTTGAGAGGATGTATTTCAAACTATTTTTGAGCAATGAGGGCAGGAGAACAAGGCATGTTTTCTTTTCTTTTTTTGAAGGGGGTGGGGGTGATGGGTTTTGTAGGGGAAGTTAGAGCGTTTTCTAACCATCATGGGAATTCAGCAGAGCAAACAGCAGTGTGTATACTGATCTTCACTCCGCCACCCCCCAGTTATCCCCTGAGCCCTAGCATGCCAGGGCTGCTGAGCATTGAAAGGCTGTTGCGCGGGGAACGGTTGCTCAGCACACTGCTGGGAAGAAGGAGCAGAATGTGACTGTGGCATGACTTGGCCAGGACAGACTGGTCTGGGTTGACAGAACACTGCCGGGATACTTTCTGAGTGGCAGTTTCTGGAATCCACTCAATATGGCGCTCAAATCAAAAGATACACTCTATGTTAGACAACAATGCCTTACATGGTCTTTAAAACTTTCCGTAATAATTGCTCAATTTACAAGTAACTAAACAGATTTATTTGTTAGGTGTGTGATGTAGGTTTTATTGTAGCTCTTGCAGGGTTATTTAGGGAAAACTGCTCTCCGCTAATGCCAAAAATCAAGCATTTCAAGATGTGGCTGTTAGAGTGACAGGTCTAGACTGCAGCAGCTCAAAAGAAACCTAATGCATTTTATTTTAGAACTCCATAATGTCACCTAGTGATTAGCATAACCCTTAAAAACTATTTCACTCTCTGAAAAATGTGCAAATATTGTACCTTTAGGAATAGGACAGATTGTCCCTTGGGCAGTACCCTTAAAGGGACATGTTTTACATAATGTTCATTACAAAATACATAGTAGTAACGTTAAGGGTATATATATCTACTCAAAGGTGCAAATATGCACCTTTTAGGTGTGCATATAGTACAAAGTTGTCTTTTATAAAGGGGTCATGACATGATCAATCAAATTTGCCTTGATCTTTTGGCATATAAGAGGTCTCTGTACCATCCTGCAAGTACCATGGCTTAAAACGTCCTACTCATAAATAAAGCATTTCTCTTTATCTCCTTACACTGGCTACCGGTTGCAGCTCGCATCAAGTTCAAAACATTGATGCTTGCATATAGAACAGCCACAGGCTCAGCACCCGCCTACTTCCACTCACTGATGACAATCTACATCCCCTCCAGAAGTCTGAGATCCGCTAGTGAGCGACGCCTCGTGGTACCATCACAGAGAGGCTCAAAATCACTTTCCAGAACATTCTCGTTCACCACTCCTGGCTGGTGGAATGACCTTCCTACCCCTATCCGGAATGCTGGATCCCTGTCAACCTTCAAGCAACAACTGAAAACCCTTCTCTTTCGACACTACTTGACTTCATCCTAAATAAAAAAAAATTATTTATTCCTTCTCTGCTAGCTTGTACTTATTTGAACAATGCCTGAGACTTGGTATTACGAGCACTTCCTCTGTCTGTTTGCCTCTCTAAGTTTAATCGCTTCATGTATTCCCCAATTGTAAGTCGCTTTGAAAAAAAAAGTCTGCTAAATGACTAAATGTAAAGCATTTATTTAATTAAGCAACAAAAATGGCTCGTTTTGAATCCGAGAGGCAAGGTGACTTCACTTGGGTGCAGTCTTTTGCATAAACACTGCCTCCAGAGCAAGACATCGACGAATAGTCTTCTCACCATAAGCCCCGCCCAGTGGCATTGTCATTTAACGGCTTGACACATGATCACACAGAATGCAAGTGCCGCATTGCATCAAAAGCAAATAGAAATTACAATTACTGCTGCTATCTTGTCTACACTGGATACAGTATACAGATGCGTGTTCGCTTTCTGACACAGTCCACATACTTGAAGGACAAATGGAGTGAAAGAACGCTCACTTTGATGCGTTTGGTTTAAACAGCTCGTTAGCGTCTTTGTACAGATATCAGAAGGTTTCCAGCGCAAGGAACAAGTGGAGAGTTTATTTTTAATGGCACCCCGGATCGTGTCAGAGGATTGATCGGAGCATTTTGTTTTGTAAATGTGGCACAGTGTCATGGAGAGTTCACAAAGAAACAATTTTTTCGAAAGATGAAGCAGTACTACTGTATATCTGACTGCAGCTGCATCACAAACTTTAAGTAAATTATTTTATAATGCTTTGTCTGGAAATCACAGTTTTATTTTGATTATGTTTTCAAAACACACATGCACACATGGGGTGTTGATTCGGTTCGCAGTGACGTTAGCCAATCATAACAGTGGACGATTACTGAGAAGCCTTAAAGGACACGCCCCTTAAAACAGCCTGTTTCTGAGAGAGGTTTTTCCTCATATTTATTTTGTTCATGCAAAAAACTTTATTAGCATTATAAGTAAACCTCAAGGAACATATTAAAATAATAAACAAAAATTATTTGTCAAGATGTTGCATCTCTAAATGTACTAATTTTGCACTTTTTTCTGACACTGAAAGTCTAAGAGGTCTTTTATATAGACTAAACCAGCAACCTTCATGTACTCAGACTGGGCTTAGCATAGACTCTCTACCTGATGAATGTGCAGTTAACACTAGTGAACTACCTATTCTTCAATAAAAGGTTACATTTTATTTATGTATACTGTAATTCAGTGTGGGTGAAAAAAAACATGTTTTGCCAATATTCAAATTTAACCACAATTCACTTTCCCAATGAGATTTTCACATGAGAAAACTGTTTGAGAGCTCGTACATACAGTTAAATCGTTTCCCCCACACCCCCAATAACAACTGGATATAAATTATGAGAGTGGTTGTCGTGTTGCAGCCAAATATTTTTTCCCATGTTCCTTTAATGGTGTGCTGTAGTCTGATGTGCTGGTGCAGTGAATGTGGTTCAGCTCAGCCCATAATTGGAGGCTGGACTAAACTTTGGGTGTTCCAAAAGAGTAATGTCCAATTTGCAAAAATCGTTAAGGCGAATGTTTTTGTGCCTAGTTCAAGCAATGACAAAAACTGGACAGCTCAGTGTTTGTGTCTGTGTGAATGCTTGTGTCTGCACCATCCAGCCTTCAATTGCGCCCTCATTACCTCTTTAACTTGTTCTCACTGACATATTTGCTGCCTCCACCTGAACAACCACCAGCACAACTGTCATTTAAAATGATATATCGCCTATTGTGACAGACATGTTAAAACAATATTTCCTAACATTGTAAATGGGTTTCGAGAGACAGTTTATCAGGGAATGATGTCTGCACTGCAGTCTAATTTATGAAGGGGTGTAAAACTCAAGACTGCCTCTTGCTATTATTGCAATCGTATTTCAGAGTCAGAAGCTCTTGTGCACTCAACAGCTTAGAGCTGTAATGATTTCCTCCGCTCTCTCTCCCCTTCCCGCTTTGCATGCTGTGCCCTCTCAGACTTGATGTTCTGTCTGTAACTTTGCAGCTCGACGTTCTTAATGGTGTAGAACTTAGTCCCCTAAGCTTTAGCAGAGGAAATTAAGCATTGAGAAGAAAGTATTTTACACTGGAAAATACATTAGAGATGGTCTCTGCACCCTCCAGCCTCTCCAAATTCTGCCTTTACACTTTTTACACAATTTATTTAAACTCCATAAACAACTTTTAATATTCCATTTGAATATTTCATAAAATATGAAAGAGCATTTTAAATTGGTTCTGAAACAAAAGCCTTTTATGATTTTACAAGTGTGTTACACCTAAAAAAAAAACAGGCGTACATGTTCAGCCCATTTGGGAACTCCTATGGCTTGGGTTGCCGATCTCTGAAAGACACTGTTCAGCATGTTGTGTTTATGAGCGTCCTGTAGCCTGCGGTAATTAAACACACACTCCGTTTGATTTGACATGTACTCTCAGTATCTCAGTTGTGCCTGATGCTCAGAAAACTCTTTTCATCCAGTTTCTCTTTCCCTCAGCACACCGCCACAGCTTTGCAGATTGTTTGTTGAAACCATAAATCCTTGCAGACAGCTTTAGCCAGATTTTTCTGTTAAAGAACTCCTTTCATAGGCAAAAATACCTTTGCGAGACAAATTACAAAATACGAATGGTAATTATCAGCCATTTACATCTGAGAGGATTCCAGCTGGTGCGAGTTGCCAGATCCTGGTATGTTTTGTGCGGCTTAGACTGTATTTTTTGTGGACTGCGATTCTGCGCTTATCATATTACATTTACATTTATTCATTTTGCAGACGGTTTTATCCAAAGCGACTTAATTGATCATGTGTGAAAATCCTGTGATGTTGCTTCTGTTTTCCCTCCTGTCCTGTTTGTGTTCAAAACAAACCAGTATGCGTGCAAATGTGCTTATACACTCACCGGCCACTTTATTAGGTACACTTGTTCAATTGTTTGGTAACACAAATTGCTAATCAGCCAATCACATAGCAGTAACTCAATGCATTTAGACATCTAGATGTGGTGAAGACGACTTGAAGTTCAAACCGAGCATCAGAATGGGGAAGAAAGGGGATTTAAGTGACTTTGAACGTGGAATGGTTGTTGGTGCCAGACGGGCTGGTCTGAGTATTTCCAAAACTGCTGATCTACTGGGATTTTCACGCACAACAATCTCTAGGTTTACAGAGAATGGTCCGAAAAAGAAAAAATATCCAGTGAGCGGCTGTTGTGTGGACGAAAATGCCTTGTTGATGTCAGAGGTCAGAGGAGAATGGGCAGACTGGTTAGAGATGATAGAAAGGCAACAGTAACTCAAATAACCACTCGTTACAACCAAGTTATGCAGAATACCATCTCTGAACGCACAACACGTCGAACCCTGAAGCAGATGGGCTACAGCAGCAGAAGACCACACCGGGTGCCGCTCCTGTCAGCTAAGAACAGGAAACGGAGGCTACAATTCGCACAGGCTCACCAAAATTGGACAATAGAAGATTGGAAAAACATTGCCTGGTCTGATGAGTCTCGATTTCTGCTGCGACATTCAGATGGTAGGGTCAGAATTTGGCATAAAGAACATGAAAGCATGGATCCATCCTGCCTTGTCTCAACGGTTCATGCTGGTGGTGGTGGTGTAATGGTGTGGTGGATATTTTCTTGGCACACTTTGGGCCCCTTAGTACCAATTGAGCATCGTTTAAATGCCACAGCCTACCTGAGTATTGTTGCTGACCATGTCCATCCCTTTATGACTACAGTGTACCCATCTTCTGATGGCTACTTCCAGCAGGATAATGCACCATGTCACAAAGCTCAAATCATCTCAGACTGGTTTCTTGAACATGACAATGAGTTCACTTTACTCAAATGGCCTCCACAGTCACCAGATCTCAATCCAATAGAGCACCTTTGGGATGTGGTGGAACGGGAGATTCGCATCATGGATGTGCAGCCGACAAATCTGCAGCAACTGCGTGATGCTATCATGTCAATATGGACCAAAATCTCTGAGGAATGTTTCCAACACCTTGTTGAATCTATGCCACGAAGAATTAAGGTAGTTCTGAAGGCAAAAGGGGGTCCAACCCGGTACTAGCAAGCTGTACCTAATAAAGTGGCCAGTGAGTGTATGTGCAAAATATGAAGGAGAGATTTGGCCTCGACCTGTAGAAATATTCCATGCGTTTCCTTTTAGTCATGGTCTGTGTGTAGCAGGTTGAAGCTGCTGTGGATATGGCAAGCAGATGACGTCCTTATACACACTCAGGCTATTCAGTCTTCTCTCTTTCCTTCTCTCTCGCTGAGCTCTCTGATCTGGCTACTGTAGCATGTGTCTGAAGTTTGGAGTGTTTTATGTCTTGAAACAGCATGACTCGACCCTCTGTTTCGTCTGAGGTGAGGAATGCAGGGTATCTCAGGTGTTAAGAGTAGAAAAAGGTTTACAAGATGTTTGTAGATAACACGAAAAGCCTTAAAATACTTTTTTCTTTGCATGTGTTATTCAGGAATAAGAATAAAGAAAACCGGAGGGAGAGCCTGGAAAAGAATAAAACAAAGTGAATAGACTAAGGATAATTTCAACCAGTGTATGTGGAAAATAGTAAAAGAAAGGAAGAGACATGTCTTATGTTGCTTATTTACACGAGTACATTTTCTCATAAAAAGCATCAATATAGATTTCCCAATTGAATTCAATGTTGAGTCGCAAATTCTTGATTCAGTTTAATTCCAATTTTGAGTTCTAACCTCATTTTGCTTGTATTTAAAGACATTTTGTTGCTGCTAATATGTAGATTATACAGGTCATGTTTCAGACTAGTGTTACTGTTAACTAAAACTGAAAACTTGTCAAAGTTGTTTTTGGTAATAGAAATTAAGTTGAAATAAAATATAAATATAAGATGGAAAAATTTGGCAACTAACTTAAATAAGTACTAAACTTACTAAAACTGAAAATAAAATAGTTATATATTAAACAAAAACTAACAATAAATAAAAACACTCAGTAGAATTACTATTGTTCTAATAAACTAATGTTAAAATGAAAACATAAAAATAAAAGCTGATTCAAAGTATCATTAAATACTATAATAGTATATAAATGATATTAACAACACTTTTTCAGACTGATTTAACCGGGTAACTTTTTGAACTATTAAAAGAAGCTCATTGGGGTAGGTTCGATGATCAGACTAAACTAGTCACACTTTTTGATTCATTAAAGAACCGGTTCATATGAGTCGTCATTTGTCATGAATTGGATTACACTGATCGTGTTGTGTGCTTTTGTGTGCAGCTCACAAGAACAATATGCCATTTAGGGGACAAGTCATTTAGAACTGGGTTCTAGTTGATCAATGAATGGAGAAGAAAACTGGAATGTGAAGTAAAAAGGTAAAGAAAAAAGTGAGGGTAGAGGACGAGAACAAGTAGAGGCGGGTGGACGGTGAGCTTTTACTGAGATTAAAACCCTCTCCTCAGGAAACGGCAGCTTACCGCTGCTGCACTTAACACCACAACACCTACATGCGTGACATGGCATGTGTATGCAAGCATGCGTACATGTGTGAGAACTTACGTACATGTGCTTGTGCTGAAAGAGAAGCCTGGGAAAACTTGTTTTCACTCTACCTTCCTGGAGGTCAGCATCCTCCCGCTCTTGCGGCATATAAGACAGAAGAAAGTCTTAGAGGCTCTGATTCATTTTTCAAACATGAGGCAAGTTATCATGTTACTGATGTTTGGGAGTATTTAACAAGTGGACTATTATAGTCTGTTCAGGAACCAGCTGGGAGAGCTGAGAGGGGCAGGGGTAGACAGAGAGCAGTGCTTATCTGAGGCTCCGCTCCAGGCCCTAGGAGCCCCTGTTTGGCCACGGCTGAATAACACTCTATGAGCTCTGGCAAACGGTGGCTGACCCTGTCGCGGGCATCCTCTGACTGCTCACAAAAGCAGCTTGTCTGAACGTGCTGGCATGTTGCTGCAGCCTCGTGTTTGCATCCGTTCGCCTCTTCGAGGTGTTTTGGGATCTATTTTAAAAACGGCACATCTGGAAATCCAGCTGAACATGATAACGGATACATTCATGTGCTGGAGAGAGACTGCTGAAATTATGTGAAGAACCTGGAAGCGATTTTAACAAATATAAAGACGAGGAGAGATGCTATCAAAGCTGTTGTTTTTGTGCAGTTCAGTTCAGGAATCCGGTGGAGCTCACAGATAGAATGAGTCTTTCCATCTGTTTATTCTTCACTATTTACCTTTTTGCAAGGAATTTTGGGAATGTCTCGGTGCCTCGGTGCCTTGGTGCATGTGTGTAGAACATGAAAAGAGTTCAAACTTAGCCTTAAAACACATCTCAGCCAATAGATCTCAAATCCACAAGCACTAACGCAGTTTCAGAAAGGATTTTAAGGATGTACATTATAATGGTACAGTATATTACTGGTCAATATTGGAGATATAAAAAAAAAAAGTTTCAATCAATATTAGGTATTGTCATCTAATGCTCACCCCAAAAAAGATCCTATCATTATTTATTCACCCTCATGCCATTCCAAACCCATAAGACTTTGCTCATCTTCAGAAATCAAAGGAATATATTCTCTCATCATTTTTGTCCAACTATGTTCATTTGGTCTGTAGCCAAAATGGTCATGCTTCCAAAAGTACAAAGATATTTTGGATTAGAAGTCAAATGAATCAAGCCGTTTAATCCAAGAATTCTGCAGAAACATTATCACTTTGTATGATTAACAAATTTGATTTAGTATTTTATTCACATAAACATTGATCAACACACACACACAGAGCATATAAATACGGTAAACACTGGTGCAATAAAACATATATGGAACCATAAACAAATATGATTATTTAGTGCTTGCTTAACTTGTAGCACTTAAATCAATTGCATTATCGGCCATAACATGAAAATATTGTTTGACTTTTAGAGTATTGGTATCGGCCAGAATTGTGAATCTGGTTTGACCATGGCCTGCTAAAGTAAAACTTCTGGCCTAAATGTGTTGGCATAAACTGGATGAAGCTCAATGAATGACCTCCTATTGGTACTGCAGTGAGGGACACACACATACCAAACAGATTTACCACTGCTCGTTGTGCCAGTGTGTTTTCCCCAGTTTGTGTTTATTTAGATTTAGGAACAGATCTCACCACTAATCTTTCTGTTTGTCTGTCTCTCTGCCTCCCTCAACAGAAAGACAACTGTATTATAACTTACCCACAGTGTGGCATTGGCACAAACTCTACCCCTTAGGTTCACTTTGTGTGACAGTATAATAAGCAACTCTCACTGTACAATAAAAGAAAAAGCTTTTAATATATAGTCTGAATGTTCCAGAAAGTGGTCTTTTTTAGAGTCTGGTGTTGAGAGAACGGATCAAAAGAAGCGGGTTACACAAGACTGAAGTGGAGGAATCTGATATGACCTTTGATCTGATGGAGGGTGCAGCCAAACTGTGGTTTAGTACATGGCCAAATGTTCAGGGCTCTACAAGAGGATCATTTCTACACAACTACTCAACCTATTCATTGCAGTAAAACACAATTCCTCATAAATTCTGTGCCATATTCTCACTTTCTACCTCTTATCTCGCTCTCTCAACGCAATTAAACACACCGATATGTGAGTTAATGAGTCCGCGCAGTGCTGCTGCCATCCAGTAGGCAGCGGGCCTTGGCAGCCGCAGGAGCTGTAAACTCCTCTGGCAAAAATCTGCAGTGTGCAAACAGTTGCATTTATAGCTTAATAACAGATTAGATGTCTCCTTCAAGCCCCAGGAAAGAACTGCTGTAAGAGGCCTTCGTGAATGACTCTTATTGTAGCTATGCGGTTTTCGTTCTGTCTAATGAAAGGAGAATGTTGGCCAGCGTTATCATTTCATGTTGTTTCTGACATGTTCCTCTCTGCTTCGCAGCTCTTGCTCATCATGATCGGGTCCACGGATGAGATTCTGCAGGAGGCAGCAGCCAGCTGTGTGGCCAACATTCGACGCCTGGCGCTGGCCAATGACAAGGCTAAATATGGGTAAAAGTGACCGCATCTTCCCTTCAATCTCACCCGCAGTGGGCAAGAAATTGGATGTAAATGGATCAGCTGTGATGCTCAATGTGTGTTTATTTATATTTTACTTCAGCTCTGTAATAATAGGAAGCATTTAGCCAAAGCTAAACATGTCATTAATTAATTTGTTGAAGTCTACAACCCTGGCTCAGACTTGTCTCAGCCTTTTCCCTTAATTTCCTCATCGCAGCATCTAATTTAACAATAACAATAAACGCTTTATTCTTCTATGTGTGTACACGCCAAATGTTCCACAGTTTACGTTCTCTGAAGTGGTTTTAAGCATGAATACAACACATTCACGAATGCAGCAGGTACTGTTGTCCACACGTCTGAGTAACAGGCACATCTGGTGATGTGACTTTTGTTTAAAAAGTTCTTGCAACCCTGTAATTGAAGACTGCTTGCTGATTAAAGCAGAAGCACTTACCATATTTTCTTCTCTCTTTCTCAGATGCTTACAGACACAATAGTTATTCAGGCCTTATGATGATCACATTCAAACATGCAGGGGAAATAAAACCAACAAATCACACTCACACACATGGTTTCAACCAGACAAAGACAGTCCCATTAATGGGAAAAATTGCTCATAAATTCAATCAACAGTGACGTGAATGGGCAGAATGCTTGGAGGACTTGGAACAATGCAGTAGCAGGTCCCTTCTGCACTTTGAGTAAATATGATTTTGTGCATAATTGACGTGCAGCAGCTCCCTGATGAGATGGAGTATTTTGTGTTATTATTTGTTATTGAAAAAATATGGTGATGGCTCCTCTCAATGTCCTCATTAATTCTGCCTGTTAAAAGTAGGAGCGAGTATGAGGAAAATGAGACCACCTCAACAGTACAGCATCAGTGTGCCTTTTGCTCAGACAGCCCCATAAAATGTAATCCTTAAAAATAATCATGTTTTATATTATCGGCATCAATCCAATGTCCAGTACTTTCACTACCAGATATAATGAACGCAAAACAAGCAAAGATACAATTACGCAAACTTGTGGAACAAACAGTGGAAATTTGTCATATAATGACTCAAATGTCAATGCTGCACTGTAAAAAGTGAAAATGTGCAGTTATTAACTTAAGGAGATTTTTTTTTTACCTGATCTAATCCTGATTCTTGACTTTAGTTAGTACTGTAGATAGGTTGAGTCAACTATCCTTTATTCTTATGACTAAATAAAATCAGTTAATTTAGATTACCACATTAAGCAACATGGGTTTGTCTCAATGGTCCTGGCTTTTATTCCAAATATGTGAAGTACATAGTTTGCTTCCAACCTCATTTGTGAACAAGATTCCTGATTCAGAGGGTACACATTCATCATTTTCATTATAACTTACAGAGTTTACCTTTTGCAGAGCATCGGAATAGATAGGTCAGAATGTTAGTAGTCTGAGCAACACATTTAAATGGTTTACAGGCACAAGGTTGGATATTCTCAGTTTTATGGGAGCGAGGAAAAACGTGAAAGTTGGATTAATAATAATAATATTTTTTTATAACAGTAATATAATACTCTTTGATATTATATATAAAAATTCAATATTATAATATATATTAAGAAATGTATTTATATAATGTTATAATAAAATATTTGATAATAATAATAATAAAAAATTTGTTTTGCATTTGATAAATACAGGTACATCTAAAAAAAAAAAATCGTGAAAAAGTTCATTTTTTCTTGTAACTTATTTCAAAAAGTTAAACTTTCATATATTTTAGATTCATTACTTGTATAGTAAAACATTTCAAAAGTTTTTTGTTTTAATTTTTAAGATTAGAGCTTACAGCTCATGAAAGTCAAAAATCCAATATCTCCAAAAAAATAAATGACCATCCCTACAATATAAATTCCGGGTATCTATTGTTCTTTGAAACCACAATAATGGGGAAGACTGCTGACTTGACAATGGTCCAGAAGACAATCATTCCACAAAGAGGGTAAGTCACAGAGGGTCATTACTGAAAGGTGTGGATCTTCACAGAGTGCTGTATCAAAGCATATTAAATGCAAAGTTGACTGGAAGAAATTGGGTAGGAAAATGTGCACAAGCAACAGGGATGACCGCAAGCTTGAGAATACTGTCGATCAAAGCTGATTCAAACACTTGGGAGAGCTTCACAAGGAGTGAACTGAAGCTGGAGTCAGTGCATCAAGAGTCACCACGCTCAGACATCTTCAGGAAAAGGGCTACCAAGCCACTTCTGAAACAGAAACATCGTCAAAAGCATCTTACCTGGGCTAAGGAGAAAAATAACTGGACTGTTGCTCATTAGTCCAAAGTCCTCTTTTCAGATGAAAGTAAATTTAGCATTTAATTTGGAAATCAAGGTCCCAGAGTCTGGAGGAAGAGTGGAGAGGCACAGAATCCATGTTGCTTGAAGTCCAGTGTGAAGTTTCCACAGTCAGTGATGATTTGGGCTGCCATGTCATCTGCTGGTGTTGGTCCACTGTGTTTTCTTAAGTCCACAGTCAATGCAGCCATCTACCAGGAAATTTTAGAGCACTTCATGCTTCCTTCTGCTAACAAGCTTTATGGAGATGCTGATTTCATTTTCCAGCAGGACTTGGCACCTGCCCACACTGCCAAAGGTACCAAAAGCTGGTTCAATGACCATGGTGTTACTGTCTTCCCACCCAGGTTCGGACAATTACATTGCAGTAATTATTACAGTGAAAGTTTAAGTTCAGATTTATGTCAGCCTAAAACACTTGTGGTGATAACCACACCACCCAGTGCAATATCTCTGCTCACACCATGTAAGAAATCACAGTTGCAGTTTTCTTCAGTATTTAAATGTGAAGTAGGAGACAAACGGAACTGAATATTTGAATGTTTGAATCAATACCGAGCTTGATTATAGCTGATTTCCTGTGGCTCTGTATTTGTCATACTGGATTCTCCTGTGTTGAGTCTAGCATGTATGGCTAAGTGCAGTTTACTTCAACAGACTATAAACCAAGAGACTCTAAATGAGAATCATTGTCTTCTGAGTATACGACTCTGATCACCAAAAATAAATAAGGCCTTTTTAAACCCAAGCAGTGCAGATGTTACAACCGCTACCCTTCCTTTTTTACTTCCCCTCTTCATCCATCTTTGTCTCTCTCCGTTTCTTTCTCTGAGGTTGATGACTAGTAGGACATGCCTAACTAAGATCATTAAACAAATGTTGCGTGTTTGACTGAAGGACAGGAATTTATGGGATGGTGAGTTGAGGACAGAGGACATGTTTAAGTCATTGGGATGAGAATTAGTGCTCTAGCGTCTGTCTTCCTGCCCTGTCAGCTCAAAAGTGCAGACCGTTCTCAACCGCACTGCCTCAGCCTGTTAAAACCTCAGTTCACTTCTTATCCAGCCATACTTTTCTTTTTAAAAATGATGATCGCTACCTGAAATCTTAAATGAGAGGAAAAAATTACCTTAATGGATTTGAACATGCTTCTTTGCAAACGTCTTGTGGATCTGTTATTTGATCAAGGATACTTTTCAAAGCTAATGAGGGGTTTTGTCATCTCACACACACACACACACACACACACATTAGTTGAGCCCTTAATATTAGGAAGTCAGTGGGGAGGGAAATACGCTGAGAAATATTGCGGTCATGCTTCACCTAAACCTCCATCTCTGCCCTCACCGAGAAATCTGAGCTCATCACAACAACCATGAACCGTTTCCTTATTAGATTTTGATTGAATTACATTGAATACAGTCTCATTTGTATAAAATCATAATTCAGTGTGTTTACTTAAGGTCGTGGTGGGATGGAGCGATGGAATGCAAGTGCGTGCGCATGTGCTGCTTTTTGTGGAAATGAAACGCGTCTGTTTAATATGGAGGGTGCCCGCAGCTCCCTATGCATTGGGATAGAATATTTCATAAAGAAACTAATGACTAGTCAAATGTTCTTCTAAATATCAGAAGTGGCTTTGCCTTGCCTCAAGAGGACAAGAAGGCTGTGTTTTAAAGCCAAATCGGGAGCAGAGCATCACGGCTGTTAGAATACACAAAGTGCATGCTCACTTAAAACACAGACCAAAGTTCTGCATGCTCAATTCACTAGCTTTTTAGAGATTTTTTGGGTTTCACACACACATACAAACAAATCCTAGTTTGCTCAGTATGTTGCAACAAAGTGTTAGGTTTCTGTTCTTTTGTGGTCGCAAACCCTCAAAATGTAATACGCTCTCAAAGGTTAAATATGTCTTGTAATGCCTTTGCATAACTAGATGGTTTTGGTTTGCTCGCTCACTCTCTCCGTATTGCTCCAGCTCCCTCCCTCTGTCTTTTTTTCTCTTTTAAATGGTTTAACTGCCTCAAATTAATTCTGACGTTCCCATCCATAAAGTGTAAATAACTAGCTGGCCTAACAATAAATAAACAGAGAAATGAGAGTGCAAATACCACAGTGTCTGGGTCTGCTTTCAGACTTGTCCCCTATAAAGAGCTCAATGACTTTAATAAAGACTGCATTGGTGCTGACAGGTTATGCTTATGGTTACATACTTTATGGAGTTCACCGATTTATTACAATTGTAAAAATCACCTGTTGTATCAACCAGGGGCATAGGAATGATCTAAAACGGGGGTAGGGGTGATAAATCTCATCAGCCTCTCTTCAAAATAAAACCGTTTTAAAGAACTTAAGCATTAGGCCTAGTCAGGCATTTTTATGAACTTTTACAATTAGAACAAAGGTTGTTTGAGCACGAGAGATTACTGTGTTCATGGTCAGTGCTAACAATAAAAGGTCAGAGATTAAAAACTTGTTAAATGTTACCAAGTTGCAAATAGTTTTAATCTGTTTAACAGCATTAACCTATAATATTGTGTGTGTGTGTGTGTGTGTGTGTGTGTGTGTGTGTGTGTGTGTGTGTGTGTGTGTGTGTGTGTGTGTGTGTGTGTGTGTGTGTGTGTGTGTCAAAGTGCTGTCAAACGATTAATCGCACCCAAAATAAAAGTTATTGTTTACATAGCATGTGTGTATATCTATAAATATACACCCATGCATGTATATATTTAAGAAAAAATTTATATATAATATAAATTATATTAATATATACATGTAAATATTTTCAAGATATACACTGTATGTGTGTATAATTAATTATATATACATAATAAATATACACCGTATACACATACAATGTAAACAAAAACTTTTATTTTGGATGCGATTAATTGCGATTGATCGTTTGACAGC
The DNA here is from genome assembly GCA_027422405.1 of Ptychobarbus kaznakovi. NCBI lineage: Eukaryota > Metazoa > Chordata > Actinopteri > Cypriniformes > Cyprinidae > Ptychobarbus > Ptychobarbus kaznakovi. The sequence goes on along the minus strand of CM049808.1, from coordinate 13,273,175 downwards.
AATCAACCAATTGACCCTTCGCAAAGACCCTCCCCCTTCGTTACTGTTGCTAGCCATGCCGCTCTCATGCTACACATCATGTTCTCACACACACTGTAAAAAAAAAGTTGAGCCAACTTAAAATTATTAAGGCAACCAGCTTCAGCAGATTTTTGAGTTATCTGGGTTATTTTTGTAGGAGATTCTCAACGTATTGTTGTATAAATTAAAACAACAAGTTTTAAGTTGGCTCAACTTTTTTAAGTGCAGCGAAAAATACATTGTGGAGCAAAGATGACACTGACAACGTGACAACATTATTTCAACCACGGAAAGATTTCAATACACACTATTTTTCAAGTTTAAGTTCACCAAAGTTTACATACTCTCCTGTTTGATTTTCTTGTCGGACAAAACGGCGGATTTCTCGTTATGATTGGTTAGATCACCTGTAAGCAGGGCCGTCGCTATACTGGGCCCTATGCACTGAATTTTCTATGGGGCCCCCACAATGTATGAGGTGCGATCGTAAAATGTGAAATAACGTTTGGGGTGATAGGGCCTTCAATTGAAGTAAATAAATGAATAAATAACACAGGACAGAAACTATAGAGATTACTGAATTCAAGACAAATACAACAAACTTAATGCATTTTTGTCACATAGAAAAGCACTTGACAGTAAAGCATTGATTTTGAGCTAGACTGCTGGAAAGTTACTGCTAATAAATTCTGTCCTCATTTTGACACCCTCATGTCCTTCCAAACGACTTTATTCTGTTGAACACAAAATAAGATTTTGTAGAATGTTACCAAACCTTTTTGGTTACCCTTGATTTCTACTGTATGGACACAAAAATCTTGAATTTCTCAAATTATGTTCCACAGAACAAATAAATTCATAGTTTATTGAAAAAACATTTTACTTAAATTAAAATTCATTAGAACTGAACAACTAAAAAGAAGTATCCAGAGTTTAGCTAGTATTAGTAGGATGGTGGTCACAAGAAGTAAAACCACGGTCCTCATTACCATGGTTATATGGTTTTTAAAATAAATAATTAATAATAAACTATACAATTTGTAAAAAATAACAAAATAAACATGAAGAAACTACACAAACCAGCTTCGATGAAATTCAAATATCTTATTCCCCAATATGTAATAACAGTAACATTAATAAATACTTTTCTGCCAACACAGGCTATTTGTACAGTGTTAATAACTTCAAGTTAAAATACTATGGTGCTGAATTGACAAGCCTTTTCCAATATACCTCATTGTCGTGGCTGTTTTCAGCCAGTATCACTAACCTTTCTCATATCACACGACTGTATAACAATTCTGTGTCACATCTGAATGGATCAAGCGACTTGCGCTGTTTATCTCTTATAAATCGTGGCAGAAGCGCATCCAATGAACACTTTATTATCCCCCGAGGCCATGAGAGAGGATTTGTGAAGGGACTCAACTGACGTAGGTAACATGACAAATTTAGTACATCTGGATTACATTCATTCTACAAACATTCATACTATATAGACATTTTTTTTAACAGTCGTTGAGTAATTTAAAAGAAGTACTCACTCAGAGAGTGTGATGTTACCGTTTTTTGCCTTAGATTTGCCATTTTGCCGAAGCAACAAACCTGGCTGAAGCTTCAGATTGGTCCTAAAGGAAACATGTTTTTCAACAAATCGTTTAAATGAAGGATTCAGTGATTCATTCATGCAGACAGTGGCTGCACCTGAAAATGCATACATCTCTACTGTAGTAGGTGAAAAACAATGTGAAATGAGTACTATGTGCAAATTCACAATATTCACAAATACTTGGTGGGATTCTGAAGTGCGCAGAAAATGGACACATGAGGGCATGGAAGAGGATTTGTGAACAGCAGTAAAGTGAAATGACTGATGCTGTAGGTCGCATGACACAGAAGTGCACAAAAGTTCAGCCAGGTTCGGCCATAAGAGAACCTGGAGATTTGGTTTGGTCCTCACACTATAGGTCTTCACGGGTCCAAAAATTTGTACCCGAAGATACCCGTTAAATATGCTGAACGGAGCCGACCCGTATTTTATTTAAAAGTGGGACCCGAACCCGTGCAGACCCGAGAAATGCCTTAAATGTACTACCCGGACCCGACGTGGACCCGACCATTATTCGAAAGTTGGACCAGAACACGGGTGGGAAGACAGACCCAACTGCACCCGTCCCAATCGGCACATATTGCACAGCAAATACTATTAAGTCAATAAACAAGTTGCGAAAAAAACAACTTTTTGCCTTAACTACTGTTAGTAGCCCTCTCCCTGACTGCAATGCGTACAATCCTCTTTGCCAATAAATGTCCATCCATCTTAGGCTGTTCCTCTCTCTCGCCGACTGAAAGAGCCTTCTTAATCCACTCATTATTCCAACTTTAAAAGTCTAACGTTACTTGCTGTCACGGAGACAGATGACTAATGCAACTGCGCAGGTTTTTTTTCCCCATCTCGAGTCAAATTCGACTGTTACGTTTACCCTTTTGAACTACAATAACGTTACTTTTTTTGGTTGTAATAAAGACTCTGAGTGACGCTGATCTCTGGCAGGTGCGGTGTTCTCCGATCGACTCGGGTATTACACACAAAGTTAAAAAGACCCGGTACCCGAAGTAATAGATTGGGACCCGACCCGGACCTGGCTGACCATTTAAAATATAGACCCGAATCCGTACGGGTCGGGTCTCGGGTCCTCCGTGAAGACCTCTACTTCACACTGCACATAGTGTGACCCATTAAATATAACTATAAAAAAATATAATAATAGTGATCATAATAATATTGCACTTTATTTATTTAGTTTTTTTTGTAAACTAAACAAAATAATAAAGTGTGCTATTATATTTAAAAAGGGAGTATTAAATACAAATACAATTATTTTATAGTAAACTTAAAAATAAAATGCTAACATTTACTTTTTATTTTTAAATCTGAATTTTCACCATTTTCAAACTTAAAATCAGCAAGCTCTTATTTTGGTAGGTTGCCGGAAAGTAAGTATATGCGCTGCCGGGTTTAGCGCTGACAATTGAAGAGCATCAGTGAATTAAATGTTACAGTTTTGCATTGTGCTTTGAAAGTGCCAGCGTGTAGCCTAGATTTATGCTTTAGTTGAATATAAATCTTATACATTGCCATTTGCCAATAGTAATTTTGCATTAACCGCTGTCAAGCTTGTCGCAATGAGCATTCTGAACTTATTTACAACAGCGCACTTTTTATTTTGGTCATGCATGTGCACCTGTGTACCACTTATGTGCACCCCTGCAAATGTAGTACATTTGTATTAAATTCATACTATATACAACATACTTTTTGTAACGGACGAAAGATAACATTCAAAAGAAGTACCTACTACAAATCATTGACAATTAAATGACTCATTCATAAAAAAAATTAAAAGACAGTTACCTATGTAACTTACCTCGCTGCTGTAACAATGCAACTTGCAGAATGTATTATATTATTAAAGAAAAATGATGCCAGTTAATGAGTCTGATATGACAATGTGATAGTAACCTGATATAAGTGTATATAGCCTACTACGTATACATTACCTACCTCCCACACGCACACATCAAACACTTGGACACATAGAAGGTCTAGAGCAGCACAGACCTTCCCCTTTCTGGGTTCTAAACCTGCCTGGGAGGCTTGTGGCTCTGGACCAAGAATGATATTATCCTTGAATTTTCATCAGGATGTGTTCATCAAGCTCTCAGCACCCAACATGGGTGAGAGAAAGAGAGAGGAGGTCGAGACCCAGACGGAAAAAGACAGACAGAGGGAGTACAGCGGCAGGCCAACTGCTGATGATTATCAGATTTTTTTCTGCTCATATAGTGTTCGAGACTGTGTAATGGGAGCTTTTTGCTTTGGATTTTTACACAGCAGGAGAAGGTGGTGGTAACTGATCGGACCAGATATATCAAACTGCTGCCAATCATCCTTATGTGCCACAATCTTTTATGGTTTTTACGTATTTGATGTACTGCTGCTTAATTGTTTATAATGATATCTGTAAATCACATAATGGCAGCATGTCTAAATGTGCTCCATGTAATGTTATATTGAAGTTCCTTTGTTCTCGTGAAATCTAAAATAAACCCAGCGCTGTCAGCATGCACACAGGATTCTTAATATGAGGTCACGAAGCGTCCAGCCTCAATACACCAACCGCACGAATAAGCAGCCACTTCAAAAAAGGAACAGTATTACCTCTGAAAACAGTGCAACCTGAAAAGATAACAGCGTGCCAAAACACAGAGCCAGGCGACCCAGTAGATTACTAAACAAAACACGACACGCATACTTCACAGGCATTGATGTATTTTAGGAAACTGTCTTTAAAAGAAAAACGCTACTTAGGGAAAGAAAGGCGAGGTGGAAAAAAAATGAACCAACAGCTCAACACACAATTATTCTTCAAGACATTGTGTTTGCCAGCTTGAAAGACACTAATGCCATTCAGACTGGACACCGTAATGGCCTTAAGTATGTGTGGAAAGGCTGCTGTGAGTATACATTCTTTGACTTGTGCCCTAAATGTTTAAGGTAATTTGAAAAACACCGATTGAATCACTTTTAACAATCTCTAATGGGTGTAATTGTTGAACAGTTTATATTTTCCACAAGGCCCAATGATTTTAACAAATCATGTCTGTGGCTTATTTCTTTAAGTAGCCCCAACAGCACAACCTTCGGTGGCTGCTCAACTCCAGGCCAGTGTGAAAATCTTGGTTTAAATGAGGGACAGACTGTATTAAAGGTACCACAAAAGGGGTTTGGGCTTTTAATGAGAGGACATGTTGACGTCGAGGTAATGTCAGGAAAGTACAACTAAGGCAAAAAAACTACCTGCGTTTAATTTATCCCAGTTCATTACTCTTCGGTTCGCCATGTTGGAAACTGAGAAACATGGTTGGATCTCGTCTAGCCCGAACACATCCTGAAAGCTCCAGCGGTGTGGCATTTTGTTGAATAAAACATCTTGGTTTGTCATCAAACTTGTGTGTTGAACGTGGGGTTTGGGTTAGTTCTTCATAAACACTTCATTGTTTTTTATGCAGATGCTGTTGCGGCAAGTCAGCGAATAAAACACAAGTATGTTGCCCCAGCAGAAGAGGAAATAAAATAGTAATGAAGAACACTTGGGTTCCTTGCTCACGGGTTCAGTAAAAGATTTTCTGTCAGATTTTCTCTTTGCAAGTCAACCTGTGTCTTTAACTTGAAAATAAAGGTTCCAAAATGAGATTTTCACAGTGATGCTATAGTGTAGAAGAACAATTTTGGGTTCAGCAAAGAACCGTACAATGAACCGTTTTTAAAAGAACCATTTTTGTTTCAAAATTTTAATCCAGAACCTATTTTCTATAAATAGAACGTGTTGTGCAATGTTAAAGGGCTGTTCATAGAACCATAAATGCCAATGAAGAACCTTTATTTTTAAGAGTGTACTGTCAAATTATAGGTATTTAGTCATACCATAAGCAGGTTTTGGGTTCTCTCAGAGTTTTTCCTTGCCCACTGATGACCCATGCAGCTGCTTTGTGACAACTTGGTAGAAACTCTACAACTAAACCTGACTAGATCTTAAATAAGACACTTGGTCTGGCTGGCAGACACCCAAAGCACCAGGGCAGTTTACTGGTGAAGTGCATTTAAGGGTCATTACACTTTCAGTAAGGCTTCACAGGCACATGATCTCCACAAAATGAAGTACACCACAAAGTGATGTGACTACCTTCCCAGGGGCAAGTGGTTACCCTGGAAATGCCACTGTTAGAGTGAACCTGTGGGCACCCACATGTGGTAAAGCCCTGGTAGACAATAGACAGTAAGAGAAAAGACATCGTTTCAGTGGTCGTTAGTGGTCGAGCAGCACTGTCTTTTTCTCTCCATGGACTGCATTCACGAGGGGGGTGAGTCACTCAGCTGAGCCCCAGGAGTGTTTGTTCATTAAATAGGTAAAAATAGGCTACACCCAAATAAAAGAAACGCCAATTATACGGGGCGTAAGGAGCGCACATGTGCTTCCGAGTTTAGTCACTTCACCTCCAAACACTACCCTGGATAAACCCGAAAGACACAGTCAATGGCATTCAATGCGACGTGTTAGTCGTGTAATTTGGGAAAATGAGAGGGTACCAGACTCGCATCGATGCTCGTGAGGGAACTCACGCGAGCAGCGTTTCCTCGGCACGCAGGACGTCTCCAGATAAAGCATCGCACATGGCGTTGATGTAATTAATTTGTTTATATATTGGTTTATAGAGGTTCTTAAGCGAACTGGAATAGAAGTAATTGTAGACCTCGGTAACCATGTTTGGGAAATAATTAGGTCGTTCAATGAAGTGATTCCGCTTTCAAAATGTTAAGACAATTAAAATGAGGTCTCGATGGATTTTCTGTCCTAGCGGTAAGCGTTTTTGGTGAACGAGAGGAACCCAGACTTCCGCAAGGTCTCGTTATTACAGGGAATGAAACCAAATATGTTATTTTACGATAGCATGGGATTTGATATGATGTCTGATATGAAATAAAAATTAGATTACTTTAAGATAGTCAGAACATGCAATTTAACGATAACGATATCTAGAAATTGAGCAAGACAGTTATCAAATGCACAAATTATCAAATGCACAAATGTGTCCTTAGCAAAAACGTATTTTATATATGTGTATGTAGGCCTAGCATACTTGACATTAATTTAGTAGTGGATAGTAGTGGATTTATAAGCTAATTTGTCAAATATGTAATCAGTATAACACTAGTTATTTAATTACAGAGTCTATTCGTCTCCTCTCCCCACGCCTTAAATATACATGACTTATTTCTCCACTCGACTGCAATTTATCCATTAATTTGTCTCGCGTCAAATGTGTGACTCTTTTGCACATCAGGTGAAGCTGCTTCTGATAAACTGCGTCCAATCACACCAGCTCTGGCTGACTTGAGTAACTTTATACAACTCTCATGCAGTCGGCTGATGGAAGCGTTCCAGACGTGAACCCACACAAGGGAATACACTGTTGCACTGGATGTCTCCCGGTAGCCTCCCCCTGCAGCGCGGCGGAACCAGCATAAAACAATCACTGTATGTTCGCCGTCTGAGCCGCTTAGCTGGGAAACACGAGACGAGTCGTGTATTCATGTTTCCGGGCGCGCTCGAATAAAGCGCAGAGGCGAAAGCGGTTCGTGTGGTTTGCGCACAGGATCTTAGAGCGGAGAACATGTGAGAGGGGAATGGGACACTGGAAACTGGATTACACTTTACAGAAAGACGCAGAAGGGGTTACGTTCAGGTATGTTCATTCGGCCTATATTTTGCAAGTGTTTTCAGTTATGACTCCTAAATATTTTCGCTAAGCGAGTCGTGTCACATTCATTGAACTATGACAGGGATGTCATACAGTTTTTTGGTTCATTTCCATCGCGCACTATGGATTGCATAGAAGGTCCACACACGTCTCTCTCCATAGGGATGTACAAATAGATAAAAAGTACATAAAATATTTAATCGCGTCAAATAAAGTAGGCTAGATGAAAATAATGGCAAATATTTCTACATGTAAAATGACACGTTCTGTTCTAGTCGAATTAAATAGGCTATTTGTGCGTTACTGGTCGGTCAATGAGCTATTATAGACCTCCTTGTGTCAAACGGGCATTCTGAATACTTCTGATGTTATGCAAGTTTGCATAAATAAACTCTACAGAGGTTTAAAACATATCAGAGGCATCAGTTCCGTCAAATATTCCCCACCCGCGCCTGTCTCAGACTTGCGCGTAATTAGATTGGAGTGTTTTGTTTTGACTGGGGTGATCTTCTTTTAGCTTTTATAGGCTACATTAAAATTAAAACAGTTTTTACCCATAGAAAATGAAGTTTGTTTGAAATGTATGTATGGGGGAACTCACTGATGATAGTGAACATAAATGTCATCTTTTTCTGTTTCACAGGATTTTGACAAGGCGCAGCGGCTCCGTTGAGTAGGACGTCCCCGCGGCGGCCAGGGCGCTTTCAGCGGACACAAGGGGAAAGAAGGACTATATACCAAAGATGAACACAATTGTGTTTAATAAGTTAAGCAGCCAGGTTTTATTCGAAGAGAAGGCGAATGAGGTGGAAAGAAGCAGTCGAAATTATTTAGAGGTGATAGACGGACAGCATCCGGACCTGCTCGCCAGCAGCCCAGTCATCAAAGACAGCTCCGCTATCCGGCACAGGAGATCCGGGTATGTCACCAACTTCAGTGCCTTTATAAAATCCCCTGCAGGTTCGTGGACGTGTTTCCTACTTAAAAAAAATAATCCATAAAATACTCCAGAAATGAAGCAGATGCACTGTGTAATATTTTCATCATGTTTCGTTAAGTTAAATATTTGTTTCCATTAATTTCACTCGATTTTCTTAATCAGAAAACTCATTCGAAGTGGTCTAAAACAGAGCATTTTATCACTGCAGATTGTCACATTAACACCGCCAGTTTTAAAGGGTGGATTTTTTTCACAGTGATGATAACTTGTGCACATCATTTATTTTTCAGGACGGAATAATTAGCCTAATTATTCTGGTAAGATACTTAGCAGGGGGAAAAAACGAATATAATGATAGCCTGTTTAAGTAATCTGTGGTCATTTTACGCTGTTTATGCTTTTAACCGCGTGACAGCACGGAGAACCTTATTAAAGATAAACATCAAGTTGTTCAGTTTTAGAGCCAACGGTTAAAAGCAGTGGCACGTCCAACTGTTTGACTTTTCACAGTCTTTGTGTTTTCTTTCCATAGATTTGCGCTCAGTTGTGGTTAGAGAGCATGTGGTTTGGATTTACAGCCTGTTCGCCGCCTTCTTATCTAGGATACGTTGAGGTTTCAAAAAGAGAATTGCAGGAAATTAATATTCACAATTCAATTAAGTCGCTGTCGATGGTGCTGAATTAGCAGGGGCTTGTCGATGGGGTACATGAGGTCATTCGTGTTCGGTAGCAAATTTAAAACACGTCCAGGCCTGTTTCTAATAAATAAACTTTTCCTTCAACTCTATGTGTGGTCCAGTCAATCACGAATATTTTTGCAAGAAGAAACCATGTCATCCCTTATTTGACCCAGCCTCACCGCCCCTAGCTGTTTACCCCAACCTGTTTTCTATTTACAGACAACACAGTGCTTCATTATACGACTGCGATACACAGCGACACCGAACCTAAAAGCGCTGTCTTGTGAAAAACTTGTGCAAACATCCTCCGCTGCGGGTGCTTCTGGCTCGCGCTTGCTGAAGGTCCGTTTGCGCGTGTAAGCGGAGCCAATAGGATAACACTATAGCCGCGCTGCTGGCCTCAAGGGGAATATCACTGCTAATGAAAATTATTAATATAAATACAGAGGTGTGTGTCGCAGATATCGAGAACAGGCAGGGAAAGAAACTTCTTTAGGTTGTTAATACAGTTCTGGGTTACAAGGAAAATATTTGCTGAACATGAACCTTGGAGCGTTGGGGAAAATATGTTAAATGTGCAGTCAGGTTTTTGGAAGATAACAAGGTGATATAACAGCGCCATACTGACATCTACAGGTTTAAATAACCAGCTTCTGTTTTCTCTTGAAAATAAAGGTTCAGATTAGAAGCTACATGAGAGCATTTTACAGTTTTACAAATAACTTTAGTGTCTCTCTCTCACTCTCTCTCTCTCTCTCTCTCTCTCTCACTCTCTCTCACTCTCACTCTCACTCTCACTCTCTCTCTCTCTCTCTCTCTCTCTCACACACACACACACACACACACACACACACACACACACACACACACACACACACACACACACACACACACACACACACACACACACACACACACACACACACACACACACACACACACACACACACACACACTCTCTCTCTCTCTCTCTCTCTGGAGAACTACCTACTGAAACCAATGCGATGATCTGAAGAACCTGTATTTTGTTCCATTAAAGAACCTTTATTTTAAAAAGTGTGATAATTTACATGAATTGAGAACAAAAGTGACTGTTAGACTTTGTACACATTTTGTTGTGCTAATCTGCAGATTAGATTTTTTTCAAACGATTCCAGTCCCTAGAGAACTAGAGGAATACATGTGTCATTGAGCGGATGCTGAATTACATGCAGCTATTTCAGTGCACCGTTATTGTTTTTTGCAGACGGACTGTGAACTGATTTTAAATGAAAAACCCTCACTGAGAGAGTTAATTATAGCACGATGCTGGTTTTACAGAGCATGAGTATTAATTAGGCTCTCATGTAAGAATGTTTAACCCTTACAGAATCTCTTAAAATTGAACATAACATTTTAGATGTTTCCTTTTAAACATTGCTTGTATTTTTTATTTCCATTTTCAACAAAAATGTCTAAACATTTAGCTCGAGGTCATTGGTCTGCTCATTGAATGTCACTTTTAAATGAAGTTGGTGATTTCATATCGATAATCATAATAATAAACATTGAATTTATTCTAATTCTTCAATATATTTACAATATATTTTGTAGATAATTTTCCTGACATTTCTTAGTTATAAAACACCAAGGCAATATCGTTAAAATACTTTTCTCAGTGTGGAAAATATGTAATAAATCAATCCTTTGGAATTTCTCCTCATGAGTGCCCATTCTGAAGTCTTGTGTAATTGTCATGAGATTTATGTGGCTTGTGTCGGTTTGTTTTTCTCCACAGGTCCCGTCAGAACCCAGGAAAGGCACGGCATAAACGGCAAGCTCTGCAAGACATGGCCAGGCCTTTGAAACAGTGGCTCTACAAACATCGGGACAATCCGTACCCCACTAAAACAGAGAAAATCCTTCTTGCGCTTGGCTCACAAATGACACTTGTGCAGGTGAGTAAGTTCATTTTCCACAACTTTTCCATACACGTGCTACCAAGAGCTATAGTTCTTGACAGAAGGATTATTAAAACGACAGTTTTATTTTACACCGAGATGAAAATGCAGGTGTTCATTCCAAACGCAAGTTTCAACCAACTCAAGTTTACTCAAGTGAAGGTTTTCTTTTTATTGTTTAACCAATATATATATTAAAATTTAGAGACATTCAGGCCTGTGTTTAACTCTTCACATATGTGTTTTCCAGTCCGTGCTGAGTGTCAGTTTGTCAGTCTGTGTCTCTGTATATACATAAAGACATAAACATGTTCTCTAAATTTCTTAAGAATTGGCCCAGCCTGAAGATGCTACTCTGGATGACCCTACACATTTAATCTGGTTCTAATATTCATGTAAAGGACCAATTTGTTAAAAAAAATGTGAGCAGACAGCACTGCAATATGGGGAAAAAAGTCTTAGAAACCCAAAACTTGTGCTCAATTTCATTGAATAAATAATCTTACATGACTGAACAAATCTTGAACATCTCTAGACTTCAGAATACAAAAACTGGCCTCCGTTGACCTGCTTAAAGTGCAAAAACATGGCTTTTGCTTTTTGAGGACTTTATATAAAGCAGAGGTCAGGAAACTCAGAGCTTGAATAACATTTTTAAAGCACAATGCCTGTCATAAGTGGCTTGAAGTGTATCGGGCATGAAAAGTTTTCCTAGTTTAACATCTAATGGTCTCTGGTCTCTGTGAAATGGAGAAGGCTGGGTTAAATATTGTTTTTATAGCAAAAAGACAGACGTCGGGCAGAGGAAAAGGAATATTATTAGGTTAGAGTGGCAGAGGCCAGAATAAGCACCCAGGTCGTCATCGTCTCAGTTGAAGAAGACTTAATGTGATGTTACATTCACAGTGTTCCTGGGATATCTGCGTGTGGCATCAGGCCGGCTATTTTTAATAGTTTTCATAGTTTCCCAATAAATAAAGCAGTATATGGAGCTTTTAGTCCAAACACATATGTCGATGTATGGAAGACAGTAGTAGAGAAAAACTGAATCAATAATAAACATATGTTGTGTCTTTTATGAACATTCATAATTCCTTATATTTATTGGTCATTCTTTCCTCAGTACCATTCCAACACCCTCCCTCTTTTCTCAGGTGTCTAACTGGTTTGCCAATGCTCGACGGCGGCTGAAGAACACAGTTAGGCAGCCTGATTTGAGTTGGGCCCTTAGGATCAAACTCTACAACAAATATGTCCAGGGCAACGCGGAAAGACTGAGCGTCAGCAGCAATGACTCCTGCTCTGATGGTACGACACTCGCTCATGCTTGCACACACAGTCACACGTGTAAAAACAACTGAGCCTAATTACTCGTGCAGTGCCCTTATGGAGACCTACCAAAAACACACTCACATTCACAGAAGTGCCAAGGTGGAGTGTGATGCTGAAAGCAAGGATGTCAAAGACTAAATATAAGGTTTAACAATCTGTCACTGAAAAAAAATCATAATGATCAACCGTTGATTAGAAAATTGGTTGTCCACAATGTTTGTGGCACATTTAAAGGGACAGTTCACCCCAAAATAAAACTCCTGTCATGATCAAAAATTATTTTTTAAAATATGTCTATGTTTTTTGTGCATATAATAAAAGTAATTGGGCTCTAATGTTGGTTTGGACCTCACTGTCTTTTATTGTATGGACAAAAACAGTTGCAACATTCTTCAAAACATCTTCTTTTGTGTTCCACAGAGAGAACGGGTGATTAAGGTCATTGAGGGTGATTAAATGATTGCATAATTTACCTTTTTGGGTGAACTGTTTTACCAATGTAAAGTTTAACAATCAGTCATATTGATCAAGCACCAATAAACCACTCATATTTGTGGTTGTTATGGTCCAGGATGAAACACACACACACCAAAAGGAATAGTTCACACAAAAATTAGAATACTGTCTTGATTTACTCAGCTGTATGACTTTATTTCTTCTGTCAAACACAAACAAATCTTGAAAAAAATGGTTTTTGGTCGATACAATGAAAGTCAATGGGTCCAATACTGTTTCATTGTACTGTATGGACACAAACCGTTCTTTCTTAAGTCAGTTTCTTTATTCAACAGCACTTGAGAGTTTAAGTCAATTATTATAAATGTTTACAAGACAAAAGGTGTGCTGAAAACAACAAGGACAATTATTGAGATAAATAAGAGTAATGAAATATGATTTATTCTGTTTTTATTAGCCTTTCCCTTGGAATTGTATTAGTGATTAATGATCAGTATCTCTTATAGTTTTCCTTCTAGAGAGGTGAGGGTGAGTAAACTAATGAACTGTCCCTTTAAGAAGGTGCATACGCAGTCAGACATGTACAATATGTGTTGCACGGATATTGTAATAAACCCTATTCATCACTGCTTGAGTATATACACACAGTGCAAGCAAAACAGCTCTTTAAAACAAACAAGCACAAACAAATTCACCTATCCTGGTGCTAAATTTGTGTGTTGTGGTATTTATAAGAAACTGTTTGGGGTTTATTCAACATGTAGCTGAAACAGACCAGACAGGATGCTTAAACGCGGATGTTTTATTACAACGCAGTCAGTGCAACACTCCAAACATTTTTATAGCATCGTATAGCAGCCGAGCCATAAATCAGGGTTGGGGTATGTAGAGCGCAGCGCTCGTGTGTGCATCCTCCTCTGTGTTTAAGTTAACCGGACAGACGCGTAGGCTTACAGACAGTCATGCACACTGTGATTAACACACCACAACGGGGCGTCAGGACTCAACCACAAACACTCGCACACAATCTTGCGCTTACATGCACAAACACAAAAACATCCTAACTAGCTATCTAAAGTTTTCTCTTTTCCTTCTTTCTTTTACGCTCTAATTCACACGCTAAGGCGTTACAACTACAGGGATATTGTTGGCTGTCTAACAGACTGCATGTTTGTTGGCCGCATCGCTCAACATAAGCATCCGTACTCAATGAGACATTCAGTCAGAACACTTATCACCCCCCTGTGCTTAACAGTGACCTCCAAACACACTCTGTATTTGGTGCCTTGATTAGATGTCTTGGATGAGGACACACACGCTGTGGTTAGAAGAGGAATGCCCAGTCTGTGCCTCTCACATCTGTCTCATTCTACAAATAACTTCCTTTTTTTCACAGAAACTGTGTCAGCAGCCTAGCTTAACCTTTGACCTCAAATTCTGTCATTATCAAATCTAAACTTGTCATAGAATTTATGCACAGAACTTAAAATGAAAAAGTCACTCTTTTGAAAAGTGTATTGATAACTAGTAACTGTATGCAGTTTTATGCATTTAGCAGACGCTTTTATCCAAAGCGACTTACAGTGCATTCAGGTTATACATTTATTGTCAGTATGTGTGTTTCCTGGGAATTGAACCCTCGACCTTTGCGCTGCTAACGCAATGCTCTAACCACTGAGCCACAGGAACACATGGTGTATCGGTAAAAGTTTTGAAGCGCTATAAAAATTCAAAATTTATAGAGGAAAACATGTGTTTCTCTTGATCAGAACACACATTATGTTGAGTTAATAATACATTCTGATGACAATTAAGCTCTTTGACCCTCAATATTCAATGATTAGCTTCATAAAGAAATAAGAGAATAGCTGTACCCTTTTTATGTGTATTTCTTCTGATGTTGTGACCCGTTTTCTGTGAGATACACCCACATATTGTGAGCCGTTATTATACAAGTAGAACATCATGTAACATCATACAAGTTGTTTACTATGCATATGAAATGTCTAGTTGTTTAGAGGGAGCACTTTGTTGCACAGACGTTTCATCAGGTCTGTCGTTCCCGTGTCTGAGCTCAGTAATTATGTGCTACAGAAGATCTGAGCTTCACACATTTGAGTCAAGATAGAGCCTTGCAGTGAAATCCTAGCTCACTTAAGAGGCATTCACTCACGCAATCCTATCCCTGTATCCTAGGAAATATTGCGTTTGTGTGAACTCCAGTGTGTTTACCTTTGTTTCCTACATTATGGAATGGTTGTCAAGGTAGTATACAATACGGGTGCACTAAAGCAATCTTTAAAAAATGTTGACTTTTAGGATGTGGAATGAGCAATGTGTTTCTGATACGCTGGCAAAAAAAATTACAAAAGTAATTAGGCCTTCTTAAATGAGTAAATCAAAACCAACAAGGAATCCACACACCTAGTTATAAATGAAATTGCTGAAGTTTAAGTCAGTGATTATATAGATTTGATTAAGGACAAACATGTGATAAGGCAAAGTGTGTGCTGAAGACCACAAGGACAAATCAAGAGATAAATAGCAATGGTGGAACTGCAAGTGATAAATGGTCTAATTTTATTCTGCAACTAAAGTATTAACTTCTGTCACTTCTTGACATTAATGAAAATGTCAAAAGGGAGGAAACATTTTGGACTTTCCATTCTGTTGTCTTACAATCAATAGTAATGCCCTTGATAGTTTTCTTTCAAGAACAAACAAAGTCTCACGAATCATCCAGTAATAAAACATGTCAGTGTCTCTTATTTATATTCTTTAATGAATCACTGATGGGACTATAGGTGTCTGAGAAAATAATAAGAGATGAGTGATTGGGTGTTTTTTACAGCATGATCAACTGAACACGCTCTCTCCGAGGCTGAGATATGACATTGGAATGTCCAAAGAGTTTTTTTCCCCGTTGATGAGAAAGTTAATGCTTTTATTGGTTTTGTTACCAAAAAGCAGAGTGAAATCAGACGATTTATCACTTGCAGTTCTACCAAAAGTTATTTATCTCTTGAACTTGTCCTTGCGGTTTTCAGTATTTTGGCAAAAATAACAGACAAGTCCATACCGTGATTAATGAACATCATACGGTTGTTGCATTTACACTTCAGTCTAGAACAAAAGCCGCTACTGTGTGAAAGTAGATGAATCTATATATTCAAAGCAATCCATCGGTCCTAATAAAACTCTGTTTTACTACAATTCAAAAGTTTGGTCATTAAGATTTTTTTAAATTATTTATAAAGAAATCTCGTTTGCTCACCAAGGCTGCATTTATTTGATCCATAATACAAATAATAATATAAAAAACAATGTTATCACAATTTAAATAATTGTTTTCTATTTTAATCTGTTCTAAAATGTAATTTATTCCTGAGATGGCAAAGTGAAATTTTCAGTAGCCATTACTCCAGTCTTCAATGTCACATGATTCTTCACAAAGCATTCAAATATGATGATTTACTTCTCAATGTTTCTTAATATTTTTGGAAACCGTGATACATTTTATTTTACATTATTTGATTAAAAGAAAGTTCAAAAGAACAGCATTTAACACAGAAATATTTTTTTAACATGATACATTTCTTTACTGTCACTCCTGATTAATTTAAATGAAATAAAAATATAAATTTCTTAAAAAGAAAATTACCAAACCAACAAACTTTTGAACAGTGCCATTCTTATCCATCTGTCGTTTTTGTCTGTTCGCTTGCTTGATTAGTCTTGATTTTGTTCATTTTATCACATGCATATTTTAATCTTTTGTGAATATATTTGAATCTTGAACATTATTTTAGAGTTTTATTTTATTTTCATATTTTCTCAAATGATGGGATTCAAGGCTCAGAGGTTCAGCTCTCCTCTGCTTCAGCCTCTGTAGCAGCAATCAGTCTCTCAGCACTGAATTTGATCTGACACTCACTTGCAGTTGGGAGGCCCATGTTTTCAAGGAGTGTAATCCAGTCAAGAGTTTTCAATGTGCTGAAGGGGTCATGCAGAAGAGAAGGGTGATTCGATGAAAATGTGACCGTGTCGCTCCCTGCTGAGATGGCGTAAAGGGCAGGAGATAAAAATATTGACTTTTATAGTTCAGTTCTTTTTCTTTTGCAAATGTCTTCTCAAATGTGTATTGACTTATTTGCATGTATCCTGCATCACATCCAGATGGTGACCCAGCAGCACGGGCTCCAGGTCGTGGAGTTCAGCAAGCCAATGTACCAGAGCGTCATCAAGAAGGAAGGTGGCGCTGTGGGTGCAGGTCTTCCAGCCGCTGCAGACGCCTTATTGTCTGATGACTACGTGTCGCCACCTAAATACAAGAGCAGTCTGTTGCACCGTTACCTTAACGACTCGCTCCGCCACGTAATGGTGGCCAATGGCGTAATGGACGCACGGAGGAGGAACCACTCAGGCTCTTTCAGCTCTAATGAGTATGATGAAGACCTGCTGTCACCGTCTTCTTCTGAAGCAGAAGCCAACTTTATCTACAGAACTGGTGAGCTGCTGCCAGTCTTACATTCTTTCCTTGTCTGTGTGTCTTGAAGCATCTTGAAGCTGTTTCTTCAGTCCAGTATCAGCTGTGTTTTGGTCTATAAATGATTTTGGCTTCTTTTTCTACAACAAGGAGAGTCACAGAGGGGTCATATGTTTTCTCTATTCTACACATACACAGTTCTATAAATCAGTTCATTTCAACCTGACATTTGCAACTATTATGAAATATGTTTTTAATAGTATGAAGATACTAGAAAGTTAAAAAAATGCAGTTCAATAGTTCAAAGAATGTGCGCTTTTATATTAAGCTTTGTACTTTTGATAAAAAGTTTAAGGTCATGGAAGTTCAGATTTGAACTTGCAATGAAGCAGAACATACTGTACAGTAAACATAGTTCATCTGGTTTAGTCTCCAGCCCATTAACTATCAGTATTTCTTTAGTCAGTCAGACAATTATTCTCTCTCTTCAATCTTCATTCTCTCCTTATCTTCTTGGGGTGGGGGGGCTTCTTCAATATTACACACCTTTTCTCTCATCTCAACACAGCTTTGAGTTCATGTCCAACATCCACAAGAAACAAGAAGTCTTTTATCAAAAGGGAGTTTGTGAGGGAAAACGATGTTTGTGTGTTAATGCAAGTGTGGAAGTGTACATAAACTTTAGGGTTAAAGATGGCCTGTGTGTGTGTGTGTGTGTGTGTGTGTGTGTGTGTGTGTGTGTGTGTGTGTGTGTGTGTGTGTGTGTGTGTGTGTGTGTGTGTGTGTGTGTGTGTGTGTGTGTGTGTGTGTGTGTGTGTGTGTGTGTGTGTGTGTGTGTGTGTGTGTGTGTGTGTGTGTGTGTGTGTGTGTGTGTGTGTGTGTGTGTAACATAATTTTAGTCTCTGTCATGTCTGATGTTAGCCCAACTCTGACCTAAAGAATTTTCTCTTTAAGTCTCTTCTATGGACCCTTTTTACATTTCCGGGTTTCTCAGCAGCGGAAGTCGTCATAGTTGGGTTAACTTGAAGAGCAGTGAATGGGAGAGTACCACAAATATATTTTTTGCATCCCCATTTGCTCAAATAGCCAAATAAAAATGATACGATAGTGTTTTCACGACTTTCAATAAAAGGAAAAAAATAGAGAGCGACTGATAACGGCAGTCAGAAGAGCAAACGATGTCAAATTTACCGTCCCTCCCATAGACACTGTATTAGAAACACCCTCGCATTAGCGTAACATTTTTTTTGTAATTTGGATGCAAAGGTAATATAATACAAAGAATAATGTTATAAATGAATGTAAGTCGCTTTGGATAAAAGCGTCTGCTAAATGCATAAATGTAAATGTATAAATGTACATCAATTTTTTTTAAATACAAATATGAAAAACTTTTGAGGATGTACGATGCTGATGACCGTTAAACGCGTCATCACAGTCTTGTGAAAAGGGTCTATTGTGTATCTTAAACATAACCACATCTCACCTCATGGTAGAATAATACATACCGGAGGTCACTATAGAAGGTCTGAATGTCTCTTTAGGGGTTTTTAAATTCTGCAGAACTTTTGAGAGGTTTTAACACAACCTATGAAAGAGCATTAATATGTTGTTTTTTTATATAAATTTTTTTTAATGAGATTCAATGGGTTTTTGCAATATATACATTACTGTTAAAAAATGTGGGGGTCCATACATTTAATTATTATTAATTCAACAAGGAGACATTAATTTTTTTAAGAAATACTGCTTTTGAACTTTCTTTTGAAAAAAAAACAGATTTTTTTTTTTAAATCACAGTTTCCACAAAAATGCTAAGCAGCACAACTATATTTTAAACATTGAAAATAATGATATTAAAATGATTCCTGACACTTAATAAGTAATGAACTATTTCTGGCCATTTTCTACCAATTTTATCTTTGCAGCTGCTTCATAATGACTTTATCCACTTTCTAGAGCTTTCACCTAACCCAGCATTTCTCATTTATGCCAAAAAGCCAAGCTCTGCCAAAGTTTAGGCCTCTCTAAACTCGTCTGTTTAAGGTCAGCATTGGTTCGGAGTCTCTCGTTAGGAAGCGTCTGCAGTCCTCACAGTCAGCTGTGTTTGCTCCCATGTGCTGTTTAAGTCCTCCAGGTGTTTGTGATGTTATCGCAAATCTTTTAGACATTCCAAAATGACAAATTTGTTTCAGGAGAGTTCTGGCAATTATTTAAGCCCTGTTCATCATCATCTGGAAGCGTGTCAGCCTCTTTCGATCATTCATAGGAGATACTGTGTCTGCGACGAAGGCCTTCGAGTGCATGTGCTTGCTCTCTCTTCTCTTTGAGAAAGAGTTTCTTCAGGTCAGAACACTGCGTCTTTGTCCTGACAGGATTCATAACTGATAACATTGTTTGCTCTTCACTTCTTCGCTTGCATATTGTTGTTCACATCAAGCCTCCGGGATCTCTCCGTGCAGTCTTTGTTTTACTTTGTTTCTCATTTCATTTCGCCATTTCTTACTGACAAACATGGTTTGCATTATCTCGGGGCTGAGGAACAGAATGCTGGAATTCTCTTCAAACCCAAAAGCTGTTGCTAACTACTTTCTGGACCAATGTTTAAACTCCCTGTGCACTATGTGACGCAAGGCAGCTTATGTAGACACCTGCTGAGACAGACAGAGACAGACAGAGGGAAATACTTTTGGTGTATTTTGTTGCTTATTTCGGTTTTAATCGGTTCTTCCAAAACGCAGTTTTACTTTATGATAATATTTAAGAGTTTTGTGTTTTTTTCTCAGTTTTCATAATAAATACAATTTCCTGGCTAAGGATTCTGATGGCTTTCAGATAGATGAAGTGTCTGTTTGTCAGCTTGCAGATGAGAAGATCACACAGTAACATTTGCGAAACAATGAATAAGGGATCAATCAGAACAA
This sequence comes from Ptychobarbus kaznakovi, assembly GCA_027422405.1. Lineage (NCBI taxonomy): Eukaryota > Metazoa > Chordata > Actinopteri > Cypriniformes > Cyprinidae > Ptychobarbus > Ptychobarbus kaznakovi. The sequence continues at coordinate 13,253,073 of CM049808.1, read as the reverse complement.
AATACACCAATAAACTCTGAATTAAATTGATAATGAATTTGTCATTCAATCTTGTTGCTGGTTAAACAGGGTTTGTATCGTTTCCTCCTAAAATATCACTCTCTCTATTCCCCTGCTATTCTCTTTCTTTCCATTTTCTTTCTTTCTACATTCCAGAATATTTTCGTACAAATATTCCTCAAGTTTCAGACTAATACGGCGTGAGGTTGAAATTTTAGATCTGTGGTCTGTTTTCTTTTTTTAAAACAGCTGTCTGTCTGTCTCTGCACTGTGTTAGCCAAGACGCTAATGTTTTAGCTCAGACATCTTCAAACCAAAGTGGCATCTCAGAATGCACTGGTTAAATGTAGCTTAATGGAGCAAATTGGATCTAAAGGAGCTCTCTCTTCCTTTCTATCACTCCTCACTTGACGTTTCACAGATCAGACGTGGCAAAGGAGCCGTCAGGCCAGCAAAGCCTCTGATGGAAAACTAAAGAGGCCATTGTGTAAGAAAAATACGAAATAAAACGCAACGGGAACCCTGATGGGAGTTTCATTGAAAACAAGAAGTGAGAGAGTTCCAGGGTACATGCCAGGGATTTTATGTCAAATTGCACTTTAATGGGATATTTAATGGTAGGAATCTCGCTCAGTGTTTTCCCTGCATGCATGGTTCGGGCTTTAGGGCCGTCCTGTATGATATAGATCACTATGCCGCACTGTCAGAGTGGACGGGAGCTCGCAGTAAAGTGAGAGCATGCAGGAAAATATTTCTCAGAACTTTGTCTATTGCTTTAGATGTATTTTCACAGGTTGCATCAGGGGCTGGTGGAAAGTGAAAGTGCATCACGTGGGACATAAACTGGCTTCTGCACCATTTATTCTAGCGACATATTATTTGTCCTCTTATTGCTTTCAACAGACTGTGTGATCCAGTTATTGTAACTGATGTGTCATTTGAGGAGTTTATGAATATATTATGATATTATGCTTCAGTGAGCTGTGATGAAAGTGATATATATCTCAATACTTAAATCTAATTTGAGGGTTTTTGGTACTGCTATGCTGCCTATTAAATGCTGCCGTTCAAAACGTTTCGAGTACACACATATATATATATATATATATATATATTTTTTTAAATTAACTCTTTTATTCAAAAGGAAGCATTAAATGTAAAGGGCAATGATTCTCCTTCATTGCACCAGAATTATAAAGTAGAAATTCTTTATATGTTTGTAATCAGTAATTTGTGTAGACAAAAATACTACATACTCTTTTTCCAATTGTTTTGCTGTGCTTTAGTGCTCTGTGGGACATATTTCTTCGCAGAAACAAGAATGTCACCTGTGTTTTATGACATAAAAAGACATTATATTTCAAGGTCAGTGCACATTAAACAGAGGCAGGAGGCAGAAATATGTTAAATGAAAACAGAGAGGCTTGACAAGGCCACCGGGGCTTATAGGTGCCAGTCACTCATAAGAGTCCTGCAGAAACATTGGACTGAAGCCACCAAAAGAAAATGCTTTAAAAGTCATTGTCCAAGAAAAGTACAATCTCTCCAACTCAGAAACACTAGAGCAGATTTCAGGCCAACCTGACCGCGATCAGAGGCAGGTGGCATTCAATTCATCCAAGCCTAAACATGCACGTAAAGTCAGTCATTATTAATGTGCAGGGCCTGCTGTTCATCAGATGATTGACAGCCCTCTGTGTGTACAGCTGGAAATACACAGCACACTTTTATTGCTGTTTTTGCACAGTTGTATTACACATCCAACCACATACAGTACATAAAAACATTGAGAATCTGATGCCATTAAAAAGCTAGAAAGTCTCTCTTTCTCTCAAAGCACGACAGGCTTTGGCTAACATATTTTAGTGTGTTTGACAGTGACATACAGTGCAGGGGGAGGGATGTATAATTTAGAGAAACAGCCTGGCATAGATATGGCATTTAAAGAGTACATGCTGAACTGCTTGATTTACGGTAGCTAACTGCTCACTGACCACAGAGCAGCAGGACAATGACTGATCCAGCTCTGCTATACACATCTCAAATAGCAGAAAACACTTATGAAAACATCTCTATTTCATTTCGATCTTCAAAACTGTAATATTAAGCTTCACCGTTAGATTTTATGTTGTTTTAGTACACGCTCAGAAAAAAAGGTACAAAAGCTGTCACTGGAGCTGTACCCTTTAAAATAGTACTAATGTGTTCCACCCAAGTGACAGCTTTTGTACCTTATTTATTTATTATGAGAGTGTAGTAAATATTCTCATACATTACACAATTGTGAATATGTGTAGTTGAGGCATAACATGCCCATGGTCTACTATTTAAACTATTGGTTAAAATATAAATGAATTTATAAGGTAAATTGTATATTTTAGGTACTGTATATAATATAATGAATATAATATAATGCTGTTTAAAACCGTTTTAAAAGTATTTCATGTCAACTACCCCTTCGCACTCACAGGAACACCACGATTTCCTTCTCTTGGAGAGTTTTCTTCATTCTCCCACTCCATCGCTCACAAAACAGGGAGAGACGACTGGACAATCCTAAAGAAAGATTTACTTCAGACACTAGGTTAGTTGTCAGGATGGGGTCTCATCATCCATCATCAAAGAGAGAGAGGAGAGAATGTTGAGAGAAGTGAAAGGTGGAGAAAAGAGAGATGAAGGAAGGGAGTAGGAAAGGAAGAAAGGGGAGATGAGAGATGAGCTGGAAATTGGAAGATGAAAGCTGGAGTATTGTGAAAGAGAGTTAAAATAGTGGATAATGCACAATAAAAGCCACATAAAAAATAGATGAGGAAATATGCAACTCCTCTTGTTATAATGAGAGATATGAACAAATACAGAAACCTAGACAAGTGGATGCACTCATTATACTAAGGCACTCTACTAACTATTTAAGTATTTTCATGGCTTTTATAAATGGATTTTTACATTACTTTTTTACAGTGTAATAATTATAATACATAATCGTTGATAAAATACCTAATGCCTAATAATGGTAATTATTACCTAAATGCTAATAATATAATTAGCATTTTTATTAGAATTTTGTAGTATTCTCAGTAGGTTTATAAAAGGATCTTGGAGAGCAAGCAAGCATCCTCTTATTAGCATGAATAAATATCTTATTTTATTACAACATTCTTTATGTATCCAGACATTGTGAGATAAGTTTTCGTCCATCTTTTATAATTTAGTTTTTGGAGCCGTTTGTAACTTGAAAATGATTAATTTCAAAATGTATTCCAAAAATACAGTTCTTAGTGTCTCGGAACGGTTCTGTGTATAAACCGTTCTGAAGCTCAAGAGCAATATATTGTGATGAATTGCAAATAGCCCGAGGCACACTTGAAAAGTGAGTGCGTGTGGATTGTGGTGGCTTGTGTGGAGGAGCGGTGTAAACAGACACACACTGCTCTGGCTGCTTAGGTGTGAGAATAGATAGCAGACAGGAGGAAAGAAACAGTGAATGAATGGGAGGCTATTAGATGAGTGTGGAGAACCTAATGGCTTTAAACTGAAAGACTTTTAGAGCATCAGAAAGAGTAAAACAGGGCCTGTGCATATTTGTCTAACTTGGAAAGTAATGTTTTGTTGTAAGGGGGAAAACAAAAAGAGTCAGTTTCCCGAGAATAGATTAACAAATGAAAATAGAGACGAGAGAATCAAAGAGCGCATGTTAAAAAAGAAAGAATGTGCCTGTGAGCAAACCTTAGAAGGAGCATCATAGCAATTCATTTAACTATGTATTTTTGGATCAAGTCTGCAATCATTATTTAGTTCAGAAAACACTTTCAAACATTGTTATATTATATTCAATCAGTTTTTAGTTTTTTTCCTGAGGTTGCGGTCGAAAGCAAATCTGTATTCATCTCTGGGCAGAATTAACATACAAACTTGTAATGCGAGATCAAAACAAGCGTTTTCATTCTGCAAAATCATTTGCAATGATTGCTCAGTTTCTTGCTTTTAATGGTTTTTCCATTTTGTAATGACACTAAAGTTGAAGCAAAACTGAATATTATTGGAGCTGAAAAATGTTTTTGATGCGTTCTAGTGAGCCTTATCTACGTCTGATAGCACTTTAAGCAAATTCTTTCAGTATGAGCCTCTCTCTCTCTCTCATCTCTCCCTCTCTTTGTCCTTCTGTCTCTCTTCCTGACATACGTCAGAATGCAGATACTGTCTTGTAATACCTCAGTGGCGTGCTATGTCCTCTAGCTAGCGTGTTTGAAGTCTGTTTGTGGGACTTTTATAGGTAACGATAGGGTGAGAGATCAGAATCATTCGTCTAGCCATTAGCAAATAGCAGATCCACTCATCCGTGTCCAGAACAGGAAGCCAAGGGATGACCTCTCAGTCTTCTGAATGGTCAAGACTGGATTTTTTGAGAAAAAATATGTTAACACAAAGAGTGTTTCCTTCATCATGAAATTCATGGATGATTTCCTTCACCTAAAAATTGTCATCCTTTACTCACCCTCATGTTTCAAAACTGTATTGTTTTTTTTCTGAAGATAATTTCTTAAACTTGATTTCTTAAATTGGTGGTAGCCCAACATTTCAATATTTTAATACGTTTTAATTACCATTGACTTCAATCCTCTGAGCAAAAATATTTGAGAGAATTCTCATAAAATCTTCTTTTATGTTCCACAGAATAGAAAGTCAAGCAGGTTTGAAACGACATGAGGATGAATGAATGATAAAATAATTATCGTATCTCTTTAACAGATTAAATATTTGTACCCAGTAATTATTGCTGTTCAAAAGCACGCTGCATGTCATCCATTTATGTTAAATACTAAAAATGAATCAATTATCAATGTGAACAATTACACTGTTAATTATGAATTTTTTTTTACTATCAAATATATCATTACACAATAAACACTGCATTAAATAACTGTCATGTTCCTATAATAGATGAAATGCAGCTTCTCGCTGGATTTACGGTCAGAGTAGTGATGTGATTTTCCTTATATTCCGTATTTTAAAAGCTTTTAATGAATACAAAACACCTAAAAATAGCTACACATGAAACAATTGTTATGTTTAAGACCGTGAGTATAAAAATAATCTGACAGTGTCATTGTAATCACTATAATCCATCACTACTTAGGCCTAAAATAGCATATTATTAAATATAATGTTTGTTACTTAACACAATAAAACAACAGATGATTTTAATACAGGAGCAATTTTGCGCCCCATTTAAAACATCTGGGGCATTTGTGTCACTTTTGCATTTTTGCCTGATGCCCATAGTTAATTTGTGACTCTGGTGCAGACTGTTCTCTTATTTGGCTGGTAGAGAATGTGTTGTGGTGATTTGTGTTTACTCTGACTGATAGATACAAACTGAGGAGAAGATTTCACATATTTCATACACAGATGCCGAGGCTGTATGTGCCATTGGTGGCAGCTGCTTTATCTTGGCCATGATCGGACTGTCATTGTTTCTCATCTGCTGTGCAGACGTACTGAAATCCTAAAAATATGAAATAAAATCTGTCTTAAGATGAGCTTTACTGTTTATGAGAGGCCATGTGTCCATGAGGCTGAAATATGCTCACCCTGTTTACCTCCATACAGTATTGCCACTGTTTGGTTGCTCTTTCAAGCTCGCCAGTCAAATCCACAGCCCAGAACATGTCAGCACCCTCGACGCAGTTTGATCCATCACAGATTAATGTGCTGCGATTCAAAGGCTGAGGAAAGGAAGTCCAAAAGTGTCCAGACTGTTGTGTTTTTCACCACGGAGAGTTTTTAAATAATACGAGAAAATGTAATGTGCGAAGAATCACTATGATTCTTCATTCTTCTGTTGGGCCTCGTGCCTCTTCCAACCACCCCGACCAAGAAACAGAGGATATCGTGGATATTTATAGTGCAGCGATTACTGATAAACGTCAATGGAATGGAGAGAATGGAAGAACGGAGTCAGTAATAGGGCTGCTGTTTAAAGACGGCCATTACAAACCAAAAGTATGATCTGGGAAGGCAATGGGGAAACAAGAACCATGACATTAGGTTTAAAAACAACTGTGAACGTCAGAGACGAGTTGAAGAGAGAAACAGAACAGAAATGATCACAGGAAACAGTCTAAAAAATGGAAGCAAACCAAAAGACAAATTCCGAGCGTTTAAATGGATTTATCTAGAGTGTGACCAGAGGAGACAGACACTCGAAAGAAAGTCAACGAGATGGAGAGACGGAGTCGTTGTTGAACTGGGGAGGAGGAGGCAGTCATCCTGGACAGCTAGTGAGGGTAGAGCTGGCAGAGCAGAGACGACACATCCTGGACAGCTAGTGAGGGTAGAGCTGGCAGAGCAGAGACGACACATGTGCCAACTTCATTTTAACATCATTCACAGGCCTTCAGTGACATTATTAAAGAACAACGCTCATTTTTCTCAAGCACACTTTGGACGCCCAAAGTAAAAATGAGACACCAAGAACTGATGATGTCTGTCTGCTTTGGGCAAAACCAATTTTCCTGCCCTTTATTTGAAAGGCTGTGAAAGATGTGACTGATATTTTATAAACCAGTAAAAGCAGGCAGAGATTATGGTCATGGCTTTGGAAACAGCGAAGGCCTCTCCAGTTTCTCCATTTGTTGCATTATAAATGTGACAAATTCGTTGTCTGTTATTTTCTGATTATCTTGTTGATCTATAACCGCATCTCTTTGTTCTACATGCTGGGATGTTTCTCGACGGCAGTACGTGCCATGCTCAGTCACCACAGATTGACATTGACGTCTTTTCCATTCTCGTCTATGTGGCTCCGTAGCCAAAAAGTCATGACATCTTGCCCAGATTCCATTTGTCACTTCTCTTCACGAAGCTGATAGATGGATGATCAAAAGAAAAAATGAACGGACGGATAAAGGTATATTTCCATCCCCAGTCTGCTCTTGGCATGCCAACCATGATGCCATTCTGTCTCAGTTGTGATTGCTCATTGAGAGTTTGCACAGAAACAGACCTGTAATATTTTACCCAGTCATCCACACCGCCAATGTCCATTCAACCCCGCCTGTAGATTTTTCATTCTATATTCTGTACGAGTCATTAGCTACCCTTGAATTCAAGTTTTGTTAATAACACAAACTTTTGCAGTCAAGGGACAGAAAGATCAGCTTGCTCTCTGTATTAGTCAATGAGAAGGCCGTTTTCTTTCTTAAGAGTGTGTAATCTGCACCAGATACTAGTGATTACTGAGTACTGACAGTACAATACAGTACAGGACTGGTCTGATTAGGCTTTAATAGGTTGGCTGCAAGGTCTAGTATTATTTCTGCCTAAAGGATGAGCAGGGTTTGAGATAATTGGAGTTTTGTGTCTTAGTGAATTTTGATCATCCAGTGTTTATACTGTATTTGTGGATGTGTCTTTTTAAAGGAATGATTCACCAAAGAATTCTCATTATTTACTTACCCTCATGTCATTTTAAACATTTGTGACTTTCTTTCCTCTGTGGAACGCAAAAGTAGACTTTCAGAATTGTTTTTTTTTTGGCTTATTTTAATGAAAGTCCAGTGTTGTTTTGGACCAAACTGGCTTTCATTATATGCATAAAAAGAAACACTCTTTAAAATAGCTGCTTTCTTTAGAGGAAAGAAATTCATACAGGTTTAAATTATATGAAGGTGAGTAAACAATATCTAGTTAGATAGATAGATAGATAGATAGATAGATAGATAGATAGATAGATAGATAGATAGATAGATAGATAGATAGATAGATAGATAGATAGATAGATAGTAGGGGTGCAAAATTCACGGTTCGGTTCGATACGATACGATACAGTGGTGTCACAGTTCGGTATGTTTTCAATACAGCAAAAATAGAGAAATGCAGAGAAATTTCCTTGATTTTTACACATTTTTTATTTATTAAAACATTTTTTTTACTTTAAACAATGATGGAGCTATAGTCTGCTTGACCCATCTTCTGAGGTGTCTTCTTAGAGCATATAAAACCAAAAAATCTCCGGTTTGAAGTATTTCAGCTGATGTTGCCTACTATCATGTAGCAGATTAATCTTTTCCAATAAATTTAAATAGATTTTTTACATTTTATGGGCATTTTTTACCTTTATAAATATTATTTTTTTCTAAAAGTGTGCATCACCTTTTGAGTATTTTTTTTTTACATTTAATCAGTCAATAAGACATTTGGACTGTTACCAAGCAAACGGAGTCAGTATTGACAAAATTCATCTTTACAATGCAGAGGAAACTTAGAAGTTGCATCTGAATGGCATTTAGATACTTTTACACACTGTTTAATTCAGCTCAGAGGCATATGTAACGCTTTAACCTGCAGTACAAATGCATAAATAATGTTTTGATATTTTAAACATAAAACATTGGCAACTGATGTTTGAAATTAATAAAAAAAACATTAAAAGATACTTTAAATGTGAAAACTGCCAGCAGGTGGCAGCAAGTCACTGTTAACTCAGTTGACTCACTTGAGTCATTGCGATTGAACCGAATCATTTAACGGGTGATTCATTCAGGAACGAAACACCGTCATTGCTCAGAGACACAAAACAGAGATGTGGCTGCATTTGGATTTATTTTTGTTGCCGAAATGGAGCAAAAACAGGCAATATGCCATCTAAAACATAAGTCTATTAATTAACTTCTTGCTTATTGAACTGTTGTAAAACGTCACTCTTCTGTGATATTAATTAACTATATGAAAGTATGTAAATATATACACTTTCTGCCCCCATATCTTGAAATTTGTGATCCTTTTAAATATATTTTAATAGACTGAACCATGCAGTGAAAGAACGCACCCCCTTGTGCACAAGCACTAATCTAACCTAATAGGATATATGCTGTAATAGGATTAGTCCAACAAACTAATTTCGGTTTGTAATGCGTACCGAAAGCCTCGTACCGAACGGTTCAATACGAATACATGTATCGTTACACATCGTTACAGCTGACTGGCTTCTACTGAAGCAAGCAAGCCAATGATTCTTCAGTCTTTGCAACAAGTCTCTCTGAAACCCTCCACCTCCCCCAGCTCCACCTGTCTAGATCTGCAATGGGGATTTATGTCTATTCATGCAGCAGCAGCATATCTTACATGCTCATAGCAGGCGCAACGTACAAGGCAAATCTAATTTTCCAAGACCAAATAAATTAACATTGTCATATCCAACATGCCATTATTTGCCTGTGTAGTTGAAAGCAGTTTGTGCAGTAGCCATACATCTGCTGCAGGTGTTTGCTGGTCTGACATCTCTCAGTATCTTGCAGAGATATAGACATTTTTAGCACTTCTTTCCGTTCTGCTCTTTCTCTTCCCATTTCCTGGGGTGATTGTTAGTATACTGGGGTATTTTCAACACATCAGGCCTCTTTAGCAGCATTTTTATGGAGTATCACAAAAGTCCCCCAACACACAGACCCGTTCAGTAGCAAAGAGCACTGCAAAAACGGATTAAAATACACCAGAAAAATAGTAACATCTAGCACATTTTGATTTATAGAGGATTTCTAATTTCTTTGGCGCAGCCATTGTTTTTAAAAATCTGAGTTTTAGATGTTTTAGGCAGCAGCATTTGGAAATTGCACTGGGTCTGCATCCAATTTTCAACAAGAGTTTCCCTGGGGAGAGAGCGGAGTCACAGTCTGCTCCCAAAAGAGGGTCGCTTAATGCACCGTGCAGACAAGCCCCCTTAGCACTGCTGGACACATCACATCAGCATGAGTGACAGACATCAGCATCTGTATAGAGTTCAAAGGTTTTCTTTTATTCTTTTTTTAAATATTTGTTATTTATTTATTTATTTAAATACCTTATGATGATGAAGGCTACATTTATTTAAACAAAAATACAGTAAAAGTTCCAGTCTTCAGTGTCACATGATCCTTCAAAAATCATTCTAATATGCTGATTTGGTGTGAATTATTATAAATGTTAAAAACAATTCAAATGTAATGTGCTGCATAATATGCATAATATTGTGTACATTTTAATAAATTGTTTAGGATGAAACTGAATTATGATAAATACAGTTCAATTGTTAGTTATTTTTATTTTTTTATATTTCAAACATTTAAGTATTTCTTTCATATGGCACCAAACATTTTTATTTATATATACACTCACTGGCCACTTTATTAGGTACACCTTGCTTGTACTGGGTTGGACCCGCTTTTGCCTTCAGAACTGCCTTAATTCAACAAGGTGTTGGAAACATTCCTCAGAGATTTTGGTCCATATTGACATGATAGCATCACGCAGTTGCTGCAGATTTGTCGGCTGCACATCCATGATGCGAATCTCCCGTTCCACCACATCCCAAAGGTGCTCTATTGGATTGAGATCTGGTGACTGTGGAGGCCATTTGAGTAAAGTGAACTCATTGTCATGTTCAAGAAACCAGTCTGAGATGATTTGAGCTTTGTGACATGGTGCATTATCCTGCTGGAAGTAGCCATCAGAAGATGGGTACACTGTAGTCATAAAGGGATGGACATGGTCAGCAACAATACTCAGGTGGGCTGTGGCGTTTAAACGATGCTCAATTGGTACTAAGGGGCCCAAAGTGTGCCAAGAAAATATCCCCACACCATTACACCACCACCAGCATGAACCGTTGAGACAAGGCAGGATGGATCCATGCTTTCATGTTCTTTATGCCAAATTCTGACCCTACCATCTGAATGTCGCAGCAGAAATCGAGACTCATCAGACCAGGCAACGTTTTTCCAATCTTCTATTGTCCAATTTTGGTGAGCCTGTGTGAATTGTAGCCTCCGTTTCCTGTTCTTAGCTGACAGGAGCGGCACCCGGTGTGGTCTTCTGCTGCTGTAGCCCATCTGCTTCAGGGTTCGACGTGTTGTGCGTTCAGAGATGGTATTCTGCATACCTTGGTTGTAACGAGTGGTTATTTGAGTTACTGTTGCCTTTCTATCATCTCTAACCAGTCTGCCCATTCTCCTCTGACCTCTGACATCAACAAGGCATTTTCGTCCACACAACTGCCGCTCACTGGATATTTTCTCTTTTTTCTGACCATTCTCTGTAAACCCTAGAGATGGTTGTGCGTGAAAATCCCAGTAGATCAGCAGTTTTTGAAATACTCAGACCAGCCCGTCTGGCACCAACAACCATTCCACGTTCAAAGTCACTTAAATCCCCTTTCTTCCCCATTCTGATGCTCGGTTTGAACTTCAGCAAGTCGTCTTCACCACATCTAGATGCCTAAATGCATTGAGTTGCTGCCATGTGATTGGCTGATTAGCAATTTGTGTTACCAAGCAATTGAACAGGTGTACCTAATAAAGTGGCCGGTGAGTGTATATAATATTCTCTCTCTCTCTCTCTCTCTCTCTCTATATATATATATATATATATATACTTTAAAAAAATTCAAAGGTTTACGCCTTTTTTCTTATTAAAATCTCAACACAACAGATACACCGCCTAGACATGCTTGACCTTAAGCCCTAGAAATATCAGAATGACTTCATCATGCAAGACGTATTGAAGTCATTGCATATTGTATTTCTGAACAATAACTGACGCAGGAAAAAATGTCATGACATTAGCCATTTCTCTTCATTTTCTTTCTTCTGTTTTCCAGATTCCATCTGTGTTTCTATTCTAGTGGCTTCATCTTTTGCCCTCCCTCTCTTTCTTTTCTTCTATTCCTGACCATCAAGAGATTCATGTTATTTAGTAGATTAGATAGCATTACCGGTCATCATTTAAGAGTGAGGAATGGGAGAATGTTGTTGTCTTAATTTGTTAGGCTAGTGGTTGTCAATAGAAACCAGCCGTACAACCGCCAAGAGAGTAAACTGAGCTACTGTCACTGTGGTGATAATTTCAGAAAAAAGCAGAAGCTCTATCACACAATCTGAATCCTGTCCAAATCAAATTCATATTCAGTCCTGGAGCTGTTTTTTTTAGGAAACCAAACCTGGATTTTCACAGTAGCAGTTTCTAAGCAGTCTATGTTGTTTGTATTTATCATCATATTCATACCGTTGATAAATGAGCTTGTCCAAGACAGAACAGACAGTTACGAGACTGAGAAAAGAGCAAACTTGGAAGAGCTGAATGCTGGGGGAAAAACAGTGTAATAATTTCAACGTTTAATGGCATGTGCAGCGAAGGACTGAATATCTGCTTTTGACAAAAAAACAGATCTAGATGTGTTGTTTGTATCAAGTGCAATGAGAACAGCAAATCACAAAGCCCTCTGAAAGCAAAAGCTTATCTACAATAGAGAACAGACAACCACCACAACCAAATCCTGTATATATAGAGAGATACAGAATGAGAAAGTGACCCTGACACAAATACAGTCGAAGAAAATAAAAGACATTAAATATTGTGACAGGAACATTATGGGATCATTGGGAAAAATACTGAGAGAAATCAAACTCAGACTGGATGAATTAGGTGAGATTTCCCGACGGAGAATCTCTAATCGTTCCATCTTTACATTAACTACTTGTTTCGCAATCACACACTCCGCTTTGGTTAATTGAACCCCAAACACATCTGTGAGTTTCGAGAGGAGAAGCTCACTCTTATTCTGACTAACACACTCATTAATCTCAGCTGTGTAAAACTATTACTGAACACGCCGAGCACAACAGGATATTTCCCAATCAGCCTCACGCCAGCCTCAGGCGGTAATGCTGGCCTTTCCTCAACACCCAGTTACCATTCAGCGCACATGTGATCGGGTTTTAAGGAAAAACAAGTTTAACACGGGCTCAGACGAGCCGTTGGGGATGATTAGGTGCTGTTTGGCCCTGCAGGTGTTCAGGCAGAGCTCCAATGTCCGTTCCGGATCCAAGGGGTGTGTGTGAGCACAAGGTTTGGGATGGGATGAGGGGAACGCATGAGAAGCGCTGCCTCAGGGGGAGAACCGAGACATCCGGAATAAAGGCATGGTGTTTAACTCACCGAACTAACGCTACCCTGATCTGGATTTAGAGTGCCTGTAAAAGTCATTCTAGATGAAAGTGTGAGGCATGTTAAACCATAACTGTCATGTTCAGTAAGAAATCAGCCTTCCACAATACCATACCTCTCTTTACAATCATTTTACAAGATTGCAGGGTTATGTGTGTGCATTAAGAGGAAAAAAGGACATGCTTGTTGTTTGGGGCAGATTGTACATGCAATTCAAGACTAGCAGTCTCATAATTTATTATAGATTTAATATTGAATGCTGAAATCACTTGGATGCATCGGATCTGTCTAATTTTGATCAGTCTTGATAATGAAATGCATTTAGGGAACAAAAGTTTCCTTTTGTCAATGTACAGTACATTATTTTTGTGCACTAATATGAATATGAATTAGAATGTACCGAAAGATTTCTTGAATAAACTGTGCATTTGTGATACAGAAAGATTCCTTTGTTGACAAAATTAGGCTTCCTTAAAAGAGAAATAAAGTGCAATTCTGAGGAATAAAATTATAAACATGAGATTGCAAGAAATATAGATAAATATGGTGCTATAAACCCGCAATTCTGAGAACGTCGGAATTGTAAGCGAGATATAAAATCACAATTCAAAGAAAAAAGTCGTAATTATGAGATGAAATTCGCAGAATTCTGAATTTACAAGACGTTAAATGAAAATTGCAAGACACAAACTAAGAATTGCTACATATTGTTATAAACCCACAATTCTGAGAAAGGAAGAAATTGCTAAATATAAAATCAGAAGTGAAGAAATTAAGTCTGAATTCTAAGATATAAAAATCACAATTCGAAAAAAATAATTGTGAGATGTTACCTTAAATTGCAAGATATAAATTGGAATTTCAAGAAATGAATATATTTCTAAATTAACAGTCAATTAACTTTTTTATTCTGTGGTAGAAACATGAGAAAAACTAAAAATGCTGTTAATTGAATGCATCAACTAAATATATAAATCAACTAAACAAGTTAACTAAAGTAAATATTTTATATTTACCATTTAATATTTGGGATTTCATAAAATGAATTATTTCATTTTTACTATAACATACAATTAAATCATATGTGTTATATGCAAAAATGTATACATTTAGCAGACGCTTTTATCCAAAGCAACTTGCAGTGCATTCAGGCTATACATATTTTGGTCAGTACATGTGTTTCCTGGGAATCGAACCCATAACCTTTGCGCTGCTAACGCAATGCTCTACCACTGAGCCACAGGAACACATAGTTCCTGTATAGTTTGTCAGTACTGTACACACCCTTGTGCATGCGAGTGTGCGTGTGTGGTAGAGGAACTGGTGATTATCATTAAGTAATTAGCCTTAAGTGTGTTGCTGACCTCTGCATTAAACAAATAACACATTATCATTGTGCCAAGCATCTGGATATGGAAGATTCCACCATTCACAGAGTAAATGGAAACATGCCTTTACAGTCCCAGTTAGTGAAGCATCTCTCTGCATTCACACAAGTAGCACAGATCCACACATAAACAAGTCCTCTGAATGTTTACTTTCAGTCCTACTCTGACTTTTCACATCTGCCAGCATTAAGATACAGTGTTATGATATTGACACTGGGTTTATCCTGTGCTTGTATTTACAGAGACCTTGGAGCACGGATCAAATCAATCTGACAGGTGCGTATAACCAGAACTGCCACGCATATAAAAAATACCCTTCACATTATTTCAAACTTTTGGTTTCAGATTTAGTATGCAAGAATGACTTTGAATCTGACTGACTTTGACTGAGCATCTTTCAGTAACAGGTCTTTTGTACATTAACAGAAGCATGCAGAGGGAGAAGGGACAGAGGAAAAATGAGACATACTGGAGGGAGATCAACGCGGCCATGGCCCTCACTAACCTGGCTCAACCCAAGGACACGGCCACCGCCACCACCACCAGCTGCATCATCCAGAAATCCTCACACATAGCTGAAATCAAGACTGTTAAAGTGCCTATCCTGCACAAATACTAATGCGCAGAAGATCCCGCTCTTCTACTTTTGGAATTCAGTTGTTTTGAATATTGTTTATTACTTTGTGGTACTGATAAAGAATGCATTTTTGGGTTCGTTTGTTTTTATTGTTATTATGAGTACAATGAAGTGCCCTGAAATGCAGTACGTGTTTAATTCACCGATTTGTGCATTTCCTTTTGGTCGCACAAGCTTTTTTGATAAGTGTTGATGAGTAACGACAGTATTTCTGAACGAAACACTTTTGCAATGTTAACTTATTTTGATATTAATCAGAAATTTGTATTGTATCGCACCAAAGTGCCTTCATGCATCTCAAAGGAGAGATTAGCGAGAATGTACAGTTCATGTCGTCTCTGAATGAAATAAAACGGTTGAAACGACAGGAGGAGTGTGTAAGCGCACTCTTCTCGCAGCCTACAGGAGCTGATGACCTTAACATGAAATCAGCACAAGTCACAAAGACATGCACGTGAACCTAAGGCCATTTCTGCATGTTTTGTCTTAAAATCTCATGTGGCTGTGACTACGACATTGTTTTGTCTCTAAAATGGAAAACTTCAACTGTCACCTGCCAACAATAGCCGTGAGCCGAGAGATAAGTCCAGTCAGCCAACATCAGATTCCAGGCCTTTAATCCCAGCTAACAAGCAACGTTCTCCAAACTTTGGCAACAAACGTTCTTACAGTATTTTTGAAAGCACGTTTGTTCATTTATGTGGTCTTTAATAACATTAGCACAAAAACGTTATTTATACATGGAATGTTTCATTTCTGAACAGTTCTAGTCGGATGTTCAGGTTTTATACGTTACTACTTGCTGCAAAACGTTCAGAGAACATTTCTGTAATGTTGGCCAAATTGCAATGTTCCTTTAACGTTTGCATAACCAAAAACTGACTTAAAACATATTTTAAAAACTGGATGTTTTGATTGTTCAGAGAACAATTTTTAATGTAATGTTCTTAGAACACGTTTCTGTTAGCTGGGTTAGTCTCTGCTTCCTCTCATACACTCTCAGTTCTGCACATTTCTCAGACAAACAATGAGAAAGAGAGAGACAGAGTTCAAGGTTTGGTCTGTATCTGTTTGAGACGAGGACTGTGACCCAAAGGGATATTTATGAATCCATTATCAGTGCTAAACCCAATGTGTTGCCTTCTCACGTTTCTACTCTGAACAAGGTACTTCAGTGGAAGCAGTAAATGATTTGGCCAGTCGTGTTTTACCCCCTTTTCTCTCTCAGATGGTTAGAATCACTCTCAAATTGCTGTTTACAAGAAGTACGAGAGACTTCAATGTTAAAAAAAGAAAAGAAAGAAAAAACAAACCGTAGCAGTATTACCACATCTCTGATTCCGTGAACGTCCAAACGTTTTTGCAATCTCCTTTTGTTTGTTCTGCGGTTTTATCTCTTTTAGTTGTTTTTTTTCCCTTTGGTTCAACCAAGCTGTGTTGGTCTTGTATTGTCAAAATGGAAAGTAATTATGTTCTATGCTATGTTATGGACGCCAAGTATGTAATTTAGAGAATTAAAAGCCACTTTTGAAGTGAGCGAGGTAACACTATCTTATGTTGGTTATCTTTATTATTATTTGTTTGCTTGTGGGGAGAAGGCCAAAGAGACTTTACAAAGTTGCATGCACTTATCTGACTACACCCTCCTGCCTTTTTTCAGAATTAAAAATAATACTCACAAACACCCACTGATACAACCCCCCCCCCCCCCCCCCATTGAAAGCATCAATCTGAGTTTTACTAAATCCGTTTTTTTTTATTCCCTTGCACACCCAGCTCTAGAGGAACAGACAAACAGCTATTTTGTGAACACTTTAGAACATTTCAAATTATTAAAGACTGTAAAAACAAATTGTAATAATAGTCTGATTTTTTTTATTAAGTTATATACTTTTTTATTTTAGAGACTGGATGTTTATCCAATGAAGGAATGCATAATATCTCATTTATTCTCTGATTTTCTTTTAATGTTCAGTTTTACGCCAGGAACCTTGTTTACTTCAACGGAACATTAAATAAAAAAGTGTTTTTGATGACAAGATGTTGCTTTGCGTTTCATCATTAGCATTTGCTTTCTGCACAATCCTCTGAAATCCTTCTTCATATAAAACCTGATCAGAGATATAATCGGTAACATTTAAACATAGGGTATCCATTAGAGTTTTAACTTCAGTTTCTTTATTTATACATTCCTAACAGAATTGTTGGGATGAATAATTCACACTGCACGGAGACAGACAAATGAAATTTCACTAATTTGTCTCTGTGGCTTGACCGGAGTTCAGATGACGAGCTTCTCCTTTCTTTTTAAGCTTCTGCATCTTTTAGAAAGCCGTCTTGTTAACTTTGCCAGAGGCAGAGAGCTTGTTTGCCTTCACGCTGGTTTCAGCCCAGTAAATACAAAAACACCACACAGCACAAACAGAGCTGGAAATGGAAGATGAGAATGGAAGCCTGTGTGATCTTGTGTTTCCTTAAGGGTTTAATCCTGAACAAATCCTGGGAATGGACACATAGTGCTCGCTGTGCTATTTACTGTGTACAGCACAAAGAGCCATGAAGCTGCGCTCTTCATTTAGCTAAACAAATCGTCAGTTAAGGCCTCTGCCGTCTAAACAAAGTGAAGTATTAATGTGCATTTCATTTACAATAGAAAGTTATTCTTGAGCTGATCCTCAAACCTTGACAAAAGCATCAGGCTAGATGCGAAAACCCATTTTCTGCTTTTTAGGTCTCAAACTAAAGCATCTATCCATATATACTCTCACAAACACATATACAGTGGCCCAAAAATGTATTTATAAACTCAAGTCAACAAAAATCGTCATTGCTTGCGAAAAAATTTAAGTTTAGTCTGGAATGACTTGAGATATTTTGCATTTGCAATGTGCACTTTTTAAAAATAAAATTTTATTTAGCTAGACATTTATATGAATGAGTGAATGAATCAAAGAATGAATGATGCATTTATAAAGCGCTTTATTGTGTATCGCTGTACACCCAAAGCGCTTTACAATCATGTGTGGGGGGGGGGGTCTCTCCTCAACCACCACCAGTGTGCAGCATCCACTTGGATGATGCGACGGTTGCCACAAGACAACGGCGCCAGTGCGCTCACCACACACCAGCTACAGGTGGAGAGGAGAGAGAGTCATAGAGCCAATCAAGTGTACGCGCTCACCACACACCAGCTACAGGTGGAGAGGAGAGAGAGTCATAGAGCCAATCAAGTGGATGTGGATTATTAGGAGGCCAGGATTGACAAAGGCCAGTGGAGGGAATTTGGCCAGGACACCGGGGTTACACCCCTACTCTTTACGAGAAGTGCCATGGGATTTTTAATGACCACAGAGAGTCATATGTTTTTAAAACAAAGCGAGAAACACTTTTTCCAAACACTTTTTGTGGCCACATACAATGCCCATACACTCTTGCTAACCTTGTTGTCAATGAACAGTCTAAAAAAACATACAAAAGAACATCAACACGAGAGAGAATATCAACAATGAATGAACGATGAATAAAAAAAAAACTGAGCCACCAAGATTTCCTGACTGTTTAGCCTCCAATCTCTGTCCTGATTTATCTCGCTCATCTACTCCAACATCCCCTTTCACGTTAATGGTCCTAGCATGCTGCTTGGCCTGGTTCTAATAATGTGCAATCCATGGTTAAACATGTCAGTCAGGCAGAATGTGTGTGAGGCATGAGGAACAGAATAAGAGAGAGTGAAAGAGCTTCAGCCTTTATTTTTAGTATTTAATACACATAAACAAGGATGTAAAACTTCCCTGAGGTATTGTTATACTATTATATTATAGTATTATAAATATAATGGGATGCTGATGGACTGAAAAACATTGAGGGGAGGATGGTTTTCAGATCACATCATGATCAGACCTTCACTATAAAGGCCACTGGCACAAATCAAGTCCTCCTGTCTCTCTTTAGCTCTCTCTGTCCTACTATTGTCTCTCCTCTGTTGCCCGGTTTCTCTCTAAGCAGGCTGGCAAAGACCAGCGCTCTGAGCAGAACTTTCCATCGAGGCCATTTGCTGAAATGTTTGAGCAGGTTTTGTGGATCTCACCCATTATCTAGCTGAACAGGTTGGGATGCTGGGCCGGCCAGCTGTGTGACAGACTCCAGACGTCTCTCCACCCTTCTCATCAGACACCGGATCCAAGTTGCTGTCAAACACTACACACACACACACACACATCCTGAGCACAAATAAATCCCAAAAATCATCTGAACAAGGAAAAAGTGCTTCAGTCATATGAAGAAATTTGACCCATGTCCCATATTGGAATAATTAGTTACTTTGCCTCGATGGTCTGTGGGTTCATTAATTATGAATTGCCTGTATGGAGACATGGATACAGAGTCCAGAACCTGAGCACTGATTAGCCACTGGGTCAGATACTATTCCAACCCTATACTCATTATAAATGTACATTTATTACATATTTTGTCCATTATGCACAACAAAGAAAATTCGTATTTATATATAAATGAGTATATATATATATATATATATATATATGATTTATGTATGTATATTCATGTATATGTGTGTATATATACACAGCACACGCACATATACAATGTTAACACAAAATTGTTATTTTGGATGCAATTAATTGCGATTAATTGATTTGAAAGCCCTATTACAAAGACATTATTTATCCTACAGGGGGCAGGATAATCTCTCATTTCATTTAATTAATCTATAATAAATTAATAATTAAATGTATTGTTATAAAATATGATAAAACCTTCAATTTAAACAGTTACGCTAGAATACATAACTCCTTTTAATAAATCATATACTTTTTGCATGTCTGTGCTACTCCATTTGTTATAATATAAACTACTTTTAAAAAATGAGTAAGGTAACATAATCAAAGAATAACATGCATCATGGTTTCCACAAAAATATTAAACAGCAATTTTCATCAGAATGATTTCTGAAGGATCATGTGACACTGAAGACTGGGAAAATGTCTGCTGAAAGATTAGCATTGTCATCACAAGAAAAAAATACATTTGACAATATATTTAAAATAGTCATAATACTTTTCAATATTACTGTTTTAATTGTGTTTCTGATTAAGCATGAGAGCATAAGAAACTTCTCTTGAAAACATCCTTTTTTATTTTATTACCGACCTTAGGAATTAATAGGATTTCCAAAAACAGGGCAATTTT
Organism: Ptychobarbus kaznakovi; assembly: GCA_027422405.1. NCBI lineage: Eukaryota > Metazoa > Chordata > Actinopteri > Cypriniformes > Cyprinidae > Ptychobarbus > Ptychobarbus kaznakovi. The sequence goes on along the minus strand of CM049808.1, from coordinate 13,232,859 downwards.
TCAAAGCCATAAAATAACTTTTTCCTTAACCAGAGCTTGATTGACCTTAGAAATGTAATATATTCTAATATTTTTATTTAATATCTTTTATGTGCATAAATGCCACAAAAACTACAATAGTCTGAGTCACAGATAATAAGTTTGATCCATTGCATTGTGTTTCCTAATGGATAATTTCCTTTAGATATTTTTTTGTTTTAATTTGAGAGGAGAAGGTGGTAGTTGGCATTGGCTCTTATTATTCTTCCAGATTCACAGATGTTTCAAGGAATCTCACTCCTTCCTCACTCTTCAGAGCAGGACGGATGCAAGCGTGTTTCTGTGGCCGTACTTCAGCGCACTAACCTGAGGTGCTCAAAACATGTCCTGTCTTTACTGTGAACCTCCAAGAAACCACAAGAAATGTTAAGAGAGAAAATAAGTGGTTTCAAAGGCGTGTTATTAAAATACAAATGCACAATATGCTGCTTTGTGAAGACATATAACAGAAATGTTTTATGGAAAAGGGATTAATCAGACACTGAAGGAATTTCCACTCACACTGAATGTGTTGTGGCCCAAAAACTGAGAAGTATGACATTAAATCTGAGGCGAGGCTACATCATGAAAATAGATTTTGTTAAAACAATAGTAAAAATAATAATAATAATAATGGTCACACTTTATATTAAGGTCAGATTCTCGCTATTAACAAACCATTAATTATGACTTTTGTCTCAATAAACTCCTAATTCGTTGCATATTAATAGTTAAGGTAGTTGTTAATTTCGGTATTTGTTAGGATTAGGATTGTAGAATATGGTCATGCAGAATATGTGCTTTATGAGTACTAATAAACAGACAATATGTTAATAATAGGCATGCTAATAAGCACTAGTTATTAGTGAGAATTGGTCCCTATATACTAAAGTGTTACAATAATAATAAAAATAATAATAAAAACCCTAATAATAATAATATAGTTTAAGTTCTTTTTAAAATGTATTTATATATTTATTGATCGATTGATTGATTTATTCAGCCCCCGGCTAGGTAACTAGTTATGATATAGCAGGGGACTACTTTCAGGCACTGCGTCATATCATTGCGCCTGCTGCACCTATGGTACGGCAGCAAAGTTCCTTGATTATTACGCCGGGATGGGAGTATAGTTCCCAGCCATATCAGCTTGGAAAATCGAAACTTTTCATTTTCCGTCGGTCTTAGTACACGAATGTAACTACAGAAGAGTCAAGTTTTAAATAGGAAAAATATCGAAACTATATCGAATGGATTCAAAAATAGGTAAAACTCAACTGTTTAACGCTAGGGGAGTTGTAAAATGAGCCTATTTCCAAAAAAAGTGGAGTTTTCCTTTAAATCAAGTATATTCGCTGCTATACTCCTGTGTTTTGTTTAGAATAACTGACTTTCATGTCTGAACCGGATCAGTCCTTGCCAGGTCAGAAGGGCCATGCCACGAGTGGTTATGACAGCAGAAATATATTACAAATCAGGAGCCCGAACCACACAGAACATAATGACAAGATCAAACATAAAAGACACGGACGAAACCTCAGGGCCCATGTTTTTCTGTCTAATATTTCTAAACCGAAAGTTAAATAAATTCCTCAGTACAGTGAAGTGGAACCGCGTCAGTAGAGCAGATGGAAGGGATGGCAGCTGCAGCTGGAATGCGGTTTGGCTGAGAGGGACAGCTAGAGAAAGAAAGCAACGTCCTCACGCGCTTCAGCCGTTCATATTCTCCGATACACAGTTGATGAAGTGTTCGTTCATTTGTGTGTGTGTGCAGAAAAGGAGTCAAAAGAAAGCACTTAAAAAATTGAAAGGTAACAGCGACGACTCCACTTTGGATAAACCTACTGTTGTCAATAAACAAACCGTCTAGACTCCAACTCAAAATATTGGTCTCTGGGTACATTTTGTGATGTATTCTAGACTATACAATGATAAATACACAGAAATCATATTAGCTGCCTATGTCTGCTTGCCAAATGTTTTCAGGCAGACAATATTTACAACTAAACTGACAGTAACACATATTAGCGCATCATATCACGATGAAATATTACAGACAAAAGTTTCCATCCGCCTAGAGTCACAGTGTTTTAAATGTGACCTCTGAATGGGGCTTATGATTTACAAATTACCATCTGTAATACAAAACCTCAACTCACTTTGCTCTCAGTGTCTCCCTTTTTCTTTCCAGGGCTGCTGTTGGTTCAACTATCTCTGTGTCTGTAATATATCAGCCGTGAACGCTTCGCTCTCAGTTCCTCTCACACCTTATCTGAAGTCATTCAGAAACGCAGAATTATTTAGGAAAGAAACAACAGTTGCTGCATCTAATATGCATACTTTCCTACTATAGGTTTAGGCAAAACACAACAGATGTGACTTACTACTTTTGGCAAGATTTCATAATGCTCATCCAATGGACACTTGCTGCAACTTGAGAAAACACATGCAAATAGAAAAAGCACCAGCAAAATAAGAAAACATTTTCATCGGTTTGACAACATGTGCTGCAAATACTCAAAATACAGAAATGTGCTACAAATACTAGGAACACAACCCAATACAGAAATGTGCTGCAGATCCGCACAATGCGACCAAATACAGAAAAGCATTGCAAGTAGAACAGTATCAGACCTGTGTCCCCATGTCTTGTGTTTCCCTCGCTCTTGTGCCCATATTTGGTCCTTCCTGTTTCCTGTCTTTATTAGTTCATTAGTCTCTGTCTGTGTTTAATTACTCCTCACCTGTTTCAGTTCTTCCTCGTTTGATTTCCTAGTGTTTTTAAGCCCTGTGTATTCCTTTCTCCCACGTCCGGTATTGTTTGTTTAACCCCTGTGATCCATGTTCCCTGAGTTGGCTTCAATAAAAGGGATTATTGAGTTCTCCTCGTCTCCTCGCTCCTTGCTCCCATCACTTGATGACAGAATACCGGACATAACAAAGAGTAAGCAGCGCCTCTTTCCCCCATTTATTGTTTCCCGTTTTTGAAAAGTTTTTTGTTCCCGTTTTCTCCCGCGGCATGGAAGACGCCGCAAGTTTCGCCGCCCTAGCTCGTCTTGGTCTCCCTTTCTTTTGAGTATGCTAGGGATTTCTGCGGGCTCGCCGCAGCGACGGCATTGGAGGACGCCACCCTCAATTTGCTGTTCTGGCTCGGGGCCAACTATCATCGCCCCGTGGACCTCCCAGACACCATTGGACTAAGTTGGAGGGAAGGTGTTTTCCGGTGTCTGGGGAGTGTCCGGGCCGAGTCAGAACCAGCCTTCTGTCCGCAGGGAAAGAACGCCTGCCGGCGTTCGGGGCTCTCTACAGCCCGCCGTCCGCGGGGAAATCATGGCCGCCGTCCGTGGCTCACCCAAGCCTGCCGTCTACAAGGTAATTCAGGCCGCCGTTTGCAGCTCACCCAACCAGCCGTTCACAGGGAAGTCAAGGTCACCGTCTGCGGCTCCCTCAAGCCCGCCGCAGCTCCCTCAAGCCCGCCGGCCGCTGCTGACTCCAGCCCAGAGCACACTCCAATGCCAGCCCCTCGAAAGCGCCTTGGCCTGCCTGCGCCTCCAGAGCGCCCTCCAGTGCCGGATCCTCGACAGCGCCGTCCAGTGCCCGCCCCTCCAGGGCCCGTTCCTCTGGTGCCCGCCCCTCCAGAGCGCCAGACTGAACCAGCCTCTCCTTCCCCCAAGGAATTTTTTTGTGGGGGATAGTGGGGCTCCAGCCGAAGAGGCCGGGGTGGGGGCTGGAGCCACGGTCTCGGAGGCAGTTCCGCCATGGCCTCCCGAATCCCCGAATCCGCCATGGCCGCCCAAGCTACCTACTCCGCCATGGCCACCCGAGTCCCCGGATCTGCCATGGACGCCCGAGATTCCCGCTCCACTGTGGGTCCCAGAATGGGCGTCGCCCTGGAGGCCTCCTGTCCCCCGTTACCATGGTTAAACTATGGTGTAGCAAAACCATGGTTTATTTGTGGTCACCATGGTTTAATAATCGTAACCCTTTTTTATACTAAAACCATGGTTAATTTTTGTAAAGGAAGTTAGCCAGCTTACAGTTCCACAGTTACAATAAATGTGTATTTCATCAGCTTATTTAGGCTAGTATTAGCCTAGATATGCTGACGAAATACACAACTACTGTATATAATATCCAGTATATTAATATGATATCTAAAAAAGCTAAGGAATCATATGATCAGGATGTTAAAATAAACAAAAATCTCACCTTTCAGAGTAGACGCTGATAAGCTTGTCCAAGACAGGTTTGTCACTCATTGCGGTTCATTTAAATATTTGCGACATGGTCTGTGCATATTTGTAGTGCGCTTCTGTACTTGGTTGTGTTGGGAGCATTTGCAGCATGTGTCCTCAAACTAATGAAGATGTTTGCTCAATTTTCTGGCATTTTTTTTTCTATTTGCTGCATCCTCTCCGCCACCAAACATGAGGCCATGATTAATGTATTATGCTCGGATTACATACTACACACATTCATACAATATAAAACATATATTCTAAGGGTAACAAAGTAATTGCTTGTTCAAAAGTGCCTTTTTGGATGCAGCCTTGGTGCTTTTAGGAGTCATTGAATCATTCACTCAAATAATTAGCTAAAAAACACTAATTATAATTTAGTATTTAATTAATATTTGTATGGGTGAAGCAAAATCTAACTAGCAATATTATGTCTAAAATGTATAAGTTACTCAATTTTATTTTATTGTGTTTTGTATAAAAGTAATACACTTGCAGTCATGCTGTTGGTCTGAATATCAGCATATGGCTGTGATTACCCGCGGCCTCATTCCTATGGCCAAATGACAGGTTTAATAATTTTTGCACTCTCACTCACACACACTCTCTCTTACACTTAATGTGACATATTTTCTCTTAGGGAATCCACAATTACACAAGTAAACTTGGCAGGCAATGTGGCATCACTGCCAGCGGGTATTTTGGGGCAGCACTCATACACGAGTGCTGTGATGCCTTCATAAATCCGAAAGCTGACGGACACTTTCCACAGGCAGGCCCCTGGCCCTTCATACACTGATTTGCTCTCTAAATCACTCATTTTTAAACATGTCTTTATGTGTTTGTATTTTTATATAACCCTGATGTCTGGATTTAAACTCCATGGCGGGAGACTTGTAGGAGTCACTTTACAACACATTAAGAGAGCTCAGTGCTCTTTAAGCGAGGAGAAACGAGTCCAAAGACCAGAACTAGAGTTTGATAGAGGCCTTATCTCTAAATAAGTCTTATGACAGCAAAACAGTTCTTTCAATTACACAGTCAGTCATCAAACAAAAGAGGTTAGTTCTCCAGAAGAAAAAAAAATAGAAAAGTTGGGCCAGACTCGCTTCTTTCTTTGTTTTGCTCCTGGAAAATGATTGATTGGCCAAAATAATTGAATCAACATTGAATCTTTGTGCACATGCACATCACATTACAAATAGGGATCTTGCTCTCTGTCATCTATCCAAAGCAATAAAAAGACAATAAAACAGAGAGATGTGCCTGGGAATCGCTCTATGATAGTAATATATGTTTCTCTAGATCCTCTGACGTCCACTTTAGTTCACTGAAACACTCCACTTTCCAGTCAAACAATTGCTAACCATCAAAGGTCCTATGAGGTCTCCACCATAACAGATGGCTTAATCCAGGCCTGAAGATTAGACAAACTACTGGACTTATAAAAACTGACAGCATAACGTGAGTTTTTCCTCTTTGGAACGAAACAGCTATCGTTCAGAAGCTCTTTTACTGATATTCTGGAGGTTTTGCTTTTGACATTTGGGATTGTAGAATCTCAGAGGTGCAGACTTTTAATTCAAGTACTGGGCTGATATTAAACAGGGTATATGGAATTAAACAAATCAGCGCAAGTGAAAAAACTATGTGATTGTTACATTTGAACAATCATGGAAATTACTAAAGTAGTCAAACCTTTCATTAGAAGGGGGTGACCCAATACTTTTGGCAATTTAGTATATATGACCCTGGACCACAAAACGAGTCATAAGTAGCACGAGTATATTTGTAGCAATAGCCAACAATACATTGTATGAGTCAAAATGATTGATTTTTTTTTATGCCAAAAATCATTAGGACATTAAGTAAAGATCATGTTCCATGAAGATATTTTGTAAATTTTCTACTGTAAATATATCAAAACTTCATTTTTGATTAGTAATATGCATTGCTAAGAACTTCATTTGGACAACTTTGATTTTCTCATTATTTTATTTTATTTTTGCACCCTCAGATTCCAGATTTTCAAATAGTTGTATCTCGGCCAAATATTGTCCTATCCTAACAAACCATACATCAATGGAAAGCTTATTTATTCAGATTGATGATGTATAAACCTTAATTAAAAAAATTGACCCTTATGACTGGTTTTGTGGTACATGGTCACATATATTAATAACTAATTCATAATAATGAATATATTTCATTTTATTGAAAATTTAAATAATCTAAATATAAACTAAACTGCTAAAACACATAAAACTAAGGTATTAACTGAATTTATAGAATATAACTTCTGTAATCATAAAATTAATTGTGCATGGCTAGTTATTTTCACATATCAATACTGCTAGTTTCTAGCTTCTTGTTTTCAAACTTTTTGTCATAATTACAGCAGAAATACAGGAAAAATATTAACCTATATTGTATTTTGAGTACTGTGTTGGACAACCACTGCTTCTCCTTACACCTGGTATTAACAGCTGTCTTGGGTGAACCAAGTGCTCAGTGCTAAATACTTTACGTGTGTAAATCATAAAAAAAGATAACAATCTACCTGTCAATTAAGCATTCAGCTACATATATATATATATATATGTGACCCTCTCAGTGAAAACCCAGCTAGTCGTTTTTTTTAGATTTACTATTTTCTGCCTAAAATCATCCTACATGTTGTAAAGAACATTCTGTGAAAATATATTCTTGGTATCTTTAATTTTGACGGAGTAAGGCCAAGTCAAAGGTTGAAATCATAGTGAAATTAATGCTTGTAATCAAACTTTGATGCTCGTTATCTCAGAATTATATTTTTAGACTTTAGCCTGGTTTTTACAGAGAGGGACACACACACACACACACACACACACACACACACACACACACACACACACACACACACACACACACACACACACACACACACACACACACACACACACACACACACACACACACACACACACACACACACACACACACACACACACACACACACACACACACACACACACACACACACACACACACACACACACACACACACACACACACACACACACACACACACACACACACACATATACTTTGTATGCTTTATCAGAATGCAGAATTACACTTACAGTAGTAATAAGGCTACACATGTCAGAGACTTTCTTCTCACAACAGACACTTGAAATGTTAATATCACATGTAGAAAGGGTTGTTGAGTAACTTGGAGGGATCTGAATGAGAAAATATGATGGCCTACCTGGTCTGTTATATGCTGTAGACTTATAATAATGCTGCTGGTCATGACCTCACTCTAGTGTAGGCGCTACTGTCTGGAGCTTGATTGGCCAAATGTAAACATTTTAGCACTAAACCTTGCCAAAGGTGAAATCAGACTTGAGACCTCCAGCAGTGCAGTCGAAAGCACCTCAAAGCAGGGCTGCTTTTGCACTTTTAAAGCCAGAAGTGTAAGAAAGAATTACTGGCACTCACAACACACCCAGAAAAGCATTAATCATTAGATGGATTTTTGTACTGTGCAGGGCAAAAAAAAAAAACAATGCAAATGAGGCGACAAATCATAGTTTGTGCATTAACAAGCGCCCTAAAGTGAATCTGATGCAGTTAAATCAGACCGGCTGTTACGGGCAGTACGTAAAAACAGACAGGTTATCCACAACCTGGGACAGACAAGTAAAAACACAATAGTGATTTACTGCTACTTTTAAGCACATCAGTATTACACAATATGATGGGTTCCATATTATATTCCAACAGAGATTGGCTATTGAAACATCCAGCCATGAAATTTCAGGCAATTTTGTGCGTTCAACTTACCGGCATGTCACCAAGAGCACAAGATCAGACAGTCAAAGATAAATAAATACTACAATTACTTCACAAGTCACGATTATTTACACAAAATAAAGAATCTGTTACCGCGTGTGCCAATCATATGACCCGTATAGGACCACCAGACTGTTTTCATCCTCTTTCATTCCTCAGGAACACAGAAAAGGGACTGTCTCAGTGAAACATGCGGTTTTTCCATGGCACTGCCTCTTCTGCTTGAGGAAAGCTTACACCCTTCTGTGTGTTGATACAATGTGATTAGTTTATTATAGAAGCCTGTGGCTACAGTGTTTCTATACTGTAGTAGTCAGTCTGGTAGTCTTTATGTGTGCATATACGTGTGGAGTGAATGACAGAATGCTCCAGGAATCCCACTGAGCACACTCGGGCCAACGGGATGTCACATAGGAGCACGCTGAAAGCCACAGATCTGCTAAAGATGAATGAAGCCACTAATTCATGCTCTGGCCTCCCATGTGCCCACTTAGCTTTGTGCTAAAAAGAGCAAATTACTTTTTTCCTTTCAGTATAGGGTCTTTTATTTTCCATCACCACTAAATCAATACTTGAGGGGCGGAAGACGGATGGTCATGTCAGAATTCATGTGGTAGACCTTGCATTATGGAATTTAGACAGTGTTATTAATTTCCTTTTTATTGATGAGGAAAGCGCTGCCGCACATCCGATGTCTGGAAGACAAAGGTGAGGAAAGAGAAGACGGCAAAATTGGGGATGGGATGTCAGAGCTCTGTCAAATATAGATATTGAAAACGATGGATGGATTTGAGAGAGTGGACAGCCCAGCCAAATCTAAATCGTGCGCAACAGATTTTACAGCCAGGACCGTCATCTGTCCAGAGCAGAGAAATGGAATTCAAAAGTTTGTTTTAGAGATTGAAGTCAGGGACCAGACAGTGAGCTTCTTTATACAGTACATGCAAGTTTAAAAAGCTCTGTGAGTCATTTTATCATCATATCTCTGCTAAATTATCTCAATTAATTGAGAGATAGTTTGTTAAACTCTTAATTCTCTGCTTAATTTGTGGGCAGTCGTGGCCTCAGGTCTCAATCGAGTCTCAGTTGTAGGTGGGGGGAGTGAATGTACAGCACTCTCTTTCACCTTCAATACCACGACAAGGTGCCCTTGAGCAAGGCACCGAACCCACAACTGCTCCCCGGGCGCCACAGGATAATTGGCTGCCCACTGGTCCGGGTGTGTTCACGGTGTGTGTGTTTGTCACTGCTGTGTGTGTGCAAATAGGATGGGTTAAATGCAGAGCACAAATTCTGAGTATGGGTAAGCATACTTGGCCACATGTCACGTCACTTTCGTCACTTTTCAACTATGCGTTAATTTAATTTAGCTTACAATATCTGCCTTAATCAGCTGTTGGGCAGCTCTCAGCAGCAGTCACTTGTCACTGGGACAGTATCCTCAAAAGGTAAACCTGTGTACCGTATCTACACTAAATAATGCATACAAGTATCCTAAATAACTTTTAAAGGGGTCTTGAACTGCCTTTGTTTTTCATTTTGTACGCACGGTTCTCCGAGGTTCACTTATAAAGTTGTCAAGATTTTTACATCGAAATATGTCCTAATTTAGAAATAATACACTCTTAAAAATAAAGGTGCTTCATGATGCCATAGAATAACCTTTTTGTCTAAATGGTTCCATAAAGAACCTTTAAATTCTGAAGAACCTTTCTGTTTCACAAAAGGTTTTTTGTGGCGAAAGAAGGTTCTTCAGATTACAAAAAGGGTAAGAGATGACTGCTATGAGATGGTCTTTAAAGAACCTTTAACTGAATGGTTCTTTGTGGAACCGAAAATGGTTCTTCTATGACATCGCTGTATTTTTTTAAGAGTGTAGGCTTTTTTCTGCCCTGTTTTGACCCCCCTCATTGGAATGCTCTGTTTGAATAGGCATTGTGAATTGTAGACTTGAAAGTAAATGCCCACTGCTATGATTGGCTAACAGTTTTGTAGTTTTTCATAGATGGACGCTGCAGTGATTTAAGTTAAAAGCGCATAAATACTCAGTACATAGCAATAGTGACCATGTAATAAAAACCGTAACCCACACTCTTCGACATTACTGTCGGATCCATTATAGTAGGTACAGCATCGTCTTTTAGTTTCAATCTTTCTGAAAATCCTGTGTCAAAGTGTTTGTAAACGAATCTGTGGTAAAATTAAGGACCGAGTTCTTACTGACATGTTCTGAAACTTCATTAAAAATAAACTTAATTCACTCTTTCCTAACGATGGGATCAGAATTTGCCACTGCACAGCATCTTGTTGTCTTTGGAGCATCTTTATTTTTTGTTTCTGCGTAGACCTGCGTTTGCCTCTCTCATTATTTTAGCCCCGCCCGCAGCGATGTATGAGCTGGCATTGTTCTTGTGTTTAGCCACACTATTACATCATAGAGTGGTACACTCCGCAAGCTGTCATTTTGGCAGATTGGTTTCAATACAAGCTGTGTAAACACGGCAATATAAACAATGACCTCTTATATATCAAGAGATCAGAGGAATTTCTCAGTTCATGACCCCTTTCAGGCAGTGGTTCCAAACCTCTTTCACTTGACATTGTCCAACACTATATCAGAAGGATCCCTATACTAAATAAGATAATAATCCTCTGGTATTTCTGCTGTAATTATGATAGTTTATAGTATTGGTTTTGTTAACAGAAACTGAGAGTGCTGACATATTAAAATAATCAGCTATGTGAATACATTAAGAATATTATTTCAGTTTACTTTTTAGTTTGTTTAGCATTTGTATTGAGATTCTTCATAATATAATTAAACATTTTAAGTCATCCTATAGCCTCCTTGGAAGTTTTTATTAAGTCTTTATTTACAGGGCGATTTCATATGAATTCGTTCAGTATGAATCTTCAATTTTTAGAATAAAAGTAAGCATAACTACCACTGGGGTTAAACAGATCATACAGAAATGCACAAATGAGATCATCCGAATTCATACAAATTTGCCACCAATTTACCAAAATGTAAAATAGATACAAATTGCTAAGACATTTTGTTGGACATCCCCAGTTTTAGAACCGAGTTAGTAATATGCAGCGAGGGTACTACAATTTTTGCGTTTTTTCAGAATGTGCAGGGTTGATAAACAGTATATAGATTTGTAATGATGCAAGTTATTATAATGTTTCAGTATAGTGAAAGTTATTACAACCAGCCAAAACTTATTAAAAGAACAGTTTAGTGAATAAGTGAGACTTTGAGCTGCAACAATAAAAGACAACAAAAAGCTTGCGAGCTGTTTCTGCATTGTGACCAATATGAACTTCCAAGGTACATATCCAACTAGTCAGAAGAACTATTTATCTAGAAGGCATAAACTGTGGTTATTCTGACAGTTCCTGTATTTTAAACACTTGGAGGGAATGATTATGACCGTTGTAGAGGATTATTAAAAAAATTACACGCATTACCACAGACATTTCTAATCAACTTGATACTTAACATAAATAGTGTTTCAGATACAAATCGAGTCTTATTCTAGGTTAAAAAGTATTTGGAAATGGGTGGCAGCCAAGCAAATTGCTTTTCAGACCAATGTCACGCTTAACCGAGGCTTCAACACTGGCCAAATATGCCATCAATAACTATAAAATATGTGGTACAAAGAAACCCCGCATTTCACCCCCCATTAAGATGCATTTACCGTAGAACTCTAATGAAAACGTTCCTTTGGTTTATACACAGCACGATGCGCTAAATGTGTCTCTAGAGTGAAATACAGATTCCGAAATCATCACTAAACCCTGACCCTTCGTGCACTTTCCACAAGCCATCTTCCGACCCACAACTGCTTTGGCTCCGTTCCCCCAGCCAAAACGGCAAATCAATCAGACTGATAACGAGAGCAGGGTGTGTGAGCAGGCCAAATACAGTGACGTTTGGGGAACTCGACACCTTATGAAACCACCATTGCAGTCTCATAATGATCTTGTGGAGGACAGTGTGATGAGCCCACAGAGAGCCCGTCTGAGCACTGAACCATGCACGAGAGAGAGCGGGAAAAGAATGAATAAAAGACGGTAGTTAATGAGACATGGGCTGATGGCCTATGCAGAAATGTACAGATATAAGCGCCTGGTTTGGCCTAACGAGTGAAAGGAATCTGGAAAACAGAACTTAAGAGATCTTCAACAGTCAATCCTTACCACATTGCCACAAAAGGCAACACAAATTCAAAAATAAATACTGCTAGATATTAAAAATGCACTGACAATGCTTCTTGATAAAATAAAAATGCAGAAAGGCTGACTATCAATAATATCTGATTGCTGCGGCAGAACAGTAAATAAAAAATGGAAAACTGAAGCACCTTGTTAGTTAGCGATTAATTAACCCAAACACATCCTATATGTATGAGCAGAGCCGATCCTCCCTATACGCAGAATACGCAAGCTACACTGGGCCCCTGAAACACCAGGGGCCCCCTTGCTCTCAAAGATGTTTTAATTTTGGTTTCCAGCGGTTATGAAAACATGAATGATCATTTATTTTAATGAGGTGCACTGCACCTGCCTTTCTACTAAACAATCAGTCAAATCATGTAACGTGAATGTCGTACAAAACTAGTTGAAAGCGTACTGCTTTCCGCGAGTGCGATAAAAGACGAATCCCAACCAAACCCCTGGCGACACTGTATTGCGTAGGGCCTCCCAGAAGTCTAGGATTGGCACTGTGTATGAGATTAATCACATAAACATAATAACAAATATGCTACACAAAAATGATGTGAATGTCGGTGCTCATAGCCTCGTAGGCAAGTGTGCCAATATACAGGCGTTCTGAGTTCGAATGCCGACTCGAGGACCTTTCCCGATCCTTCCCCCTCTCTCTCCAGCTTCGTTTCCTGTCTGCTCTCCACTATTCTGCCATAATAAAGGCAAAAACTCCAAAAAATAACTTATTTTTACTGTTTAAAATTAGATGCCATTTTAGTCAGTCTAAATCTGACTCAAAATTAATATATGATGAAAATATTTCTATTTACAGGATATTTTTGTCGAAAAACAAGGAAAATGTAACACTGCCTCAGACCTCAGAAATTTGTCAAGTTATTTTTGTATTATGCATTAAGATAAAATTAAGAGTGCAGTATTTCCAGCTCTGGAATTCCAGATTCCTGCTTAAAATAAGCAGATAATGAAAATAAACAATAATTAAAAATGTAAAAAACTAAATCCTTTTAAACTCAGATAAGACAGAGATATTACTTATTGGACCAAAAAACAGTACACAGAATCTCTCGGATCACAATTTGCAACTAGACGGATGTACTGTTCCTTCCTCTACAGTCAAAAATCTGGGTGTTGTATTAGACATCAACTTATCTTTTGAAAATCATATTTCCCATGTTACAAAAACAGCATTCTTCCATCTTAGAAACATTGCCAAGCTACGGAACATGTTAAGTGTTTCTGATGTAGAACAGTTAGTTCATGCATTCATGACCTCTAGACTGGACTATTGTAATGCACTGCTAGGTGGTTGTCCTGCATCTTCAATAAACAAGCTACAGATAGTACAAAATGCTGCGGCTAGAGTCCTTACCAGGTCAAGAAAAAATTACTCCAATCATATTACTCCAATTTTACATTCTCTGCACTGGCTACCTATTAAGTTCCATATCAGTTACACAATATGATTAATTACTTATAAGGCCCTAAATGATTTAGCTCCTACGTACCTAACTAATCTTCTATCACGCTACAATCCAACCCGCTCCCTAAGGTCGCACAAACTCTGGATTCTTGGTAGTACCTAGTATAGCAAAGTCCACTAAAGGAGGTAGAACTTTTTCATATTTGGCTCCCAAACTCTGGAATAGCCTTCCTGATAATGTTCGGGGTTCAGACACACTCTCTCTGTTTAAATCTAGATTAAAGACACATCTCTTAAGCCAAGCATTCATATAATGCATCTCACAATCTTGTTCTGCAGTTATATCTGATCAAACGCACATTATAATGCTTTAGCTAGGGTTGAACAAATACTTTTTGCTTTGATTGAACAACAACAGTCAAGCACACCAACACCATGGTCATTTAATCAACTTTTGGTGCTTTTGGCAGTGTGGGCAGGTGCCAAATCCTGCTGGAAAATGAAATCATCATCTTTAAAAAGCTGGTCAGCAGAAGGAAGCATGAAGTGCTCCAAAATTAGTTGGTAAACGGGTGCAGTGACATTGGTTTTCAAAAACACAATGGACCAACACCAGCAGATGACATTGCACCCCAAATCATCACAGACTGTGGAAACTTAACACTGGACTTCAAGCAACTTGGCCTATGAGCTTCTCCACCCTTCCTCCTGACGCTAGGACCTTGGTTTCCAAATGAAATACAAAATATATTGCCAGACAGTCCAGTTCTTCTTCTCCTTAGCCCAGGTAAACGCCTCTGACAACAACTGTAGCCAAATTCCTTGACACGTCTGTGTGTGGTGGCTCTTGATGCCTTGACCCCAGCCTCAGTCCATTCCTTGTGAAGTTCACCCAAATTCTTGAATCGGATGCTTGACAATCCTCATAAGGCTGCGGTTCTCTCGGTTGGTTGTGCATCTTTTTCTTCCACACTTTTTCCTTCCACTCAACTTTCTGTTAACATGCTTGGATACAGCACTCTGTGAACAGCCAGCTTCTTTGGCAATGAATGTTTGTGGCTTACCCTCCTTGTGAAGGGTGTCAATGATTGTCTTCTGGACAACTGTCAGATCAGCAGTCTTCCCCATGATTGTGTAGCCTAGTGAACCAAACTGAGAGACCATTTTGAAGGCTCAGGAAACCTTTGCAGGTGTTTTGAGTTGATTAGCTGATTGGCATGTCACCATATTCTAATTTGTTGAGATATTGAATTGGTGGGTTTTTGTTAAATGTGAACCAAAATCATCACAAGTTAAATAACCAAAAACTTAAACTACTTCAGTCTGTGTGCATTGAATTTATTTAATACACGAGTTTCACAATTGTGAGTTGAATTACTGAAATAAATTAACTGTTCCACGACATTCTAATTTATTGAGATGCACCTGTATACAAATAATTTGAATTGAATTAACTATAATTGAATTACCTAAAATGGCTAAACAGAAAGTAATAGAGGAACACAGGGGACCTAAGAAAGCTGATTTATATCCTTACCCTGAAAAGACCAGAATGGCTGGTCACCCGCACATGTTTAATTTTGGACACTGGTCCTCAGCATATTGGTCCAAACCAGGCTTTTAGCTACCCTAACCAGCAGAGTAATTAGGCCTCAGTATTATATTATACAATTATAATACTGTGCCTGGAATATCCCTTCCTCGTCCAAGAAAAAGGTGAAACTGGCAGGTGGGAACATTTAGAGAAGTCTTCAGGGGAAATATAACGTACTGAATTACAGGACTAGTATGGACAGTATATAAGAACAATACATTATAGACACCGCAAAGTGTCGATGATGTATGACCGACACGTACTTTCTTCAAATCATTTTGTACTTAATCCAAGAAGTGCTTTCGACTAGGCTTTCCTTTGTCAACTTGGAATTACGCACCTCCTGGTCAAACGGCTCTGAAGACATATCTACACTGAAAAACCTGCAATCACTATGGTTACTGGACCTGCCTGTCTGTCCAAATGCAATAATTTGGATTCATCCACATCGGACGGGTGCGGAAACCATGTGAAGATGCCATCTGAACACATGAATAAGCAAACACTTCAGTCACTACAGCATTCACGCAGAAATGTAACGGGAAACGGTGAAATCGCAGAAGCCTGGAGACACATTCCTGTGGTGGGTCATATTTAACAAGAACTCACTGCTGGAAAAAGTATGAGAGAAAGTGAAAGAGAGAGAGAAAAAGGTATTCAAAGACAAAATATTGCAGCATTATAGTGTCAAACATCAACGTTACAATGTATTTATGACCATCATCTGCAAATATTTACATACAGCAATGAATGTGCAATAACAGTATGCAATATTGAGTAAATGCGTTCTTGTGTATTCATTGGATTTACATTTTAACTTACATACAAATAGAGAAATATGATTATGTAAGGAATCCAAACCAAAATGAGTTAAAGTCCTCAGATTAATGGAAATATGGGATGATCTTGATATGCAGTGAATGGTTAAAACTATTACATATAACTACCATAAAAAGCACAGAAGACATCACTGCATGCAACTGGAAACTATACCATACACTGATAATTGCCTAATAATTTGCATTTTTAAAACAAGTGAAAAGGAATGCATAAATGCTCAAAAATGAAAATACTCTAAAACCCAGCGTTTCCTTCCACATGTGTCACACACTTTCTGAAACTGCTTGAACAGGTTGGCTCTCAACAGGACTTTACCACCCAGTTTTTAAGCTACGAATACAAAACCAGACATCTGGGACCCCCTGGATGTTTCTCTAAAACAAACCTAACAGACTAAATAGTCCAGATCGGATAGTGCAGATTAAACCAGGAGAATGGAAATATTCATTTGGCATCGCTGTTCAGTATAATAGTTTTTTTTGGCGAACATTTATTATTTCTAAATTAGTTATTTTGTTCCATTTCTCTGTGTGAGAAAACCAGCCCTCTATAGTCACACCCTAATGACTCACTCTAAGGATTAAAAAAAAAATCCTTTCTGAGATGGACAGACGTGTCAAGACAATAAGTGTCCATGAATCTGCAGGCGAAAAAAACTCCTATATTCAAAAGAAAGAAATGTATCTATTCCTTGCTATTCCAGTTATTTATTTACCCTCGTTTATAAGCACAGCAGAGGCTTGTTGTGCATATCTGCTTGATTTATAAACTTTTCAAAAACATATTTTTAGGTGGGCGGTCCTAGTCAATAAAAGTAGTAAAACACAAATCCTAAATCCTTGGTAACTCTATTATTCTGTAGAGAGGGACGTGGAGAAACAGAGACGGAACTGATAGAACTGAATTGAAGACAGATACATGTAGCGAGAGAGAGGAAAGAGAGTTAACAAGTGACTGACAGTAGGAAAAAGTGGGATCCAAAGATGGACAGATAAAGAAAGAACGTAGTTCCGCACGTTGCAGACATCAAGCGAGGGCATGTTGATGGAAATCTGTGTTCTACTCAGGTCTCATTCCAGCAGTTTGAAAGGTCGAGTTAAACTGATGAGTGTTTACCTCTCCCTAAATAAGAAACACAGGCACTGGGACAAAACAAAGTAAAACACTACGAGAAACAGAGAAGCAAACTGATCTGAGGTATAATAGAGTAATCAAGGTTTTTGTATCCCCCTCCTGAATACAAATGATGAGCGTGCCTTCAATAGAGTTCTTTAAATTAATTTCATCACTAAAAATATGTAGTAAATGTCCCCTCTAAGGCTTATCTGGTTTTCCAGAGATCATCTTTATATAATTTGTGCCGGACTTGTTAGATGATAATAATGTAAGCATGCGATATGAGTGTTGCTTGTGTGCTTGCACAGATAGATAGGCCAAAAAAGGTTTATGTATCCTGCATACGTATGTGTTAACTAATCTAACCTGCACAGTTTAAACAGCAGTTTGTGTGTTAGAGAAGTGAGCAATATCCTCCACAGCCTCCTTGACCGGTTTCAGAGAGTTCAGACAGGGCAACTCCTCTTGTCTTGTGCACGCTCTCCCACAAGCCTGGAGTCTGCAGGATTTTCTCCACCAGCTCCTCGAATGCACATTGAACACCATCTCTCGTCTTAGCACTGGCCTCTGCATGAAAAAGAGCAAATGTATTTGAAATAGAAGTCTGTTGTAGCATTATATATGCCTTTACTATCAAATGAATGCAGCCTTGGTGAATAATTTCTTTCAAAACCAAAAAAGAATTGTAAGAATAGTGTGCTGCAAAAACATAAGAAACACTTGGCCTTTAATATTAAAGTCAGGAGAGAGTAAAAGCGAATAGGAAACATTACATCTGAAAAAAACAAAACAGCATTGGCCTCAAGCACACGGGCCGCAGCCATGGTGTCCATCTGCAGATTTCATTGGGCTTCACGGCTAATTCAGACGGATTGCTGCTTACATACCCACTCATGAGGCGTGTCACATGACTTACAAACCAAACCCACAGCGCAGAGGAATGCAGGACGTCACCCACAAATACATACACAGGGCTGTTACGACTACACAAGCTCAAATGAGAAATGAATCCGAACCATTGTAAAGTCTGACTTGAATTAACTGCCATAATAAATGAATGCTCAACTTATACAAATAATCCATCTCTCAATTAAATAGCATAATCTTTGTTTTTTAGCAAATGTGCCCAAGTGTTTAAAAATAGTAGCATGTGAGTATAACGGCAGTTGCATAAACTAGCTTACGTCAAAAGTCAGATTTTTCCATGTGTGAATATGATGAATCTTGAAAGGAAATATGGGAAATGAAGCCAAAGTAAAATGTCAATGTATTCCTATTTAAAGCATGTGTATTAGTGAATAATGAGGGCTCACGAAATTCATCACAGGACGAAGGGAACATCTTAGTGATTACTCACCTATGAAAAGCATGGAATGTTTTCTAGCGAACTTCAGACCCTCTTCTCGCTCTAGCTGACGGTCTTCCTACACAAACAGAGAAAAACAGCTCTGAAGCAGACATCGTTACGAATGCAGAACCACTTTTCCATGTCTACATCAGCATTATGTATGTAATAATCCAGACTAACTACTACTTTTTGTAAATAAGTATAGAGTAGTATAGAGATGAAGAGCGTATCTGTTTATGTCAGGCTTTGGAAATTGGGTCCAGGCAGGTGTTTTAAAGACTAAAGGAAACATACGACAAAGAGTGCAAAGACTTTGCTGGATTTGTACAGCTTTAAAAAATAAACATTAAGCGCATTAAATGTAACTTACCTTATCGATTTTGTTTCCCACCAGCATTTTGACAAGATCATTTTTTGTACAGTATGTATCCAGCTCATTCAACCAGGTATCCAGCTTAGCAAACGTCTCTCGCCTAGTGACATCATACACTAAAAAAGACATTTAAAAACAACATTTTAAATTAGACGATAGACAATTAGACTTATCAAATTAGCCTAAATCAGACAAATATAACTATAACATTTGGTGTTTCATACACTTATTCCAGTGCATCAGTTCATGCTAGATACAAAACCACTATTTTAAAGCGGGACAGATTTTTTGCGTATTTTTTAATAGTACAGTAGTGAAAAAACTGTTTATGCTGGCTTACCCAGAATGACACCCTGAGCTCCTCTGTAGTAACTGGGGGTTAAAGTTCGAAAACGTTCCTGACCTGCTGTGTCCTGTAAACATGACACAAAATCAAGGGAAATAGTGTTAAATAACACGTAACAATTAATATTTTGAATTATAAAGACGTTACAAAAGAGCGGCCTGCCTTCAGGAAAATAGGAAGGAACAACACTGCCATCTTGTGTTCAGTGTTGCCAACTTATTTTGGAAGGTCCATTTGTTTGCGTTGTTGTGATATCATTGCGCGATGATGTCATTGCCCAATCATGACCCAAAATTGTCATATCATCAAATCTCAGCAAAAAAATACATGTTCATTTAGATTTGTGTGTAAAATAATATGCATAATGTAATATTAAAATATAAATAACAGTATTTTTAAATACATTGAATTATTGAACACTTACACATTTTTGAATGATTACAATTTAAGTTTTTAGTTTTTTTAATAGCAAGTAAACTAGTAATACTACACATTCTTAACAATGTGCTTTAAATAGTGTATTAGTAGTTATTTAGTATGCTACGCTCTAAGAAAAGTCTGTGAAAATAGGGCACAATCTACCATGTTAATATGAAATCCATATTGTTTTTTTACCTGCATTTTAAATTACACATTGTGTTTCCGGGTTACAGGGTTATAATGGATAATGTCCCGGAAAATCACAATTTTTCTTACAGTGCACTAACTGATCAAAAATCGCAGGTACAAGCTACTAACAAAGTGTATCTTAAATTAACAATTATTAAATTAGGCTATTATTATTATTAAATTGAATAATTGCAAATAGCAGCTAGGCATCTTCGGTTTCCTCCTTTTATGTAATTTGGATGGAAAATGTGTGACTTTTTATTGTTTGAGTCACTTTTCAAAAGGTGCTAAAAATTGCCAAATAAATTTTACAAATTGCTAAATTTGTTGCTAGGTGCTTTTGGGAGAAAATGTTGCTAGGGTAGTCTAAAAAGTTGCTACATTTGGCAACACTGCTTGTGTTATATTAGAGAAACAGTCAAAAGTTTATACAAGTATTTTAAAGACTAATTTACATCTGTCTCGTATAGTAATGTAAGTGTGTATTGTGTACAATTGTCTATTGTGCAAATGTGTATATTGTAATTTTTTCATATCTTGTTGCTTGTACTGCCATGGCACAGAGAACTGCCATGGTTCCTAAGAATTTCTCCATCGGTACACTTGTGTACATGATGTGTGACAATAAAGAGATTTGATTTGATATGTCCAAACTAAGACATGATTTTGCTGGAAACTAAATAATAAATAGTTAACCTTCGCAAAAAATAAATCTGTGCCACGCTAAACTCTAAATGTAGGGATAAAATATGATTGACTGCTCACCCAGATTGCTAGCTTTGCTCTGTTTCCATCCACAGCCAGGGTTTTCACCTTGAAATCTACACCTTAATGGAAATAAATGATGTGCTTAGTACATATAGAACATCATATTAGCTTTCATTGTTTTAAATTTTACATTTAATCATTTAGCAGATGCTTTTATCCAAAGCGACTTACAAATTATAACAAACGGATGCAATCAGACCAACAAAAGAGTAACATTATGTAAGTGCTGTGACGAGTTCTGGTTAATCTAACGAAGTGCATGTACCAAGGTTTTTTTTTATAATAACTAAAAGAATAAAAAGTAGATAGAATAGAAATAGATTAGAGAGTGCTTGTTTTAGAGGGTCAAGTGTAGATGAAGAGTTGTATATATAGTTATAAATGTACTATAATCAAACCCTAGCCTTAACTGAAAACATTCTCATTTTAACAACATTAAAAAAACTTAATTTACAATTTTTACAAATGAGGACATCCTCAAAAGAAGGTTTTGGGACTGGGAGGTTTTGTCAGGTTTACACTGGGTACAAATATGGTTACCAAAAAATGGTTACAATAGACAAACACTAGCAAATGTAAATAATCAGGTGGAATATTCTAAAAGATTCACAAGCATATATGGAAATACAGTCTAGATGTTTTATGAGGATTATGATAAAACCATTGATATTTAGCGAGACAGATACAATTTTTGATGGACCCAGATATTTGTCAGGCAACAAGCCCAGAGCGACTATAGTTAGAAAGACCAGAATTTATAGCTGAATTGGGAATTGTGGGTTTATTACGTACAGATAAAAAGAAAATAGGACGACTCAACCACCTGTCTCATCACTCAGCAAAGCCACATCACTTACAAACATAAGTGATTTACATTCATAAATGAAAAATGAAAGTATGTGTAAAGATGACAGGGGAATAAATCTCTCAGCACTCTGTGAATGAAAGATCAGGAGGCATGAAGTACTCCTGAATTTCAACACAGCACTGACAGATTTACCAGAGGAAGCCAAAGAAGGAGATCTGGACTTGTTTGGTTTGGATTGGGGGGCTTTGAAAAGAAAACGGCGGTCACATCAACACACATCAACCTAAATGTCAAAGTTACGGTCACTGCTTTGAAGAACCAATGAACTTCCACAACATGCAGTATAAGGTAAGGTAACACTTTATTTTAAGGACCAGTTCTCATATTAACTAGCTGCTTATTACTAACACATCGGCTGTTTATTCATATATATATAAAACACATATTAATGCCTTCATCTACATGATCATATTTTAGATCCCTTAATCCTACCCCATACCTAAACATAACAACTACCTTACAGACTATTAATAAGCAGCACATTTATAGTTAATGTAATTAATAGTGACAATTAGTCCCAGACTAAAGTGTGACCAGATTATAAATTGTATCTTCACTGTAAAGACACTAGTCCAGCTGTTAAACAGGATTTGACATGGATAAATATACTTTTCAAAATGAAAAATTTCACGTGTAGGTCCAGAATTTCAACAATGCAAGTAAAGCTGTCTTTCAAGTAAGACGCATTTGTGATTTACGTCAATATGTCCTGTGACGGTTAGATTTCTGTTTTCATTACATTATAAACGCACATAATTAAACAAACTTAAAAACCAAGAAACGTCTCATGCTTACACAAGTAATCTGCAATCTGTAAACAATTTATAACCCATATACAGAACTAGATGGCAATCAAAGCCTGTTAATAAATATATAATACTGTATTTGGCAATATACTGTATATATAAGCCTGTTTTTGACATGTCAGTTATCAGAAAGCGACTGTCTGCTTTAGCTACAAAGGATGAGAGAACTGCTGTGTTTAAACCTGGTTTTCAATATTTTGGACCTCTATCAACATTGCTTAAGTCATATGATTTTACAGACTTACCAATTGTTGCACCAATTTCTGGATCAAATGTGTCATCTGTAAATCTCAAAAGAAGACTAAGAAAGAGAAGAGGGGAAAGAAAGGCGAATCAGAGACTGTCCTTACTAGCGAACACACAAACACATCTGCAAATGTGTTATTTGTGGTAACGTTAAGGGAATTTGAGAATACAGAATTGACAAACATTCAGTGGTTCCTATCTAAAGCGAGGTCAGGTTGCTTTAATATAAGCAGCTGTGCTGTTGTTGTTGTTGTTCCATCGGACGACATCTGTAAACTTCAAGTATCTTAAATCTCATAACGTTACCTGGATTTGCCCACTCCACTTTCTCCGATGATCAGAATTTTCAGAGTGGTCAAAATATCCTCATTCATGTTTTCTGAAATATGCCACTATGAGCAAAAATACTGTCGATATGAATACAAATATTGACAATGGAAAAGCTAAACTATTATTCGAGGGCCAAACGTTTCTCTTCTTCTTCGGTAAAATCTATCGAGGGTGGTAAACATCTGAAAAACACTACTCTGCCATCTAGCGGGGGTGTATAACAATCGTTGTATAATATAATTGTTTATCTTTATGCTAGACGGGCAAAGGGAAATCAGTCAAATACATCTCTGTACAATCATTTTAAAATATATATTTTTTAAACAACTCTGATTAGCCCATCTTGACTAGCGATGAAAAAAGTAACAGATACCACGTGACAAAACAATCTAAAGTGAGAAATCCGATTAATCTGATTGTTGTATATTAGTACGCATGAGGTCGCCAGTGTTCTGTGTGACTCACTGAATGTTGTTACTAGCCAGATTTAAAGGAAACTTTCCATCTTTTTAAGACTTTGTCTAGATTTATGTGAAACAAAATCCAGGCCCTGTTCATTTTGTGTGGTCAGTTTTTTATTTTAATACAATAGTAAACTGCTGGAGTGAAATATAAGAGGGTAGTTGTAATTGAAGATCATTATAGTCTCACAACAGAAATGTTGCCATGTTATGGTCTATCGCGAATTGTCATAATACACAAATTAGTACACACAAGCAATTTTTTTAAAAGCAGTTTAATTATTACAGTGTACATTCCTTTAGTTGCCAAGTTGACAACAGTCTTCAGCAAAATAAAACAGAGTAATATCCATAAGGTGCAAAACAAACAATGGTGTCTTTGCTCCCACCCTCAAAGCAAAATGACATTTAAAGCAACGTTTTTCACATTCCACATTCCTTTACTTTAGCAAAGTGAGGCTGAAAGCTGACTCAATCTAAAGGTTTTATTTTACTTTGTCAAACCAGTAAACCACTTTGACTACAGAATAAGCAGCTGTGCAGAAAGACTGAAGCATCTCATCTACTTTGAACTGGAGACAAAGGTGACTTAATGTTGTCCTTTACAAATATACTGATACCAAACATTCATCCAGTGCCTACTTTTACAAAATGACTGGACAAAAAAAAAGCTCTGACTCAAGCAGAAAGTTTTTTTACACCGCACCTTGCATGTAGCGTAGCTTGAAAATGTGTAGCTTCAAATCAAAAGCCAAACTTCACTGCACAATAAACAGAGTTATAAATGTGCCTTGAACACGAATACAAAAGTCAGTCTAAATTAAGCACCAACACTCCATAATCTGGCTGAATTAGGAGTGAACAGTTTAAGCATTGCTTAAAAGCACCATTTTCAGTACATCAGGTGGCTGGACTTTGAGTGGTCAAAACAAAGCAGATTACAGCCCGAACTCTTCTTTCTGTTTGCAAATGGATTGCTTACAAACTCTTACACCTGCACATGCACAGCTTAAGACTGCAAACTATAATGAAACTTCACATATGCACGCTGTGTTATTTGTGTTGAATGAATGAATGATGATGGTGTTAGCATACAGTACATGTATAAATGTCAGTGTATGATACATCGCAGTGTACTGGTGTTTCAGCCGTTTCAGTGCAGTGGTAGCAGTGTGTTCGGCGGAGGGGAAGTGAAGCGGTGCTTTCGGGCCCAGTTTCCAGAGCAGTCTGTCAGCAGAGGACCACACCCTGGCCTGAGCTGCCCTGTTCCCCATGGGCTGCTCTCACCATAGCCAAAAGTTTGGCCAGACCACTGGAATTGAAAATAATGGGCCAGACATCGAGGAGGAGGAGAGGCTGGTAAAATACTTTCATACAGATTACACTTTTCTGTGAAGAACAAGCTTTGAATGATCACATTCTGTGATTTACATTTATCTTAAGACGTACTGTATATCCAGAAGCTGCTCTCTACATCTAGTGTGAAGCCCGATGAAAGGCTAATATCTAACTAAATATCAACAGACAAACACAGAGTGGCTTATATTTATTTAAACATTTACAAATAAATACTAGAAGATTTTGACTTCCATTAATGGCTTCTTGTTGAAGAAAGAAACAGACTTTTATAGACTTTTAAGTGATTACCGACTGAGACCAGTGAGTTTAGCACATAATATATTTAGTGGACCATAATCTGAGATGTTCTGTGTTCATGATAACATAAAATTATCTTTCCTCTAATGTTACACTACCATTCAAATGTTTGGGGTCTCTTATGCTCACCAAAGCTGCATTTATTTGATTAGAAATTGAGAAAAACAGTAACATTGTGAAATATTAGTACAATTTCAAATAACTGCTTTCTGTTTTAATATATTTTAATTCCAGTAATGGCAAAGCTGAATATTCTGCAGCCATTACTCCAGTCTTCAGTGTCACATGATCCTTCAGGAATCATTCTGTTATGCTGATTTGACACTCAAGAAACATCTGTTGTTATTATTATAAATGTTGAAAACAGTTGTGCTGCTGAATATTTTTGTGGAAACTATGCTACATTTTTTTTCAGGATTCCTTGATGAACAAAGTTTAAAAGAATAGCATTCATTTAAAATATTTTTTTTTATCTTTGCTATCACTTTAGATCAATTTCATGCATCCTTGCTGAATAAAAGTATCAATTCCTAAAAATAAATTATACTGACCCCAAAATATTGAACGGTAGTGTGTATAAATTTGGTGTTGTGGCATTACTGTTGGCCTCTATATGACAAATTGCTTGAGTTTTTCCTCATTTGTAAGTTGCTTTATAGTCAGATCATGATCCAAGGATAGTGCTATAATGATAAACAGCACCGGGCACCGGACTCAGTCAAGGACTTCCAGAATTAATTCTGGAAAAGTGTGTCTATGGTTCAGTCAATTCGATTTCAACATCACTCATATATGGACAAAATTAAATAAATAGATACAGCGAAAATGAAAAGTTTGTGGAAAAGAACTTATGTGCCAGACTTCATCTCCCATTCCTGCAAGAAAAGAGACCAGAATGAACTCACAGGGGTAAAATATGTACTGTAAACATCTTAAAGTAAATGCAACTTTAGGACATAAAACATGTATACTGCGATTAACATCTAGTGTGATGAAAATAAGTGTTATGTGGTTACTGACCTTGGCTTTCCTGAGGACGTGTCCTCGCACAGCTGAGGCTTTCTGTTGTGTCTGACGCCGCAGCAGAGACGCGCTGTTGACTGGTAGAGAGAAGGTCTCAGTGTCACTGGTGTCACAGCTGGAAATGGGCGAGTTGTCCACCGTTCGCCTCATTAGCACAGGAGACTAAAAACAAACGAGACACATTTTGATACCTGCTTTGCGTTTATCACTAAAAATGAAAGTGACACAACCCTACAGTTAGTATTACATCATGTCTATGTTAGAGAAATTGTTGCTGTTTTTCCAGACCTGTGGGCTGGAGCTGCCCGTTTTGGGTTCAATGGTCAGGCCCAGGGTGACGCCTCCATTCAAGGCTTTCTTCAGACTCTCCTTCACCTCCGTCAGCTCCAGTTCCAGATTGACTCGTTCATCCTCTTTTAGTTTGCATTCATCCTCCACTTTCTTAAGTCTCTCTGTCAAAGTTGCCTGAGAGCGCTTACCTGGATGAAATAAACACAGAGAGAGGTTATAACTGCCATTTTTCAGGATCTTTTAATGAATAGAAAGCTTAAAAAACATAATTTATTTCAATTAGAAAACTTTAGTAACATTATAAATGTCCTGTTACAAATTGATCAATTTATTCTTGCTTAATGTAAGTATTTATTACCTCAAACCTTTGAATGCTAGAGATTTTTTGAACACTCTTATTTGTCATTGACAGATTCAATCAAACTTGAATCCCGTTGACATCCTCACCTGTGTTGTTGTCTATAGCAGTGCGGAGGTCCTTCCGGTCTTTTTTCAGCTGGGTCAGGCGGTTTCGAATTTCCTGCTTCCTCTTCATCAGCTCGTCCTCTTTCGCTTGGAGTTTCTTGGCATCTGCCTCCACTCTGTTTTTCCCGTACTTATACTGGTCCACACCTGTGCAGGTCAAATGATGCATTATAATCAAAGTAAACCATCGTCAGAAAATCTTTCCATTTTTAACTTTTGGAGTCAGTCTTTTCATCGCATTAAAAGGCCTCTGAGACCACAAACGCAGATTAAAAGGCAGACAGAATATACAGTATACCACATCCAAATATTTGTGAGTCCACGTAAATGGCCACTGGATGGTTAGGATGTCTGTGACTGACTGACTGCCCGTCTGAAACGGAATTTGGGGTGATTGAGTTTACAAAGGAGCATGTCAACAGATCCACTGCTGTCTAACAGCACTGCAATTTCCACATACCGGCATTCTCCACAAATCTGTGTGGCTTCTTTTTCCTTGAAAGAAATTTGTGGTGTAATAGCTAGGATAATGGATGCAGACTTAATGTCTGCTTAGTTTAGTTTCAGCCTTATGTCAACTTAAAAAAAAAATGAAAGGCTTATTTTGAGATTATCAGATGAGCTTTCATATGTTACAATCTCTTACTAGAGTTGTTGCATTTCACTGGAACAGTGCTGCTGATTCCATTGGCCTTTTTGGGCTGATTCTTGTCCAACTTCTGCTTTGCACCGAACCCATTGGTGGTCAGGCCTTTCTTTCCCTTGAGCTGATTGGAAGAAAGAAACAGAGAAAAAAAGGTGAAACTGATATGCGGGCTACTAACAAACATCTGATATTTAAAGACTTTGATTTCGCTGTTAACACCTGTTACATTTTAAGGGTGTGATTTAGTTCTAAGATTACCACTTCATACAAATAATTTCACATAGGTTAGATCTGCAAACCACATCTACTAAACCACACATGTTGCTTTTTTCTTTTAGTTATACTATAGCTGGCAGCAATCCTTTTTTCTATCCTTGGCCTATAAAATGTAACCTAGAGTGAGCTAAGGCTTCAGTAAATCCATTCAAGGCCACGGCCACACAGACATGGATATTATATAGATCAAAAGCATTCATTTCTGGAGCTGGGTGGTCCACAATGTATGCACTATGCTGTGTGTTTATTTCCATTCTGTCTGTGTTTGTTAATATTAACTGAAAATACAAATCGGATACAGATATCCATTGTTTGAGATGCTCTGTTAGCCTTGGTTAGTCACCTGCTTAGTGTTAGTATTAGCAGCTGAGGGAGAGGAGGAAGAGGACAGAGGTTTGGTGGAGAGCGGTGTGTTGTAATGCCCTGTGGAAGATGACTGCGTGCGGATGGATTTGGGAGAGTAGCGGGTTGCTAGTTTGGGGGAGGGCATGTTTTCATAAAGATCTGTATTCTCGTAATGAGACTCTTCTTTCCAACGACGGTCCCCTGAAGCTGGGGAGGAGTAGTGCGCATCTGGTACCTTCCGTATCGCAAGCGTGCAAGCAAGAGAAGAGCGATTAGGAAAGAAAAAGTGCATCAGGAATAGAGAGGAGTTAGGCAGGATCAGAAAAGGAGGTGAGGATTTAACGGGTTTAAAGTTTGTTCATTTGCTTACCGATCCATTGATGCAGGGCACGTCATCATAATGCAGAGCGACCCCTGTGGGACAGGCGTAACCATTGACCGGGTTATCAAGGTATGGGTTTGGAGAGACTGCACGCTTACTGGTGAAACTGTGAACACATACATAAATTAATTACTATGTATACAAATGACACACACAGAACTTGAACTTTTTAACAGTAGTGTTGGGAAAAATACTTCAAAACTGTAGGTGTACAAGCTACCCATGAGCACTTTAACTACAGTCAAGCTTAGTAGTTAGCTACTAGAAGGCATTAACAATCAGTAGCTAATTATTAAAAGGGGCAAGTTTGGTATGACAATGTAAAATAATACAAGAAGTGTGACAATGTAAAATAACTTGTTAATTCAATTCAAAATGTACTTTAATTCTTGTGATGGCAAAGCTACATTTTCAGCAGCCATTACTTCTCAATAAATTTTGAGTTATGTTAAATACTTAATATGTTTGTGGAAACAGTGATACATTTTTTTCTAACTGTTAATTAATATAAAGTACATACATTAGAAATGTCACTATTAATTTAATGCATAACTAACAAAACAAAAATAAAGCAATATGTACAGGAGAATAACCTCAATTACAAATACAAGTTACAGATAAATACATTTAATTAATACAATATAACTAATAATACAATAAAAAAAATATACTTGCTACGTGTACTGCGCTAGGCTAACTGAGACTTGTCATAGCCCTTGCATGTTGTTGCTCTTTTGTTGATTTTGATTGCTTTCATGGTCCTCACTTGTAAGTCGCTTTGGAAAAAAGTGTCTGCTAAATGACTAAATGTAAATGTAATATAATATATAACATGGTATTATATTAAATTAATTGTATGAATAGTTTATATGTTTATTGTTGTGCATTAAATATACTGTTGAACAGCAGTGTTATGTTAAACATATATATTTAAATATGTATAAATATGAAGATGCAATTGCAGGGCAGGAAACTTTTGTCCAACGATACAGTTTATTCAGTTGTCAATCAGTTTTTTTATGAACTGGTTTATTTGCATGAACACAAACGAACCAGTTCAGTAAAATGAATCAGACAACATACTACAATGCTACATACTGTGTAAGAGAGTGTTCAAGAGAGCGTTATTAAAGCTCAAATGGCTGTAAAGCTATGTGTGCACTACAGTTCTGGAAAAAAAAATACTACTATACCTCTATGTGTTGAAAAATATGAGTTATTAAAGAAAAAGTGGTAACATTTTATTATAAGGACCAGTTCTCACTATTAACTAGTTGCTTATTAGCATGCCTATTACTATCATATTGGCTGTTTATTAGTACTTATAAAGCACATATTAATGCCTTATTCTGCATGATCATATTTTAGATCCTTTAATCCTACCTAAACTTAATAACTACCTTACTAACTATTAATAAGCAGCAAATAAGGAGGCTGTTCAGGGAAATCTATGTGTTCCCTAGTGTTACCGAAAAAGTTACTGGCATGCTAATAAAACATTTTTTAGCAGTACTGGGTTCTCACCAAAATGACTGTTTGGCCAGCTGAATGACATTAGCAGTGGTTTCGACGTCAATGTAATCGTAGTGCAGTGCAGCAGGATCAGTTGTGGAGCCCGTTTCGGCCAGCAAGACCCCCAGCCACCTTCCCATACTCTCAGAGGAGGAGGCCTGATGGGAAAAAGAGTGAGGAAAGATGCAATGAATGAGTGTCAGTGGAATATGAGACAAATAAAGCACTAATCTATGCAATCTCTGCGAATCCACTCTACACATAATACAGCAGTGACATCATTACGAAAGCAAGCCAACCAAACCATTCATCTAATCCCTGCCCTGAGGTCCTGTCTCAGACACATTAATTGCCCCGCAAGAGCTGAGGGACTTGGCACGTACCTCCAGAACAGCCACCTCCTGTCCGTTGCGCAGCAGACGGAAGGCAAAGGGATGTTTGGAGTCCAGGCCTGGAATGACCTCACACCCCCGCAGCGGCAGAGAGGCCATGTGTGTCTTCAGATCTGCCCGGTCCTTGTGCAGCAACAGCTGGTTGTCTTTTAGCTGGCACCAGCGCTCTCTCCAGCGGTTATTGGACAGCACGTTCAGATAGCCTGTTAATGTAGGATTGGGCCGAGAGATTTATATTACAGCCAACAGACAGAACCACACACAAGCAGAAAACGTGTAAAAGTGTTGATGATAGGGTTGGGGGAAGAATCATTGAAACATTTTGCCAATAATTTTTTTTAAGATTTTGAAAAATATTATATTTAAATATTGTTTTAAATGTAATTTATCCCTGTGATAGAAAAGCAAATTTTTCAGCAGCCATTTCTCCAGTATCAGTGTCACATGATCCTCCAGAAATCATTCTAATGTGCTGACTTGGTGTTCAGGAAACATTTCTTATTATTATCTATGTTGAAAACTCTTTAAAACTGCTGAATAATTCAAAAGAACAGCATTTATTTGATATAGAAAAACAGTCATTTATAACAGTAGTGTATTTGCGCAAAGCACAATGGAGATAAAACCAATTGAAATATATCACAGTTAAATAAAAAATAAATATACAGATAAACAGAAAGAATAACAATATCATAATACAGTTAGCCCATATTGATGCAGTATCATATGTGACCCTGGACCACAAAACCAGTCATAAGTAGCACAGGTATATTTGTAGCAATAGCCAACAATACATTGTATGGGTCAAAATTATCAATTTTTGTTTTATGCCAAAAATCATTAAGATATTAATGTCAGACCTGTGTCTTGTCTTGTGGCTTTCTGTCTCGCGCTCCCCTTGACCTAGTTTCACCTCTTGTATGCCCATATTTGGTTATGTTCCTATCTTTATTACTTAATTATGTCCCACCTTTGTTTGTTAATTATCTAATTTAGTTTGAGTGTTTATAAGCCCTGTGTTTCCCTGAGTCTCGTGTCCGGCATTAACGTCGCTGTCCGGTTTCTTGTGACTCTTTGCCTGTCTTGTGTTTCCCTTTTTGGATTTAATTAAAGGCTGATATTTAGAAGCTTCCCTCGTGTTGTATCGTGACAAAGTAAAGATCATGTTCCATGAAGATATTTTGTAAATTTCCTACAGTAAATATGTCAACTTAATTTTTGATTAGTAATATGCATTGCTAAGAACTTGATTTGGACTTTAAATGCGATTCTTCTCAATATTTTCATTTTTTGCACCTTCAGATTCCAGATTTTCCAATGGTTGTATCTCGGCCAAATATTGTCCTATCCTAACAAACCATACATCAATGGGAAGCTTACATTGGAAACACTGGTTTTGTGGTCCAGGGTCACATATTGTCCGAGCCTTGCTTCTGCTACTTTGGTCATTAAATAGACATTGCATTATCAAACTAAAGCGATTTCCTGAATTTTTAGGACTGACAATTGAATTTTGAGATAAAAATATTAACAGAACCACAGCCAGGAAATTGAATGCATCATTAACATGATTCACAGGCTGTCAATCACTAATGTTAGGAATATGAACCTCTCTCAGGTGATGAAAATGGCAAAACTCTCGGTATTATGTGGTTGAAGAGCAAGACAATCCTTTGTTTGGGTAATGCGTTTAGGTGGAGAGAAAGAAAAAACCTAGATGGAAAAAACTAGACAGAGTTTTGGCTGCATATCTGAGAGGATGAAAAATGAGCTGCCCAGAACAGATAAAACTAAATCCTGAAATATGCAATATTTACTACCTTTATCTGTCACTATAGATATTACATATTCTACTTTACGAAATGCACATTACATGATTTGACTGTTTTTCACTAGACGTTTACAATATCATAGCCGCTGGCCAATTCAATGTCTTCCCCCTGGTGTTTCGGGGGCCCTATGCAGCTTGCGTATTCTGCGTATAGGGAGGATCGGCTCTGGATATTACAGATATTATTTAGTGACTGACTTCAGTTACTTGTTCATACAGGCATTACTCTTCCTGTTTCTGTATGTATAGGACAATCTAAAATCAGTACTTTTATTCAGCAAGGATGACATTTCAAAATACTTTAAAATGAAAAGTTATATAAAAAAAGTTTTTAAACTGTAACACTATTTCACAGTATTACTGTTTTTGCTGATATTTTTGATCAAATAAATGCAGACTTTATAAGCACAAGAAACCTCTTTCAAAAAAATGTTAATCTTACCAACCCCAAGCGTTTGAATGGTAATGTATATCAAAATGGCATTGCAACCGCTCACCACACGTTGAGACATCCTCCTCCGCCGATGAGGTCTGTTCATCTGTAGATGGTTTTTTCTTGCCCAGGCTTATGATTTTAGTGATTTTATTGCCAGTCACACGTCCCACAGTCCCTTTCTGCTCTGATTTAGAGTTCTTCTTGCCTTTGGCTGCAAAAAAGGCAAATTAGTATCAGAGTGTGAAATATATGTGTGGGATTTTATAAAGTAATATATTATACAGATATGCTAGTTATCTAGAAACCCGTTGGTGTTGCAACTATAACAAGGGGTGGGTTTGGAAAATATTTTGTTTGTGGGGTAGATTTGGTGGGAAAAGATTGAATTATGGAAAATGACAAACGGCAATCTGTTTACTTTCAAATGTTAGTAATTTAGGGCAAAGAGTAAGAGGCTGAACTGACAATGACAGGACACGTCTTCAGACCAAATCCTAAACAGTGCGTGAAACCAACTTCGGACTTCTCCGAGTTTTTCGGATACTTTTATCAGAGGAGTGTGGTCTGTGGTTAATGGTATTGTAAGAAACAAAAGATATAGAAAAAACAAACTTAAACATTGAAAGTAAAAGGACACACTGTGGAAAACCGTTCAGATCACATCCTTATTCCAAACCAATGGTGGACAATGTGAGCAAACTAGCAGTTTGGCATCTGGACTGGGTTAAAATGTGTAAGGCACTACAGCACAACACATTACAGGCTTTTCTCCTCCTCAAAAGGCCTAATACAACAGCAGCTTACAAGGACAAATAAAACATATAACGATGCAGTGAAACTCTTGCTCTTCTGGCCTTACTTGGTCCAAGCTCCACTGCAGAAGAGTACATCTTAGTTGGCGACTCCTTTAATTAAAGCTAAGCCCATCTGAACCCAGAGTTAGGGAACACAGCAGCCTCAGACATGAGGCAAGAGCCACAGATGCAAAAACCATTGGCCCTTAAAGGACCTATACAGACATAGTTCTTCATTTTATCATGAGGGAAAATTCTGCGATCAGGCTAATATGTTTTCACAGCGTCTCAGCACTTACGACAGCTGGAAAGAATATGACGAATCTGCATGGTTGTTTTAAATTTGTCTTCCATCTTTCATTAAAGAAGTGCAGTAAATGGCTGCTGGTGTGGTGTAAGGATATCTAAGGTGCAATCAGACAGACACAGAAGAGATCAGATAGAAATGGTTCACTAAGAAATACTTCCCTACATTTTTTGTTTAAAAAAAACTTTCTCCATGCCTTTCCAGAACCTTACACTTTTACAGGAATTATTCTAAGACATCAGCCTTTGTTTATCTGTAGGTTTATCAGAGGTCAGCTGCCATAACTCATATGAACACAGCACAGCAGTTACTGCGGCTTGTGGCCGTGATGCTGAGCTATCAATCATATGGGATTGCAGATGCACAAGTTTTGGATTCCACTCAAACTAGGCAATTCTTCACCAACACGTCTGAGGCAAAGCAGTCTTAAATTGAACAAAACAATTTCCACAGACCTGAAACAGATGTCCTGAAAAGTTCAATCCCAGATCGAGACAGCGTGGTGTAACTACTAGATAAATAATCCTCTTAGGTTATTTAAGAAGGGTCTCCTTGCCCTGACTTTGCCGTTGTTCAAACAATGGAATTGTTCGAGTCAAATAAACATCCCCTTTATGGGAATACATTTGTTCTGTTTTTTTTTTGCTCTGTTATTTTATTAAGTTTGTTTTCTTAACCAAAATTATATTAAAACACTAACATATGTGTGTTTTTGTTGATGTCTTTTTTAAATACAGTGATTTTATCTAGTAACTGACAGGTTTCCGAGCACAATTCCGCAACTGCCAAATCAAATGATTAACAAATTTATGCTGAAAATGTTTATTATTATTAAAATATTATTTAAACATCACTGTATCAACTTATCAAATACTAATCAAACACTGAAGCAAATATTTTAGACAGACAGCTATAGATAGATTAGCTTCTTACCACTTTTTACAGTGTATGCCACAAAATACTCTTCCTTTATATAAAGAAACTCTACATCTGTCGTCTCCAATGATATGGACCAAAAAAAGGACTGAACATAAAAACTCACCTGGATCTTTGCCATCTGAGATGCCATTTTCATGACAGGGCTCTCCATCTGAACTGGGTCGATCACAGGACAGCTTCTGCAAAACAAGAGTTAGGTTACAGGTATGCTTGCAGTTACAGAGAAAACACATATTTCAGCAGAAGAATGAACAATCAACGACACAAATAACAGTGGATTCATTGTTAAATGTAATGATTGTTTATAGACAGACACATTAAATACATACACACAAAGAGTATAGCATACTAAAGCCCATACACTTAAACCTCTGCAGTCTACCCAAACAAACCTCGAAGTGCATCTGTTTTGCATTAAGTGTGAATAATTAGACTAGGCTCATGCATGCTGTGCCAGTTTAAGAGGTTTGACATTAAACCCCCTTTAGATCTGTCTTAAAAACAGCACACACATATAAACAAGTGCAACATGCGCACGTTGCAAAAATACTGTTGCAGCACAGTGCATATTAAAGAATGTGTTCTAAAAAATGATAAGATCACATTTCCTCCCACACCTATTTAACCTTGCCAGCAACACACATCCGTAGCAAGATGGAATTTAATACGCATATGCAGCTTTATAGCCCTTCGTCCCCTTGGCAGCAGAGCTGTGCAGGAACACAGAGAAGAGACGCCTGTGCAGGGTACTGAGGTGTGGTGAAGCTGGCAAGCACGCAAACCGCCACACAGTCTCACAAACCTGCATGTACTCTGCAGGCAAAGTAAATCCACACCCACACATACACAGACACACACACAAAATACTATACATAAATAGAATTATGAATTCGCACCTTTTCCAGCTCTGCTTTGTGAACGGGGGAACCAGAGCCAGCTCTGTCACAGTCCACCACTCCATTTCCATTAGAGCAGACTTCCTTCATCACCTTAAAGAGACCACATAACAAAAAGTTAAAGTGCAAAATAACAGATAGAATTTAGAAATTTCTCAATATCCCTCAATATCTCATTTTTAAATTGTTCTATTATAGATGCTGATCAATTTCTCGAAAAAGATTCCCACACTTTTGGGTTCCCACACTTTTGCCCAATGAATTTCATGACTTCTCTGGAATTAAGATATTGCACTTTCAAAGATAAATTTAGATTATATATATTTTTATATCAATAAATACAGCTAGAATACAAATGACAAACTATAAAAATTTCCTTAGACCTATTAAAAAAAGAGCAATTTTCTAGTGAATATATTTTGACAATTTGATTTGAGAATATATGACTTCCAAGACTTCATTATTTCATTAGATTTTATTATTTTTCACGATTGTTCCAAGCCTTGAAATGTTATTCCATTTCCCATGAGAACTTTCTTTGCTCCCAGTCAAACAGATGCCACAAACTCTCCACCACCTCCACGTTCTGCCATGCACATGCGCTCAAATGGATAGGGCACGTCACATGCAGCTGGAAGTGCAGCTGGAAGGCTGTTACATGCGTCATTGCTCTCGTGGCTGTGTGCAGTGGCTCTGTGTGAATGAGATATCCAGAGATCTCCAGACTGCACAGACTCCTCGCCGCCACTTATGAACGTGACCTCACATTACCTGGGGGTAACATCCAAAAAAACCATAACCATTGGTACTGCGTGAACAAAGAGAGGAGCTCATCTTTACACACACCCTTCCCAAACCGCCACATACCAAAAAATAACCAAATATCCTTCTTGTTGAGCTCCTCTGAGCGTCGTAACTTGACGCAGCACGTTAGGGTTTGGCAACCGGTTTACATAATTGGGCTCACGGGAAAATAGCAGGCTGTGGCCTCACTCTTTGGCTTTGACTGCAAAGTAGTGGGTTTCTTGGATACGCTCAGTCAAAAAATATTTTGTGCTGTGCTAATGTGCCCTCATTAGCATTAATATTTTCAAATGAAGAGTTAATATGGAGCACTACTGCATAGAAATCCAACAAAGTCAAAGTTAAAGGTCAAACAAATGTTTGCGGACTTTCAAACTTTGAGTCGTTATGTAAAATTGCCACAATAGAGAGTGATGAGAAGCAAAGCCAATGACAAGCATTCAGAAAGGGCAGAAATGAACAATTTCACACCAATCAGCACACAAACACACACCTACACACTCAGTAGCTAATAAAATGCAAGCCAACAGAAAGCAGGAAGTGACAAGAGTAATACAATTCTCAACATTATACAGTGGTCACGTTCATTGATACATTCAACAAAGAATGTACTCCATATCTTACCATTCCCGCCCAGGGCAGAGGAGAATCAGATGACAAAAAAGAGAGAAGAAAGAAGAACGAAGGGAAGAAGAAAGACAGGAGGTGGAATTTCCCCAAGCCTGTCCAAAGAATCAGAACAGAGGAGCTACATGGAGAGAACTAATCGAATAAAGACTGGAAGAGAGAGAACAAAGAGGAAAACAGTGCAGAGGAGAGATACAACACTAAAAAGAATTAAAAATGAATCATGGAAAACAACAAGCCAACACTTTCCATAAATAATTCATTAGCAAACTGGATAAAGCATTAACGAGCCACAGACGCCTCTGGGCTTCTATAATGTTCCTCAATTTTGTTTGAAGACATGAAGTATTCCATTAAAGCTTAAAAAAGTTTCCTTATCGCCTAATATTCCACTCTTTTCAATACTAATGGCTTCCATATAAAGCATTTAGTTCCACTTTTAAAAACTAAGTTTAACTGAATCAGTACAAAACTGAACACATTTAAAAACAATCTCATCTTGTGAATATTTAAAAGTGTTTCAGTGGATTATTTACTGTTATTAATGATCTAATGTCTACTAGTGTCTAATGATTTAATCTAGAAAAAATGAAAATTAACAAGTAAAAAAAAAAAAGAAGCAATTTCGCTTACAAAGAGCTATTTTCTAAATATATTTAAAAAACAAATAAACTGGATTAAAGAGAGTTTACCACTTTTGAGGTTTTCATGATATTTCCAGGCCTAGAAAACTATAATTCTATTCGATTTCCCATGGGAACTCTGCAATAGTCAAAAATCAAAAGCTTTTCATCTCCAATTAAAACAGATGCCACAAACTTGCCACCACCTCCGCATTTTGCCACAAACTTGCCACCACCTTTTTGCCATTCACTTTTGTGCCACTTCAGTGGAAATAAACTATTTTATATGGGAGACATTAGATGCAGAATTGAAAATAGTGGAATATTCAAGTTTCCTTGCAATAAATAATATACCAGACTATTACTGATCTAGAATATTCTTCTTCATATTGGGAATGAGTTGTTGGGTGTACAGTGTGTGCATGAATGAAACACAATACAACAAATCCATCTAAGCTAGGGAAGTTTCTGTTTATCTCAAGCAGAAATCAATTACTTCAGTATGTTTTTAGTACACACAACACCTGGCCAAACAGCGCAGAGCTATGCTCTCTTCCTAAACAGCAATTACAGCTGTTGTTGCTTTGCTGGGCTGTATATTTGCACAGTCTGATGTCCACACCCACTTGAAGGTGCTGTACAGCTCACTGCATGTGCCTTCCTGCCCGCAAATCAATAAACAGAAGCTCGTTACCACATGGAATCATAGTAATGGAATAGGAAAATCTCATTTTTTTCTAGACTTTTGCAACGAGTGATGTCTTTATAAACAGTGCCACCAGAGGAGTGATGGACAGCAATGAGGGAAATGCTATTTTCATCAATCGTCCATTGACTGCAGCTGTTTTTGATAATTTTTGTGCAGTAAAAGTTGCTTTCAGATTACAAACTCGTAGATCCATCACACGAGAGCCCAGAGACTTTCACTAGCACTTTTCATGATGTTTGTGAAAACCAGATGTGGAGGAAAACAGCTTTAAATAGATATATAAAACAGACCATCAAAGTAACAAGTTATCAACAAGCACAACTTCAGAGTCATTAAGATTAAAATCCTTTGAACTTAAACCAGGAAACGCTTTTTAGAGTTTAGGCTCATACGAGACTTGTGCATGGAGGTGAATTGAACTGTGAGTGAGTATAAAATATTTAAATATATTGAACAAAGATGTACTAGTTTGTATAGTTCTGTATTTAGTATGTACAGAGCAACCTGATTTTAACCTAACACACCCAACTGAACACAAACACTGAACAGCTGGACCTGAGGACTGCTACTGTTGGTTTGTTTAACTTCTATGCTGAAAGATGAGCATATGCCATGTAGTTCACTAGAAAAACTTTTCTAGAATTTTCACAATTGATCACAATCCTATGAGCCTAGCACTTTTTGAGCTGCCCGATTACCTTTAGCCACTCTTCGGCCTGTTCTTTGCTCTGCACGGCAAGCACCAGAGCATCAGCTCCCTGATGGACGATCTTCAGTTCATGCTTCTTTTTCTTGCCGTCTTTGGGAATGTGTGTGATACTGCAGCCAGACAGGAGGAGCTCCATCTGTGGAGTCTGGTCTTTGGAGGACTTGTAGCACTTAGAGAAAGAGAGAGACACATTAGGGAAGCTGTTTATCTCATAAATATTGTCCTCTGAAATAATTTTGTTTACACACTACAACATAAGCTGAGTCAAACCAAGCAGAATCTCTTAAAAAGAGGCAATGGGAGTAAGTGGGGTAAGATGTGCCAGTGGATAAACTGAGTTACATTGATAATCATGCAAACTGTGCAGAATTTTCAAGTGACCATACATTTAGGCAAATCATATACAGCTTCCTGTGATTATTAAATGCACATAAAATAAATAAGGATGAGAAAAGTTGCATTTTTATGCAAAAAAATAAAAATAATTATCCATGACGTCAAGGTACTTTTTTACATGGCAAGTAACATTAATATATCATTTCAAAGCAAACCTATTCAGAATTTAAAAAATAATTACTTATGTAGATAAAGTAAATTATTAGACTAAACATTTACCATTAATTATTAAATTAGGTATTTTTCCTAAAAATAGCTCTGTGGTGGTAAAGTGTGCCAGATGCTGTACTATTGCAACTTAAAGTAAGCTTTGCTTCCAAATACATGAAATGCTATTGTAAATTGTTTAAATGTCTTTTCCCTACATTAAAATAATCTGAATATTAAAATGTTATGAAAATATGAAAAATGTGTAATACTACAAAGACCTTATAATGACATTTAAAGACCTTTGAATGAAATGTTATTTTACTAATTAACTCTTTCCCCGCCAGTGTTTTTGATGATTATCACTAAAAGTTCATGGCTCGCAGAATATTTTTTTGTATGAATATCTGAACATGCAATACATCAAAATAAAAATCAGACACTCTACTTTCAAACAAAAATATGTTTTATTCTAGCTTCAAGCATGTTTTTTTTATCTACACTTGAATGTAGGTAGGTTTCATAAAAATAGCAACATTTTGAGCAAAAAGCTGAGAAAATCTTTATCAAATACTACATCTGGATCATATTTAGTAATATTATCAAAGCAAAGATGCAGTAGATGGCTTCCATCAGTACTCCCAAAGCTTGCACAGGCCTTTACCACTTCCTGGTTTGACATTTCACTCTGTAAAATTAGGCAGTTTTCATTTATATGCGGTTAGTGTTGATGATCACATTATTTTTCATATGCATATGCATACATATGAGATCTCTCGTTTCTGCATCTTCCTGATCTGTGTTTTTGATCAGCACATTCAAGACTCATTTAGGAGATGCGTAATAGCGCCCCGTAGCGTATAACAGTGAAAACATGGAAAACCGGAAAATTCCGTGTTTGTCAGGTAAGCGTTGTCTCCTGAATAACGGAAAATTCTGTGTTTGGCGGAGAAAGAGTTAATAAATTTGCAAATTGTCCCTGAAACACTTTAGATTGAGAAGTTATTATATGTATATGGCCTGTTGTCAGCTGACAGGAGACTTCCTGAAATATAATTAGCTGTCTTTATCTCATTTCTCCTGGCTTAAAGATATGTAAAAAGTGGCACATCTTGCCCCACTCCCCTCTAGTATGGGAGTCCATCTCTGTGAGTGTGTGTGTGTGTGCTCACCAACAGTTTGTTGTCCTTTATGACACACAGCAGTTTGGTCCATTGTCCAAAGCGTTTCTTTCGCAACAGGAATGCACAGATACGAGCGTCTTTCACCAGGTCCATGGAAGCCTCCTCAGATGGCCACTGGTGACGCATCTTCTGCCCCTTCCCATCCTCCTCTTCCTCGTCGTATGACTCATATGAACTGCTCATGGCATCCGAGTCATAATCTGAGAACACAGTTGGGACTCTGATTATTGAATTTTATTGAAATGAATGCAAAAAATGCTCTATCTTAGGTCACAGATGCAGCTATGTTGCTGTCTAAAACATATAAAATGTTTATAGTTTGATGTTAAAAACTGTCTTTACTAGAGGTGATGTACTCTGGTGCTGTCCCAGGGCCCAGCGGAACGGCTTCCTCATAATAACCTTCAGGAAGAGAGGAGCTCGGCAAGGGAGGAGGCCCGTTGTCTGGAGGCTTTGGGATGGAGGGAAAGAAAAGAAGAGAGTAAGTGGCCAGCTCAATCATACAGCTAGATGAGAGTGTTTGTTTCTGCTTTTCCTAGAAATGTGAGGTCAAAAATATCAGCTTCACTGGCTCCAATAAATGTCTACAGCTGTGAAACATCAAAAGCTAATAATATCAAAACATCTGAGGCTTTATCCGTCTTATCTGAAGTCCATCTTAGAGGTCAAATGTTCATAAGATCTCTAACATCACAGTGAGGCCAATACGAACCAACCGAGGGTGTACGTATCAACATCTGTGGCAAGAGTCAAAAGGGAATGTTAACAAACAAAACAGTCAGAAAAAAATTGTTTTACGGTAAAAGAGCAGCTGGTCGTGATGAGTAGAAGAAAGAAAAAGAAGAAACTGTAAGTACAACACAAACAAATCAAAAATAGGAAACTAGAGCAGAGCGAGCTACAGATTATAGAAAGATGAGAATCAGAAGGATGGTCAGCAAGTTCTGGAAAAAGAGTTCAGGGCTGTTTGCTGTTCTTTATTCCCATCTGGAGGCGCATCATTAGAAGTGTAGGCACCTTACCTAACGCAAGTCGTTAGGCCAGATTTCTCCGTCTGTGTTTAACAAAAAACAACTGTAATAAATAAAGGTAATACCTAACAGTCTATCACTCATTTAGCTTGCTGCAATAAAGATTCTGCTCCAAAATCTAGTGTGCTGCCTCCGCAGGGAGGATTTTACGTCACCATAGACACTCTCCTGATGCCAAGACTGTACCCAAAGGTAGGCGGTATAATTATACTGCCTTCTAAGATACATTCATTTGGCTAAATTGCTCGGGCAGGGTAGCATTGCATCTATCCTTAGTGTTGAAGCCAATCCTAGAAAGCACTAGAATGAGGTCAGTGGAAAAAATATTTTTAAGATGGCAGATAAAGCAGGAGAAATCTTATAAATGTAAATAATTATACAGTTCTGAGGAAAAAATGGTCAAACTTAATTAGTTTACTTCAGAGTAAAAATGTACTGACATTTACTCACTCCTATGTTATCCAAGATGTTCATGTCTTTCTTTATTAGGTTTAGTCCCGAAGAAATTTAGGTTTTTGAGGAAAATTCCAGAATTTCTCCCCATATAGTGAAAGCCAACAAGGTTGCAGGTCCAAATTGC
Organism: Ptychobarbus kaznakovi; assembly: GCA_027422405.1. Classification (NCBI taxonomy): domain Eukaryota; kingdom Metazoa; phylum Chordata; class Actinopteri; order Cypriniformes; family Cyprinidae; genus Ptychobarbus; species Ptychobarbus kaznakovi. The sequence goes on along the minus strand of CM049808.1, from coordinate 13,190,401 downwards.
AGTTTCAATGCAGCTTCAAAGGGTTCATCACGATCCCAGGCAAAGAATGATCTTATCTAGGGTAACGATTGGTCATTTTCTAAAATAAATAATACTTTTTACCACAAATGCTCGTCTTGCACAAGCTCTGCAATGCGCATGCACATCTTCATACATTACGTAATAATGTTGGAAAACTCATCTAAAAAATGTGGACCTTTAACCCGTTGGACACCATTGAAGTCCACTATATGGAGAAAAGTCCTGAAATGTTTTCCTCAAAAACCTTAATTTCTTTTCAACTGAAGAAAAAAAGACATAAACAGCTTCGACAGCATGTGGTTAAGTAAATGATAATAATATTTTGGTTTTGGAAGTTAACTAATCCTTTAAAGCCCAGTTCCCACTATTAACTAAATATACTCCTGATTACTGTTTAATAATAGTTAGTAAGGTAGTTATTAGGTTTATATATTGGTTAGGATTAGGGATGTAGAATATGGTCATGCAGAATATGTGCAAATAAGCACTAATAAACAGACAATATGCTAGTAGCATGCATGCTAATATATATAAAAAATAATAATTGTACAAATAATTAATACAGTGAGAATTGGTCGCTATAAGTGTTACCGAAAATATACTGAGGGAAAAATTTCTTATAAAAAAATTAAGATAAAGAAAATCTAAATTTCTCTATATGCATTTCCATTCTTATTAAAGTTGCAAAAAGTTAAACAATCTGAAAACTTTTGTGCATACACATACTTTAAGAATGAAATATACGCAACGTTTTTTACACAAGGCCCCTGGTGAAATTGGAGAAATTCAATGCGTACATTATAGAACCTCATTAGTGTGCGAGTGGGATTGTTTGAAAGAGAGAAAACGAGAAAGAGAGCTTGTGTGTATATGATTGCAAATGAGCGTGCATGTGTGAGTTACAATGTGTTTAAGACTGTCTGATTTGGGCCTGATTTTGGGTTGGTTGGGCCCCGCTGGCAGCACATGTGACAACCTGGTGTTGTCATGACGACACAGGCCCTCCAGTGTCTCCCTCATTTCCCAGGCTGCATGCAAACAATTATGGTTGATGACAAACTCATATAAACGCTTTTCATTTTCCCCCTCTAACCCCAATGGAAACTCTGTCTTTATTTTGTTTTCTTTCATTTCAGCTCACGGTTGTTTTCCAGTGCTTTTCAGGTGGGGGGAATTACAACACATTTCAAGAGACCAATGATCACAGTTGCCACCTGGCACACTTTATCACAATATGGTACAATAGTAGCCCAGAACATGAACGACTATTTACATTAAAAACACTGCAAGACGACATGGAAATATACCGTAGGAGGAAAGTTAAAACAGACAGTGTGTGCTAAATGCTTTACTCCATTTTTATTTTTAAGAAGTAACAGTTATGGGACCTTCTATGTTCAGATATTAACAATAAATATCACACTTTAATGCTTTTTATACTTTTGATGTTGGATAAATTTGCTCATAGTATATTGGCAACAAAAACATCAAATTGATTGTGTGTTGGGCTGAGTATTGATTCTGTACTCTGCTGGTTCCTGAGGGTTTTTTTTCACATGTGTCATCAAAATAACAATAGAAATTGTAATGTTTTAGTGTGACCTCCTAGCACATGAGAGAAGGGTGTGTTTGATGTCTGAGGTAGAGGACGTTACTTTATCTCAGCGCTAGTCATTACAACTTGGCTTTAGATATAATGAAGACCAGAATGTGCAAAATCCCCCATACACTCTTCATCTTTGTGGGTAGTTAAGAGTGAACATACTATAAATGTGTGTTCAACACAAGACCTGGCTGCTTTTTGGATGTAATTAATGCCAACTTCTGTCAAGAACTCTAGAGGGCGCAGACTTATGGGTCACGAATGCAAACTGATGATATTCAAAGCATTAAAATTACTTGGCGCAAGATGATTGGTTCATGTTGCATATGCAGCCAATGAGCTTACTGCTTTACATTTAAATGGATGGTTAGCATTCACTAGAGCATTTCGCAGCGTGCTTTCAGTGATTTTCAGAGCGTGCTTTACTCTTAAACCCTCTACCTCCCCAGCTCCACCTGTATAGATCTGCTATGGGGTTATTATACAGGTACATCTCAATAAAATAGAATATGGTGAAAAAGTTAACTTTTTCTTGTAACTTATTTCAAAAAGTGAAACTTTCATATATCTTAGATTCATTACATGTAAGGTAAAACATTTCAAACTTTTTTTGTTTTAATTTTGACAATTAGAGCTTACAGCTAATGAAAGTCAAACATTTGTATCTCAAAATATTAGAATATTTACATTTGAGTTTCAATAAATGACCATCCATACATACAGTATAAATTGTGGATATCTCTTGTTCTTTGAAACCACAATAATGGGGAACACTGCTGACTTGGCAGTGGTCCAGAAGACGATCATTGACACCCTCCACAAAGAGGGTAAGTCACAGAGGGTCATTACTGAAAGGGGTGGCTGTTCAATGCATATTGCTGTATCAAAGCATATTAAAAGCAAAGTTGACTGGAAGGAAGAAATTTGGTAGGAAAATGTGCACAAGCAACAGGAATGACCGCAAGCTTGAGAATACTGTCAAGCAAAGCCGATTCAAAGACTTGGGAGAGCTTCACAAGGAGAGAACTGAAGCTGGAGTCAGTGCATCAAGAGTCACCACGCTCAGATATCTTCAGGAAAAGGGCTACCAAGCCACTTCTGAAACAGAAACATCATAAGAAGCATCTTATCTGGGCTAAGGAGAAAAAGAACTTGACTGTTGCTCAGTGGTTCAAAGTCCTCTTTTCAGATGAAAGTAAGTTTTGCATTTCATTTGGAAATCAAGGTTCCAGAGTCTGGAGGAAGAGTGGAGAGGCACAGAATCCATGTTGCTTGAAGTCCAGTGTGAAGTTTTCACAGTCAGTGATGATTTTGGCTGCCATGTCATCTGCTTGTGTTGGTCCACTGTGTTTTCTGAAGTCCACAGTCAACGCAGCCATCTACCAGGAAATTTTAGAGCACTTCATGCTTCCTTCTGCTGACAAGCTTTATGGAGATGCTGATTTCATTTTCCAGCAGGACTTGCCACCTGCCCACACTGCCAAAGGTACCAAAAGCTGGTTCAATGACCATGGTGTTACTGTGCTTGATTGGCCAGCAAACTCGCCTGACCTGAACTATTGTCAAGAGGAAGATGAGAGACACCAGACCCAACAATGCAGATGACCTGAAGGCTGCTATCAAAGCAACCTGGGCTTCCATTACACCTGAGCAGTGCCACAGGCTGATCGCCTCCATGCCACGCCGCATTGATGCAGTAATTCATGCAAAAAGAGGCCCAACCAAGTATTGAGTGCATAGAAATGAACATACTTTTCAGAAGCCTGACATTTCTGTTTAAAATATCATTTTTTATTGATCTTATGTAATATTCAAATTTTCTGAGACACTGAATTTTGGGTTTTCCTTATCTATAAGCCATAATCAGTAAATAAATAAAGGCTTGAAATATTTCACTCTATATGAAAATTAATCTATATAATAAATGGGTTTCACTTTCTGAAATGAGTGACAAAAAATATTGACCTTTTTCATGATATTCAATTTTTTTTTAGATGTACCTGTATATGCTATTTGAGCAGCAGCAGTATGTCTTAAATACTCACAGTACCGTACCTGCGAATGCACTGGCAGTAGCAAGTTCCTGTACCTGCTATGCAGCAGCAATAATCTACAACAGGGGTAGGCAACGTTGGTCCTGGAGTGCCGATGTCCTGCAGAGTTTAGCTCCAACCCTGAAAAAACATCACCTACCTGTAGCGTAGTAATTCTGAAGACTTTGATTAGCTTGTTCAGGTGTGTTTGATTAGGGTTGGAGCTAAACTCTGCAGGGCAGCGGCACTCTAGGACCGACGTTGCCTACCCTTGATCTACAACAACAGCAGCAGCAATTCAGCAGCGTTGCACATCTATTCCACCATGACCAAACACATTAACACTGTCATATCCATTATCATGTTAAAATCTTCTGAGAGTTGTCATGATAGGCATAATTTTATTCAGAAAGGATGCATGTCATGCATTTCAATTTTGGCCAAGATTCTTGACAGTTTTTATTTGATAATAACATCTTTAACTCTTTTCAATCTGATTTTAGAACTGGCCATAGTACCATTACTGCTACTACGGGAGTGTTAAATTATATTATTGGTGCCCTGGATAAAAAACAGCACTGCGCAGCCTTATTTGTGGATCTGTCTAAGGCGTTTGATTCAGTGAATCATGAATTACTGTTAAACAAACTTAGCAGTGCAAGTTTCGGACCAGGGACATTGAACTGGTTTAGACATAATTTGGTAGATCGGACTCAGTGTGTTCATGTGGAGGATCTCAAATCTGATTTTCTTGATATATCTGAAGGGGTCCCCCAGGGTTCCATTTTGGGACCTATTTAGTTTTCTATTTATATAAATGATTTGGGTAAGGACATTCAAGCAAAAAAAAACACTTTTATGCTGATGATATGATTATTTATACTAGGGGTGCGCCGATCTGATATTCAGGATCGATATCGCTTCTATACTGGCATTTTCTGCTGGATCGGGGTATCGGTCTGACGAGACCGATCCAAATTCAATATTCTGCATAGCTAATATTGTGTTATTGTTAAGCCCCACAAAAGCCACAAACACATTATAAAACCCCATAAAGTTTTCGTGCACTATATTTCAAGTGTTCTAAAACCGTTACATAATTTAATGTGAGGTATAGATTAATATTTAAGTCAACTTCACGTAAACACTTCTCTCCGCTGCAGCTATCCTTCATCCTCCATTCAGTGTTCAAACTGCGTGCCGCGTTCGGTTACTAGTGTCAAGACGATACGATAAAACTCTCTCCACTGTTCCTATTATACTAGTCTTGATCTGTAAATAAAGTTAAATGGTTTTGCATAATAGGATTTTATCCAGCTAAAGTCTCTTGCTGTTTCTAAATCGTGTTACTTTCTACCAGGTGTCTGTTAGATCACAATACTGTTGTAGAGAGCACTATGAAGAGTTCTTCACAAGCACATAACTGACATTTAAAATGGTTAAAAGAAAAGGCTCAATAAACTGTCGCACAGATTTAATACACTACACGTTAATATCTCTTTCCTTTGTGCTTTGAACTTCTCTATGCGGACTCCGGAGCGCTGGGCCTGCGTGCTGTGACTCAGTGTTGCTTCAAGCGCATCATTCTGCGCACGGGATGCGCATAAGCACTGTGTGCCTATAAATATATTACTTGTTTTCCATGAGTGTATTTTAAAACAATACAAACAGCAATATATATTTTTTTTTTTTTACCAGATTTAGTCCTACACTTATTCACTTTTCTTTGTTCCCCAATCATTTTTTTTTACTAATTTTAGATTTTATAAAATTATTGCGCACTCATGATTTTTCTAGAGTAACTTTTGCTACTGAATTATTCACTAACCTAGTTTATTCAAGTATTTTTGTCCTAGATTATAATTACATATCCATTCATTTGTTGTTTTTCTTTACAGTAAATTTGTCCATATTTAATAGATTGTGTGTAAAACACAAAAGAGTGATGAGCAGGTCAACACACACTGAGATATAGAATTTCATCACTGATTTAAAAAACTGCGCCGGTATCGGATTGATATCGGTATCGGCAGATACTCAGAATTTTTGGTATCGGATCGGTATCGGTTCTGAAAAAGTGGTATCGAGCCAGCCCTAATTTATACACTTGCTCCATCTATAACACAGGCGGTGAAAGAGCTTCAAATTGCATTTCAGTCACTGGAAGATGCTCTGGTTAGTTTAAAATTAGTTTTAAATTCACAGAAAACAAAGTTTATGATTTTTTCAAAAGCTCAGGCACAAGTATCAAAATCTTAGTATTTTTACATCTGATGGTAAGATTATTGAAAAAATATTTTTACAAGTACTTGGGCATTTGGATTGATGATAAGCTTTTATTCACTGTACATATTGCTAATCTAATCAGGAAGCTCAAACTGAAGCTTGGCTTTTATTTTAGAAATAAATCTACTTTTACTTTTAATGCCAAAAAAGAAATTTGTAGAAGCTACCTTCCTAACTGTGCTTGATTATGGCGATTTATTATATATGCATGCGGCCTCTTCTATCTTAACAAGCCTTGATTCGGTATACCATGCTTCACTACGTTTTATTTCAAATGCAAAATCCCGTACTCATTGCATTCTATATGAGATGGTGGGTTGGACATCATTAGATATAAGTAGAAGTAAGAATTACATGTATCTATAAAGCAATGTTGGGTAAACATTCCAACTTAATCTCTGTACTAAAATACTTCTTTGTCTTTGTTCTGGCAATTTACCAAAAATATGCTACGCTTTCTTTTGCTTTTTAACATACCTCGAGTTTGTAAACAAACCTGGGAAAAAAATTATGCACCCTGGGCATGGAATAATTTGCAAAAAGATCTAAAACTAAATAAATTTGTGTAACAATAAGAAATGTAATGAAGACTGGAGTAATGGCTGCTGTAATTTCAGCTTTGCCATAACATAAATAAATTACATTTTAAAAGACATTTAAACAGAAATTAGTTAATTTAGAATGTAATAATATTGAATTAATACATATTTGATCAGCTAAATGCATCCTCGGTGAGCATAAGATAATTATATATATATATATATATATATATATATAAAACATTAAAACAAATCTTACAGACCCCTAACTTTTGAGCGGCAGTCTACTTTGTCGAAAAGAGAGGGGAAAAAACAATGAAATATGAAAAACCAAAAGAGCAAAGATCTGTTTTTCTTTTATGGTTGTCATTTCCAGTCTGAAAGTTCCCTGAATACAGAAGCGCTATTTATCAGTTCCTTCCGTCCCATCAAGCCATAAACTGCTCAGCTAAACACAGAAGACGGCTGTTACTGCTTGTTATGGTTTCGGTTCATCAGGGCATCTAAGCCCGGAGGGAGGACAGAATTCCAGGCAAAAACTGCAGTGTGAAGAGTCTTGCTGAAGCAGCGTTTCGTACCAGAGCCGCTCGAGTATTTTTAGGCATAGTTCCACCTCTGGAAATCTGTATGAAGCATATCTGTACCTACATAAAAAAGTACTCTTCCGCCTATTCATGCAGCATCAATATGTCTGTGCTTATGTATAAAGGTACGTACTTGACCTAGATTTCAAAAGTGAGCTTCAAACTTCATTTCACACTTCCTTTCCAGACCATTTCACCTCATAACATAGTGTATAGAGTTATTATGCGGTCCGTGATAAGTGTGAGTGTTAACAGACGTCTGGGCCTGTCTTGGTCTATTGTATTGGGACTGCTGTGCAGGGTAGCCAGGAAAATGCACTCAATCTTACAATAATTCAATCATTTAACCTCTACATGTCTTGATATGCAATGTACATTTGAACATTATTCATGCACAACAACTCTACTAACTCAGCAGAGTTAGTTTTGTGATGTTTTGTCTCCACAAATAGTTGTCCATGTGTTTCAGAGAATCTTTTCGCTCTCGACTGGTTCTTTGAAGAAACTTTCCAGCAGTCCTACACAAAAAAAAACAGCCGAAAATCTGAAAGCTCATTTTCCCGAATGAAATGACTATATAAACTGTCACTTAATATAACCTATAAAAGATGTTCGGAGGGGTAAAAATCACCATCTGTATTGGTATTTCTATGGCAACGGACAAAATGTATTGTTGTGCATGAATCATAATTCATTTTCCTCCTTTTGTCCATGACACAATGAAGGATTAGGTCATTGCATTCCAGACTGCGGTTAACCCTCCTTAAAAGGGAGGTGTGTGGGGGGGTGCAGATACAGTAGAGCCCTTTCCTTTAGCACAACTGAATCTTGGGGTTTCCATCGTCTCCCACTGTGGGCCTAGAAAGAGAGAACATAGATCCAAAAGTACCCTATTTTATGATAGACTCTTGTCATCAACTGTCACTGGTACAGCATTTTAAGCAAAGAAACTTCATTTAACTTTGGGAGAACGAGAGATGGTGGGAAAACATGAAGAGAGGAGCTAAAATTGGCCTAAAAAAGGGGAGTTTTTTTTAAACAGACTCCCTTTTGGGTTACAAAGAGCAGATAGATAATGAGTTTGTCTGTGTCTGTGTTCATTAATGTGACATTGTGTGTTGGGGTGCAGTTGTGGATGCTGGTGGGGAGGAGCAGAAGCCAACATCAACACAGATGGAAGTCATCATTGTCCCAGCGGAGTCTGCTATGGCTTCCCCATATTCTCTTACACACACTCTTTCTTTGATTAACTACAAACGGCAGGATGTAATTCGGTGACTGCAGAAAGTGTACCAGAGTCTAACCCCCTCCACGAAAGAATCCACAAATGTTTATTGATACATGGCAGTGTTGTCTTTGAACTCACTGTGCACAATGGGATGGAAGGTTGCAACACGTATTGTATTTTCAGCTTCTCAGCACCAGTTTTTAAGATGGCGTGTCAAAAAACACCTCAAGACGGGGTTCTGTTCCATTCAGTTGCATAACACACTAGGGGAAGCCTTGGAGTGTGTTTTTTTGACACGCAAACTTAAAAAGAAGCTAAGAATATTGACTTGATTAAACCAACAAAAAAAGTGATAGGTTATAGTGTCTTTTTCTAACTGTCAAGACCAAAGTACTAACTAGGCACCACCTAACTATATGTGTACTTAGTGCAATGCTGATGTGTAGATCATTGTTGTTCATTGTTCGTTGTGTTGCGGCTTATTTCCATTGTGTTGTGGCTTGTTTCCTTTGTGCTAATTTTGTTGTGTTGTGACTTGTTTCCGTTGTGTTGTGGAGATTTCATGTGTTGTGCCCTACTGGGCCACCATACACCACAGTGTTGATAACTACTGCCGAATCCACTCCTAAAATTAAAATCAAACTATCTGGATCTTGGGAGCGACACCGTCTGCCACTATGTGCATAGAAAAAGAAACTTTCAGTTCAAAAGTAACTGAACTCCCCACTATGTAGGGCTCTTATCACTGGTACAGCATCATGGGTGAAGAAACTTCATGTAACTTTGGTGTACTAAATTTCAAATTCAATTATTTTTGTATCGTGTACAGGTTTTAATTGTATGAGATATTGGAAAAAAGTTAAGTTTTCATTATTGAATATTGCTGTCACTCTTATAAGGGCTATTGAAAGGGCACAGACAAAACTGTGCATGCATGTGCAGTAAGTATAACCTTCCTATGTCTCTAAATGATAGTCACTATAGCTTGAAAGAACTAAATTAGCACTTAGAAAGCTATGCATCAACGGAAAGTCAAAAATTCCTCCTCTGGGTTCATTATAGTACATGAACAGGGAAGATTTGTAGTGAATTTGCTGCCAAAGGTTCAGAAACACAAAGCCACAGAGTTCAATTCAACACAAATACACACAAGCACAGAAAGTATCCAGATGCGATTCTTCCCCTTGCGTACTGTGGCGTCTGCTGTCCTAGTGTCCACGGCCCTATCTCACCACCCACATGCCCAGCTTCAGTCTTTTTTCTTCAATCTCTCCCGCTGTGGTTTTGACCACTCATAGGGGACACAGAAGGCTTTAGTCAAACACACACACACACACACACTGAACGTGCAGAGTTAGGTCTGGCAGGAATATGACAAGGAGTCCGTTTATAAACCTGGCTCACTGGCGCAATACTAAATCATCACATAGCTGGGGAGAGAGAGAGAGAGAGAGAGAGAGAGAGAGAGAGAGAGAGAGAGAGAGAGAGAGAGAGAGAGAGAGAGAGAGAGAAAGAGAAGAGGACGGAGTGGAGGGTGTGGTTGATGGAGAGCAGGAATAAGAAAAACTAAACATTGCAATGGAAAAGAAACTTTGTGTTCTGCCTTCCCTCGAGCAGGTTTTGCACAGGCACAGGTCCGACCTTGGACTGTAGCAAATGGATATTTATATCTTCTCATCTCTCACAGTCTATCCCACAAATCCCTGCCCCCTCACACCTTCCGGGAACGGGAACAGCCGCCCCCTCCTCACACACACTGGGGCTATGCACGGATGGCTGAGGTAGGAAAGGATGTTTCTAATTATACTGTAAAGTGCTGAGTGCATAAAGGGTGGACTGTAAAACAAGGTGCTGGGATGTGTGCACTTCAGGATGACCAACCGCCACCCATGAAAATCTGCTATTTATCACAAGCATTGGCTGCTGCCCTAAAACAAAGATGATTGTTACTCTAAGTGTCACAAACGAGCGCACATAATGGCATAATGTGTTTCACGTGTGATGTACGAGACCACATCAAGGTCGTGTGTCGACAACTATGAGGTCTTGTGACAGAAAGCAAACTGATGTGAACACTTCCTGCTTCTGTTTTACAGAGCTCATAAAAAACACAGAACACTTCACAAAAAGAGACCATCAAACCACCAGTCAGTGGCATTCGGGGTTCAGGCGACATGACTTCCAAATATAGGGCAACATTATTTTTGTTCCTGTACTACAAGGAATGCTAAAACAAACTGAGAAGAACCAAAACTCACTGTAAAGAAACCAAAGTATTCCTTGTTGACCTTTAGTTTAGTAGGGCTGGGTGATATGATTTTACCAAATTAATACTTTTATTCACAGTACCAATGTATTACTTTTATTGACAGTAAAGTCCTTGACATCTATTTCAAATAAATGCTGTTCTTTTGAACTTTTTATTCATCAAAGCTTTCACAAACATATTAAACAACACAAGTGAATTTTGGAATATTATCAAAAGGTTTAGTTATATTGCCCAGTCCTAGTTTATAGTATTTGCTGTATTAATTGTAATAATATACACATCTTACCATCCAGGGGTGAGGAATCTCTGGTAGGGGCATCTGAGGAGGGGCCGGGAGAGAGGTGTGTATCTCTGTCTTACATGAGGGTTCTGAGAGAGCAAATCACACATTAAAAACATTCAAATCACTGAAAAAAAAAAGTAAATTGATGCTGATTTTAAGAAGGCATGAGTTATGATGAAGAGATATGGTGCAGTGTGAATAGTTCAGCTGAGGTCAAAGGTCAAATGAGAAGCCAAAGGGGCTTCGGACTCACCTCTAGTTGCTAGAACTCTGTGCAGAATGTTTAATATTTGCTGCTTCTTCTCTCTCACTCCAGCAGTTAAATACTCTCTGTCCAACAACTCCAGAAAGACACGCAACTCTGCCAATAATTCCTCCATCGCTGAAAAAAACACATACATTGAGATGTTCATTAAGCACAATAGGAGCTTCAGAAGACCACAGAAGTCTTCTGCGGTCATCACTGTTGCTTGTGCACATTTTCCTACCCAATTTCTTCCTTCCAGTCAACTTTGCATTTAATATGCTTTGATACAGCACTCCTTGAACAGCCACCCCTTTCAGTAATGACCCTCTGTGACTTTCCCTCTTTGTGGAGGGTGTCAATGATCGTCTTCTGGACCATTGCCAAGTCAGCAGTGTTCCCCATTATTGTGGTTTCAAAGAACAAGAGATACCCAGAATTTATACTGTATGGATGGTCATTTATTGAAACTCAAATGTAAATATTCTAATATTTTGAGATACTGATTTTTGACTTTCATTAGCTGTAAGCTCTAATCATCAAAATTAAAACAAAATTGTATTTGAAGTGTATTACTTTACATGTAATGAATATAAAATATATGAAAGTTTCACTTTTTGAAATGTGACAAGAAAATGTTTTTACTTTTTCACCATATAATTTTTTTTTTAGATATACCTGTAAATGCATAATTCATTCATTAATTTAAGAAAAACTACCTAGTTTGTTTCAGCAAATATTCTGCTTTGTTGTATTTCTCATATTGCCACTGTAAAGATGTGCCATGAGCTTTTCTGCACTGAGATGCTGGCTGGCATCTGGAAAAAGCAGTGAATTATGGGTATCTGTTGGCTCGGCACCTGAGGAATATCAAAGGCTATCAAAAGTGAATTGCAGCCCTGGAAAATCAGAGGTCTATAAAACAGCATTACAATGGGCTCAGGCCCATACAAACACATAGCTGGAGGTTTACATAAGACTGGAGGGCTAGAGGGGGGAGGACGGCTGCTGTAGGGACAGTTCTTGACGTAAAACAGAGAATAGAGCTCACTGATTAGAGTGTGCTATGAAATTAAGTGTGCATAGCAAATTGAGTGTGTCACTGTTGATTGGTCTAGATTTCAACAAAGATACTTACACTTACTCCAAAACATGAGCCAGTCTTTTTCAGGTTGGCTATAGTTCATTTTAATGTAGATATTTGTCCCTCAAGATTGCAGTTCTTAGTGATAAATATCACACAAATTTAAAGTTGGAGTGGTTTGTTGTCCATTATTGTTGTAAAGGGATACACAAGACAGTCACTACAAAAAAAAACGTTTTCTTTGCATCATAGATAAACTGATTGGCTGAGCACTGATTGATTTAGGAAGACATTAGGGTGCCCTTACATAAGGACATCTAATTTAAACAGTGGAGTCTTGCTGATTTGCTAGATAATTCAAATCACATGTTCTTGTGTCCAACTAAATAGACATTTCCCCCTGTATGCGCTTGAACTGCTCCTCAGTTATGCTGTCTGTAATCCACTATCACACTTCAATAGGACAGCACACTGAAATACTAAATTACACACTTTTATTGAGGGTTTTGTCCAAAATTGCTTGTCGAAAAGGTGATATGATCTTATAAATGCATTAAACTGCACACCCTGTTGTAGTAGCGATTTCTAAATCTCAATTTAAATAATAAGATTAAAAAGATTAAAATGAAAAACATAAGTATATTTTGCAGGAACAGTCTAGCAACAGGCATTATAATAAATAATCCAAATCATCTTTTAATAATTCTGGAATCATGCATTCTGTATATTTTAACTGAAATAATGTGGTATTCAAATCAGACAATAAAGTAAAAAAAAAAAAAAAAACAAACACCAACAACAACAAAAAAAAACCTTACGTATAATAAATGAAGTAAAATGTGACCCATTTTTTTAAAGGAACTTTTCATCTGCTTTGATGAATCTTAGATCTCATATTGCTGTTTATGATGAAAAATCCTTAAGTTTATACCATTTCCAGTTTTTCCTCTATCATTCCCTGTCCAACAGCTTGCACATGTCAGAGTGAATAAAGCTAATGAAGCACTTTCAGTGATGGCGGCCAAACAACATGAAAGGAAATACATTTAAAAAATCAACCAAGCAAACCAAATCGCTGTATTAAAGAGCACCAAGTGCCACACAAAAATGAGGACCACCTTCAAACTATGCTTGGGGGCAAAGTCAGGGGAGAGAGAAAAAGAGAAGGGAAAAAATTTAAACAATCACAACCACCCACGATCACAAATCTCTGACTCTGATTCTTCTTCATTCACATACTCTCGATTGACTAAGCCTAGTGTAAACAAAGATAAATGATGAAAGATGGCAAGCAATGCGTCCAAACATCATCTTTATAATAGAGACATGCCTCCAGCTGAGGAATGACAAATTAGGGACATATTAACACATCCCATCCAAACAAAACTCAAAAAGTCTCAAAGTCAGCAAAATAAGATTTTACAGAGAACTTCTTGTCTTGTTTTACAAATACCTGCCACAACGACCTGAAAAGGCTGATGCATGACAGAAAGGGTTTCACCAAGCAAAGCTGATTTTAATTCAGTGTTGACAGAGAGAAATAATGAATGGTATTCGGTTTGGTGGTTGTCTAGGACCAGTTTGACAAGTTGACCCAGTGAACTTTTAGAATAAACAACTCTCACAGTCTCTCCTGAACAAAAATCACATTATTCTACTATTCCGACCCAAATTCAATAACATAGAGGGATGTGGTCTGCAAAAACCAATTGTGATGCTGCCAGCATGCAAGAACTGGTATTAATTTGTGTGCTGATGCAGTATGTGTGTACATTTGCGTAGGTGTCTATGTATATGGGGTCATGGTCTACCACCCAGGCTGCTGAGAAGCAACAACATCCTTAAAAATCACAGACAGAAATGTATGGGTGTGTGTGTGTGTGTGTGTGTGTGTGTGTGTGTGTGTGTGTGTGTGTTGTGTGTGTGTGTGTGTGTGTGTGTGTGTGTGTGTGTGTGTGTGTGTGTGTGTGTGTGTGTGTGTGTGTGTGTGTGTGTGTGTGTGTGTGTGTGTGTGTGTGTGTGTGTGTGTGTGTGTGTGTGTGCAGATTACAGAGTACCTTTCTCTCTGTGCTGTCATCCTATCTGACTCTTCCGTCAGATCTTAAAGCAGTTCTCTTTAATGAGCCTGAATCTCTTTCCATATGCTCACACATGATCTTTGGCCGATATATATAATCAGGCACTAACCCATGCCAAGTTTCTGTGGAGCACCCACCATCCCACATGCTTCACACTTCTGCCTTCTTTTAACTCTCTCACTCCATTTCTATTTCCATACTGAGCCAAGACGCTATTCATTTTTCTCACTTCAGAAGAGGAAAGATACGACAGCTGACAATAAAACTTTGAAAAAAGAAGATAACAAACAACCTATTTTGCTTTGGTTAAGAAACCTGCCAAGAACATAAACGTGGACTTCTCTCTCGTCTGTCCTCCCTTTCTGAAGGAGGCCGACCTCTCATCCAGTACATTGCTTCTCTTTCATGTCTGCTGACAGGATCCAGGTGGAGAGCTGGTGATGACTGAGATACAACACAAGCTCTTCATCATACTCTGATCCGGTCTTACACACAGAACAGCTTGGAGGATGAACAGATGGATGGAAGGAGGGACAGATAAAAAGAAAAGCATGTCGTTCTCTCTTATAACACCTTCAGAGTCAAATCAAAGTTCTTTAAAAGCAAGTCAGTTACCCTGCAACCATTGTGGTAACAGTAACTTTCTATTCTATATAACTTCTATCTGCCTGTAATCTCCAAAACAGCTTTTATGTTTCAAAATATATTTCAAATCAGTAATAATATGTGACAATACATTAAAACTAAAACTCAAATTTCACAAATAAATATTATGATTATGCTTTGAATATACATGTTTACACATCTTAATGATTATTTCCATAGTAAAGAAAGTGGGTGGTGTCACACAACATGACATTTTACAACCTGATCTACCTAAATAAAAAAAAATAAAAAAATCAGAAATTGTATGAATTGCATAGTTTTTTTTTTTTTTTTTACAAAAAGCTTTCTAACAACTGATGCGAATGTAAATCAGTACAATAGCAAAACTGTTTCTCATTTTAATGTATTTCAATAAATTATTAGATACATACAAAAATGTCATTATGTCATTGACTCACATCAGTGTTTTAGATTAAACAAAATATTAATAAGCTGATTAGCTCTTTAAGTTAAAGATTGGACAGCCACCATATTGAGAGTTACAATTTCTTTCATTGATTTTTCTATGAGTGGTCCATCTGTTCATATCTCTGTCCCATTGGAACTCCAAATATCAATGTAGAATATGTACTGTATAGAATCCCTCAAAGATCTAAGAGGCACTGGGTGCCTATCACAAAACTTTTGCCAGCTGAGAATAAGGCAGCTACTAGTCTGTGGTTTGTGAAATTAGGCTCCTTTATGGTTTGGCCTCATCATGGTTACCGCTCACTGCCACAGGCCAGGGCACACCAGAGCAGGGCACACTCGGCTACACATGCCTGGAAAATAGTAGAAAACTACAGGATAGAAGAAAATATTGAACAGATGCTCCACTGTCCCACTAATGATGGGCTTCAATAGCAGCATCTGTGTAGTCACATAGTTCAAAAGCACCGGGATCATCAATAAGAGAATATCTCAGTTGTGTGATCACATTCATCTCTGTGTTTGATTATATGTGTGCACTATCCATATGTGTTCACATGAACATATGAGGAAAATACTGAGGTTTCAATTATGAAAGGACGGTTTAGAATATATGTTCATAAATGCGTACTTGTGCGTGTGTGTGTGTGTGTGTGTGTGTGTGTGTGTGTGTGTGTGTGTGTAATTACAGAGTGCTAACTACTAAACCGCAGTGGGCAGAGGGGTGGGAGAAAGGGGCCACTGGTTACAGAAACCTTTAAGAATCATCCTTCTAGGGTGGAGGAGACTCCATGGTGCCTGAGAAACTGAGCAGAGGAGTGTTGCATCCACTTTTTATGTGTGCATTTCTGAATGCTCACCAGCAATTGTGTATTTGACTTCCAACAATGACTTCAGTACTTGTGCTGAATTGTAGCATATTTATGAGGTTACCATGTACAGGATGATGATCATCCCAGATATTATTAGGGAGGGTCGGGGGTGTAAAAATTGGTCATGTAATTTAGCAGAAAATGATAAATCATGAAAAGAGGCAACCTATTTGTCCCAGATGTCATCTGTTTTTTGCAGAATATATACAATAATATTTAAATGTTTGGGGTCGGTATTAACTTGCAAAACACCTGAGAACAACAGTAACAAAGCTGCTAAAAAAATAGGGTCAGCTAGAGTAAACATTACACTGAAAAACTTAGACATAGAGATGCAATTATGATGTTGTCAGTGAAACTATGCTTCATCCTCGTCTACAAAATACAAGAAAGAAAGAAAGAAAGAAAGAAAGAAAGAAAGAAAGAAAGAAAGAAAGAAAGAAAGAAAGAAAGAAAGAAAGATTTTCACATTTCAGATAAATTCAGATCTTTCTGTTCAAAGAATCCAGATAAAAAGTATCATTAAAATATTAAACAGCACAACTCTATTTAACATTGATAATAAGAATAAATGTTTTGAGGATCAAATCAGTATATTGGAATGATTTATGAAGGATCATATACAACTATTAAAAATGATGATCATATTTCGCAATGTTGTTGTTTTTACTGTATTTTTAGAATAAAAAGAGAAAATAACAGAATTATTTCAAGACATTAAACAATCGTACTGACCCAAACAGTAGAGTAATAATAGACAAATGTATTTTTAATATTAACAATATTCCTTTTCAAGGTGTCATTAATGAAAATACTATATCAAATATGCTATGTAAATCTATATTAAATCAATATATAATATCTATAAATAATATTGACAAATTAGTTTACATGGTGGGTGGAAAAGATGAAGGAAGGCAAAGTTAAAGAGTTCTCTTCTTCCCTCCCATCTTTTTTGGTTCAGACATCTCTACTTGGAGGGAAGGAAGGGCTTTGGGGGTTTCTAGCACGTGTAAGCCTTTAAAAAGTCATCAACGTGGAAACTGTCAGTGAGGAGACCCCCTAAAATAAAGCCAAGTAGGCTAGCAGACCAATACCCACATCACACACAGTAATCGAGTGCCAATTCGTACTATGTCTGACTGGTCTAACAACACTGTGCCATGTTCATAAATGCCAATAAACACATTAACCACCAGCGCAGCCCAGCAATTAGCTTTAGAACAAGATGAAAAGTTCAAATCCTAAAGGAAAATTGTCACATCTGGAACTATGCTGACATGTTTTAGTGCCAAAACTTCAAATAAAGAATGGTGTTGTAGTGTCACCAAACAGTAACATATGTAAAGGATAATATAACACAAAATACACCCTAACAGTGTGAATAAGACTCAAAGCAGAAACAACAAAGCAGAGGGGTCTGTTATCAACCTAAAGGAGTATATTTCGCTACAATGATATGGACAATGTTACCATGTTCTGGACAACAATCATTCAGAATTAAAGTATGACCACTGCAACTGACCAATCAGAAGAAAGCATTTCACAGTGCCTTGTAATAATACCCAACAATGCTATGGCAAAACCACAAACCCTTTACATGCACACGCCCAAAATCAATACTACTCCCTGCACTCAGATACTGTTAAACCATTGTGGACAATAGGGCTCTGTCATATCCAACAGAGTGCAAAGCTGTGATGCACGTACGGGATACCTGACACCTCACAGCTGCCAGCCAGCCAACCAATCACAGACGTCCTGTCTATCCAGCTCAAGTAGTGTTTTTGAAAGTGCAGACTTCTGTGACAGAAGATAACAGGGCACCTGTATCACCCTAAAGTTATTACGGATGACTGGAATCGTTCGACGTGATTTAATTATTCTAAGGTGCTAATACAAATATTAAAAACTATCATTTAAAATAAGTTGTTTTAAAATTAAAGCAAATATGAACATTAAAAATGACAAGCACTTTTTAAAACATGTTTTATAATACAAACAAACAAACACAGCAAACAAACAGCAATCAATGACTTCCTTGGAACACCGCCTCCACATTTCAAATCGCAACGGCTTTAACTGACCTGCGAGAAAAGCTATGACGGATTCAACGGAGAAAACCTGACTCACGGGATGAACCCAGCTCTTCCCGGTCCAAAACGGCATTGCCTTTGAAATGTCCGTCATATTAAATATTTCGTATTTTCTCACTTACTGTAGGCTATAGTTAAAAAAAAAAAAAACTTGTTATTTACTCAAAGCGAGTGGACATTTAAGAATGAAAATGTGTTTCTAACATATAACGTTACGTTTGTTTGTTTGTTTGTTGTGATATTGTAACTCACTAAAATATACTTTGTCGTTTCATGCTATAAATGAAACGTCTGGAGACAGTAATATTAATCGACGCTCTCAAAGCGTGCAACAATGAATCCACTCATGGAGGCAGGACACTCACCCCTCGAGGCGAACAGTATGGGGTCGCTCCGCATCTTAAAGTCAAACGCATCTAACTCGGGGTAGGTAGAGATTGCAGGCGTGTGTCCGACAGCTGCTGTATTTCATTAAAATCCGCGCAACAGAGCCGTCTCTGTTTTCCCCGCTTTCTCCCTGCTGCAGACCTCCTCCGCTCGCTAGCGCCCGGCGAAGTCTCTTTTCCTCAGAAAACTTCCCCTGAAACTCTCCTCGATCCTGACACAGAGCCGCTCTGTTCGCTTTCTGTTGGTCGGGATCCCGACAGCAAACCGCTGCGCCTTCTAAGGGGAGCTGCTTGGAGACTTCAAGTAAAATCTCTCACTTTCTCTCCATGTCGTGCTCGGCGAAAAGTGGGACCTCCTTCCTCTCTATTTTAGTTTCCTCTCCCTATTTTCTCCGCCCTTGTAGCCCCTCTTCTCCAATTCCACAGCTGGATACAGCGCATGAGTGAGAAGAGGGACGATTAACGAGGATAGGTTTAGTGCGCGGATAGGTTTATTACTCCCATATGCAGGATTAGAATATTTACCTCAGACTGATCAAGAGCATCTTTATCCTTGTCTGTATTTAATAAAAAACTTTAATTCAAAAGAAGTTTGAAAATCAATACATGAACTCATCCAAGGTTTCAATTTAGTAGATCAAATATTTTGATTCGTCTTACACATAAAGGTCATCATCAAACGTAATTGTTACTGTTTGCCATTTTATGCATATCAAAACTGCATTTGGTTGTATTTTAATTTGTGTTTTCACTGTAATGGAGTGCAGCATGGCAGGGATGGTATATATCAAACTAAGGTTTCTTATTTTTAGGGGCAGTTCAGATGAAGAATTGGGGCTGAAGGGGGATTTAGAATCACCTGTGAGTTCAATCAGAGTCTACTTGGCAAAAGAGTTACATTTTAGTCTACTACAAACACATACAAGATAATCTAATTAGGGCTCATTCAAACCGACAGAATTGTTGATTCATTACAAGACCTAAAACGTGAGAAACTCTGCAACATCAGTGTGCTGGTGTGTGATGAAAACACCAGGGTCACTGACACACTGATCGGCCTCATCCAGGACGGTGACGAGTCTGCTTACAGACAGGAGGTCAAGGAGCTGGCTGTCTGGTGCAGTCTTAACAACTTGGAGCTTAACACGCTCAAAACAGTGGAGATGATCGTGAACTTCAGGAGAAACCCCCCTGCTCTCCCCCACTCACCATAATGAACAGTGACTGCAGTGGAGTCATTCAGATTGCTGGGCACTACCATCTCCCAGGACCTGCAGGGGGACAATCACATTGAGTCCATGGTGAAAAAGGCCCAGCAGAGCCTGTACTTCCTTCGCCAGCTGAGGAAGTTCAACCTGCCACAGGAGCTGCTGAAACAGTTCTACTCTGCCATCATTGAATCCGTCCTCTGCACTTCAATAACTGTCTGGTTCAGCTCAGCTACAAAATCTGACCTCAGAAGACTACGGAGGGTAGTCCGGACTGCTGAGCGAATCATTGGTACAAACCTCTCTACTCTCCAAGAACTGTACTTATCCAGAGTGAGCAAAAGAGCTGGCAAAATCACTCTAGACCCCTCACATCCAGCACACTCCCTCTTTGAACTGTTACCGTCTGGTCGACGCTACAGAGCTCTGAGCACCAGAACGACCAGACACAGAAACAGTTTCTTTCCCCAAGCAATCCATCTCATGAACACTCGACATTAAATGTGGAACACACACCACTATTATACATTACTTATTCACCACACATACTTATTTTCATTTAAAATTTGAACATATCAGACCTGTACACGCATAATTGTCTGCATTGTAGTAGTAGTAGTAGTAGTAGTAGCCCTTTATTGTCACTAGTCACAAGTACCAGCGAAATTAGCCATCAACCTGTCCATACATACACAACATACATATGACAAGGGGGTAGACAGAACAGGATGACAGGGAATTGAAGAAAATACAGCATTTACATGAGGAAAGTGAGGAGAGAAAAAAAAATAACCCCCAGACTATGCTCCTTTAGGGAGTACAGTGTGAGAACAGAAAAAAAACACCTCAGCACAAAAAGCACATACACCATAAACACACGACTCTTGCAACAGGGGAAAACAAATCCAGCTCCGGCAAGCAGCCATCCGGTCCAGCAGCCATTTGTTTCGGCGCCGGTCACAGACCCGCCCGTCAGGCTGGCGGGTTCAAAGCGAACGGAGGCGAGTGGTTGGGGGAGGGGCAATGTCTGAATGTCTGTAGGGTGGGGGAGGAAGCAAGAGCGTCTTACTGCATTACTCTCCCGGGGTAGATTCCAGCAACAGCCTTGCCAAGGCCACTGTGTGTGGGAGCCAGAAAAGATAAGATTGTTTTGTCTTTGGGGCGAGTAAACGCATTCCAATTTTGCAGGCTACTCTCTGTCCATTTTGGTCTCCAATATAATCAATTTTCCTTTGTAAAGCCGTGAGCTACTCCTTGATAGAATCCATATTGCGATTGATAGTCTCAGTCAATGCTGACCGCTCTTCCCACAGCTTCAATCAAGACGGGCAGCCTTGTGAGGCTTTGGACAGCTGTTCCCGTCTTCTGAATTTTTCGATAACCCAGGGCAAAGCCTAATCCAATCAGCAAAATACCTGTTATCATGGTTCCGAATAGGTAGATATCTTCAATGTCCTCCACGGAAAGAGCCGCAAGACACACGATTCGCCACCTCTCCCACGCGTCCATCGTGTAGCCAGCTGCGAACGTTCCGTCAGGGCAGACAGGTTCCCCGGAACCCAAAGATGGTGTCAATTGCATTAAGAGACCAGTTGATCAAATCCATAATCTTTCAGTTTGGAGAGCAGTGCAGAGAGAGTCTCTCAATACGAGACAAGGGAGCAAAGCAGGGAAGATAAGGGTGAGGACGGGGAGAGAAAAATGCGACCGCCTCCGTTGAGTGCCAAAGAGAAAATATTGTATATTGTTTTTGCTATTTTGTACATTGCCTATTTGTATATTATTCTTTTGTTATCTGTGTCCTGTCCTGTTGTCATTCTGTTGCACTGTGGAGCTTCTGTCACTATAACAAAGTCCTCATATGTGTAAACATACCTGGCCAATAAAGCTCATTCTCATTTAACAGAGCATTAATATACAGACTTTAGTGGCTAAAGTGTTTGCTTTTTCAATAACTTGTGAAACACTGGTGCTTAAATGAGTGACTAATGCTTCTCATGTTTCCAATAATAAACAGGTCCAAGGTTGATATGGCCTAAATCTGTTGTACATTTATTTGAAAATAAACAATTAAAACTAAAGAAAAGATCTTTTAACGATTTCAGTCAGCACTGTTATTTCTCAGCCTCCTCATGTGCGTGTCCCATTTATCCAAAATTGTCTCCCTCATCACCTATACAGGGGGTTCACATATATTACAGCCCATAAAGGCCCATAACATCATAATTTGGAATTCGTGATGAAAATACATTTTTTATACAAAAGGTTGTTATTTATTTTTAAGAATGTAATTACAAGTCAATGTAAAGGTATGACTGGATTGCAAATCATTGCACACATGTGTGGGTGGCCAAGTGAACTCACGTGCATGTCAGCAGGATATTGTATATGGACACTGATCCATGTATTTGGCCTTGGTGCAAAAACAACTATATGCTCTGACATCATACTGTGGGGAGGA
The DNA here is from genome assembly GCA_027422405.1 of Ptychobarbus kaznakovi. NCBI lineage: Eukaryota > Metazoa > Chordata > Actinopteri > Cypriniformes > Cyprinidae > Ptychobarbus > Ptychobarbus kaznakovi. Next base: position 13,168,052 of record CM049808.1, on the reverse strand, counting down.
AATCAAATTGATATGCAGACATTAAGTCAAGCCAAAGCCTGCAGCACAGCAGAAAGCAATAGTGTCGTTGACTAAGAGGTTTCAACACAAAGCCTGCATTCCCCACAGTATCAGATTCAACACTGTATCAGATTCAAACAAGTGCCAGTTTAACGATAACATACTTATCTGTGTTCTGTTTGTTTAGTTGCTTTCCTGTATAACTTTATCAGTTGGGGTATACCTTGTGCTTAACTTAGATTACACTGAAATATGGACCGTCATCTGCTTCTTGTGGCATCACATGAAAGTCATGACAAAGCCATGTTTATGTGGAGTTATGTGGAGGAGACAAGAGAGAGAATAAGGTTACTGTTGAGGTCATTATAACTGCACAATTCAATAGAGTGATATTTTAGAATAGTCAAGAGTCTTTAGAGAGATACACAAGAAGAGCTGCAAGCCATTTAAAACAAAATTGTGAAATACTTCATTTCTGTCAAGAATCTCAAACATCGAGTCGTTCAGCTAATTTGAAACACAAAAACTGTGAGTAGTGACAAAGAAACAAAGAATAGAAAAAAATAGTATGTCATGTAAACAACATTATGAGTAAACCGCATCTAAACTTTATCTCTTCCCAGCTCCAGACATGCTGTCAAAACAAAGCAATTCTGTGATACCCCTCTACAGGACTTGGCCCTCTCATCACGTGCTCAGGATGTTGGAAGCAGGGCGGAGGCCCCGTACTGGCAAACTGGTAACTGTCAGGAGGATAAGCTTTAAACAAACAGAGCTCTAATGAAGCATTAAAGAGCCTGGTAGCCAGTGGAATGACTGTTTCCTCTGGGTTCCACTGAAGGGCATTCATTTCAGCAAAGGCTGTTTTGTCAGGGACAACAAATGAGCTGAATTCAAGGTCTTTTGAAGTGCATCTCACAGAATGTACCTGCGTGTCACTCATCAGTTACAATCTGTGTCCTGGTGAAACACCTCATTACTAAAGTGGTTGGCCTCATTGGCTAAATACACAAGCCAAAATCATATGCACACCACCTGCAAGACAAACAGGATTTTTGATTACAAGACCTCAAAAGTAAATGGACTGAATTCCAGAGACAAATTAATTTGAATGCTCTAGACAATGTTGTTTCTGCTAGAAAACTAGAATTTATAATCAGGGTCCTGAATGAACCCTTTGACATTGAAATGCATCCCTGGAATGTTTCCGAGTATTTTTGATTCATTTGATACTACTGAATATCAGCTCTGCAATCTGCACCCCTGCTACTCTCAGTCTCCAAACAGCAGAGATGTGACTAAAATGTCAAAATACATTAGGCTGTACTCTTCTCCTACACACACACATACAGTATAATCAAACCAAAGCCTCCTTATGGAATTAACAAAGAGTAGACAGACAGGATTTAGGACCACAGGAGGTAGATGATCTGATAAAACATTTTGAGTCATCCAGGTTATATCCTGTAATATTCCAAAAGCATAATATCAGTGAGATAAAAGACCTTGTATACCGAAATTACACAAGCTATGCCATATAAGTAGTATATGTGTATAGCCTAGTGCCTGAGAGAAAACATGTACACTGCAGTCTACAATGAAAATTAATTTGTGCCAGATTGCAGAGACTGAATGTAGCTACACATGTTGCAAATACCTCAGATGTGTTCATATTCAAGGAAATGTGTTAAATAAACTGCGATGCATCCAATTAAAACAGCATAACTAGGTAGTCAACACATAATGGCAAAAAAGCAACAAACCGTGGCATCATTTTAACTGGTTGCTCTCCATTTTGAAATGTTTCTCTGATAATGATGTTGTCTCGTGTACACATGTGGAAAATTAAACTAAATAAGCAAACACACACAGATTGACTTGGAAACATTCTGAGCTGGTACACTGCAAACAAAACTCTGTACACAGGTCTGGAGAAATTGTCATCATCATCGTCTTCATCACAAGCAATCAGGCTTCACAGACTCTCCATATGGCTATGAGCTAAAGGCCGCTCTGCTCAGCTGTAGTTGCATAATTTGACACCAGAGTCATTTTATAGTGCAGAAAGCTGTAGCGCATATGGATGGGCAGTATGGAGCACTGGATGTGGTCCAGTGGAGGAAAGCCTTGATGAAGGGAAGACGGAGCAATGCTAAGGAGTATTTAAAACTAGGTCAGAATCAGAGTGAGCATGACTGCCTTTTGACACGCTGCTCATTTGTAATACCCTGGCTGGGTTTCAGACATACATTAGTGCTGTGTTTGGGTTGGGCGGGGTCAGCTGGATAGTGCACTACAAACCAGTCCAACAAAGGGTCTCAGTGGAGATACACAATCCTATATCCTTAAACCGCCCTAAAGAAGGCTTTGACAAAAAACAGCTCAACATTCCACACATGATACTCCGGACTCGTGCAGATGAGGCCACGCTAGGTTCCCGCTCTCTGTTTCCTCTACAGTGATGTATGCTCAGTCAAGAATAATCAATACACGTACTTATATGAACAAAGAAAGTTGTATTCTCATCAGACTAGAGCAATTTTTCATGTTCTTAAAAAGTTATGTAAATGGTTTAGTCTGACTGAAATTGTACCAGTCAGATTTTTTTTTCTCTCCCAACTGCTTCAGAGCAATCATTCTCTATTTATTATTCAGCATTGAAAGTATAATTCAGTTCAAATATATTTGCATACTGGTTTTAACAGAAATGTCAAAGCACACTAAGTACCAAGTACAGTGTTGGCAAGGACAAGATGACCAAGATAGGAGTTCAACTTGAGTCAGTTTGTTAGAATTAATGGGGTGGATATTAATAATACTGAAGACCCATCTGCAAGTTTTCAACAGGAACAAGCTGCTGCATGAAGCTCATTCTGTGATTTCTTCTTTTGATCTATAAAGTATCCACTTTGCATTGATCCCAAACTCTTTTTTTCCCAGAATGGTCAGATTCTTCCTAATTTTGTGTATTTTTGCCTACAAAAATTTGACTACTTTGTCTACAAAGTCCTACTTTTTCAGTCCAATTAAATTAGCTTCCTTCCTCTTGTTCTTCTCGATGCCAATCCTTGATAACATACACATGACCCTCCCCCAATCCACACCCAGTCTCAAGTCCCAGCTGCTATAGCCAGGGTGCCTCTTTAGCTCCAACCGTCCACAGCAAACAGTCAGATGGATAGATGGATACAAAGATGTGCGAAGGGGAGGATGGTCCAGCAGGACTACGAGTCACAACCACTGATACACACTCAGCGCACACACTCCCTCTGTCAGGCCACCCCACCACTGTGAGGCTCAGTCCACCATCTGGCCAGGCTGAGACTGCAGACATGTTGTTGGTTATGGCTGGCCAGCCCAATGGGGGGAGGAGACCCAATTAAGAAACAAATCTGCTTTAATGCAAAATGTGTAAGCCCCCCACCTCAGTTTTTTCCCAGTATGTTTTTATCTGGTTCTTCTTGGATTGCTGAACACAGCAATCAAATACAAATCCTTTCAGTATATAGCGGATATCACACAGTCCTTCATTTCCTCAGATCCAGGCACTTTTCATCAGATGATCTTGATAAATGTTTCAGCCAGAACCACATACATTGATTTTCATCAGACCTCACGGAGGAAGTCCGCCCCCGGAGATCCAACAGCATGTATTTGAGCAGAGTGCTGATTTAGGATCAGATTTTCACATTGTTTACTGGGGTTTAAGCCAAGGAGTGCAAAGTAGCAGCTCTGATCCAGAGACAGCATTCTTGATATGTGATCTTGTACATATATGGGTCCTATCCTCTTACAGCAGACCAAAGGAGTCAACCTAGGGTTGATAAATGAACCCAACAAAAGAAAGAAAATGCGATAATACAATACAAAAAGAAAAAGCACTGCTGTCATGGACATTGAAATATAGAAGCTCATCCATTTTATCTATTCAATTCCAATTATGTTTAGATTGAGTCAAATAACTAATTTAACCCTGGTGGTAAATTTGTGTCCATAATGTTAATTCTGACCCTAAGTGGGCACACAGACCAGTACTATTTACATTGCAGGGGAAAAGTGCATGCAAGGCATTCATTTAAACACCTAAATCAGATTGGTGTAAAAGTGGTGAAGACCTGAAATAATCAAATTAATAGGAAACAAGTAAGAATACAAATAAGTGACGAAAATAAGTGCATGTAAAGGTATTGAGAGTAAAGGCTAAAGGGAAGGTGACAGGATGTGGGTTAAACGGAAGGGAGGAGAAGGAAGGAAAATAGAAGAATGTGGAAGACCTTTACTTCACCTGGCAGACACAAATTACCAAACCTCGCCCTTACTGTCAGGGAGCGGGCCAATCAGCTTTAAACATCCAGCAGTCCCCCAAATATTCACATTGATCTGGGTCATCTATGTTGAACTTTAACACTAATAAAAAAAGATGGATTGATGGAAAAATCATAGTGCTCTTCTGATAGTCTAGGCGTAGATGTAGTACGTTTTTTACTTTGTAACACTGATTACAAAAGCAACCATTTTAAATCACCATGGGCAAAGACTATTTATAAAATCTGTTTCTTTTGTTGTGTTTTGTATGTATGTTACCTTTTGCTTTGTGTTTGTGAGTTATTTTATGAGGCATAGCTGAAGCATGTTAAGACAGCATATCATTCCTGTCTATCAGTTTTGTAAACTTGGTCAAATTATACTCGTCATTCTCTCTGAAGACAGCATATGAGGCAGAGGCTCTGTGTGCTGCCAATGGTGATACTGCAAAGGACCATTGAGAATAGAGGGATGATGGGAATAGCATTCCAAAGAAACATCTGCAGAGCTTCAAGTGTAAAAGTGCTGAATGACTGCAACAACAAACAACTATCATACTCTGAAAGAAAAGAGAGAGGGATGATAGAAAAGAAGATGACAAAGACTGAGTGTTGATCAAATCTCACAGACACACAATAACATTTACTCATACAAAATAGAAATATGGAGAAAAATGTGAATCGCTACAACCTTATAGAATAATGCGCTGCCAATATGTGATGTGTAAAATCTAAGATGTGATAAATCGGAATCAATTTTCAAGTAGTTTTAAAGCCAAAGAATACTGGCAACTCTAATATGTTTATAGCCTATTCTCTGCATCTCTGAAAACTTTATGTTTTAAAATGTCATAACATTTACTCACTTGGCTTTCAAATCCAATCCTGCTGTTAGCTAGACAATGTATGAGGGTTTTTATGATCTAAAGCAGCAAAGGCCTGTGTGGTTTAATCCATGAAAGAATGTCATGATCTTAGCACTCACACCTTAGGAGTTTTGCTGGGAAATTTGTAAGATTTACTGAAGACTAAAAGTAGAAGCTGCTAAAGGTTACAATAATTATATATGCAATGCACTCACACTTACACACATTCAAACACTGGCAATGGTCCTCTACAGAAAGTGAACCACCTGTTTCAACAGGAAGATATTGCATCACAAACTGCAGATTGCTGTCTTTGGAACAGGCACAATTGCATCTACAGAGGTGTCATGTGCAGGTGACAATACTACAGTGAAAGCAGCTTGGCTGCATTAGTAAACATGCTGTGAGGACCAAGCAGGTGCAACATTTCATGAAACATTCTTAAAAATAAATGTCCTGCTTATTTCATTACTTAAGAAAACACTTTCTACCATCCAGCAAGCAAACCAAACCAAAATTTGACACCAAACAGACTAAAAGCACTAGTGTGAAAGAACACTTAGCTTGAAGTTTCAGTATGTATAGCCTCTGGGCTTTGTGTGGGTGTGTCAAGGGTGAAATACAGGGAAGGAAAGCAAGTATTCCCATAAATCATAACACCTAGACATTAACCTTCATGTACAGTACAATCAATTTAAAAGGACAGGTCTGGAGGCCTCGGCACACATCTCTGTGTACTTAAAAAAGTTCATAATGAAGAGCACTTCGATTTTCCAGAACGCAACCAGAACTTGAACATTACCTTTAGCGCACAGCACTGACTGAACACCTGGTATTTTACCAGCAGATCTATACATGCACATAAGCAAAAAAAATACTACAGAAAAGCCTGAAACCACTATCCAAAAACATGTGAAAACAAGTCTTGGCTAAAATCCAAACTAAGCATTTTACCCAAAGGGCAGGTTGCCTTCATCATCACCCTAAAAATCATACTCCCCTGCTAAAAATAAATTGGAATTGATGGAAAGTGAGTTACAATAACATGAATAGGTGGAAACGCATAAAAATAAATGTGTGAGTTTGTTTGTGCATGCACACACACACACACACACACACACACAAATACACAAGCATACAGCCTGAGCATTGAAATATATGTTCTCCCTTTGAGATTTAGAACCCAAAGTCTGACTCACTTTTACTCCCCTTCTGACCCGCCACAGGAAGTGACAATCTATTAATCACCGTCACTTTCCACATGGACTACAGAGTGATTACTATTAAGTACTATAAACCTCTTCTGTTTACATCAATTTGTTGTTGGGATTGTGTGCAGTACAGTGAATGTGTGAGTGTTCTTTAATTCCAGTCTCTATTCATCTGGCATATCAAAATGAATGCAGGAAATAGGTAACGACAGGCACAAACTAGGGCATGCCGAGCGGCAGAGAGAAGAGAAATTGCTGTGGAAAGATGAGAGAGTTGCCTCAAGGTCTAAATACCAGTGCTTACAAATACACCTGCAGGATCAAATCCAAAAACACAGATGGTGCATGTTTTCAGAACAGAAAGAATTTGGCGAAAGACAGAAAGAAAGAGTTCATGTAGGTCAGCTGTTTTAGGAGAGATACAGATACAACAGGAAATTTATCATTTTGAGTATTTGTTAACAATTAACTACACTGGTTTAAAGATGATTATATTAGATGACATTTGTTTAATCACCTACGAATGCTAGTATAAACCAACAAACACCTGTGTCTGTGTCCTCTTATATTCACTTTCACTAGAGATCTTTGCACACTAGGACTGTTTCATAAGCAGCGCTTTGAGACTGACTTTCTTTAGCATGACAAACTTTTACATACATACCTGCAGATTTTCTATTTGATTATTGGTGCATTTTTGAGCAAAGTGTCATAGTCATTTAAGCAGAACATTTCAGGAATCTATGAAAACAAATAACAAATCAAAAGAAATCTTAAAAGCCAAAACTAGTTCAGCTCCTAAAAGCTCTAAACAATTACAGCACACTGTACATTAATTATTTATGCTAACAGTTCTAGCATCTGTTAGCTATAAAACAAGCCTTTACAGAAATACTGTTACCTTGGCTGCGACAACACACCCTAAACACAAAATACTTAACCAGAGTTTCCAGCCGGCGAATAACACCAACCACATCAGTCTAATCCGATTCCTCTCCGCCTGTGATGTGTTCAGGAGTGTTAAGAACCACAGCAACTTTCCTCTTCTGTATCTCTGCCACAATTTCCACACCTTCCTCAGTTATTTTCCCGCTTTCACTTTCCATGTCATACACAAATAACGAAACATAGTGGAAACAAATAATGACGGAAATGACAGTAAACCTCTACTTTTAATGATTCCAAGAATATTCAATGAAAGCAAGAGAAAGAGAACTTAAGCTTTCTCAAGAAAATGAGGCATCAACTTTCTCAGACAGTGACTCAGAGGTCTCGAGTTCAGCTTGGTTTACAGCAGACACTCTGAGTCTACACACACACAATGTACTCAAATGGGCAATTTGAAGTACAAGTACCTTCTTTGTGAACACAAACACACTTGAGTATGCTGAGTTAAAAAAAGAGAGCAAAGGTACATCTTCCCTCTGGCTATGTCTCGGTGTAAAACCCTAATGGGACAACCTCCAAAGCTGATGAAGAGCCAAAAGGCATGCAACACCACTTTTTCATGTTTTCCTTTAAAAATCTGCCACTCCAGTCTAGTCATGTTACAGAGCCGTGGGTAGTATGGGTAACTGACAGCTCTAGAGAGACGTCTTGCACAGCTGTTTGTGTAAATACACAGTGTTACCTCAGAACTTTATATTTATTTAATAAAACAAATTTTTTTAGTTGTTTAACTTATAAATTCATATATAATTATAATCATTGTTATACCCTTCATACTGTGTTTGAGCACGTGTTTGAACAAAAGTCTGGGTAGTGAAAATTAGTTAGACAATCCGTAAGTTTTAAAGGTGCAGTGTGTCATATTGACAGCTAGTGGTTGAAATGGGTACTACAGTCCAAATTCTAAATATTGGTTGTTTGTCCCGCCCACTCCAGGTTTACAGATTGAGGACACACAATTGGAATGAGCGCTATTTACAAAGGAAGGTAACAAGTCATACACAGGAAGTTGATGAGTTAATTAATCCAAGTTTTACTATACCCCTGGTCATGATAGAGCTTTTTAGATTCCCAAGGCTTTTTAGGTCAGGTAGAATCTATGCTCTTTGACCTAATTTGGATGTGTTTTCTGCATACTGGCATCCCGTGGTGTTTCAATACTATCATAGCAGCGGAAACATATTTTATCTGGGGGGTGCTGGGGGAGTTTAAAAAAATCCTAATATTAAACAGCCCAAACTCCCAACCCAAACAAGATGAACATACAAATGAAGACAGAGTTGTGTGTGAACCAATATATATTTGTGTTTTTGTGATTACTTAGAATTTCTTTCATATTTATATTATTTAAGGGGATTTTTCTAAATATTAACATCGCAGATACGCAAAAGTTTTGGTCAGAGCACTTTTGGCAAATTCTCTCATCAGAAACAACAAAGTGCAGATGTACATGCGATGTAAATAAGAGATTAATTCATCATACACTGCAGACAACATCACTGATTATAGCTAGGGATGCACCGAAATCAAAATTCTTGGGCCGAATACCGAACACGGTTTTTCACATTTTTTTATCCCCCATGTAGGCCTATTTTGAATTTTTTTTACTATTGCATAAATTAAACAGCCAAAATCTGTTTTGTCCTGCTTTACAAATATTTTTTAAATTGTACTTAACACTGAACATTTTTATACATCCTATCAGACATACCAACAAAGCACAATTTAACTTAAAATGAATAAGTTAGTAAAATAATATTTTTTGGCCATTTTTGAGACCCCCTTCCTGAATCAGGCATGTATTTTTTTCTGTACAAATAAATGCAGCCTTGCTGAGAACAAGAGACTTCTTTTAAAGCATTAGAAAATATTACAGATCCCATTTTGAACACTTTTGGTGAATGTTGTAGTAATTGTATTAATACAGCTGTTGTAGGGTAATTATTATTATCATTATTATTGTCTTACTTTTTATTTTATTTTACAGAACAACAGTAAAATTACAATACTAATATTTATGAATGTTGATGGAGCTTTTATTTTGGCGGAAACATGCAGGAAGACCTCAGTGCTTCTTTTTGTTGACAACAGCATGCAGATATTTCTCAGATATATCTCATTACGAATTTGGGAAGATGTTTGTCACACGTATCACATTGTCACACGCCTTTAAAAAATTATAAAAATGAGCAAATGATGAGTAAGTGTTTCAGCGCAGAATTTCCTCGCGCTTTGGACTTTGAACCCTGCTAATGCAGCGCCGTTTGAATAACTTACATGCAATTTGTGCATGTTTTAGAAAACATAACATTCTGTAATTTATTTACTAATCGTTTGTGGCCATTTCGCGATTTCAATCATCACAATAACCAGCAACATTTCTTCTCATCGGAGACAAAGCAACCTGAGAATCCAATGCAGGCCTGCAATGCTTTTTGAGTTAGCAGTCTGTTGCTGTCGGTGTTTTGTGCTTGTAATGCACTGGAAGCTGATCCAATATTTATATTGGTCCTAAATGCTTCTTGCCTTATCTTAACACCGCATGCGAGATATTTCCAATGGTCTGCATTAGTGCGTGCCTCTATTTGTGTATGTCATTGTTCGGTACAAATTATTCTTTTCACTTTTCACTTTTGCCGAACATTCGATCCCTAATTATAGCTTTAGCTTTTTAGAGTTCTTAACTCACGCTTTTCAGTAATATTCTTTGATAATGTAAATGTTCTTTGCTCGCTGTATAATTTGTTCATTGTTTGAATAATCGTGGACATGCGGCATTATAATTAAACTTAAAATTCATTTTTATTAAAGGTGGGGTAAGTGATTTCTGGAAGCCAATGTTGACATTTGAAAGGGTCTCGCTGCTATTTTGATAGCTCCACCCCACACATACATACGTCAATTAGTTCTGTGAATCAAAGCAAAACCAATGATATTCACCTATCAAGAAGAAACAAAGCAACCTCGGCGTCCAATCGCAGGCCTTCCTGCTTTTTGAGTTATCTCCAGCACTGGGAAGCTGATCCAATATTTATATTGGTCCTACTTCTTGCCTTATCATAACACCGGATGCGAGAAAAAAAAATATTTCCAATGGTCGCTTTGTCGCATCCAGTGTAGACAGACTGCGACAGGACACGCCCCTTACTGCTGATTGGCTACAAATTTGTTTTGGTACTCAGCCCCGACATTTCTAAAGGTTTTTTGAGAAAATGCATAATTCACCTTTAAACGTGATCAGGTTAAATACAAATTCAGTCTTATTAAAATATTTTATATCATAATATGGTAGCCTACTTGCCTAAGACGTTATGATATAGTTAATAGATTACATTAGGCAACAGAGGTTTGAGCACGTTTGACCAGAGACTAGAGCGCAATTAAAGGGCTGTGCTTATGTGATTGCCGGGGGCCATCTTGAGAAGTGAGAAATCTTCAGAAAATGGCTCATAAAAAGCACAAGGACGTGAAAGGTTTGTACAAGTCGGAATGTAAAATTACATTAATATCGCGTGAACATTTCACATGAAATTCTGTCAGTGTGAGGGGGAGATGTAGGGATGTGCGCGCAAGAAAAATACAACCCCACCAGGCTATATATTTCTGGTCAGTTCAATAAATAATTAATCACAAAGCTATTACAAAAATGAAGTATCTTGGGGATGATCGAAGGGCAAAAGGAAAATCTCAGACCCAGCCCTGTGGCGGGGGGTGCTGCAGCACCCTCATCACCCATAGTTCCCACGGCCATGAATACTGGTTAAACTGGCATTGGGTGGAATCACACAGAACAAACAAAAACAGACATTCTGACACAGAATGCAGAAAACTTTCTGTAGCACTGTTACTCAGACAATCAAGTATGTGCATTTAGCATATTTCCTAAATATCTGCAAACATTGTATGGTATTTTTATGCTTTAGAACAGTCAACAAATTACATACAGCATCTTTAAATGTGTATATCTGCTTTCATAGCTTTCATGACAAAAGGTATGCTTTTATAACAGACAGCTTTTTGTACAGCTAAAATAACTGGAAGTGGCATTCAAGTTAAAAATGGCCATGCCCACTCTTGCGTTAAACATAAGGTGGATGGATGGCTTGAAAGTAACACACATGAACAGAAAAGTCAAAAAACATATTTTGATCTCATGGGATCTTTAAGACAGAGACAGTGGGTTTTATGGGTTCTCAAAGGTCCTCTCAGCTCACATAAACAAAACAGAAAAGAGTATATAAAAGGTTTAATGAAGACAAAGACAAGAGCCCAACCGGTAGAGCAAAGTGCTTGCAGCTTCAAGGGCATGAGTTTGGTTCCCAAACAAGGCATTTGCCATGAAAGTGTGTGCTTTATTGCATCAATACGATTTTAATTGTCGATGCATTTCAAGTATTTTCATAAACCAACACATCTTTCCATAGGAATCAGTGTCAGAGCGAGGTCAGGAAGTGGTTTGGTACTGAGTAAGACAAACAAAGAATCAGCAGCTGTTTACAGCTGTATGTGACACACACACACAATTAAACTACACACTGCATCCCGAGACAGACTAATATAAACCCACTGACTTGTCTGTGAAAACTATCCTAAGGCACAGACTGCTAGACTAGAGCCACAAGAGAGGAAAAAAGCCTGGAAGGGAACTTGTACAAGCCAGGCTACTATAAAAGAGAAAACTATACTGTATATTAACACTGTATTTTCCCCATCATTCAAAGCAGTGATTAGAAGATAACAAACGTCCACAAAATATCTGTACGACTGCTTTTTTCTCCAGCAAATTAAGCAAGACCTGTCAATCTTTACCAACGGCCTCTCTCCTTCTCGCACAGATGCTGCAACAATGCAGGTCCAGATGTGCACTGGTAATGATGTCACTGCATCAGCAATCAGAGTTTTGACCACATGTACAGACCAGTCATCAAGCTATCAGAGAAAATATCAAACTCCCACCTTCTGAAGCCATGCAACACTCAGCTATACTGGCATTTAGCTCTTGGATGACCTCACTTTGTGCGGTTACAAAATTCTTGAAATAAAGTGTAAATAAACAAGCTTAAACATGCTATGCTACCATAATAAGGGTGCAACTCACATGCTTTTCCCCCTTAAAGGGAATCAAATGCACCTAGCTGTGAAAAAAAGGGCATTTAGTGGTTCTTGGTTTACAAAGGTGTTCATTCTCTGCCAGATCGATATGAACTGCCAGTAACATCAGCATTTACTTGAGAATCGAAGGAAATAGTATTTTTAAAGGGTGGGACTCAATAAAGGAAAATGTATTTTGTTTCTGCTCTGAGTAGGAAACAGAACATCCTGAATTGAACCTCCTGTTTGCATGATACACATTGTAGTGAAAGTTCAGCCAAAAGCAGATGAACAGGTCAAGTTAGGCTCCATCGCCCATTTTACCAGATGGCCCTTGATCGCATCCCTCTAAGCGCTTGGTCACACCCTTCTAAACTCTACACTGGCTATTGATCAAAGATGCTGAGCTTTGTCCACACGCTTATCTTTGTTTTTCCAAATGATCGTATTTCTAGCCAAGGAGTCCAAGAACTCAGTTTAGCCGAACCTAACCTGTTCCGGTCGATTATTTCTTATTTTCTTTACCTGGTTTGACTGTTTTGAGACAGTCTGGACAATGAGATATGAGACGCGACCACTTTGGTGGCTTTTAATGTTTTGTTCTGTTTTCTCTCATCTCAGAGCCAGAGTCAGTAAAGCCAACAATACACAGGATGACGGTTCTTGTCCGCTCCATTGTCAGTTATTCCTGGAGGAAAACTAAACTGGAGATGAAAACACTTTCACAAGGTCCCAAACTCTTTATATAAACCGCCTCTCTAAATAAACATCCTCTGAACTTGCAAAACACCTGAGAACAACAGTAACAAAGCTGCTAAAAAATAGGGTCAGCTAGAGTAAACATTACACTGAAATCTTAGACATAGAGATGCAATTATGATGTTGTCAGTGACAACTATGCTTCATCCTCGTCTACAAAATCATAATCCAGCTTCCCTTTCCCAGTGGTTTAAGAGTCATCCCACTGCATTGTATCAAATTAATTGGATTTGTTCTTCATAATTTAGCTTTTCACCTCTCTCAGCCCCTCCCCCTCTGTATAATCAAAGACTGGGGCTCGAGACGCCAGCTGATCCCTGCAGGCTCGTGCTATTCAACAAGAGCCCCCCCCCCCCCCCCATCCCCACCTCTCAGCTTTGTGCTCAGCTTCAGCTAAAAGAAGCTAGATGGCAGCTCCAAAAAATGACAAATATTAATGCAGGATGACCACTTCAGAGCTCTTTTATGTTATTATTAGCATTTGTAAAGAAATAAACAATAGAAAGCACTTGCATTAAATGTTTTCTGAGTAGCGTTTTTCCTTAAGAAACCTCAGTGTGTTGAAACTGACTAATTAGGAAATATTTCATGGATGGCCAAGGCTCTTTCACAACGCATAAATAGAGACAACTGTCAAATCATTTTCTTAAAAATAATCAAATAAACTTACCTTCTCCGTTATTTTCCGTCATAACTTTACCGCAAGGTGATGGACCTGCCCAGTATCCTCGAGCACCTCTGTTGTTCCTCTGGCCTGTGTGAGCTTCTTCAGATTCATATTTGCGCTTTGGGGACCGCTCACGCTGTCAAATCGGTCCGAGATTGACAACCGTGTGAGCCAATCAGGCAGCGCGCTACTAAAAATCCAACCAATAGCAGAACTGGGAGGTGGTCACATTTACAAACTGGGTAGGCTAGATCAAGAAGTGTTGGAAGATATTAAGTTTCAACGTCGATCTACTTTGTTTATATGATAAACAATTAGGAGCCACATCTATCTATCTATCTATCTATCTATCTATCTATCTATCTATCTATCTATCTATCTATCTATCTATCTATCTATCTATCTATCTATCTATCTATCTATCTATGGTAACACTGTAGAATAGGCAACACTTATTCACTATTAACTACGACTTTTCTCTCAATAAATTCCTAATTTGCTGTTTATTATTAGTTAATAAGGTAGTTGTTAAGTTTAGGTATTGGGTAGGATTAGAGATGTAGAATAAGGCATTACTATGTGCTTAATTACTACTAATAAATGGCTAATATTCTAGTACTATGCATGCTAATAAGCAAAATAACCTAAATAAAATAAAGTGTCACCGTCTGTCTGATTCAGAATCTTTACAGAAAAAAGAAAAACTGAAGTAGCTTTATTTAGATGGATATCCATTTATCCATGCATCCATCTGTCTGACATTTTCAGCAACTTTCTTTACAGAAAAACACATGAGTTGAAGTAACTGTTTTATTGAGATGAATATCAATATTTATTGCAAAGCAACTCAAAGACACCGTGAATGAAATGGGTGCATTTACATTTCCCAAACTCATTACTTTGCACAGTCAGAACAACATTACAATCACAGTTATACGCAGTAGTTAGTTTGCATACTAGCACAAAACCACACGCACCCATGGAAAACCCAATTTGTGACGTTACCTCATCATAACACAAGGACAAATTCATAATGTCTCTCAAACTTTCTAGGTATAAAATAATACATTTGTGTGAATGCAGTCGGGCCCAGGCACAAACTCTCTTCATATGTAATAGTAGCAAAATAGGAAAGCAGCTCTCAAAACTGTTGGGTCAGAGTTCTCTTGGGTCACAGTCCTACATCTGCTTTGATCCAACAAAGAGACTTCACTTCACTTCACTTCACACACACACACACACACACACACACACACACACACACACACACACACACACACACACACACACACACACACACACACACACACACACACACACACACACACACACACACACACACACACACACACACACACACACACACACACACACACACACACACACACACACACACACACACACACACACACACACAGAAAAAAAAAATTATATCCAAAAGCAAACCATATTTTTAGACAACACAGAACACAGATGCAGATATGACCTCCCCATTTAGTCTCCACTTGGGTCTGTTTTTAAAGGTTAGACCAGTGCTATGCTGAAGAATAAAGATGATCGAACACACACTGATCTGAACTCACCTAGTCTGAGCTATTGGACTGCTGAGCTGGAGGCTAACAGCACTCACGCCCACATGCGAGCATGTTTCTACAGCTGTTCAAATAAGACTAACACATTCGTCCTCAACATGGTTCTTCTGGGAAGGCTCCCACCTACGCACTCAGACTAAAACACGTTCATGTGTTTCAGACCAAGCTTTACTGCACTGTATTTTCCCAAAACAACAGATTTTGGCATGACAGATGAAGGCTGAAATTTACTGCATGGAAAATGTCACATTATGACCCTGAAGAATGAGATAAGCACACACATACAGTTAGTTAGAAACACCATACTTTCACAATCAACGAAGTAAAACAATCTGAGTTTCCCTGCTGAGCAGTTCAAAAAAATCAAAGATGCCTTGATATTGTACAAGATATAGTTTTATGTTACACGTGGTTATCATTACTCAGAACTTAGTTTACTGAATGTGGCCGTGTTTCTAACAGTTCCAGATTTCTTTATGTAATGTATTCATATAATTAAAAGGACAAAATACCTTTCTTTTTTGCTAATTAGAATTTGAGATTTAAAATATCTAGAACAGACATGGTATGAATGTGTCTGAAGAAACAAAACAATCTCTCATTAACTTTAAGATCTCAATTCAAACAACACGTGTAATGGTTACTCATAAAAGTCTGATATGAAGCCACTACATGATGCTCCTATTAAATACAGTGCATGCCAACAGAGTGACATGATAAGTGTAACAGACATTTATATCGATATACTGCACACACATTTAATAACAATCAAATAAAGCAGAAGAAAAACAATCATATTTGGGTTTTAAGTGAAGCCCCACTGAACTGCATGCTTTATTAAGTGGCGTGTTGTATTCGTTTTGCTAATTGCTACAGAATCTGTTAACTTTGGCATGGCTCCATGCTAAAGTCAATGTTGCAATTATTTGCAAATGGAAAATAAAGTATCTGGCAAACATCTGTATGAAAAAAAAATGTGCATACAAAAATAAGGGTTTACTTTGCCTTGAGCACTTTCATTTGTGTGGATTAAAACAATGAGAATGTCTGGCGGATTAAGTTTATGACCATAGTACTGTGCACAATATATATGGAGAGAGTATATGAAGTCCAGATATCAGTTTAGAACAACTCTAAATGTCTTATTGAATAACTGTGATAATGACAGCTGATGCATTGCACATTGACCTGAAAAAGCAAACAAATACATAATAGAACACAAAAGCTTTGCATTGTTATAGCTGTTTGCACTCAGTCATTCAGCAACAGTAAAGATTATTAAACATATCAACTAACACTGTGTCCTAACCAGGCGCAATACGACAAGTTCGAAAACTGATGCATGACGTGACAAAATCACACCCATTGAGATGTACAGTTCTGAGGAACCAATGAGATTTCACAGTGGGCGGGGCTTCCCAGCATGATGTCATGTCATGATGTTGCTCCTTGCTTCTCACGATCGAGGCTGGTTAGGAAAAAAAAATGACATGGAGGTGGTTTTTACTTGTAATTTTATTGCATCGCGTCTGGTTAGGTCACATGTGAGGTGCTTTGTTGACTTCTCGCTCCGATTGAGTCTTTGGCCTGGTCATGCTAAAGCCATGGATGAATGATCTTCCATATAGCTGATATTACATGATAGATATTACACTCCAAGCAGTGGCTAAATATCATGTCTAGGAGGTAAGAAGAGGAACAGGCAGGAAGAGACGAGAGAAAGACACAATGTGAGTCGACGAGGACAAGACTTAAACGTTGGACAACATTCACTGCAGTCAAAAATAAAGACAAGGGGACAGGGGAAGATGGATATTATTACATAGCAAAAAGACGTACAAGTAGAGCTGGTTGGCCATGTTTCTCAACGGTATAAAATGTAAAGAAAGTGGCTTATATCAATATTGAGTGCTTTTTCCACAAAGAGAGAATACAATGCAGAAATCACAAAGACAGCCGAGGGAGCAAGATCAAAGACAATCAAAGAGAAAAACAAGATGGAGAATTTAGTTCTGACTCTATGGCATCAGAGTAACATTCAGACCATGTGGTGCGGCGTTCACGAACAAAGCTAGGTGGCAAACAGCGTTGTGAAAGCACTTCCTCTTCCTCAGGGTGAGATGGGATGACCGTAGCTATGCAGCAGAACGGAGGTGCATATATATTTCTCTCACACTCATCCTCCATGCACACTGGATGGATGAGAAGAGGTTTTCTCTTCATCTTTGCTTTCCTTCAAGCGATTCGGCGGCATTTAAAACAAGCGGGCTTTCTTCTTAAGGTCATCTTTCTTCCACAAGGCCAAACGGTCAAACTGTTCAATGGTCATCCCGAATACGTTGTAGAAGTCCTCAGGTGACAGGTGCCTCTGAAATGATAAGAATTACAATACATGTAATTAATTGAATTCTAAAACTATACAAATTAATTTTAATATTTGGCAAATTTAAGAAGGAGTTCAGTTGAAAAACTATTACATTTGGTGTAATTCTAAGCCTGTACAACTTTCTTTCTTCAGTGGAACACAATAGAAGATATTTTGAAAAATGTTCACACTGCACTTGCAATGAAGATGAATGGTGAACAGGCTATCAAGGGCAAAAAAGTGGCATAAAATAATCATATGGTTTAGAGTGCTTATAAAACAATGAAAGCTGTGATTTAATGTCTATTTCAAATATTTTATGCGCTGCCTAGAAATATTAGCATTGTCATTTTACAGTTGTACTGTAAAATAAAACCATACAGTGAAATATTACAAATGTAATATTTCTTAATTTGTTGTAGATGTTTACTTTAGAAAAAAATCCTACTATTATCATTATTATTATTATTTCTTAATCATATTGATATATAATTTCAACATTTTTGGTGAAATTGTGCTGCCCTACAAACAAGCATATTCATCAAACCAGAAGCTTTTTTTAATACACATTTTAAATTTGTATCAGAAAAATTGAAATGAGATTTCCCCCCAAATCATAAAACCCTAATTCCAAGTCTTATGAAACCATATGAAGACTCTGTGTGAGGAACAGACCAAAACTGAAATGGTTATTCATTAAAAATTCTTCAAAATGTATTCACAATCCATTTTAATTGTATATAAAAGAACAGCTTGGACATTCTGATAACTCATTGGTGTTCCAGCATGGGGAAATTTAAAAGACACGAGGAAGTATAAATTAATTTAAACTAATGCAGAATTGTCATTTTTGTGGGTGAACTATGACTTTAAATCATGCAGAATAGCTCCATGATATAGTCATAATCTATAAAGGCCTAAAATAACACTGTCAAACAGCTAATCAAAGCTTAACCAGAACAAACCCAAAGGACTTCTGCCAGGATTCCAAGCTCTGTTTATTCTGCTAACAATATCTGCATGACGCAAACGCCATTACAGATTAAAGACAGAGCGAAAAAAAGAATACAACATTGACAATAATTACAACCATCTACGTGCATGTGTCACGTAAAGCTTTGCAATGGTTGAGGACTTTTATTGCCTTTAGCACAATCAGGATTACGAGCACCACTGGGGGGCTGTGAAAGTTGCCAGGCTTTTAAGCCTATGACCTCAATTTTGGTTTAAACTATTCCAGAATGGATCTGTATAAATATTTATTCTTTCAGGCCCAGTCGTATGTGGTACTGTAACACTTGCAGATGTATGGGTATCTTGAACTCCTCCAAAAAGCTGCTGAAATCACCGTCTTTGGAAAATGTTGGGTGTTGCAAGTGTCTCCCGCTGGGAGACTTAAATCATCCTCGGTTCAAACAGATGTGACAAGGGCCTCTTACATCAGGACAACAGTCGTATGATGACATTTTCAGATATTGCAATTTTAACCACAGTGATTCCAAACCTAACAGTTATAGGGAGTGGGATCAGTAAATCAACATCTCTCGTAACTCATGCTGAAGTTAAAGTGAGTCAGACATTTCTCTTCCCCTTTCCATTTAAACCCACTAATAACACTGTCACAATGTCCAGGAACACTGAGGATATATTATGTGTTGGCCGGGGGCAAGTGGACCATAACCTCACAAACACTCACACTGGGAGATGTGCAGTCAGGCATACACACAAACATACACAACTCTTCCCCTGGCTGGCTTCTTGCGTACTTTGATCAAGACTAATGCTGACAAAATAATAATTAAAACAGAAATAAGTCAACCCATGCTCCATATTAAAAAGATGACACAAATGTCAATCCTTATAAAGTATCACTCAATCATCACAACTTGGGATGCTCCAAAGTGCAATCAATTTAAAATGTACAGTATTCACACTAAACAAAATCCTCTACAGCATATGACAGAGTATGATTCAGCAAACAGGCCACATAAAGAAGGAAAGAGATGGACAAAACAGAAAGGTGGTCTACTTGAAGGTCTAATAAAATATTACCTCCAGTCTGGTGCGGTCCACATCCCGTGGTAGTTTTACTCGGGCTCTGTGGGTCACAGATAGCATGTCATAGGGATAGACCTGGAACATACATTACAAAAATTACAAAAAATGAACTCATAACACATTGTATAGCGTTAAGACATTTGTTACAATATATATTTATTTAAAATTAATGCTGTTCTTTTGAGCTCTTGAGCCCCAAATTAGCATATTAAAAGATAAGGATCAAGTGAGAGTTGCTTTATGTTGTAATAATATTTGGAAAAATTTATATTTTTTTAATTATTGTAAAGCCATACCCAAATAATTTTGAGCGTTTACTTGCAACCAACCGCACCCCCAACCCCCGACTTGGGGTAATCTTTTTTTTTAGAATAGTTGCATTTAGTTGTTTTCCTTTACATTTTTTGTTTTTCCCTGATCAGAACAGTCCAGTCACCTATTTTAGGCTCACCACCCAAAAGTTAAGAATTACTGTTTTACAAATCTGATAAGACTTGAAAAGTTACAGCATTCCATTATTTATTTATTTATTTTATTTAGCCATTTAGCAGACGCTTTTATCCAAAGCGACTTACAAATGAGGACATTATAGAAGCAATCAAAACCAACAAAAGAGCAACAACATGCAAGTGCCATTACAAGTCCTGGTTAGCCTAACGCAGTACACGTAGGAAGGATTTTTTTTTTTGAAAACTAGTATGTAAAATATAGAAAAATTAAACTTAGTGTTAGTTTTACCAGAAAAGCTAGCAGTTAGAGAATAAATATGCAATTGCCATTATACACCCTAGAACTCACCTTGTACTCTGAGAAGCAATGGAAAACAGGATAAATGTTAAAAAAGAGAAAGAGAAAGACGAATTACAACTAATAATCTTTGTATGGGAAAAAAGGCAATTTGTCTGTTGTCTATGCTAGTTAAATACGCACTCACCTCTCATTCCACTCCAGGATGAGTCATGATCGCCCTCATCCTCGCCAAGATCAGCTGCCTGGTAAGAAGCAATGCATGACAAGACATGGCATATTTACAATTATATACAGAGCACATTTATTCACACATAGAATGCATGCAATATCAAAACAATAGATGGCTGTTTTTTCAACTACAGGCACATTCATGTCCCAAAGCAACCGATTTCAGCATCAGGTCACATTATTGGAAAAGTTCCACCATGCCTTCATTATTTATTTGTGCTACTATCAAACGAGAGTAACAAAATAATGTTTGAACAGAGCGGCTGCTGTAACTGAAAGTTTTTCTTTCATTTCCTGAGGTTAAAGGTTAAAGTCTAGCACAGACAGAGGCTTGAATTATCGCGGCTAAAGCTTGCCGGTGGATTTGGTAATAATATTCATCTATTCATCCAGCTCTCCATGTCACATGCCTTTGTGAACGCTTGTGGAAAGTAAAGGCGAAACATGACACTAAGTCAGACCAGATTACACATAAAGAATGGGTAATATTTCTGTTTTCAGGTAGTTTATTGTCCAGATAAAAAGAACCGTTGCAAAATACTGCCACCTAGTGTACAGGAGAAGCTTTCAAACCATTCTCAAACAAAGAAAACACTGGCAATGCCGAGATAAAAGATCTGAATCAGATTTTTTATAAAGAGTGTGCCTGGGTTTTCTTGCTCTTCGTTACAGAGGATAGTCTATTAAGGGAGCCAGATTTCAAGATCAAAGCCGAACATGGAAAACAGCCAGAGGGTGGGAACAAGACACATTTCTAACTGCACACAAGCACAGACACACCCTCTGAGCATTATGGCTTCCTCAGCTAAATCTTTACACTAACTGATCTGTGACTGTGTTTCCTCATGTGCACAATTACAACAGCTCTCTGTGTCCCAGCAGCTGGGTTTGACAAATGCAACAAGGATCAAACAACATTCTTCACTGCTGAGAGAGCGAATGACAGCATTTGTGACCACAGCTCACATATATTCCCAAAAATCACACACAGATGGTGTGTTAAAAGGTTTGTGGGGTGCTGTGTTTGTGTGCAGATATCAGGTCTTATAAGGTGTACCTTGTATATGCCGTTCCGCCCATATCCTGGCAGCGAAGCAGACTTATTGTATGGAAAGTCTGTAAAACAGAGAATTTAGAATGATTTATGGCACTTTACTCTAGCATCATGTTCAAGGGGAGGACAGACAGAGACAGTTTAAAAGGAGGATATGAAAAATTCATAGAAAAATGAACAGAAGAAAATGTACCACTCAATATCAATATGGCAGCTGTAGGAAAGTAAGCCTCGCCTTTTTAGTTAAAACCATTTTCCCGTTTACTCTGAAAAGGGCATGCAAATTAAATTGACCAGCCTGAAAAATACAATATTTATCAATAACTATGATACAATTGTTGTCAGATTTCATTGTTACCTACACAGAAAATAGCTGCTCTGAGATGTTAGCAAGATGGCCGCTGAGTGACCTGATGTGACTAATGAAATCATTGATTGGTTACTCACTGGGTTGAGACATATCGGTGGGTAAGCTGTGGGTGGAGGTCCTGGGGTCCATATCTGGAGACTGTCCATCTATCTCACTCTTCAGGTTCACCCAACTTGTTCTGGTCTATTGACAAACAATAGCAGCAAGAAATACAATCAAATAAAGAATTTAATGGAAAGATGGAAAACATATATAAGTTTGATTATTTTACGAAGCGTGCTTAAATGTATTGAATGTGCACTTGCAGTGTACTTATAATCTTTAAAATCGCAAATTAAAATAATATCAAATTATAAGTTTACTTTAAAGTACATTTTAAATCATTATATTGTAATAATCTTCCATTATACTTTGAAGTACAATTATATTGATGTTGACTAACATACTAAAACACATGTAAAGTACTTGATTATCATTTTAACTGTATTGTGTTATTTGATATTACACTTAAAGTTTATATATTTTAAATGAACTCGATTGCAAATGTGTAATTACAAATATATTTAAATACATGACATACAAGATTTAATATAAATTACTTTATATGTTAGTCTACCTAAAAATTGTCAGTACATTCAGCAGTACACTTTAACCATATTATGAAATTACATAAAAACTAAAGCCCCGTTCACACCAAGAACGATAACTTTAAAGATAACTATAAATATAATGATATTAGTGTCCACACCAGTAAACGATATCGTCTGTGTCACGAATCTGGTCTATGAACTTCCTTTAACTCACCACCAGAGGTCACTCGCTCACCACATGGACTCTTGCACTACACTACTGTTGCACGTCATCCACGGACTACAATTCCCATCATCCACTGCACTGACGACACACACACACACAGCTGATTGCACTGATCACACACTCTGTATAAGCCTTGGACTTCCTCTCTGTCATCGCCGAGTATTGTTTAGCATTCTCCGAATGTTAGCTACTTACCAAGCCTGTCTGTGTTTGTTTTTGTGTTCAGTCTCCTGTATTGTTCTGCGTTTTTCACTCTCAGAGTGTTAGCTGCTTTACGGAGCCATTCCTAGTTTTCGTTTCTTATTTTAGTTTAAGTCTTTTCATGTTGCCTTGTTGTCTGGTTCCTGACCTTCTGCCTTGTATATTGGATTAACCCTTTGCCTTCCATTTGGATTCTGTTTGCTCCTGCCTGGATCATTGCTTGTGTACCTGGATTACCCCTCTTGTCAAGCCCTCTGGATATTGTTTGCCGATCAAAGACCACGCCCGTTTACTTGAGTACTCATCTGCCTTGCCCTCAATATACTTGTTTGCCATTTGTTCGACCCTGCCTGTGTTTTTGACCATGTCTATGATTAAAAGCTTGCACATGGATCTGCACGCCTCACGTCTCATTCGCCCTGTTACCGACTGTAAGCACACGCTCTGCTGCTTTAAATTCTCGAGCTTATTATAGCAGGATTGATTCTGATTGGCTGTCAAGGTTTTTCATTGTTTATCTGCTAAAAAAAAATCGGTCTGAAAGTGATTCCAAAGATATCGTTTCTCTGTGCCTTTATCGTTATAGCTGTGGTGTGGACTCTGCTATTCTTTCATATTGAACATTTTTATTTATCTTTATAGTTATCATGGTTGGTGTGAACGGTGATTTAGTCAGACTAAAATTTGCACTAAGCACTAAGTTCTGCAAATTGTAATTAATATAAATTTAAACCGTAATAAATTTTCATATAATTGCAATTAACATGAAATTAAGTGTCTAAAACATTACATTCAGTTTGCACTCAAGTATATTAATTTAAAGTATATTATTTCCATAATAAGCAAAAAAAGGGTAGGTTGGATTAAATTACCAAAACAACATGATACTGTATACCAGAATGGACGAACACACACAGAGATATTTATATAAATCACCTTTCTGTCTACGTCTTCACCATCTTGCCAGGAGGTTCTGGAAGCTGCAGCACAGTAAGAAAGTTTAAATATATCCTAAAGGACAGTTTTCACTGTTTGAGAGAGTGATCAACACAAGTTACATCATGCAGTGTACTACACACACACATAATATATAAACTCCTACATGTGTTTTTTCAGTGTAGCTTGATTTGAGACAGAGTTCAAACTAATTGCAATATTCACTACAGGAGAAAAACTAATTCACACAGAGAATCAACAAGCAAGTGAAAAGTGACACAACCAAACACAATGTCAAGGGGTGAGTTCAGGAGAAAAGGCTGAAAGAAACCAGTCAAGTGATTGATACCTCGAGCACCCAATCACAATGAGCTTTACAGATGGCTTTAAACCAATCACAATGGATTGCACAAATGCCTTTTACATTTCACCAAACCAATGAGTTACACAGACACCATGTTTGTTAACATCCAAGTTACAAGACCACAGATAGATGGGAAACTACGAATACTGCAACTGACAAACGAGTACGTATGAATGGACAGAGGCATGAAAATAAAATAAAATATATCTGACTGCTGTTTCCATGTCAGGATGAATTTCATCATATCAAAAGCATTATTTACATTAAATATACACAACCGTTCAAAAATGTAGGTCAGTAAGATTTATATTTTGAAATAAATATTTTTTTTTATTTAGCAATGATGCATTAAATTGATCAAAAGTGATGTGAAGATATTTGTAATGTTACAACAATATATTAAATTGCTATAATATTTCACAGTATTACCGTTTTCATTGTATTTTTGATCAAATAAATGCAGCTTTTGTGAGATTTGGTGAGTATTTTTTTTTTTTTTTGTATCTTACCGACCTCAAATTTTCAGGGTATGTGTAACATCAAATTACAAACATAAAAAAAATAATCTAAGTTAATAGGCATTGAACAGCACTAATAAATCAGGGCTAACTGCTATTCAAAATAAACGCATTGAATATCTAAGAAATATAAGTTAACCCTTAGGCATGTGGTCAAGAACCAACAATTAGGTACTGACTGCTTGATAACAAGTATCTTGTCAAATTCAAACCTTTTTCTGGGATTTGTAAAACCTACAAGGCCTACTGTTTGGAGCTGAAATGGAAACCAGCAGACAGAA
The DNA here is from genome assembly GCA_027422405.1 of Ptychobarbus kaznakovi. Lineage (NCBI taxonomy): Eukaryota > Metazoa > Chordata > Actinopteri > Cypriniformes > Cyprinidae > Ptychobarbus > Ptychobarbus kaznakovi. Next base: position 13,142,673 of record CM049808.1, on the reverse strand, counting down.
GGAGGGTCAAAGGTTACAGTTCCATGGCCTCATGTAGCATGGTGACATGCGTAACAGCATGCAAAGAAACATGTTTGTTCTGGAGACTGGACTGTACCATGCTGTTTGTAGATAGGGGGCTTTCTATAGATATTATCTTTGACTTTATTCTCTGAGAATGGAAGACAAAGAGAGGAAGAGAATAAGAAAGAAGATGAATAAAGAAGCATGAGTTATTAGCAGATGGAATCGGGGCAAAAGAAAGGGCAGAAAATGCAGTACATGTCGCTGTAAAGGATTCCAGATACTGTAGTCCGTTTCATTCATCATGTTCATGATTAGCATGCATGATCAAGCATTTTGCCTTTGACAAAGTCAGAATTATGTATAACATTATAAATAATGAAAGCTCTATCTCATTTTTAACTTAGAAGATAGAAATGTCACCTAAAATGAACTGAGCCAAGAGGAAAACAGGGAGATAAATGGAGTAATTGCAATGACATAATGTCTTAATAATTGACACAACATCTGTCTCTCTGCAGTTTGTTTAGGTCATCCCAACCTCACGTCTGCTTCCAACTATTACTTCTAGAAAAAAATCTGTCATTTAATTTAACACGTGGGACATTTTAAGAGCTGTTTCAGCATCTGCCAGCATTGGAAACAAGACGTCATTACAATAATAGGCAAAAAACACATGAAACTGATCATTAGAGTTATTTTAAACATATACAGGGACGAGCAGTGACAGTAACACGTTTCTTTTAAATACTAAAAATAGGGCTTTGCTTAGAATAGTGACTTATAAATGTATTAAACTGATTTAAATCATGATGCAATGATGCACAAAAATGACTGTGACCCTTCACAGAACAATATAAAGGCAGATTATGAATAAGAATTATTCAGTCTGCCAGATGTTTTCATAAAGGCAATTATGTGTTGAAAAAGAGGATTTAACATTGTACAGAGCTGTAATAGGACAGAGCTGTGAGAAAAAAATCCCTGCTGATTTACCATAGTTAGCTAAAGAACAAGAGTTTTAGCACCTACCTGGGATATGGAAATGCCGTGGGGCCGCCACATATGAAGAGGTAGGAGATTTGCCATCAGAGTAGGTGGAGAGACTGGGGGTACTCCGACCGCTTTCACTACCTCGGGGGGTGAAGGTCACGGCAGACACAAAGACGAAAAGGAATGAGAAGAAAAGTTAACAGGGCTGCCAGAATGATGATTCATTTAGTCTTAGATCTTCCAACAAACCTCACAATACAGCCAGCTCTAAAAAGTATAAATTTGTCTTTGCATTGGATTTTGTGAAAGTATGTTGTGTTTATACCGATGGCATCTGTTCAGTAGACACTCAAATTTCATTGCTCTGTTTGAACTGAGTGGAGCCAGTATGAAGTGGATATAGACATGACTGTCATTAGCAGGCTGAATTGTGATGTCATCATCATACTCTGAAAAAATATTAAGTATTTATAATCAAAATATTTTACCAAACTAAGAGTAAAGGAGAGAGAATCTCTTTTTCAAATGCTCTTTTAAAGTCATTTACATATGTTGAAAGCCAAAATACACAAACAATAATCGCTTTCTCTGTCTCCTTTGCCTTTGCTTTCTCTCTTTCACACACACTTGCAACTGTTCTTCAGACACATGCACACACCATTTAACACACAAAGTGCTGTTAGTAAAAATTCACCCTGTATCAGGGGTGTCTCGATGCTCCCATTACTCATTAAAACATGATTTCATGGATTGCAACGCCCTTCTCATGTCCACTGGGTGTAATGCAGCATTTCATCACACATTCTGTGAATGATTTTGATCTTCAATATCTTCAATGATATCACAAGATCAAGGCAGCTACAGTCAGTGAGGTTTTGCATTTGTAAAGAAGAAGCAATTTTCCTCTTGTGTGGCTACTCTACCAAGAAGTCATTTAGAAAGCTAAGTGAATCATGAACGGCACACACCAAACACAACCTCAGTGTACTTTCATGCAAAATTAAAGGGTTGGCCTGGAACTGCGCAAGGCCTACGTTTATGCAACTGCGCCTGGCAAACTGACCCAAAATTACAGCTCATCAGTTTACCCTTTAATCTTCTCCTGCGAACTTTATTCCCACTCTCTCTACTTCTTGCAGAGAATCCATAAAACCCCAAACTGTTTCATCATACTTTCCTCCTCTTCAGAGACATCTTATCTTTATGAATAAATACTTCCCAATATATTCTAGATATTCATAGAATTTGCATATTCACAGTGGGGTCCAAAAACCTGAAATCTGGATTTTTTTATTTTTAAACAGGAAATTAACAAAAAGTTTTAGGATTTTGAAAAACTTTTAAACAATTATATGATGTAAAATGAAGAAATACTTCAGATTTAGCATTATTTCTAGGTCACTAATCAAATTACTAATACAATTCAAGTTTGTGATATTGATCTGTTCTGAAATTTCAATACATGGTTTCAGATTTTTTAACTCCACCTGCAAACTACTGCCTGTCTGAGTATGAATGTTAGGTCAAGTAAAACACTTTAAAATGCCGAAAAGAGGGAAACAACAGCCACTAAGTAATTGGCAACATTAACACAAACATAAAGACAGTCACTTTGAATATTTGATGTATGGTGGAAAATTTCACCTTAACAGATGAAGCACAACATCAACTACAGTACAAAAAAAATGCATATTGATGATCTTTGTGCATTAGGTTACTGTTTCAGCTCAAATATAATGAATATCAACATGTTTTACATGCAAAATGATTGGACTAAACAACTCTGTATAAACACAATACCAGCAAGCATAAAAAATGGACTGGTTCAAGGACTGAACCTTGCGGTACACCTACAATCTCACATCACTGTAATACACTGGTGATACACAGTGAAAGAGAGACTGGTTTTTAGGGTTTACCGTGAGAAGGCAAATTGAGGTGCAGGGCTGTCCTAGGCCTACTTTCAGACTTCGCTTCCTGTTTGAATCCTGTCTCAATTCCTGTTCAGGAAAGGTGGATGAAGGATAAGCTAGTAATTCTATGTTTGTAATTCACTAGTCCTTCAATGTGAATGCAACCCATATGAAGCATTAAGAGTTATGGAGCTTGGTCCAGTGGTTCATTTGTGTTGAAATCCAATTCCAACAGCTGGAGCATCATGCACTTTGTGACATTAGTCTTATGCCCTTAAAATAGCATTTTAGTATTGAACTCATTCATTCATATTGTCAGGGGGAAGTGAATCTTGTACCAACCAAATCCAAGACCATAAGCTCACACACATGCAGCATGTGGTGATTTGTACTGGGCAAAACCTGTAGGTAGAACTGTGGTACCTCTGGAGTAAGGGATGTAGTTGTGCTGCTGGAGCAAAGCCAGAGTAGTGGGGTTGAGGGGCAGGGCCACGCCACCACTCCCTGCCTGTGGTGTGTTTCTACCACTGCGCTGTACAAAGGCAGTGGGGAGGAGCCTCTGGCACTACCATGGGCACTACTCCTCCCCGAAGTAGGAACAGGCAACAAGTTGGAATTTTCTGGATGAGTGATGTATTTGACACTCAGATATTGTTCTGAGCAAGAGACCCAGATGGTCAGGGAAGAATGGCAGTAATATGAGATCAGCAACTATACTTAAAAAAACAAATGATTCTTGAATTACTTTCTTCCATGAAATTCTGTATCAAATCAGTTTATTTTGGTTAAAAATGTCATTTTAGAATGGAATGCTTTAGCTCTGTTCCACATCTCAGTGAACTGCCTTACTGCCTACGGTCTTTACAATCTGCATTGAATATCTTAAGTGAGTGACTTGGAATTCTGTACAAAAGATTATTTCAAATACAATGCTGAAAAAAGTTGTGATGCTTAATAATTTTGTTAATACATTTTTTTCTGATTCCTTCAGTCATGGTGGTGCTTCTTAATATTTTTGAGAATTTTTTTGATGAATAGAAAGTTCAAAAGAAATCTAAATAAAATATAAATCTTTAGTGACATGTTTGTTTAGTATATAATAGATACCTACACTGTACATACACTATATGGACAAAAGTATTGGGGCACCCACTTCTTTAAAAAAGAAAAAGGCACTTCCAAAGCTGTGACAACAAAGATGGAAACATAATTCATGTATTTCAAATTTGTATTTCCATCTCTGTTGCAACAGTTTTGGAAGTGTCTAACTGTACCCATATGTACAAGTCATTGGTGTTTGATGATGAGTTTTTGGCTCAAGGTATGCATTTAAAGTCACACCAGAGGTGTTCAGCTGGGATTAGGACTTGGCTTTCTGCAGACCAGTCAAGTTCTTCCACACTGACTGAATCAATCATTTCTCTTTGATCCTTGCCTTATACACAGAGACACTGTCATGTTAGAATAGAAAAGGGTTCTGTCCAAACTGTTGCTATAAAAGTAGAAGCACACAATTCCCTAGAATATCATTATATGCTTAAACATTAAGATTTGTACTCATGGAAATTACTAAAGTAGTCAAACCTTTCATTAGAAGGGGGCTTCTCAATACTTTTGGCAATATAGTGTAGTTACATAATAACTGTACAGGTAAGAATAGATTTGTGTCCATAAGTATCATCATGTATGTGGAGGGATACCTGGTCTGCTGTAGGTCTGAGGTGAGCGGGAAGGCGTATAGCGGCCATAACCCCCTAAAGAGCTGTTGGAGCTGGGGCTGGAGGGCCTCCTGTGCCGGGGAGACTTTTCCCCATCTCCCTGGAATCAAACAGACAGTTTTTCAGTATGAAATTTAAAGCGTTAGACAATTAACAATGTTAAACGGCAATCACTATGGCACTGGGACACACAGGAGGATATAAAGCTGCAAAAGAAACACAGATGTGACCAGTTTGCAATAATCAGTCCTAACTAGGAATAGGCTGATCATTGAGTGATTACACCACAGAGTTTTCAAACTGAAGATGGTGAAAAACACACAATACTGTTCATGTCTCCAAACCACAACTGTTCTACTTCACAAATAACTGCTCACAAAATATGAGGACACAAGGTCTCATTCACTAATCGTGCACATATTTGTGTGTGAAAAGGTGTGTAGCATTTTCACTTAGAAATGGTTTCATCACGTAATAAGTTCAAGGAACAATCTGTCCAAATTCTGAATAAAAATTAGATATGTACATATATTCAGTATAGACCTTTTTCCTGAGTAAACGATGAGCGCCGCCATTACAAATTCTAACTTACGATTGGATGCTCTTCTGTTCCGGTCTACACAGGAACCCATTCAAATAGTGCCCATCTGTTTTTAATGTAGCTAGCGTTAGGGTTGTGACGGTGAGGGTATTTTTCCACCGGTTAATCGACATGTGATAGTTTGTAGAGTTTCCCTCCTTTCCTCGTTATCCTTCCGTTTTAAATTGCTTGTAAATGCGCAGTGCGCATTTTACGTTCACTTTCAAATTAGCGGCAATACAACATCAACAACCAAATACAATGTAGAACATTTATTAACAAAACGAATATAAATACACAATGCTATATGCATAATATAAAATAATAAATAACTTACACAAAGTTTAGGTATACAAAACTGAAAATCAGTAAACACTGTGGAACCAAATAAATAAGAAACGAATGTTAAAAAAAAACGTCCAATATCACCTCAGATAAATGGCCGAAGTCAACATGCTTTTCAAAATCCAAAATATTTTTAAAACAGGCTCTTATGCATGTTGTGTTGAAACTGTCATGTCGTGTCTGTCACACCGGTGGGGGAGGTGGGCAAGTGACATAACGTGTTGTGGCTTCACATCGGTAAAACCGTCAACACCGACTATCGCTGCAACCCCAGCTAACGTCGGCAGCTTCGTGTCATTTACACACTCATTAAACTTTGAGGAGTGAGGCACTGACTGACGGTCATAGCAACACTGTAAAGTGATGGCGCTATGGAGCCATGTGCTTTTCTAAAATATTTTAATAGGTTTAACATTAGATTGTCAGCTCGGAATATACGCTAATTTGACTAGAAACACAGGAGACCGGAAATGCAAAGCATCCTTCCGTTTAAGAGTCAGGCGTGACTTCCGTTTTCAGGAAAAACGTCTATATATTGTAAGGCATGATTAGTGAACAAGACCTCATTGAAACAATAACGGGTCCTGTTTCTTCATGTTAACTCTACTATACCTCAGTTGGAGTAGGGGTGTGTTGCTGGGGTGACTGTAAACAAAGAAAGCAAATGAGTAAAATGGATTTGAATGCAATGATAGATATGTTCATTAAAAAACTAAGTTCCACAACGGAAACTACTGCAACATTTCAATGAATTAGTACAATTATGATTTTTGGCCAAGCCATGTTGCAATGAAAATGGATGATGAGTAAAGACAATGCTATCTTACGACCAATTCGTATGCATTTTACGAGGTGGCTAATTCGTACAAATTTGTACGACCTCACTCGTACGATTTTGTACGATTTGTCTAAACCCCAGTGACGGGTAGGTTTAGGGGCAGGGTTAGGTGTAGGTCATTCGTACAAATTGGCAACTCGTAAAATTCGAATGATTTAGAAAAAATCGTATGAATTTGTACGAGTGAGGTCGTACGAATTTGTATGAATTAGCCACCTCGTAAAATATGTACGAATTGCTGTGAGATCGGCCTGGTAAAGATGACTGCATTTAAAAATGGCACTGTTGTATCAAATGAATGCTGTAGCTGTTGTATGAGTAATTATGCAATCCTTTTGCTTTTAAGTCACCTATAAAGATAAAAAACTGTCAAAAATTAGAAACGTCAAATAGAATACATGTATATGTTATTCCCTCATGTAAGCCTGTAAGAGGGCGTGTATTTATACCTCTCCAAAAGTCCTGTCCTCCACAGGGTAGCTCACATAGGGTGAGTATGAGAGCATGTCTGGTCTGTCAATGTTGTAGATCGCTTTGATTTTAGGAAGAGCAGCCAGGTCCTTGTAGTCCAGAAGTTCATCGCCCAGCTTTGCCTTAAGAAAGAGCAACATTATGGCTTTAAAACTCTCTCTACACATATAGTTGTTTGTAGGCTTGTGTGTTGCTGCCCACTGGTGGTGATTTTGAACAAATGAAAATTAATAAAGAGAATAATCATTCTCAAATGCACTTACATAGATAACTCTGCTAGGGGAGCCCGATGCACTGGAGGCAGGAGCAGAGGTGATGCTCTCAGAGGAGGTTCTCGTCACCTGGAAACGAAAACAAGGTGAGAAAAACAAAGACACTAAACCAGTGCTTCCCAAACCTGTCCTGGAGGACCCCCTGCCCAGCACATTTTGTATGTCTCCCTATATCAGACACACCAATTTAGTTATTGCAGTCTCTACTAACGAGTTGATGAGTGGAATCAAGTGTGTTAGATAAGGGAGACATGCAAAAGATGCAGGGCAGGGGGGCCTCCAGGACAGGTTTGGGAAGCACTGCACTAAACCATAAAAGGAACAGCAACCAAAAGGCATTTTGTTGACTCAATTTAAACCCTGTACGAAGTAACATGAGTGATTATAGAACAATTCCAATGTTGCTGTTACTACTGTGCAGCACTAACAACAGTTTTTCAGTTTTCACACAGGATATGAAGGAATCAACAGAAAGGTAGAAAAGGTTTTGCCGTTAGGACAGAACAAAACATGTTTTTCGGTGTTATAGAGCAGTGGTTCTCAAACCTCTCCATGAAGTACCCCCAGTACTGCACATTTTGTATGTCTCCCTATATCTGACACACCCACTTCAGGTCTTGCAGTCTCCAATAATGAGCTGATGAGTTGAATCAGGTGTGATAGATGAGAGAGACATACAAAATGTGCAAGGCTGGGGGTACTCCAGGACAGGTTTGAGAACCACTGTTATAGAGGAACAGACACACAGTATAATGCAATGGTTCTCAAACTCAATTCCTGGAGGGCCACAGCTCTGCACAGTTTAGCTCCTAAACCAATCAAACACACCTGATCCAGCGAATAAGCTTCCAAGCAGGTGTGAGTTGGAGCTGGTTGGAGCTAAACTCTGCAGAGCTGTGGCCCTCCAGGAATTGAGATTGAGACCACTGGTATAATACAATAAAAAATATATATAATCTGTATTTTGTCAGGAAAAAGGAGACAAACATGCTATAGTAAATAGTTTTTTTTTATTAACCTCAATAAACCTATAACAGTTTGGTTATAGATGTATTAATATATATTGTAAAGTAAGAAATATTCTCTAAAAAGGCTTATTATTTTAAGCAATTTTGTTTCTCAAGTCAATGTATCTTGCAATGATGTTTAAATATTTAAAATGGACAAGACAAAAATTCTTATTGAGAAATTGTTTTGTTGTTGTTTAAATGGCACATAGGACAAATGGTAGATTACTGTAAGTTGCACACTTAAGGGAAAATGGTCTGTCATTTTTTAAATCAACAAACATCGAGCAATCATAAAAAAACATTGAGTATCTTACAATAATACGACAGAGTTATTTGTTTTATTTATTCAGGGTTGATTCACGGTGTCTTCTCTATAGCCACACACTCATTTTAAAGTACTTGTCCAGACGATGTTAAAACTTGTTCTTTGGTTCCTGATTTTTACTGGGTGGGAGTGGTGAGCCTATGGTAGCCTGAAAGCCCCATTTTGGATTTTAGTGAGCATTCTATTAAAACTAAAAGCAGGTTGGGAAGTAAGCCCATGCAGAGGGGAGAGGGCCGCATGTCACAAACCTGCTCAGGTACATTGGAATGGAGATCACTGAGCTGAATCCGCACCTGTTTCTGCAGGGAAAGGGTTGTTACAGTGAAGCGCGTCCACATACTGCATATCGCCGTTGTTTAACTAGCTGGATTTCCTGTTAAATGATTTTGCCTAATATATTTCAGAGCATGTCAGCTACCAAACCAGAGCTTATCTTAAGGATAATATTTAAAACCCGACACTTCTGCTGACTGTCTTTTTAGGGTCTGTTAATGATTCTAGACTTTAGTCTTTAATGACATTCAAGTCAATACAAATTGTGGATCCGCTGATAGCAGTGTTTATTTGCACACGCTGTCTGCGTTATTTTAGTGTTGTTTTAAATCTGTTAACTGCACAGCTTGCAAAATTTGCATGGAAACATTCTCCAACTTGCAGGATGGTTCTATGAGCTAGACACGCCAGACTACCGCAATCTTGCATATTTTACTGGGACTGTACAACATCACTCCACCACCGTGATCCAGGCACCATAATCAGCACTATAAAAGCCAAAAGTGCACTCGACAACATGCATCTGAACACTTCACTTCATCCATTACTTCAGGAATAACAGCTGCCATGACCAACTATTCCATATTTTTCTGTGGGCTAAAGTAGTGAGTTTTTTTAATAAGGTGCAACGTATAATAAGCCTAATTTACAACAAGCAAATGACTCTTTTTCAGATCCTTTAGTTCCTGGTCATTAAATTGCAGGTACATTAGATGCAGGTTTTTGTGCTGCAACTGTTTAGTGAATTTACCCCCCTGTATTCAGTCACAGTTTGCTTAGATTTACCTTACTCTTCTCCTCCATACGCGCTGCCTGTCTGCAAGGAGGATGCCAGATGGAAGAACCTGCGAAAGAGAAAGCCAAAAATAACTCCATTTTGAGTATTTGACACTCAAAATGACTCAATTTCATTTTCTTGAGTCACTTGTGTAATTAATTTAGACTAACAGGTGTCATTATTAGTGGATTTATGAGGTCAGTTGCCTTCAAGTTTACACAGCAACACATTCACAAGTATAGTACATCACATTAATTATAACATCAATTACATTCTTCTGCTCAAAAATAGTTTGATATCAGGTAGATAAAAATGTCATTAAAAAGTCAGAATGAATACTTTTATTCAGCAAGGATGCTTATATTGATCAAGTTTTTGTAACATTATAAATGTCTTGAACTATTTCAGATCCAGTTCTTTTGGAATATTCTATACATCAAAAAATCCAGTGAAAAATGTATCACAGTTTCCACAAAAACACTAAACAGCACAACCATTTTGAACATTAATAATAACAAGACATATAAGTTTCGCATCAAATTAGCATATCAGAATGATTTCTTAATGACCAGGCTGCTTTGCCATCACAGGAATACATTATAGAATATATTACTAAAATAGAAAACATTTTAAAATTCTTATATTTTTCACAGGGTTTTTGGAGGCTGTATTTTTATCAAATAAATTCAACCTTGGTGGCACTTCAATAACATAAAAAAAGAACAGTAGTGTAATTTTTTAAGTGTGGCTGAAATAATTTTTGTGCCCGCTATCTTTAAACTATCTCCATTCTTAATTCAACAATCTAATCTCTCTGAGGAGTTATCATGTTCATATATCCCACCACCATATCAACTGGCATTCATAAACTAATTAAGACAATCCTTCACTCTTTGAATGAGTCAGCACTCAGCAGTCGTTCATTTAATTTTAGCCAGATTGAAAAAAGGCTTCTAACTGATCCTGCTTTCTAAAAGCACATCTGACTATAAATCTCCTTTGACAAACTGCAGTGCAGTGAGTTACTGTGGTAAATCACTGCACAATGAGATACTGAAGTATTGCAAAATTTGAGGTGGGACACAAGAGAATAAATAACACCATATTTATCTTATGCTGTCAAAATGTGTTTTTTTCTTTATAATTTAAGACGTATCAACTATGGGAAGTATTCAAGCTTTGGTTGTGACTGGTTTGAGCTGGTCTAGCTCTGTTTGACTGTCTATTACTGTTTCTATTATCCATTCTTGTTTTTGTCAGTACAGATGTGTTTTCTTAAGCATAAAACTCCAAGTAAACATACATATTATTCAAAATCATTGTCAGTAGTCATCAGTTTTGTCTGTGCCTGTCTGTCTGGTATCATGCTCAAAATCTAGAGGACTTTGCAGATGAAAATATTTCCTGAAGCATTCTCACACAAATCATCAAATAAAATGTATCCTCTCAACCGTAACCGTTTCTAATCGCAGCCAACTAATACATTTTTAATCAATTATTTTTATATTGTTATACTTTTGTTGAATATAATATGTAAATTGTGTTGACACATTAATTGTCACATTAAAACAATTTACTAATAAAATAGAAGCAATATTCATTGTATCAAAGTATTTGTTTTAATAAAACATCAGCAAGTTTCTGTATCTGAATCATGTAAATTTGATGATGTTTAACTTACCTTGCAGGTACATCTCCTCTCCCTCCCCAAACATCTGCTCACAACGTGCACATCTGGCACATGTGGGATGATAGTGTTTTTCTCCAGCCTGCAGATAAACACAAAGCAGGGCATATATCAGTCACTCACCTTCACTGCAGAAATCCCTCAATGAACACATGTTATGTACTCATACTGGGGGATTATTAAGATTGCATTTGTCTTAATTCTTTACAGTGTAATTAATTGATTTATTCCTCAAATAATTCACTTTATTTGCAGTTCAAATGCTAATTTGATAGCGGTAGACAGGGGGACACCATCTGCAGTAACTGTGTCTGAACAGTAGAGGGACCACAGATGCAAACTAAAGCTGCCACACTTATCTTCTGATAGCCACATTTCATTTGAAAACTTTTACCAAAAAAATCTGTGTCAAATTCTGAATTGTTTTATTTTCCTCTTTTGACCTTGGGGCAAATTTTGCCCAAACAATTCATTGTTAGATGTACTCCTCATAATAAATGGGCATTTGAGACAAATAAAATGCCATAAATAAATGGTATTGGTATATTTTATATATACTACCATTCGAAGGTTTGGGGTTTGGTACGATTTTGGCCAAGACTGTTTTTGAAAGTAGGCTCACCTTTAGTGTCATAGGATCCTTAAAAAAAATCATTCTAATAGGTTGATTTGGTTCTCAGGAAACATTTCCTATTGAAAACAGCTGTGCTGTTTATTATTTTTGTGGAAACAAATATATATATGTATATGTATTATATTTATATACATTGCATATTATGATTTTTCTTTTATAGAATATTATAAAGATATGTTTATTTAGTAAATATAAATATATCAAAACTTCATTTTTGATTAGTTATTTATTTGAACAACTTTAAGGAGAGTATTTACAGATTCCACAAATTTATCAAATATATCCTAACAGCATTTCAGTTTTAGAACACTTAAGACATGTCAACACACACTGTCACACTTTAGACACACAGTCCATTTGAGTATATGTATATGCTATAATTATATATTTTTTATGGATTTCAAAAGAACAGCATTTTTTTACATATAAGACATGTTTTAATCAAATGTTTTTAACTGTCAACTTTAGATCAATTTAATGTGCCCTTCCTTTCTGAGTAAAAGTATTGATTTCTTTAAGAATATATATATACTGATCCCAAACTTTTGCATGGTAGTGTATTATCACCAAAAGAGAAAGAGATAAAGTCTTGTCATTCTGTATCTTATTCTCTCTAACTCTATTAATTAATCTGGTTATCAATAATTTTATTGTTTCTTATGAGCTGCGTCGGGCTGTAATTTTGCACTATTCCTTTAAATATTTGGTGTCCTTTCCAGATTAGATTTAGTTCACGAGGTAAATAGCTCCATCCACACTGAAAGAGTACAGATCAGTCAAATCAATCTTTTATATTTTCCAGTCATCCATTTTTCATCAACCTTCATTAAGTCCTAAAAGACTCATCTGTGATCAGAAACGTTTAGCAAGCGGTGTCACACTCCTTTAAGTGTTCAGCACAGCTGCAGATTTAATTTCTCATGTATCAAAACATGCATAGGAAAATCTACTCAGCCCCCCTTCCCTCTCCATTCACTTTCAACACAGTTACAGTCTTGCCATTTAAAATGTCATGACATTTCAGGCTCAGATACAATTCCCAATAAATGCTAGAGTAAACAGGACCTGCAAATTATACTCGGTTAGTGCTCTCTTTCTGTTACATACTTTACAACAACAACAAATGGAACAAACTGTTTAAAAATCCCCTCAAATACACAATAAAATCCTTTATCTTTGATTACCTCAGTACCCCGATGCTGTCTAGGCTTGTGACCTGGTATTACTCCTGAAAGGGGGGCTAATTATTCTTGCTAACAGATACCTGTATCAACTAGCCTTCAGTTCATGTAAAAAATGTAGCCGAGGGCAAAACAAAATATGCCAAGATATTGGTTTGCATGACTTCATTTATTTCACATCTGCTCAAAGCACTTGGCATAGAAATTGCGTAGTTAAAACTACCATCCTAAACCATGATGTCACACAGGGACTCAATCTAATTTTGGATTACTGAGAGCAAGTGGCAGTGCCAATGGGACAGTCACTATAGCAACAGTGTCCCACTCCTGACACACAATATACACTTATTTATAGAGCTTTAAAGTACACAAAGCTGTAGATCTTTATGTATATGGGGCAGATATGAAATGCACACCTAATTTAACAAGTATTTTTACAAGAAACATTTACTCATATGAGACCAATAATGGGAAACTTATACAAAGAAAAACTACATCAATAGGGTGCTTGTTAGGGTGTAGCATAATAGCTGTTTAAAGAAAAATGAAGAAAAGTTTGCATGTAAGTACAAAAGAGAGTGAACGAACCAGAAAAGGTGAGAGGTAATATGTTCTATACTATAATTAGGCTTCAGATGGTTGTGAATTGACTGTCTTGAGATTGTCTTTGTAAGCACTCACTCATCTTCTGCCCCATCCAACATGACCACCGTGATTACAGAGTACCAGCTTGAAGCTCTCAGATGAGAATAAAAGCCTTTCACACACTCAAAGCACAGATATGATAAAACTCAACCAAGTATTACTATAAAGTCAACATGAAATGGCATTAAAAGCAATTTTACTCAGTATATGACATATTTCAGTGAAACAGAATATTCGATGAGAAAAGTGGGACTTGGTTGTATCCATTCGGCATTGATTGTATCATGGAATGTGGACAGAATTACAGTTTTGGCTTTATTTCTGTCTGTTTACGTTGAGATATCTTGGTTTTTATGCTAGTGCACTCTTTAAAGTTGATGATTTTTTTGCAGAAATGCACAAGTTAAATTTGAAATCTGTCTCTTCTAGAAAAATGGATCAAAATAATGATGACTCATCCTGCACTGCAGATTTTTGTCCAATCAAATGTTCTCTAGCGTGAGAATGTCCCTCCCCCTCATTCATGGCTGTCATGTAACTAAACCCTATTGGCTATTTAAAAACAATTAACCCTTCAATATGTCCTGCACAAACCAGTGTTGTTACTATTAACCATTAATTCTGTGTTAATATTATGCCTAAAATGTGTTTAATGTCAATATTGATGAAATTTGTATGGTCTTTGAATAATATCTTTATATGCAAGGTATTTAAAGTGTAACTGAAGTATACTTGCAATACTTCCAATTTAGCACAATTAAATATATTTAAGTATATCTTTAGTTGGACTTTAGCACTACTTCTGCACAATTAAAGTGCATCGAGTACAAAACTAGTTGTTCCAATTTAGCAGACTTTAAGTATTTTATAATTGTAATATTTGTATTAAGTACATGTAAATGTATTTAGTATACTAAGCATGAAATACATTTTAGTATATTTATTTTTCACTAGGGCTGCCTTGTCAACTACCTGAAATAAATAGGCTAAGTTTAGGTTAAAGTACTAAAACCTTAAAAACTCAAATTGAAATAAAAATAAACTATAGCTATTAAACTAATAAAATGACAAAAACACATAACATCTAACAAAATCTAATAATAAAAGCTAATTTAAAATATTAAAGAATACTAAAATAGTATATAAATAACACTGGCCCAAACTTTCTATTTCAATCTTGAACTTACATTTTTTTGGTCTTTAAAAAAGACAAGAGGGTTCATTTTGATTTAATGTGGACTTTATAAGCAATGTGAACAATATAATTAATCCATCCATTCATTAAAGGACCCCCGACAAATAGAAAAGATTTCTTCAAACCTCAAGTACTTTTCCAGTGATGTATTTCTTGCAGGTTTCACACTGCATGCCAAACATGGCGTGGTAGTCTGCCTCACAGAAGGGGATCCCGTCCCTGCAGAACATCAACACTCATTACAGAAGATGTATTTCACTTGAACTCAAGGATGGTGACATATCTCTGTTTGCTCTCTTCCTGAGAATCCCCTGTTCTTTCATATTACATCACATCAATAACGTTTTCTCCTTCCAGAGGGTTCAGCAGGCTTGCGGATCACCGTATCACATTACTGCGATCGATAAAGCACACTCAAGCACCCATCTACACATTCACACACAGAGAAGAGTGGGACTAACTTGCTGATATATTCTGCATTAAGCACTTTATTGCACACTTTGCACTTGAAGCAGCCAAGATGCCAGTGCTTGTCCAACGCCATCAGAGACTGCTCATTTTTAAACTCCTTTCCACAGCCACAGCAATCTGCAGAGAGAGCCAGACAAAAGTGTAGTGTATATGAAATGGCAGGGAAAGCTGTCATTGTAGACATTTAGGAAATTAATGAGTAAGTGTGTGTGTAAGAGAAAGAGACTAACATAGAATGGAATAGATTGCCATGCAGAAACACAGAGTACTCACTGTGCACAGCCTGTGGGGATGCCGTGCTGTTGACTGGCACAGGCTGAGTGCATTTCTCACAAACGCACTCCTTCCCATTAAACGTCACGCGGCCCCCAGCTGGAAACGGCTGCCTGCCAGAAATACACACACACAGTCACCTCATCATTTACCAAAGCTATAAAGTCACTTTCACACGAGGATGAACTTTAAACTAGTTTCTGAAACTATTTTCAATTTGGATCAGATGCAGGGACACTACATCTCAAAACTCACAAAAGGGTGACAAAACAACACATTTTAGCACATTCGCAGTTGGCAAACATTGTAAGATAATCACTGCCTTGTTAATCTTTTAAATTAAATCTCAGCTTAAGCAAAGGCATTCTAAAAGGCAGAGTTCACCCAAAATGTAATTTACATATACTAAAAAAGGGAAACTTTCTATTATTTACAAAAGGTGACATTTAGCATAAATTTAAAAGCAATGAGAACGTATGCTGTCTTTAAAATGACAAAAAAGCACCCTAAAATAAGCTAAAAGAGAGTCTTGTAAAGCTATAGCAGATCCAAGCTGCTACTAACTTTAGCTCCTCCTAAGCATTCATACTTATTTGGATATTTGCATAAAACTGCCACATCAAAACCAGTTGACACACTTGACAACCAATGTTGTTTGGCATCATTAGTGTCAGACCTGCTGTGTTTTTGCATGCATACTTATATTAAACATAAATATAGTTTATAGTTTATGTTCCTGTGGCTCAGTGGTAGAGCATTGCGTCAGCAGGTTGTGGGTTCAATTCCCAGGGAACACACATACTGACAAAAAATGTATAGCCTGAATGCACTAAGTCGCTTTGGATAAAAGTGTCTGCTAAATGTAAATGTAAATGAGAATTTTACATAAAAATTGTAGTCTGACCACACACACACACACACACAAAAAAAAATCTATCAAAATACTTGCAGCATCAAATATAGCATTGCATATCTTTCAACTACTTGTTTTATGCTTTTTTTGGTATTGACTCCAAGATGCTTCAAGAAACCTACCCGCAAAGCTACAGTACTGTTAAAGGTTTTAGGCACTAATAATGTCATAAATAGCTTTTCTTTATCAATTAACTTTAACTAAAATCAACATTTGGTGTGGCCGTCCTTTGCGTTTAAAGCAGCTTTTGCTCTAGGTGCACTAGGTGCATAGTTTTTCAGCTTTGCATGTAGGTTTCTTGAAGCATCTTGGAGAAGTTGCCACAGTTCTTCTGGATTCAGTCGGTCTCAGTTTGTTCTGTTTCTTCATATCATTCCAGACAGACTGGATGATGATGATGAGATCAGATCTCTGTGTGGAGCACTGGCTGTTGTCAGACTCCTTATGAATGTTTGGAAATGTAAAGTGATATTTCCTACTGACACACTACAGCAAAAGATTCAAATAACTGACTTAAACCCATTTTTAGCTGGTGAAAATACTACTGTTCTAATAATGATGGCCACCACTGTATATTTTTGAGTACTGTAACTTAATTCATTTGAGTTCATAAAAAAATATTTTCTTGATATTAAATAAATATAAAATCTAAATACATGTAGTTTAAACTTAACCAAATTAAATGAAAACAAAATTCAAATCCAAAAATCATATGAACTAACATTTTATTGCTTTTCAAATAAAGCAGCATCCAACATATAAAGTCTTAGTATTAGTACATTTTAAACGTTTTAAAGTGTATGAAAATATACATCTTGAATTTTCTGCCTCACATAACCTTTTGCATTCCACAGAGGTTTAATGTGAATTAATATTATTACATTAAATCATTTTCTGGTGCTACAGCACAATGAACATGGCAGGCATAATACCTCTTAGTTGAAGCAAGCCATTATAAGACAGGCTTCTGATGGCACATGTCCAGTCATCTCTTTGGCTGATAGTTCAGTACGAGAGCTGATGATATAACAGTATGTTGATCAGCAGCTCATGCTCTCATCACCCAATGGAAGAGTGGAAGTCCATGTCCAATTAACACACCATCGCCTGACAGTGAATTTAAAACTAACGAGCTAGTGTATGTTATCCAAACTCTGTGATGGATACTAGTTGGCTGTTTTTCTTGGTACAGCAATGAATACTCTGTTCCAGTGATTTTTGGACCAGTTTAGTTTGTAAAAATTTAGTTCTGTAGACCTCTGTTCACACCTACTAGCCTCCCATTAAAGTTATAATAATAGCAGTAACAATAATTTCTTACTGGAAAATGTAGAAACACTATGTGTTAGAATAGGTTGGATAAAGTCATCCAGAGTAACAACAAATTAGATATTTATGAGGTGATTTAAGATCCAGTCGCACCCAAGATACCAATTGGGTACACCGCGTCCACAAAAACATGGGCATCGCTATGGAGATGTAGGAGGGCCACGTTCTGAGCAACATGTCACATGCACAACATCCATTCAGAGACTGAGGGACACCCTACACCACTCTGGAAATTAAGTGGCCTGGGAGCAGAGAATACACTTAACATTCTTCCTCAAAGCTGACGGGTCCCCTTTCCTTCCCCTCCCTGAGTAACAAGATTGCCTTCCCTTAAAATTCACTCACTCACACACAGTCAGCAGCAGAACATTTCGAAATAAAACACCACAAATGGCAGCTACACGAGCTAGCATAAATGCACACACGGAAACACAATAAGTACATTTAGTTTGAATCTCCATGAGATACAAATGGGATTTGTGCATCCAGGGCAAAACCCTGCATGCAGGAAGTGCTGAATCTAATAAAGATGCATTTCACACAGCATTTGTCTTTTCTTTTTCTCTTGCCAATACAACAGCAGTCTTTGACATTACACTGACACCTACTAAGCCTATTCTTTTTTCTTTAATGTGTAAAGGTAGGGAAGTAAATCATACCTTGCATTTAGCAAACCATAGTAGAGTTTTGTATTTATAATAATAAATATACAACTTTTATACTATTATATTATAACTGGTGTAATAATAATAATTATTTCATAATAAAAAAATAATTAATAATAAGAACAATCATATAAATATGTATTTTTACATTTCTACATGCAGTGTGCAAGTATTTTTTGTCCACATTAATTACATAATATAATATAACTGAAATAAATTAATAAAAAGCTAACACTTAATGTCTGAAGGAGAAGATGTTGTTATTATTACTGTTAAAACTGATATTGAATGTTATATGTGACCTTGGACCACAAAACCAGTCATAAGGGTCATTTTGGTATGTATGGTTTGTTAGGATAGGACAATATTTGGCCGAGATACAACTATTTTAAAATCTGGAATCTGCAAAAAAATCTAAATATTGAGAAAATGGCCTTTAAAGTTGTCCAAATGAAGTTATTAGCAATGGATATTAATAATGAAAAATTAAGTTTTGATATATTTATGATAGCAAATTTACAAAATATCTTCATGGAACATGATCTTTATTAATATCCTAATGATTTTTGGCATAAAAGAACAATCTATAATTTTGACCCCTACAATGTATGTTTGGCTATTGCTACAAATATGCCTGTGCTACTTATGAGTGGTTTTGTGGTCCAGGGTCATATATGTGATTAACATTTTGAATTTGATTACTGCTGTACCTTATCCAAATGAAAATGTTCAACAGAAAACGTAAAGCTAGAACTGTTAAAACCAATGTGAATGTATGTTAGTGTGTTTGAATGTGTGTCTTACTTGCAGATGGCACAGACAAAGCAGCGCGGATGATATGTCTTGCCCAGGGCGGACACAACTTCCCCTTCAATGAACTCCTCACAACTGAAGCAGCGGGTGCCATAGAGTCGCTGATAATCCAGAGTGCAGATAAACTCGCCCTGACGCACAAAGAAGCCTCCCTGAGCCAAATCACATCCACAAACTGCAGAAAAAGAGAGAGAGACAGTTAATGATACAATGTGTTCATCTTTAAATGATAACATTACATTTCCAGAATGCAATCTGTCATTCAAAGTAGTCACTTGAATGTGTGCAAAACTGAAAAAGTTTATTCTTGTGAGGATATATGGAGCAGAAACCTGTTGGTGCTTCCATTTACGATCACTAATAGTCAGTTCTCTAACAATATACAATATTATATATGATATATACAATATTAATGGATATATAGGCCTAATCTAATATACAGACTTCATGGATTCACAGCTCCTAAAAGTCATGTATGGATCTGACTGTGACAAACATGACCAATGAAATCTTTAGAATTGCAGACAGGGCGGAGTTTGTCGTGTTAATTTCACTGATGAACTATTTTAATCGTAATTTTTAACAATGATATTGTTTCAACAACAAAAATTAGACAACAATTAAATAAAATCTCACTTGGAATGAAAAAAAAATGACAAAAATCTATTGACATTTTTGTCAACGAATAAAAATGAGACAAAAATGTTTTGGAGGGACAGTTTGGGAAGAGATCCAGTAAAAATCTATGATTAAAACTGAATCAATATTTGCATCAAAAGTAACACTGGTTTGTGCTTAATGGGTCTGAGGAATAAATATGCGTATTACCCATAATGACATAATGACTACCCAAATCATGTGTTTGGGTGTGTGTTCATTTGTTTGTGTGAGCAGAGTAATTGTTATGTTTCTAATCAGCACACCATGACGTGATCCAGGCACATGGAGACTGGAGACCAGGCAGGTGCATGAGTGGACAGGACAGAACAAAATGAACCACAACCTTCCTCTAATTTCCCCCCTCTTCCTCACAGACTCCCTCCATTTCTCCCCAATCTCGCTTTCCTTTTCTCCCAGTCATTTTTCCACTAAAACAGGAACCACATCAGGAACATAATACACACATACACGCTCCGATGACATCATTCTCAGGGGCGATCCATTTTCCACCTCCTCTGAGGTAAATGATAACAGTGGAATTTCCTTTTCTCCCATGACTTTTCTTTCTGTGTCCAGAGCTGAGATATCTCATTCTGAACAATAGACAAAAACAACTGCACCTCTTTCTTCAGTTCTTATTAGTCTGCTTTTATAATTTTAACAGTAAAGCACTCTAAAAATGTTATGGTAAAAAAACCTGTTAATTGCTTAACATTAAGCTTCCCTACTATATACCATAAAAACAATGTAATACATCTATGTTTTTTCATTTAAACACATCTATGTTTTTTCATTTAAACAATTGTTTTTTTTCTTTGGGCAGTATGTTACATTTTATGTTGTTAACATTTATAGTATTATTTAGTGTCATGTTCGTTACCATGATTTTTTATTAGTGTTCACCTTCTATATATTAGGTTTGTTTTTTTGTTTATTTTATTTTTTGCAAATTTGCTACTGTAGTTTTTACAGTAAAATTCTGGCAACCACAGCTGAAGGTTTTTAAGATGTTTAACAAACAAATACAAAATAAAATTTGCACAATAAAATCCAAATATAAACATCTTTGCTTTTTTGTCAGTACAGAAGGAAACACTCAATTCAATATCAAATCTGGACCATGCTGTCCATATTAATTTTATTGCTTTTTATTCTTACTGCAAGTCAACAATTGCCTCATTTTGTCTGTTTATTTTTAGTGAATAACAAGAGAAACATTTGAGAATAAGTTGAAACAGAAAAAAAAATCAATTTTGCTCTAAAAGAGCAACGCCTGAGCAGTAAAAATTTTTACAATCCCAGTATATTATAGTACGTAACCTATTCTCTCCAAGTGCCTGACAGTTATCCACCTGCCTCTGTAAGATCCTATCTTGAATGACCTCACTTTACGGTTAGATACTAAGCTTTAGCCCTCAGAAAACAGGCTTTCTCTCTTGCTCTCTTTCACACACACCCAAATGCACACTTATACTAATACGTGTACTAATTCCCGTGCTAGCACAACAAAATGTACTATAGTAATGTTCCTCTCGTAGTAAAATCCAAACAATAACACAGGAATGTTGCTCAGGAAATGACAGGCGTATTTTCCACAGCTGCTGAAGAATGATTGGTTGGCGACTGTGATGTGGAAGGTTAGCTAGGTTATAGGCATATGCTGTGACAATGTGTGAATTCTGTTCCAAATGAATTAAAGCTTCCTCCTAAACGCACAAACTGTCTTAAAGAGAACATGTAAGGTAAAAGGGCAGCACACACCCAGAGCGAGACTGAAAACAACATTGAACTTCTTATTTCATCAAGCAAAATAGATTTTTAATAGAAGCCACGGATGCTTTATTTACATGAATTTGACCAATGATAGACATGCATCTTATTTTGGCAATTTTTTATATTATCCTAGTCAATTTCATTAGATAGTTCTAAAAATATTTTTTGTGTAAGTTTTTTTTGTGCAGGGAAATTTGAACCTAATATAAAAAATGTTCATATACAAATATATATTTATACTTTGTAAAAAAAAAAAAAAAAACTACTGTATAATTAAATTAAGTTAATATAAGCCAAATATAGTCAATTATAAAAAATAAAAAATATTATCTATTAAAATATTATACATACTGTAGAATATTTTCTTCATATTAAGATGACAGCTGACATCCTTTACTCTCGTTTGCATAAAAATTACTTAAAAAATATTTTTTTCTGTTACTAATTGGGCTGTTAATAGAGTAAAATAGTTGTGATTGATCTCATGATCTATTACCAATGTTTAGAAAGGAGAATGAAGTCATAATATCAAATGCCTGCTAAATTATTACATCAAACATTTAATATCTTAATTCATTGACTTTGACCAATAATTTTCAGTAAAAATTTTGTGGACCCCTCAGCATCCCATTGCTGCCCTGCCCCTGGACCCCAGTTTTAAAACCACTGCTCTAAGCATACTTTTGCCCATCAAATACTGAAGAATGTAACCAAAACCCTGCAATGATACGAAGTCCTAAATACTGGGCACCACAGGGTCTGGTATATTTAGCTCAGTTGCAGACAGAAAACAACACCTGAAAAAGAGCAGCATGGAATGTCTGTGAGCAACGCTGCTCTCATGATCACACACATGAGCAGTCTTCACTCAGCTGAAAGTGTGCAAGTTATAATGTTAGTTATCATTTTGAAATCTAGAGGATGTTTTCATCCAAAACAGCTAATACCAGAACAATTCCAGGAACAGCCCTCCCTGGGGTTAAGTGCTCCAGATGGACACCCCATCAGCACCTTGGGAATGAACACTTTAGGTGCTTAAGCTCCCAAGAATGTCACATCTGCCATATGATGACTGAAGGTTATAGATATAGAAAAGTGCAGATAAATTAGAAAACATGGAAAAACAAAACAAAAGCACAGCTAAGGAGGTTAAACAAGCGGCAATAAAAAGAGGATGGGTTGGGCTAGGAGAAATGGAACATGGAAAATTATGGTGGAGGAAGATAAGCAGACTATGTAATAGGGAAGGAGTGCAAACAAGAAAAAATTGGGAGGGTGAACTAAGTCAAAATGGAAACTTGAGGAACTTAATATTGGACTCGAAATAATATCTCTGGATCGACATTCTCGACATGTCTGCCTCTATGAAACCTAAACTTTGCAATGCAACAAGAGCAAGTAAACAAGATTATAAAAAAACGTGTTGGTGGGTGAAAGCAATTCCTTTACACATTACTCACCTGAGGCACTCTCAATCTTTTTGGAACAATCTTCGAAGCTATCGGTGAAAGGTCAATGAAGCTGCAGGGTTAAATTCCTTTCCTCAAGGCCAAAGAATTGCGAAAGCTAGCACCAGTGACATGTAATTGGCAGGACTCACATCAACAGAGGGAAGCGTTTTATTCATGTAGGGTAATATAACCCCTCTACACACTGTCTAAGCCAACACCACTAGCTAGCTCTAGATTTCCAACTGAATTCTCTGGCAATCTACAATAGCGCTAGAGTGCATGCTTTCAGGGAGTTGGCTGCCTGGAGAGGGTCTGCTAGGTTCCTCTACATGAGAGGGGTTGCAATTTCACATCATGAGATCAAACTTTAAGCAACAATCCAGCAGACAGGCTACTGATGTTACATCTACCTTAGAATAAAATAGAACAAAAGTTGAACATGTCAAATTGAGGTCTCTGTAGAGACATTCCATGAGATCACATAGATAGCAGCAGCTTCAACAAAGCAAAAACTCACATTACCTCACATCTATAATATAAGATGACCACCACGGGGGTGGTGGAGAAGACCACTCAGAATCAGGAGACCACCACAGCCAAAAGCTGGCTGAGATGGCGACCACAGCAGAACCGAAGACCACGATGACTCAGTCAGAGAACACCAGGGGTTACGGGAGGAGGAAGAGACTCAGGCTGTGCCAACCGAGCAGGGGACCTCCAGTGTTGAACAGAAGATCTCTGGGGATCTGCAGTCAATGGCAGAGCAGATGATCAGCATGGCAAAGTATGACACCATGGCAGAGTGGAAGACCACCACAGAGCAGAGACAAGGAACCAAACAAACCCAGGGGTAGCCTCCATGGCTGTAACAGACCAGGCATAGATGGCCTCTGTGGTCATAATAGAATGGGAAGGTAACACAAGGAGCTCAGCGATGGCACTCCTAGCCATGATAGAGTGAGCAGGTAACTCAAAATGTTCAGGAACGGTCCCCCTGGCAGTAAAGAGGAAGTCGGAGGAGTCAGAGACAGCCCTTCTGGCCATGAGGGTAAACTTTGATGGGTCAGGACAGACATGTGATCACTGAGCTAGGGAGAACTGAGACCACTTGACTTCAGAGAGCTGAGACCACCAGACTTCGGACCTCCAGACTAGAGAGCACTGGGACCACAGGATCGGGGAGTATTGTGACCACCAGACCAGGAAGGACTAAGGGGTCACCGAATTTGGCACCACCAGACTGAAGAGTGCTGAGACCACCAGACTTGGGACCACTAGACTCTGGACCAAATCGTAGCCACGGTGTAGGCGGAGGAACTCAACAGTAATGCATAATTGAAGTACTGTTAATGTTGCATATACCTCCAGGCAAATGTGATTTTATGGGATAATTTTGGACAAAATGATTGGGTGCAGATGACTAATTAGAAAATAAGATTAAATGCAAAGCAATACAAAATACAAAGTACTTAGAAAGCATGAGAGTGTGCTCTCTTTAAGGTCAATAAAGGCATTAAGTACAGCTACTGCCATTGGATTAGACAGTCTGCTTATGGACTGTGGGCGGTACTTTTGAGGTTGAGACTGCCTCATCACAAACACAGTATCACAATATTGCATTCCAGCAGATGATGCAGAAAACAACACTACTAGGTATCAACACACCTTTGGCAATGAACCTCGCATCAATGACCTGATGAACAGAAGAACTCCTGCATCATCACCTTCATTTGGCAGAGGATCACAAGTTCCAGCTGTGACATTCACCTTGAGAGTTCTGAGCGTTCACTGTGACTGCAATACAGCACAGAGTGTTCTGTTCTACATGATGCTGTGTCACTAATGACCTGCAAGTAATCGTTAACTAACACATGAGAGAAAATTAGTGTGCACTAGTATAATGAAGAAGGCATAGATATGTAACTACATGAAGCTGACTGTCTACACAGCAGAGAAAATGGAATATGATAAGAAAACACATCTCTGAACAAGTACATACTGTAGACACTGCACATAAAAGGCCAGGGCTACTAGCCAGACAGAAATAGTGCACTGAATAGATACATAGCCTACACAACAGCAAAAAATATATACACATACATACTAGGGGTGTAACGATACGCGTATTCGTATTGAACCATTCGGTACGAGGCTTTCGGTTCGGTACGCATTACAAACCCAACGCTATTACAGTTGGACTAATCCTATTACATTTGGAAAATAAAAGAGCTTAAAGTGTGTGAAATATCAGTGCCACTGCATTCAACAACGCAGCCCAAACGACGCAACAGGCATCGTGCTGTCTCCCCCACGACCTTTCCTTGCTGGGGTGCATTGAAAGATGATGATCTTGTTTCGACGATAGCCAGAGATATTGTCAAAAACATAAATTATTGGCAATATTCAGAGGATTTGGCATGTCCAGTTGATGTAGGCTGCAAATTAAAAAGCTTTATTTTAAGCTGACTATCAAAACAAGTGACATGAAATGTTTCTTTCTTTTTTTCAGTAAGTACGGGCTACAAGAGAAATATTAGGGGAATAAATGAAAACAGCAATAGGCTAAACTGTTATCAGCATATGTTGAAGTATATTCATCTCTCTTTGTCTCTGAGAGAATATGCGGCGTCAGATGCCGAAAGCTCCGTCTTTTCTGTTTTTACTTTTACTTTCTGCTTGTAGTAAACGTGTGCAAACCCTGGTGCAAACGCATGCTTGTGTGATATCCATTGGCTCGCCTTCATGGTTTAAAAAAGAAATATTTCCAACATTGCGACGTAACCAATGGCCCCGCCCCCCGTATCGAAAACGTACCGAACCGTGACATCACAATTTTGTGAACCGTTACACCCCTAATACATGCATATATACAAAATAGATTAGGCTGATCTCTCATTCAATAGAGCAAAGCGAAATGTGTTTAATTATGATCAATTATGGTTCATTATACATTTTTAGCTATTACGACAATTAGACACCAATTCAGTATCAATATTTTTTTAACACAGATACAAAACTAAACACTTCCTTTGACTTTTGTCAAAAGAAGAAAGGGATTATATAGCATCTGTTGTTGTATTGTTGTGATGTTGTTTGCAATATGGCACTTTTTCCATATTGCATATCACTATAAATACAGTTGTATCACTTTAAACTTCATATCTTTTTCATCTGAGGTCCAGTGAGTGTATAACGACTATATAAGTGGGTTAGTGGTATTGGTGGTATTGTTATACGTAGAAAGTCCACTCCTGCAGGCCTTGAAAAGAGATTGCAAAAACAGAAACAAAATACCCACACCATTTTTACCATATTGTCTGATGTGAAATGACATAACATGGATTGGCTTTAAATTACTGGAATGACCTATAATGCTAGACAATACTGTAATACCAGGATTTAAAAAAATGTGTTTGAAAAACGTCTCAGTATAAACAGTAATATCATGAAATATTATTACAATTTAAAATGAAATATTTTTCTATTTTAATATATTTTAAAGTGTAATTTAGTCATGTGAATACACAGCTGATTTGTCAGCAATTACAGCAGTCTTCAGTGTTAGATGGTCCTTAAAAAATATTCTTATATGCTGGTTTGGGGCTTTCTAACTATTAACTTTTGAAATGTTGTGTGTGTGTGTGTGTGTGTGTGTGTGTGTGTGTGTGTGTGTGTGTGTGTGTGTGTGTGTGTGTGTGTGTGTGTGTGTGTGTGTTTTGTTGTACTTGTGTGTGTGTGTTTATTTAAAGCTATAGTGTATATAAATACTAGGTAACACTTTAGTACAGGTACCAATTGCCTATTGTTAACATATTGGCTGTTTATTAGTTCATACAAAGCACATATTCTGCATGACCATATTATAAGCAGCAAATTAGGAGTTTGAGGCAAAACTTGTAGTTAGTGGTTTTGGAATAGCGAGAACAGGACCTTAAAATAAAGTGTAACCATATACTATACACTAAACCAAATCCAGCATTAACCATCAAGATAACTATTTTTGTTTTATTTTATTTATTTATTAATCATTTATGAGGTTTTGTCAGATTGAGCTCATTGCTGTGGACAACTCTGACCTCCAAACTATGGTACAACCATGTAAAATCCCAAACAGGCACACACATAATCACAAAACCAGAGCACAATATACTTAATTAAACGTGTGCTTCTGTAAACAGCATGCGGTGGTATTTACAGATGAGGCAGCATCTGTGAATAAGCAGCAAAAAAGCAGTTGCATCCAGCCTATTTGCTAGAGATATTCAATGATATTTGAATGAATCTCGGCTGATCATAATCCAATGTGACAGATATGATTACAGAATAATGTGTTCCTAAACCCAATGAAAATGTCAGAGAATGGGGAAATCCATATTTGTCATTTCACAGCATCCATGGATTCAATGCACCATTGTTGAGTTATTAGTGCTAAATTATGAATAGAAAGCTTCTTTGGCTAAATGTCCCTGATGAGCGCTACTAAAAGAGGAACTAAATAAAGTGTGTCATTTATTAATTCTGCTGAATCCTTCTGGATCTGTGGAGTTGTTATATAAGTTCAGTGGCGGGCGGCTCAAGTTGCAGTGGGAAACAGTTTGAAATGAGAAACTTGACATAGCCTTGAGCACACAAACAATTTAATTTTGTATGTTAAATCAAACTGACATGATTTAATTTAACTGGGAAATATGTACTTGGAGGTTTCAATGAAAAACTACTGAAACAACACTGAAATGACAACCAAAACAAATAAAAATTCAAGATAAAACAGCCATATAGTCCATATTATGACATAGCCCATCTGTAAATATGAATTCTACATTGCTGAATTGAAAAATATCCCTATAGAAGTAAGTCGCTTTGATAAAAGCGTCTGCTAAATGACTAAATGTAAATGTAGAACACAGAAAATTACATTAATCAACATATTTTTGAATTACAAAGCCAGTACCATGTAAATCTCCACGCATACAAGTGTGCATACGTACAGGCCTACAGAAAGCATATCACTTGCCAAACACACACTTATAAATATATGAGGCTCTTCATGTTTCAGATGTTGAACTCTGGTGCTGTCAGGACAGAGAAGAGAGAAGTAACACAGGCTGCCTCGAAAAGAAGTCTCGAAAAATATTTTTTTAGGTTCTGGAAATTCTAAGAATTCTAAGACTTTCTAAGAATTCGAATCAAATAATTTCAACATTTTCTCAAGATGAGGTATCAAGATTCAAGACTTTACTCTGGTGTGTGTGTCTGTGTGGATAGTGTGTATCTGTGTGTTGATAAAAAAATTCACTAGGGGATTCAGTCAAATAAAAGGCAGCTGTATTAGGGTGTTTTCAGTAGGGTGTAGGTCACACATTTTAGCAGGAGTAAACACACACACAGAACATGTATATTTTAGAAGATCTTTGAATGGTTGATATTTGATACGTAATGCTTTATTAATATTGAGTTAGAGCATGTTTTGAACAGATATCCCTCTCCAGTTACATTACATTTACTCCAATTTACATAAAACTATACACTAAGGGTATGTTTATGTCCATAGTGCTATAGATGAAAAAATATGTTCCTTTCTATTCAAACCTGCATGTATACATTTTTTATGCATATGTGTAGGCCTATTTTGGTTGAATAATATATTTGAGCTCACATGTTTGGAAAGAGCGTTGGGCGTGCTCAGTCCAGCCTTTATAGAGCAATGAAATCCCCACTGTGCAGAATAAGCATTGCCATGTTGTCATGGTGTGCATGAAACAAATACAGGCAGTTTTACGATAACTGAATTCCCCCACGTCTCCCTGTCCTTCTCCAGACCTCCATACGAATGCTCCAAAACATCTTAGAATGAAGCAATATCATCTGGTTTGTTTGATGTTTTGCATAACAAATGAGGTGAAGGTGGTGTGACAGCACACTGAGTGCTGGAAAGACACACTCTCAAACACACTTCCTGTAAAAACAACACCCGTCCACATAACCAGTGTTTCTAGAATGACTCCTATAAAAGAAAAAACAACGAGGCACTGTATTTGTAATTGTTGGAAGTTGAAGAAATCATGTATGATTAATAATGTAAGTGCACATTTTAAACAATTAAAGGCTTAGCAATTAAAGCTAGAAATACTGATATTCCTTGCTTATCCAATTTTTGCCGATACGCTTATGTAATTTTTATTAAGCATTTTGGATGAATAAAAATAAAAATCACCATCTCACTGCTGACGCTAATGGGGTGAAAGATGAAAGTCTTATTTAATTTAGAAATAATTTTATGCAGATTCCTTATTTAATTCTGGAATTAGTATTAATGAAACTCAAATGCATTGCAAAATAAAAAAAATGCACTATAAGTATTTAACTCAACTCAACGGTAATGGTTACAATTAAAAATACAAAATTCAACTGTATACGCTACTGTTTAAAAGTTGAGGGTTAGTAGTCTCAGTTTTCAATTGGAATATACTGTAAAATTTAATTTATTATAGAAAAGCTGAATTTTTAGCAGCAATCACATGTTTTCAGTATAACACGATCCTTCAGAAATCCCTCTAATAGGCTGATTTGGTGCTCAAGAAGCATTTCTTATACGCTCTCAGAAAAAAAGGTACAAAAGCTGTCACTGGGGCGCTACCTTTTCAGAAGGTACACTTTTGTACCTTTTTAAGTAAAAGATGCATATTAGTACCTCAGAGGTGTATATTAGTACTTAAAATGTACAAATTAGTACCTAAATGTTATATATTAGTACATTTTTAAAGGGGTAGTGTATTATTATCAATGTTGAATACAGTGGTATTGATTAATATTTTTGTGGAAACTGATACTTTTCCCCCAAGATTCTTTAAAAGCACAGCAATAAAAATAGAATAGAAATCTTGTAACATAAAAATCTCTTTACTGTCACTTTTTATCAATTTAACACATCCTGTGGATATCTGTGGATATCGTAAGAAAGATGTTGTCTTCACTTTCGACCATAGTTCAATGTGTGATAAGACATTTATAAAAAAGCATGACATTGACTATTCAGAGAATAGAAACTTTTCTAAATACACACCCATCCACAAAATAATGGTGAAGTGCATGACTGTCTATTCTGTTTTACAAAACTAGCCTTAACAACTCTGTATTAAATCCATAATTATTTGTGCATAGCTTAAAGCCGATACTTAAAATGGCGTGCAGTAATGCAGTAACAGTAATGCAGTAATGGCGTGCACTAATGGCGTGCAGTAACCGCACTGACTGATGCTGTGAGGTAAGAATAAACGTGCTAAACTCTATTAAGAAGATCACATTGTCTCAACCATGAGGTCACCTAGCAACCCCTGTCTGTATTCACAACATCATCAAGCTGAAAACAGCCGGTGCTGGGAGAAATGATCTTGCTTATGCATAACCAGACACACATATACAGACGGACATAGCAAGAATTCAGTGACCCATGTGTTTGGCTTAATTTGAGCTATTCTTGATGAAATCAGATCGCAAACAGATGAAACATCGTCACCTTAATAAACTTCCTCTCTACTCTATGGTTGTGGCAGACCGCTGTCACAACAATATGCACCCCACCCTCCCCATTCATGGAGAATGATAGAGTTTGTTAATGTAAAAACAGCGTAATGCTGCACAACAAAATACCTAGAGGTTTTCATCACATTTGTTTTGTGTTCAGGTTCTAGAAGCTGTTCATTCAAAGCACCTTTCAAGATTCCTTTAGGATAAAAGCTATTATATAACTGTCTGAAAACTGTCACACAATAATAGCATATAGATAGATTGAGTGGTGTCGTGATTGACGTGTTACCTTTGCAGACAAAGCACTTGATGTGGAAGTGTTTGTTCTGCACCCGGAGCACCTCGCCTTTGCAGGGCTTGCCACAGTTTTGACACGGGACGGGGCCGCTCTGCCGCGGTCCCTTCTGCTGCTCCAGAGGACTGTGAACAGCCTGCTGGTGAAATGCTGTGGAGACACAGTGAGAACAAAATTAGGCTGAAAAGTATATACATCCCCAAATACAGCATCAACTGACAGGCATAGAAACATTTAGGAATCAGTCAACAACCTAAACTAATCTAACCTGACCACATTAATCTGGATATTGGGGGTAACATATGCTAGCATGCTATTGCAAATTTAGACATTAAATATTCAATATAAAAACATGTAATTATTTTGAATTCATTCAATATATAATTATTTTTCATTATTATTCTTTAAAATGTGTCAATTAGTTGTTTTTATTAATCTAAATGTTAATATTTTGTATTATTTTTTTATTTATTTTTTAGGTGTAACAATAATATAATATGTTACTTTGAAAAGTAAATCCTGGAGTTGTCTACATCATCTCGTTGTCATAAATATTATGACATCTGAGAATGTCATCAAAGCCTACAGTTTACTTTAATAATAGTTAATTATTATTACATTAAATAATAATAATAATTTGCCATGAATCTTTAAACTCTGAGTAAAACCAGCGTAGCTTTGGTAACTAAAACGAATACAAATAAAATAAAATCAGGTGGAAAACTTTGAAAATGTTTTAATAAAAATTAACAAATAACTGAAACAAATAAAGTTGAAGTACTAAAATTACTAAAAAATAAAAAAGCTTAATAAAAGTGACATAAACGTTACTAAAACCAAAAACTAATATTAAAATTAAAACTAAAAAACAAAAGCTAACTTAAAAAATTTGAACAGTTCTGTAATAGTATATTCTTTAAAATATATATATTTTATTTTTTTTAACAATAATGTAGCATGTAAATGTGTTACTTTTAAATGTAAATCCTGAAGTTGTCTACATCATATTCTTGTTGTATATTTTTTGACATTTGGTAATATCATCTAAGTTTACGGTTTACAAAAAAAAAAAAAAGTGGCCACAAAAGACGAGAATGGATTAATATGTCATGGGAATGCATTCTTGTTTTTTTCCTCCTGCAGCTCATGAGCGGGGATCCATGCTAAAATATTACATGACCTTGTTACCCTCTCACACCATTGTTCATGGATAATCACCGGAACAGTAAAGATGAGTTTGCGGTAGACATGGGTGACGTCAGGGCTCTGCTCTCCTTTGTACAATTTTTAAACTGTCGTTTGCGCCTGTCTGGCACCCAATATTCACACCTACTCCATTACAAAGGCGTGTAAACTCAAACAAACACTTTAATGCAGTCCAACACACAGCTAGAGAAAGACCTTCAACCTCTTGTTTTAAAAGGGTGTGTAGCAAAACTGGTTCTGTTGGATGTCCTGTTCCATTCTGTAGTGGGATTTTCACAACAGGTGATCACTTTGTGAAGTCTACGGATAAATGGCTACAGAGAAATGTGTTTTTGCTTGTTCTCAGAGACGAAAACCAGTATTTGTCCATCCTTCATTGAGACGTTTGTAAGAGCTGCTGGTTTCAGCTCGCTCACACAGACATACTGAGCCTTTGACTCTAATTAGATAGAAGTGCTTTGGGAGGAAGCTACAGAAATAATTTAATATGTGTTTGTTTGTTTGTGTTTGACTGCATTTGTCATGTCACGGGGAAAGACTACCTATCTGCCAAGTCATAATAATGGTCAGCTGATGATCAGATTTTATTAAAGATTACCAAGACAAAACTAATTTTTTCAGAGGATTAACTTGCACGGGTTAATTTTTCACCTTAAGACTAACAATGTGCACTAACAAAATAAACGTACATTTTGATTTCATGCAGACTTTAAAGTCAATCTGAATTTCGATTTGCAACCAATTTTAACTTGTAATGTGAAATATTTCAGAGAAAAACATGCAGAACAGGACTTTCAATCACTGAAAATATAGGTTGGATCATGGCACTACATACCAAAATGTGAGTTTACTAAAACAGTGCCTAAAAACAATTTGGCTGTTGGTTAACATTATCCAATATAGCCTGAATGGACTAAGCAATGTAAGCAGCATGAGTGAGATATTCCTCAAAACTCTCTAAATAAATCATATGAAGTCCTCTGAGACAGAAATGTAGTCAAAGAATTAGTATTGTCATTCAGATGGGCTGATGAGAGAAAACGGAAATAGGCTGGCTAATATGTCAATCCCTTTTACCCGTACCATTAATCCACCAATTGGCTCAACATCTCATTTATACTTGACACAAATACGCTCTGTGAACCTCCACTATATCAACTTGTTTTTATAGGTCCTAAGAGAGATTCTTGTGCTGCTGAATCCCATAAACAGCATGCTGGGAAATGTTTTAAAGCACAAGCTATTTCCTGATTTCACAATCAAGCAGAGTTGTTAAACAACAGTGGACATGTATGATAATCCATAAAAGTGCGATAAAACTATGGACGACTAACTTTTAGCATGCTGACTGTATATGGTAATGCTTTATACTTTGAATTAATCTTGTGCGGTTACAGTCAAAGGACAGAAGACAGATAGTATTTTTGTAAACGGCTCTACAGATTCGTTTTTTTCATAATGTATGCTTCCAATATAGAAGAGCAAGCTTTAAGTCCCATCAACCCTCATAAAGAGGTCAATGCATTTAACGAATGGCAGGCACATTCCAGCCACCACCACAAAGAAAGACCTATGGGAACAGGAAGGACAAACGTTTTCATTCTAGACTAGCATGCAATTGTTTTGCGTGTTGTCTACCATAAATTTAGACTCATTTACATCTTTAAATGGGACCTATTATGCAAAAATCACTTTTATAAGGTGTTTGTGTGGCTTCAGTGTGTGAAAACAACCAGTCTATAATGGTAAAGATCCACCCATTCATTTTTTTATAATCTAAAAAAATCATAACCAGTCTCTTAGATTGAGCTGTTTCAGATTCTCCCTCTGTTCACGTCACCGAGGGGGAAAAATCCCGCCCATTTCTGACGCTGCCCTGTAAGCAGACACAGACCTGAGTGAGAAGCTGCGGTCCGCGTCCGCCATTACTGATTACTTGCTGTAGCTGCTGGAGATATACAATGTCAGCGCCAAAGAGGCTTTTCAAGTGTTGTGTTTTGGGATGCACTAATGAACATATGAGTCTCCATAGACTCCCTCCATCTGAGCCGAGGACACTGTGGTTACGTTTTATTGTCTAAGGGAATAAAATACGTGTAGGAATCAATACCAACGCTTCGTGCGCGAATGTCAGCTCCAGACAAAGTAAGTATCATGCTTTTGTTTTCCAAATTGCCCTTCTAAAAGAGCTTCTTGGCACTCTGTAAGGCTAATGATGCTAACGCTACCATTGTCTCTGTTTTCACTGATTCTCTCTTCATGAATGATTGTGAATAGGAATGTGGTGGTTAAAAGTTGCATATGAAAGCAATGTGAGTCGATCGCTTGAGTTTGTTGAGCTTATAATCACGAGTGAGACTTATAAAGTTTGTGATAGCATGCCATGCATCATGAGAACAGCTATGTTGTTATTTTTATCACGCTCTGCTCCCTGTCTGTGTAGTTCATAAATACGAATGTATTATGCACAGTACAATCAGATGACTGACTTTGAAACAGAGTATGTTTACTGTAAAGATAACAGGCCTGTACTAATAGTGGAATGTTTATTTGCAAAGGCTAGCACTGTTAATGCCTGAGCTTAAAGGTGCAGTGTGTAGATTTTAGCGGCATGTAGGGGTTGAGATTGTGAATTGCAACCAACGGCTCAGTCCCCCGCTCGCCCCCCCTTTGGAGAAGCTACGGTGGCCGATACAGGGCTAAGATGCCGTCGTCTGAGACTGCAGAGAGCAATGAGGTTTCTTTACAAAGGTAAGTTAAGGAATTATATTTACTTAATTATTCAATAAACCGATGTCATTGCGAATATTACTGTTACTTGTTCATCCTTGAGTCCATGTTTTTCGCAAGAACAACATAGTGACGAAACGCGCTCTGTAGAGCAGTTTGTCCATTTAGGGCTGCTGTAGAAACATGGTGGTGACTTCCATGTAAGGGGACCCGCGGTATATGTAGATATAAATAGCTCATTCTAAGGTAATAAAAACATAACGGTTCATTATGTAAGGTCTTTATACTCCTCTGAAAACATAGTTATGTATATTATATTGCATTACTGTCTATAGATCATCCTAAATATTACACAGTGCACCTTTAAGCTCTTGAAACTCCGCCCTCTTCTCCGGGAGCAACAGCTCATTTGCATTAAAGCAACATACTCAAATTCAGAGCGTTTGGGCTCATACCCTAAAAGTGGCAATTTTAACAAGCTATAAAAAAATATCTGCCAGGTATTTTGAGCTACAACTCCACATACACACTCAGGGGACATCAGAGACTTATTTTGCATCTTGTAAAAAGAAGCATAATAGGTCCCCTTTAAACCCTGGGTGAACCCAGAGTAGTTATTGTTAACTAAAATTACTAAAACCCTTTTTGTTACAAAAAAATAAATACAAATAAACAAAAAATATTTAGAAAATAAACAAAAAACATAAACTTTATAAATGTTGTCTTTCCAAAAGAGCTTTTTGTTTTGCTATTTTGGCCGAATAATTTCGGTTGATGAACCGAATGTTCAGCAACCAAAATTATTCGACAAAATAAATTCGGCCAAAATAACCCCCCCACCCCATTTATCCTAAAAAAAAATTTATTCTTTCTCTCGCAATTATGTCAATGGGTAATTAAACTGTGAATATGCTGAAACAGC
This sequence comes from Ptychobarbus kaznakovi, assembly GCA_027422405.1. Lineage (NCBI taxonomy): Eukaryota > Metazoa > Chordata > Actinopteri > Cypriniformes > Cyprinidae > Ptychobarbus > Ptychobarbus kaznakovi. Next base: position 13,106,784 of record CM049808.1, on the reverse strand, counting down.
TTTCGAATGTGCACTGACTTTCATATTCGAGATTCGCAATCACACAGACTCATAATAATAATACAGAGCAGCATACATTTTCAGTGTAAAATCATTCGCCATTGTCATCAATCTCTCCTTACTCTGTGTATCTTTCATTACCAGGCAGTTTTTTAGTGCAGCAGTTCTCATTCCAGTCCTCGCATACATTTTGTACATTTCTGTTTGTACTATTCGACCGTAAGTGCCCTACGAAGTGGACATCACATCACAGGATATTCCACCATGATTCCAGTTCGAAGCCAGTCAGTATCTGTTATCCACCAGTCAATATCCACCATTTGCCTCACGCAGTGCAACATTTCCTTCGCATAGAGTTGATCAGGTTGTTGATTGTGGCCTGTGGAATGTTGGTCCACTCCTCTTCAATGGCTGTGTGAAGTTGCTGGATATTGGCAGGAACTGGAACACGCTGTCGTATACGCCGATCCAGAGCATCCCAAACATGCTCAATGGGTGACATGTCCGGTGAGTATGCTGGCCATGCAAGAACTGGGATGTTTTCAGCTTCCAGGAATTGTGTACAGATCTTTGCAACATGGGGCCGTGCATTATCATGCTGCAACATGAGGTGATGGTCGTGGATGAATGGCACAACAATGGGCCTCAGGATCTCATCACGGTATCTCTGTGCATTCAAAATGCCATCCAATAAAATGCACCTGTGTTCGTTGTCCATAACATACGTCTGCCCATACCATAACCCCAAAGCCACCATGGGCCACTCGATCCACAACGTTGACATCAGCAAACCGTTCACCCACACGACGCCATACACGCTGTCTGCCATCTGCCCTGTAGAGTGAAAACCTCGATTCATTCTTGAAGAGAACACCTCTCCAAAGTGCCAGACGCCATCGAATGTGAGCATTTGCCCACTCAAGTCGGTTGCGACGACGAACTGCAGTCAGGTCAAGACCCCGATGAGGATGATGAGCATGCAGATGAGCTTCCCTGAGACAGTTTCTGACAGTTTGTGCAGAAATTCTTTGGTTATGCAAACCGATTGTTGCAGCAACTGTCCGGGTGGCTGGTCTCAGACAATCTTGGAGGTGAAGATGCTGGATGTGGAGGTCCTGAGCTGGTGTGGTTACATGTGGTCTGCGGTTGTGAGGCCGGTCGGATGTACTGCCAAATTCTCTGAAACGCCTTTGGAGATGGCTTATGGTAGAGAAATTAACATTCAATTCACGGGCAACAGCTCTGGTGGACATTCCTGCAGTTAGCATGCCAATTGCACGCTCCCTCAAAACTTGCAACATCTGTGGCATTGTGCTGTGTGATAAAACTGCACATTTTAGAGTGGCCTTTTATTGTGGCCAGCCTAAGGCACACCTGTGCAATAATCATGCTGTCTAATCAGCATCTTGATATGCCACACCTGTGAGGTGGATGGATTATCTCTGCAAAGGAGAAGTGCTCACTAACACAGATTTAGACAGATTTGTGAACAATATTTGAGTGTTGCGTTTATAATTTTGGTCAGTGTAATTACAAATGCTCTATTAATACATTTATTATAATATTCACACAGTGTTCAAATTGGGATCTGTAATATTTTCTTATGTTTTAAAAGAAGTCTCTTCTGCACAGCAATGCTGCATTTATGTGTACAGTAAACAATACATGCCTGATTCAAGAAGGGGATCTCAAAAATGGAAAACAAATATTATTTTGCTAACTTAATAATGTTAAGTTAAATTGTGCTTTGTTGGTATAATGTCTGCTAGAATGTTAAAATGATCAGTGTTAAATACATATTTTTAAACTGTTGTTTTGTAATTGTTTCTTTTTTTCTTTAAACAGTAAAAAACATATTTTGGCTATTTCATTTATTCAGTGGTGAAAAAAATTGGCAAAATACATGGGGAAAAACGACTGTGTTTGGTATTTGCATTTACTATAGCTTTCAAGTCACAATGTCTGTCAAGTGTAAAAGTCCATATACTATAGGGCATAGGCGGAGGGTGAACCAACTCCAGGGTAAGGCTAAAAACAGCCAAATGTATTAAACATCATAAACCCCGTCTTTTTAGGCAAGAACCAGACATGGGTGTCATAATAAAATATGATTAATGGGACTTAATATCTATTTAACGTGATTGTAATTTAATGAAAACATTAGAAATTGATAATTAGGCTATATAAAGTTTCCTTTCCACGGTTATTCAAACAGCAAATAAATTATACATAGAAAGTGACATTTTCACTAACTTTGATCTATAGCGAGTTTAAGCACTCTCAAAAAAAACTATCTTTACAATCACCCAAGCTGTGTGAATATCTTACTTACATTGTACATACATCTGTGCTTTGTTGTTTATGATGAGAGAATTCATAAGAGTCCGGAATTCAGTCAGAGAATCTTATAAGCCTAACCACATCTCCTCTGATAAGAACTTGTAAATTAGGATGGATCATCATAAAGTTATCATGAAGTACAGAAACAATCCAAAGTTTTCCCAAATCTCTGATTCCTTTCAACCTGAGCCAAAGATCTGCGGTTAAAGTACATAAAGGCATGAAGCCGTACTGCAGTAGTAAGATCCCCATCACTGCCGCACCCGCTCTCTTCATACACTCATCTGCATGCTTCAGATGTCCACATCATATATCGTCAAAACCTCTGTAAGAACGGCCAACTAAAGGTCAGCGTAAGGGAGGAGTTTGTTCCACATGTCGCTAAACACACACACACACACACCTTACTTTTCACCAAGTTGCTTGTTCGTACAGCCAGAGTCATCCATCTTTAAGCAGGTTCTCCATAAATAGAGCATATAGTCAACCCGTGGGGATTCCATCATGCCCTACTACATTCTGCTTGAGGTCTATGCACATAGCTGACATGACTGTGTCTTTAAAAGGCTCAGATTTCCACCGCAGGATCTCTCTGCCATTCAACTAACCAAAAATCACTCGTCATTTGCCTTATTTTGCAAATGCAATTGTGGGTTTTGGGGTATGATTGAATAATAGAAAGCCTTTGAATACTAGAGCATTTATCATTTTATGTGCTGCAGCATAATTCAATACTGCAGCTTAGTTATGAGTTATATAAGAGCCCCATTCCTTAAATATCACACTGAGCATGTCGAAGCTGTTTGATGTTCCCTATAAACAACGAGGGGAGGTTTATATTTTCATCTCACCATCTCTTCATTTACTTCCACTGAAGTATACAATTCATGAAACATATTAAGTCACGTCTTGACCTCAAAGTGACCTATAATGGTCACAGTCACATTTTGATGATTCTTCTGTATTAAATGTCACTCGGGTTATCAGCTGTGCAAGGTGAAATAGCCAATGAGAAGTTTTCAGAGAGCAAGACAAATAAACATGGAAAGAAAAAAGAATACGACAAGAAATGAAGAGAAAATATATTTCATTCACAACTAGCCATATATAATCATATATAACAGTATTAATAATTAATTAGATAAATTATGGATTAGGGATCATTAGGAATCAATCTGATTATTAGGTTTATTTTATGGCAGTCACGTAATGAAAACAGATCGTATAAAATTGTTCTACTACATGGTAAATTATACTATTTTTGTAAATAAGAGACTACAAAATAAATGATTTATTTTAAATTATACAAGTGAATTTAGGCATCACAATATTATAATGTACAGTATAAAAAAACTATGTTCACTTTAAGATTAGCTAAAGATTACATTTAAGCAATGTTATTAAATGATAATTGTTTTGTATAACTTGTAAATCCACAAGCTAATACATACATAATTGTGCAGCTGTACGCACTCCTTTTCATTTAGTTCTAGAGTTAAATGTTTAACAATTTTCAGACGACTGAGGAAAAACAAGTAGCTTACTGTGCACTGGTGAGGAAAATCCTGCAAAATGAAAAGATTTTGGTGGTAAAGTCACAGCAAATACTCCAAGAGATGCTTACATCCCTCTATAAGAAACTTACACTAATTTGTCCACAAGGCTTGCAGCTGTGTGTGAGGATAATCCTCGGACATGGCAGGATGATTAAAGGATTTTAAAGCAAATTACACACTCATGAGCATAGAGTGCCCATTTTGAGGCAACCAGAGGTAACTCTTTCAGCAGCTTTCAGCCTGGGAGGACAACAACAGGAACCACAGTAATGGATTTAAAGCACTTAATCTAAGTCTCACTCATTGTGGTAGAGAAAATGCAAGATAAACATCCGAGATGCCACAGATTATATGTGTGCAGTGTGCACTTATGTTCATTGATATACCAATTTTGTCCTCCCAAGGACAAACGAAACAAAAAATACCTTGGATGCATCATTACGTTTTGCAGAGCAAGAATCAGATTGTAGAAATCCAGTTCAGATTTGCAAAGATAACAACCTTTTATATTTAATTTCTTAATATTTCTTTCAGATCTGTTTTCCTGCATTAGCGAAGAGGCAGAGCACAGAAAGAGAGTTTGTTTACTGTCACCTAGGTCATCACTAAGGTTCTTCTGCAGCTGCTGAGACTCTTCCAACAGTTATATATAATGACTTGGACGTGTTTGCCCTTGTGAAAGTGTGACAGTAAGGCCATCCAAGCAATTTAGAGTATTGCTTGTTGTGATCTCAAAGTGTCGGGTGCCAAAACGTATTTATTATCTACTGTTTTGCTGTCATAATGAGATTTCAAACAGCTGATAAATATGTCACAGTTTTACTTTAGAACTGTTTTTGCTTGTAAGCAGTGCTTCAGATGAGGCAACTTTTTTAGTGCAAAAAGCAATACTTTGGATAAAGGAGGAAACGGTTTAATGTTAAAAACACCTTACTGATAGATTTGTTTATTACAAACACACAGCCTTTCGCTTCAGTCAATCAATGGAATATTGTGATGTTTTTTATCATTACATTTACATTTATGCATTTAGCAGATGCTTTTATCCAAAGCGACTTACAGTACATTCAGGTTATACATTTTTTGTCAGTATGTGTGATCCCTGGAAATTGAACCCACAACCTTTGCACTGCTAACGCAATGCTCTACCACTGAGCCACAGGAACACCAGCTGTTTGAACTCTCATTCTGACGGCACCCATTCATTGCAGAGGATCCATTGGTGAGCAAGTGATGTAATGCTAACATTTCTGCAAATCAGTTCAAACGATAAATCAAACTAATTGATATCTTGGATGAGTACATTCTCAGCTGATTTTAAATTTGGCAATGCACAATTTCAGTTTTCAAAGTGTTTTGAATATTTAAAAACAGCAAATGTTTTTAAAAACTAATTGCAGAGTAAAGGATCAATGTATTCACTGGCAACCAACCAAGGATATCTATCTACATCATCAACCACCAGTCATAACCAAATAAAAACCTTACTTTTTAGCCTCACAGTGCTAGACACACAAACCTAAAAAAATAATCAATTTCTCTTTAATTGGCACTCAAAAAATAACTACATGTCAGCATGTCAGTATCTGTTCCCCCTCCCCTACATGTTTTCCCTGTCTCCTTCTATCACGCACACACACACACACACACACACACACACACACACACACACACACACACACACACACACACACACACACACACACACACACACACACACACACACACACACACACACACACACACACACACACACACACACACACACACACACACACACACACACACACACACACACACACACACACACAAAAACATCTCTATGCTGTCCAACAAGGCCAGATTGCATCTAAGCTCCTGGAGTGCAACAGCGTGTCCCTCTGCTAAAAACATGCATAAGGTAGATTGTTATTGTTGTTTTAATAGACAACCATCATAATAATGTTTTGCAGAACCAAAACAAAAATACTACTCAAATTGTATGACTGGATATTTGCTATGCATGCTTACTAAAAAAAGACCATGCATAATCTTTAAAGCTCAAAATTCAGTGATGATAAACGGGCTGAATATCATAACATTACAATATATTATCAATCCTCGACATTACTAAAATGAAATCAACATGTAAACGACAGGATCCCAAAGCGGCAGAAACGCCATCTGAAATAATAAAATACAGACAGAACGTCAAAGCGCAACATTACCTTTTTCTTCAGGCATCGTCTCCCGTTATCACGTCTATTCTGTAAATAAAAGAATGAGCCTGCTGTTTAATATATATATATATATGTCCGACAGTACTTCAGTGGAGCACAGCGGTCTGGTACATGTTAATGCCGAGCTCCTCTCGCGAGCGACGGAGAAATGCGCTTCACACAGCGCGTGTCACAGCGATACTACAGGAATGAACGCAGGTCATATGATTCCCGCCTCACACTCGAGCTATTGCAGCAATCCATTATAAATAGAAGCTTCTAGGTCAAAAACATGACACCCCTTCCCAAATATCTGAGGGCGTTTACCGTATTTTCTCTGTGTGAGGTTCGCTGCTGGACTATCATTTAGCCCAGTTGGGGGAAAAAAACAATAAATGAATCAGCCTGTTATCAACGTGAGAAAATACTGCCTGCATACATTCAAAGATTTACGCGTTTTAGGCTATAAACTTATCTATCAGGTATTTTATTTATCATTAGCAGGTCTATAGGACACTGGAATGTCATCAAAATATATTTTAATATAATGAAGCATACATTCTTTAATTAATTTATTTTATTTTACTATTTCCAAATGCTGCAAGTCTCACATTATTCATAATATAGCCTACAATTAAATCTAATTAGGATAGGCCTATGCACCTTAGGATATATAGGATGTCCCTTCAAATTATTATTAGGCTTATTATTATTATTATTTATATTTAATCTTAAAGAGACATCCCAAAAAAATATTGTTCCACTTTTCTAGCACTTTAAATATAGTTATTTTAGTATTAATGAATTAATAATAATAATACATTTTTTAACTATGAACAATATTAATAAGTTTATTTAATATAATTGATATATACAAGGATATAGCTAAACAAAATAATTATGAAAATTAAATAATGTTCTCCCAAACAGGCAAACAAAACTAGAGTGACCGACTGCATCCATTGCTATCCTATAATGCTACACTCAGCCCTATCTGACTCGAACCCTTTGTTTTACTACATACCTTTGCACATGAGCTCATTCCTTATATTGACTTGTTTGTGTTTTCCTTGTCATTTTGAATCCACCTTTCCTTGGAAAAGGACTGGATTGTAATGGATTGGACGCCTAAGATTTTATCATCAGTGCTCTATTAGCAATTATCTGTTATTCAAGACCACACTTGAATGCTCTGAAATATGAACAGAGTCATGGCAAGCATTTATGAACCGCAGAACTTTTCACACACCCAGTCCGTTTAATTAATGCATTCATGAAGTCAGAGGGGCTCAAATCTTTTCCAGTTCTGAAGACCCCTCAATCCAGCTCCATCTCTGTACAGTTCACTCTTTGATGTCTAATCGCGGAGCATGAGTCAATGTCATACTGCTATCTCACTCTCTCACATGTGCTCTATAAGTCCTGAATAATGATCAGGCTTGTGAATGGGCAGCTAGCACCTGTCAGGGGCTTTTGCAATAAAGGCAGGAGCCATTTCAAATTCCAACACTTACTTACGTCAGTAAAAACTTCAAACTGACTGCAAAATGTTTTTCTCCTCTCCATAGAGATTTACTTTAACAAAGTTAAAGATCCATGTTAAATGGAAAACCAAACAAATAATGAATTATAATTAATAAAAAAAAATAATGAAAGAGACATTGTTCTAAAGTGAGAGAAGGCAAAACAGAAAAAAAGGAGTGATAGAGTGAGGAGCCAAGCTTGGCCTTCAGAGAAAACACATTACGTAATTCCCTTTGTATGATTTGCAAAGATAGAGAACACGTGCCTGACTAATCTGTGCTCTTTTTTCTGTTCGTCAAGATGATTTATTTTAAAAGTTTGACACAATGTGGGCGTTTTCTTCTATGTGGGCATTTTCTTCTCTTCTCATCATCTTAAACAAATTTGCATACAAATATTATAGGATATTTTCAGGCTATTTATCATCTGGACATCATGATCAATAGAGACGGTAGGATAGCCAGAAGCAGATAAGTTGGCAAACACCAAAACCACGTAAGTTGTTTAGGATACCCAACCAAATCTACAAATATAAGTGTTACACATAAGTGACCTCTTCTGGATATATTCAGGTAAACAGAATCATTTAAAAAGTATTTTTAGTAATAAAAAAAAAAGTAAAAAAGTGTGTGTAATTAATGAAAAAAATTATAAAACAAAAACTATATCATGTAACATTGTGTGTGTGTGTGTGTGTGTGTGTGTGTGTGTGTCATTCATGTGTGTAAGAGAGAGTGTATAGTATAAGCAATGTTTGAACATTGGTTTGAATTGAATATTGTGACCTCATCAGGATCCAAAAAAGACAAAGAAAACAACGTATACACTCACAGAGACACGTTCTTTACATGAACACTGCCAATGTCAAAATAGCTCAACTTCACTCTCTACACTTTGATCTACATTTAAAAGTCCTTCAACACTTTTACTTCAACTTCATTCTATATCCTCTTTGCCTGAACTAATGGAGAGAGTAATAGGGGCCACAGAAGGATAGAGATAACACAGAGAGAGAGAGAAACGGGGATGGGGATGTAATCTGCTCGCTCCAACTCAGACACCCTTAAAATTCAAGTCATGAATAATTTACAGAGGTCCTTTACTCTCTCCACGTAACCCAGGACTCTTAAGCACAGCAGCGGTGCTCAGGTGTCAAATCTCAAAAACACATGCAGCTGAGGGTGAGAACTACAGTACATTAGATTATGGAAATTCATGGAAAACCATGAAGACAACTGTAATTAAACCGTTTAAAGTTTTTTACCGTTTAAACCGTTTAAAGTTTTTTTCTGGAGTTTTGGTGTTGGAATTTGGACCCTTTTCTTGCCCGATAGGTTTCCAGCTGCTGAAGAGTTCGTTGTCGTCTTTGACGTATTTTTCGTTTAATGATGCGCCAAATGTTCTCTATAGGCGAAAGATCTGGACTGCAGGCAGGCCAATTGAGCACCCGGACTCTTCTACTATGAAGCAATGCTGTTGTAATAGCTACAGTATGTGGTTTTGCATTGAAATACTGATGAAATACCTGCTGAAATACACGTTGTCTGGAGGGGAGCATATGTTGCTCTAAAACCTTTATATACCTTTCGTCATTCATAGTGCCTTCCAAAACATGCAAGCTGCCCATCCCGTATGCACTTATGCACCCCCATACCATCAGAGATGCTGGCTTTTGAACTGAACGCTGATAACACACTGGAAGGTCTCCCTACTTTTTGCACAGAGGACACGCCGTCTGTGATTTCCAACAAGTATTTCAAATTTGGACTCGTCTGACCATAGAACACTTTTCCAATTTGAAACCAACCGCTTCTGGACCATATTCACATATGGCTTCCTTTTTGCATGATGGAGTTTTAGTTGGCATCTGCAGATGGCACGGCAGATTGTGTTTACCGACAATGGTTTCTGGAAGTATTCCTGGGCCCATTTAGTAATGTCAATGACAGAATCATACCGATTAGTGATGCAGTGTCGTCTGAGGGCCCGAAGACCACGGGTATCCAACAAAGGTCTTCGGCCTTGTCCCTTACACACAGAGATTTCTCCAGTTTCTCTGAATCTTTTGATGATGTTATGCACTGTAGATGATGAAATTTGCAAAGCTTTGCAATTTGACGTCGAGGAACATTGTTTTTAAAGTATTCCACAATCTTTTTACGCACTCTTTCACAGATTGGAGAGACTCTGCCTCTCTAAGACATCCCTTTTATAGCTAATCATGTTACAGACCTGATGTCAGTTAACCTAATTAGTTGCTAGATGTTCTCCCAGCTGAATCTTTTCAAAAGTTCTAGATGTTTCAGCCCTTTTCTCCAACTTTTTGGAGACCTGTAGCAGGCATCACATTTGAAATGAACTCATTTAGTGGATAAGTGTAAAATGTCTTTGTTTAAACATTTATGTTCTCTATGTTCTATTGTGAATAAAATAGCCTATTGGCTCAAGTGATTTGAAAGTCTTTTAATTTAAATTTTATTCAAATTTAAAAACCGTTCCAACATTTCTGGAATTCGGGTTGTACTTAGAACATCATGTTTAATTCAATGCATTACTTGATTCTTTTTTTTGTAATTATCATTTTAATCGTTCTACATTTTTAGTTTGTCAAGAGTACAGTAAGCAACATTTTATGAGGAAAGCCGCGATTTAATCAAGCATCTATAAAATAAAGTAAAACAGGAGAGAACAATAATATTGGAGTCATTTTTTTATTTACAGATGAATCTGATGTTAATTCAAGCTCAAACTGATTAATTAGCTGAATTATTACACAAACACCTGCGTCATTAATACAAGTTCTTCGTGGTTTGAACAACGGATTTGTGAAGTTACAACGATTTGGTGAGTAGTTATTTCTTCAAAAACGCATTGCACTATTTTAGCAAAAACAGCGAGTTGTATGGAAACGCATCCCTGCCTGAAACAGCAACACTGGTTCAACCAATGGCGTATTTGGTAGGACTATGTTTGCGCAACTATTGGCAGACGGGCGTGTTCTGAAACCTGTCTGGAAACAGATAGTCTGCAAATAGTCAAAATTGATAAAGTTATTCAAAAAAAATTGTATTACAAAAAAATTACTGTAGTTTGAGTTCCGGTTTCACAAAGATTGTTGAAATTTCCCTGCAATTTTCCTTAAATTTTTCACCAAAACAATCCCCCCCAAAAAATTATCTGTTTATTTATAGCTCCTAAGCTGAGAACACTGACCACCAGAAAATTCAGACCTGACCTATCAGTTTAGCACGAGGATGCTACATTCTGCATTTGTCCTCATAACCTCAGCACTCTTCTGGTTACCGTGGCAGGATGAGAGGGGTGATGGGTAGAGAATCATCACATTCTGCTGTAACATTCCATTACATGCCAAAGATACACCAACAATATACACACACCAAGCTCAGAAATCATCAAGGGCTTTGGGCAAAAAAGTCACCAAAAATTAACAAATATTCCCCCAAAATCTAAGATAAGTTGACAATAATTTTTTTTTTAACTAAATATAACGATGGTTATGATGGCCAATCACACAAAATTCTGTTAAGTATATGAATGCAATGGCCAATCAGAGACATTTCATTTATTTCTATCTATCTATCTATCTTTTTAAATAAATGATCAAAAGGATTAACGATGCAGATTCATTTTCACAACCTTCTTTGATCATATTTACAAAGGGTGCCGATATTTTTGGCCATGACTGTATACATAATAAATAAACACAGTACACGTACATATAGTGTGTAAACAAAAACTTTTATTTTGGATGCAAATAATCGTTTGACAGCATTCATATATATATTTATTTATTTTTATTTTCAGTTAAAATGATAAATAATAAAATAATAGTTTTGTTGTTTTCAACCAGCAATTGGGTTAAATGTTTATCTCAACCTTCTGGTCAGTAACCCAACCACTGGGTTTGTCCATATTTTACCCAGCGCTGGGTTGTATTTAACCAAGCATTTTTTAGAGTACAGATTCATTTAATATGACAATCCAAAAAAAATGCCAGTAGAAAGGTTTTCTTTTTGTGTCCTTGAAAATCAATTCCAGGGGCAATTATTGCCACCTGGAAAAGTTATTTTCTGAGCCTGACACACAAACATAAACTAGAAAATTGTTTTTACTCTGCAAATAAGAACCACAGAGCCAATTCAAGAACCCTACATAGCACAAAGCAGTTCAACAAGAGGTTTTTTGCTGAACCAAATGAGCTGCCTTGACTTTTGGGATAAGAGACATGCTTGATCAGACAACAATGACGGCCTGACGATATATTTAGACATTCAAAGTAGTGTACAAATTAAGAAAAGTATACATGCATGCAAAATGGTTCACATTGTTTCTATATCTCATGAATAAACTGGCAACTAAATTTGGTCAAACCAGATAAGCCTCCATCTGGGGTGACATGCACTGTTCATGAGCATTGACTCAAGCAGGACAATATTCAGCAGAGCTACATTCCAATAAAATAATGAAAATGTTCAAAGGAAAATGCATCTTATGAGTTGTTATTACTGTTGTGCAGAGGCAAGCTACAATCATAAAACATGTGACAGAGCAAAAGGTTATTTTGAGCATTTGAAGAAAATGATCAATGCAGAATATTCACACAGACACCCGTACACACACACACACACACACACAGAGACAGTCACAAGTATAGCAGCAGGTCATCTCTTTACAGCTTGCCTTTAGGGTTTGATGGGTAAACAGAAGCCTATTTTGCATAAAAGTGCAAATAACTGGTCATATTAACAAATGATTTTGCCTTTGAGTAAAAACTCAGCTCAAAGCAAACACCAATATCAAATTTCAAGTCATTAGCACATGCATGTGTGCAATCAAATATTTAATGGTGTGACTGTATAGCATCTTTCAATAACTCAAAAACATGCACATCTGTGTAAATTGAGTTTATTATAATTAGAGTTTATAATTTAATTATAACTGAAAATACATAAGAACGCATTAAAAAAATGTGTATTACACATTATGCTCATGATAGTTGCAAAAAGTAATGTCCAAATAAAAAGATAAATGTGTATTTTTGATATAAACATTTTTTATATGTAGCTTGAATAACTCTGCTCCCAGCCAATAGAATATGTAAATAACCACACTACAAAAGAAGTGATGTTCTTCCTCAGTAGTTTTGTCGAGTTTACATCGTTTTTCCAGTGCAAAGTCTAAAGATTCTTAAATCAAGATACTGACTTCAGAAGCAAAATAAGAAAACATTTAGTTTTCTGTGAATCTTGAATTGAAAATTGGTTGATTTGTTCTTGTTTAAAGTAGAAACATTTCATTTGGATTTTCTTAATATACGAAAAATATGAATGTTTAGATATTAGTATTGGTAACCAATATATTGATATAATTTTTTTGCAATGCATGCAACATGTAATGGCATGACTTTATTAATTCAAGACTTTTGCTCTGATTTAAGACCTTTAGACGGCATCAGTTTTGTAGAGGGGCGGGAGCCGTTTTAAGAATCACACAAACCATTTGTGGGATAATACAATCTAAAAACATGCAATAATAACCAAACATTCAGAGCAGACCCATTAATGCACATCAAATGACCAACAGATCTTACTCAGGGGGCTGTTTCATAAACAAGTTTACCAAACAAGCCAGGCATATTTCAGCTATTCTGAATTATTTTGAACCAAATCAATTGGCAATAAGTCACACTAACTGAAATAAACCTGGATTATTTATAAATCTGTTTTATGAAACAGGCCTCAGGCTAGACATCATAGTGAATTTAGCTAACCGATAAAAACAAGGCTGTGAGAGAATAGACTTAATCTTTTCAATGGCATGCACAATATAAGACAGACCACCATGTAAAGATTTCCACCAAATCAGAACTTTCTAACTGTTTTATGGAGCTTTTGTTTACTATATGTCTTTTTTCATTAAGTTTCTTCAGATAATCGGTATATTGTTAGTAAACCGTACAATCCACTAAATGCGCTGAACTTCTATCATCACAGCCTTGATTTCACTCCTGTCAAGAGTTAAATACGGTGCTACTCTAAGGTCTATGACAGACAATGTGATGGGGAGGTGGGTATGTTATACTGCATGTGTATCGAATACACCGATTCTGTTCTCCGGGTGAATGCTCACGGTGTGTGTGTGTACACTGCTGTGTGTCTGTGCACTTTGGATGGGTAAATGCAGTGCGCGAATTCAGAAAATGGGTCACCATGCTGTGTCACGTCACTTTCACTTTCCTTGAAATGTCCCTCCAAACACACCTGCTGACGATGAAATAGCATTCTCCCAGCATGCATCCAACCAAGGCTCAATTAACAAAACCAGCAAGGTTAATGCAGAAGGCTCGGGTGCATATTTCAAACACTTTTTCATACATGATATCCAATTTGTGTCTCCTTTCGGATCTCTGAAGGTCAGAACGGCACGGTTCAGAATAACTGCAAACAGCTTCCATGCTATTCTTCAGCATTACGTGAAAAATGAGCCTTCTGATTGGGTCTCTACCATAGCTAGTGTTTGATGAATAAGCTGGAGGCCATTCCTCTCACAGTCAGTAGCAATAAAACCAGGACAAGGAAAATGTCACAGGCCCACTCAAGATTTCAGGGCTAATTGCTAGTGCCTGTTTCTCAGGGACTTGCTGTAGCAGGAGTGATATCACCAGCTATTTCTCTATTTGCTTCCAACAGCTGTAAAAATGTTACATTCAGCCTGCTCAGTTTCTGCAAAGAGCCAAAATCTTTTTCATTGTAACCAAATACCTTCTAAAAGAAAGTCTTAACTTGCATAATGCAGCAGTTCTCATCTGGTGGGTCACAACTAACCACATTATCAACATCAAAATAAAGAGATCAACTTTTAAAAAGGAGGAGATATTGACATATTTGTTGTAGATGTCAAATGACTCATATCCAATTAAACTCAGTATTCTGGAGCCAATTTATGTCATTGATGCCAAATTTACACATACACTGTGAAATGGCATCTATACATGTACATCTTGACACAGACTGTGTAATGATACTCTGAGGTAGCATAAATGCATTATAAAGTAGTAACACAAACGAATAGTAAATAGTTCACCGACAATGGGTAATCTGTGCCAATCACAGTGTGTTTTGTGCTGTAAACACCTGATTACATTTTAATCTTTCACTTTAATAAGAAAAAAATAAATACATGCCACAGTAATGGGACCACACTTGACGCCTTATATAAAAATAATTTGTGTCCTCAACTAAACCCAGTTAAGAACTGCCCTAATGTACTAGCCTCACTCCAAAGTCACTCCCATGATGATTTAGCTAGTACTCTGATATTACATCAGTCAGATTCACATGAGTTGAATTTATGGCACAAATTATGCTTACCTGAAAATAAGGTATACAGAATGTAAATTAACTAAATTATGCATCCGTTTGTTTCACATAACGTTCCAGAAGATTATTTTTAAAGAAATAACATTAGTTTCGAACAAATCATTTGTTGTATCATTCTTCATATTAAGATTAAGCAACCACTTTATGAACATTGCAGAATATGTACAGCAAAATATATAGAAAACAGACACCATTGGCACCAACGGTCTCCTTAGTCAACTTATGATTGGACCTTTTAGGAAATGTAACCCAGGATAGAGGTTACAGAACATCACTACCACAAAAAAATGGAACTTGTAACTACAGACAATATTTATTAAGGTTAGAGATTGACCACCTCGACAGTAAAATCAACTAATACCGGAGATTGTGCAGACTATCCTTCTAACACCCTCTGCGTTAACTTTACTGATTAGTTCACTTTCAAATGTCCTTATAATTTACTTACCCCCATGCAGTGGCGGTCTTTGGCATGGGTGAACCGGGCAGTCGCCCGTGACCTTTTAAACATTATTACGTGAAGTCTGGGAAACGCGTCGCAGAACAGGAAAGCATTTGTGTTTTATAAAACATACATTTATTTTATTTTTTTCCTAAATGACCAAGCGTTTCGCTAGATAAGACCCTTATTCATCGTCTAGTATCGTTTATAGCCCTTTGAAGCTGCACTAAAACTGTAATTTTGACCTTCAACCGTTTGGAGTCCATTGAAGTTCACTATATGGAGGAAAATTCCTGGAATATTTATCAAAAACCTTAATTTCTTTTCGACTGAAGAAAGAAATACATAAATATCTTGAATGACATGGGGGTGAGTAAATTATCAGGAAATTTTTATTTGAAAGTGAACTAATCCTTTAAGATACCATAGTGAATGTGTATTAAATCCCTATTCCTTTAAATAAATCAACAACAAAACAGGTTGTACAAGTTATTAAACTTTCTGCTATTTGTAGGACTTCCAAATGCACCTAAAAAAAGGGTGCAAAAATTCTTCCTTTAGGGGTACAGGGGCTCAAAATAGCACCAAAATAATACAGATTACTAATCTAAAGTACTACGCAACCTTTAGGGGCAAAGAAGGTACCTGACAGTGCAAACCAGATAGATAAATCATGACTATGCACAGGATTTGTTTTGTTATATAGGCCTATAGGAAAGAAGCATCATTCAGACTTAAGACTTTACAAAAGATTTATAGATAAATGGTCCCAGTCCTCAAAATAAAATTAGCCCAACAATACATTTCCCTTAATAATCACCGTATTCAAGTTTCCCAACTTAAAGGGTTTGTTGTCACCAGCCGCATAACACTAAGGGGGGTCTTGAACATGCTACACATCACACGAAAAACAAGAGACAGCCTCTACACCTTTGACAGCACTTCATTACGCATAACAGGACTTCACTGCAACATAATGAGCGCTGGTGGCTAGGTGGGTGGAACCGGACTACCCTGTCCCCGTGCAAACATAGACAAATCTCCGCGCTTTTAGGTAATGAGATTAATATACGCGACGCACTTCCAACACACTCACCTGTGCTCATCGTTATCCGCAGACTTTTCCAGACTCCAATGTCATGTATGTCTCTAGATCGTCATTCACGCCGAGCCATCAACGGGCTTCGTGCATCTTCCAACCGCCCGGTGCACAAGAGCTCGAGCCAACGTGGTAATAATTAAATAAAAATCGCGAAATAAGCCCTCGCACCTCCGACTGAAGAAAATTCGTTATTATATGCCGTAGAACCGCTAATAAACGTAGTGCGCAGCATTGCTGGCGCATGCAGGATCGGGGTGTTGCCGTGTGGCTGTGATGCGCGTGTGCGTATTTGCCTCAGCACCATTCCTGCACGAGACGCATTGTGACAGCGGGCGGCTGGGAAATGGAGTTTATGGGCGCGAATCAAACTCAAGATCAGCCACAGCAAGAATCATAAACGAAAAAACTATTACGCATTACGTCACTTTAAAAGCAAAACTCCCTACCCAAAGTGAGGATTTCCATTTGTATTGACCCAAGAAAAGAGCCAACTCCGATATCTGTAACAGGATATAACTGGGGCCCCCAGGAGCCTCGGGTGGCCCACAACAAGCCTCCACTCAACACTTAAAGTAATAACCACCATTAGTCAAAGCACAAACAGTGCAGGACGAGTTATGTACATAGTGATACCATGCTAAAAAAAAAAGAATTACAGTCTACAGATACTATATGAAAGGCATGTCAATTTATGGTTCAAAATATAATAAAAAGGCAAACAATTACACGTAAATGGCAGTACGGAGATACTGCTATAGCTTACATTTTCCTTTTTTAAGTCGCTTTTATAGGTACTGTCATTTAAGATTTTTTTAAATACCTATTGTTTAATTTCAGTACATCAAGTTAGTTAAAATGAGAACCTTCTTTTCAATTAATCTTTACTTCAAGTAACAAATTCAGGGTTTTAGTTCACCATATCAACCCTGATAAGTAGCAACTGCACAATAGGAAAATGTGCATTAGCAAATTAACGCCATCTAGTGTTGAATTATGACATCTTATATGTCTTCAATTTGTGAGGAAAAAAAAAACCTTAAGATTGAAAACCACTAAAACCACAACTGAAAGTCTGATTTGTTAGGCTCAACAGTTAAAGCAAACATTCAGCATTGTTAAATGAAGTTGAGTCAAGACCTCTTACTTGGAAAGGGGTGGGGGAGAATACGAATTGGATGACAGACCAAATTAAATTAATCACTTTATTTAAATCGCTTTACAATAGTTTTTACATTTAAAAATAAATTATAACACCAGCTGCAGTTGATTAAAAGGCATCAGCATGTGGTATTTGGTCCCACTTTGTTACACAGATAGTCCATAAGATCCTGCAACAAATCAAATGTCTGGTTAGGCTTCATTTCAGGGTCTCTTTAAGCAACCACATGAAATTATGTAGGTTTTAAACAGCTCACTTTGATTTTTCTCATCTGATGTACTGCCGCATCATCCAACAACTCAACATTGATGTCATCTTTATTGTCTTCAGAAAGGAACAGTGTCTTCAAAAGGCAGAAAATAACCATTGAATGTAATACTGGGCAAAATAAATTACACAAAATATAATAAGACTCACTTCTCCATGGGAAGTTACTATTGTGGCTGTCCCCATCATTTCATCACCAACGGAGCGACTCATTTGTCTGTTCATCAGTTATATAAAATAAAAATTTTTTTAGTAAAAAGCAGCACCACAAGAAACTCACTGGTAAAACATTACCTGAATTTACTCAACCCAAATGCCTGATCACTGTTTTTTACAGCCCGCCCTTGGGTTCTTTTTGCACTGATAGTTGAGGCAGACCTGTCAATGAGAGATCGACTTTAGGAAACAGCCTAACATGTACAAAAGCAATTATTTAACCCTCACTTAGGCAACCAATCACAATCCTCTGCAGTTAGAACAGACAAATTAATGGAAAATGTACTACATTTTGTTTTAATTTCTATTCTTTAACATTTTGTAGGACTGCAAAATATTCACATTTCTTAACACCACACACAAAAGTAATTTACAATAAATAGTGTTCAAGTTAAAAAGGAGTAAAGTTACTTGAAACCCAAAGCCATATAGGTGTCAATTAATAGGAGTAATTGCATTGCACAGAAGTACATTTAATCATTTTTTGAAAAATTAATTTGTATACACACATTTTCAAAGACTACTTCATTGTGACTGATTTGCAGATTGTACCATTCCAATGTAGGTATCAGTTCAATACAAATAGCGGTCTAAAACGACCAGATTAAATCCAATTTAAAGTTTACCTCAGACTTCCAGTGCTCTTACTGTTGTGCAGGGTCTTCTTGGTGGGCTTCTGTGATGACAAGGCTCAGAAGTAAAATTAAGTAGGCACACACAAAGATGACAAATGTCGAGTCAGTACCTTTGGGCCTTCAACTGGAGACTTGTTTTGACCCGATGACCTTTGTTGGCCTACTCTGGCAATCAAACCTAAAATAAATTAAAGCTAACATTAAAAGAATGAAAGTTACATTTAAAAAAAATTACTTTAAGTGGACAAACCTTTTTTGCTTGGCTTTCGAGATAAAGACTTCTGCATTTCTGGAGACACGCACTAAAAGAAGAAGAAAGAAACCCAGCACCAGAACTGACGCAAGCGGTGCGGTTAACTTACCTCAAGCGAACACAAGAGAGCAGCAACATCATTATTTTACCTTGAGCGCCATAGTGACCTCCCCCACAGACGTGTCATCGTCTGGAAAACATTAGAGATTATAAATAATAATAAAACAATCAAAACAGGCCATGTAATTGCCGTACCATTCATTAGGTCTTTTATCAGCGTGGTGTGGAGCGACTGCGGCATTTTCATCATCTCTATTTTGAAGACTCGGTCCACAGAGGCCAGTAATTTGTTCAGATTAGCCTCCATTTCATTTATCCGGTCCTGGGCTGTTCCAGTGCAAGTAAAAGAATGGATTCGTTTGTATATACATAAACAGGAAAGAGCATGTACTGAATAGAGTACAGTACTGACCTTCCTTCTCGAACTGCTGTATAAACAGCTCCTTTCTCTTCGTAATTCTGATCTTCTGGTCATAGTTGTGCTGCTCGTCGGGCTGACCGTCAGAATCCCGACTGCCTTTTCTAGTTCTTCGTAGAGCCATGCTAATAACTACACAAGACAGAACTTCAGATCTTTTTATAAACAATACAAAACTCAGAGCAGGTGTTCACCAATTACCTTCTCCTGTTTTAATAGCGATTGGCAAGTCGCCAATTTAAAAGGTCAATAGCGGCACTTACTGGCCTGGATCCTCGGTTTTTCGTATAGACTGTAAAAAACAGTTTTTTCCTAAACGGAAGGGAACTGTAAAGTTGTCGTGAGTTAATAAAAGGCTAACATAAAAACGTAACATTAAAATAAATAAATATATTTATAATAAAACAAATAAAAATACTAAATAAGTATTATACAATATATTATTTTTTTTTTTTATTGTATCTGTTTACTTGTATGTCATGTGACCATTAACCAAGATAAGTGAACATCTGTTGTTAAAATATGTATTTATTTATTTATTTGTTTGTTTGTTTGTTTGTGTTGTAAAATACTCAATATAAGATGCTTGTGGGCATATACAACTCACAACAAAGAAGTGTATAAAATAGTAAAAGAAAAACGAAACTGACTAAAGACGCGTTTAGGCGACGTCATATGTGTGCGACACATTTAGATGTCTACTATGGCGGCCTCCTGTCAAGCATGCGAGTGTTGTTTTGATTCTCACATGTAAGGTTTCTGGCAAATATGGGTAAAACACAGGATGATGCCGTGGATAGTGGCGGAATAGAAGTGATTATTCAGAATGAAAGGGACGAAACTGCACCACGCTGTCCACATGGTATGAGATTAATTGTACTTTACTGGTGTGTCAGTTTTCTTATTATAAAATGTAATTAATACCATATGTAATCATCGATACGTGCTTTTCACAGGACCAGCTCTGTTGTTCGAGAAAATTGGCAATGGAGAGGAAAAAGGAAGGCGATTTTACGCGTGTTCCGCTTGTCGGGACAGAAAAGACTGCAACTTTTTTCAGTGGGCAGACGAAAAGGTTAACTAGGACTAACATAGTGTTTATTATTGTACCCGTTTTAATGTAACAGGTTTACTTTTCAAAGGTTCTTTCATGAAATACTAAGAATTGTACAGGCAAACTTGCGTTTTAATAAAATAAGACGAATATATTAAATCCTGTAAAGCCTGACATGAAATAATAGTTATGGGTCAAAGACGAAAAAGGGCTTTCAAGAAGCGTAATACAGCTCTGAATTGTTGTTTTTCAATACATTACAAGTGTCCTGCTTAATTTAGTTTTTTTTCTGCGCAAAAAATAAATAGCATAGGCTACATTTTTACCATGATTTACATGAAACTAAAGTGTCATCTTGTCAGGCATATTTACCACAAGAATCAGTTTATGACATTAAAAGACTAATTAGTTTTACCCCAAATTCTACTTACTTTTAATTTTACATTTTTAAACTATCCCATTTAGGTCAGCAATACTTTTTTACTCATTTACAATGTAATAAAATGTAATAAGCTCACTTATTCTTTTATATATGTTAATACGTACAGGTCAGAATAAGTATGTTGTTTCTATTTTTACCTAAATATAAGTTTTACACTGAATGACAATGGAACATTATTTCACACATTTTGACACTTTATTCTCCCAAAACTTAATTGAAACCTTAAAAGTAGACACTTTACTTGCATTTAATGTGCCTTCTATGTATATAAAATCACTTTTGTACAATTTATTTTGATGCAGACATTAAAATATCTTTGACCCTTATACATATCAAAAAGTTATGAAAGTATAAAAGTCAATATCTTTGGAATAGAAAAATGGAAATAACAATCAGGCAACAGAAGACACGGAGTAGATTGTGTACAGCGGGTTTTTCAGCAATGTTTAGAAACCAAATATGATACAGTAAGCTTTATAGGGTTAATAAGCTAAAAAATTACAGCTGAACACAAGCATGTAAGACAAAATGAAAACATAATCAACGAAGACAATAAGCATATGTGTGAATACTAGTTTTTCATTCACTTGATGCATTTAATTTATGCTTCAGATATCTGAGGCAAGGATGCTTGCTAGAGAAGAACAGAACCGCTCCAAGATGCCTCGTTTCAGTCATCAGGAATACTGCTCTAGGTAAATAACTTTTATTTTAAAAACTACACTCATCAAATAAGATACTGGCATGTCTGTTTATGGAAAGAGGAAATGACTGAAAACAGATTGAAACTGAAAAATAATACCAGAGATACTACAACTCACCAAAATCTTTCACATGTGTACGTATGTTTCTTTACAGATTTAGAGAGTTTGTTTCTCTCCCGCTGGAGCAGAGAAGGTTCTGTGTGGACTGTCAGCTGCTGATTCTTCCTGGGGAATGGGCAAATCATGCGAAACACAAGGCGCTTTCTGAGGACATCACAGTGCAGCGATTGAAAAGGCCCAGTCTACTTCTGCGTCCTCTAGACAACAAGAAGAGTAATGCACAATATCTGTTTGCGGATCGGAGCTGTCATTTCCTCCTGGATATGCTCTTGGGGTTAGGCTTCCAGAAAATTCTCTGTGTTGGGACACCACGGTAAGTATAAGCAGTAACTGCTATGCACATTTCTATATTTAAAAAATCTTAAAGTGTGTGCAATTGTTTTCCCGTCAGTAAATTTGGCCAAATATACAATGTAATATTTTCCTATTTTGATATTGGAAAGTTGCTTTGACACAATCTGTATTGTTAAAAGCACTGTATAAATAAATAAAGGTAATGTACATGTACAATCGATAACATATCTGCTAGGGCTGGGACAATACATCGATGAATCGTGAATCGAGAAATGATTCAGCATCGATTCTGAGATTTTCAGACTGCATCGTGATTCATTCTCGATTCTGAGCTTAGTTTTGAACAGCAGATGGCGCTGCATGCTTTAGAAACAGCCGCACTCTGCTTGTTTCCAAATCCTTACACACTTGAACCTAAAATAATCATTCATAAAATTTTAAAAGGTTGAAGTGAATTACAAGGGGGCTGTTTACATTAATCTCACGTCATAAAAGCATTTTGAGCCGAGGTGAAATTACAGAGTCAGCCGAATGCACACGTGCTCTTCAGCACTCTTCTTCATGAGCATTTGAGTGTGTGAATAAAAACTAGATTAGAGTGCCATCTGCTGTTAAAATCTAAGCTCAGAATCGATTCCAGAGGAATAGCGATGCATTCGGAAGATCTCAGAATCGATGTATCGTCCCTGCCCTAATATCTCCACATTTTTACTTTTTATAATTGAAGATTCTCTCGTACACATTCACAGATTACACGAGGTGATTAAGTTACGGAATATGGAGGGCAAGAGTCCGACAATGAAGAGTTTATTGCTGGATATTGATTACAGGTAAACACAATACAACATAATTCGGTTACACTTTATTTTAAGGTGTCCTTGTTACAGTGTAATTATACATTTAAGTACTGAGTAATATTAATTGACTACATGTACTTACTATATGTGACCCTCTCTGTGAAATCCAGGCTAAAGTCTCAAAATCGAATTATGAGATAATGAGCATCAAAGTTTGATTTCTACCATTCATTTCACTATAATTTCAATCTCTGACATGACCTTACTCAGTCAAAATTAAAGAGATTTATATTAAGATATACTTATTTCACTTCTGTTTTAGTTTTTATAACCAATTCTTACTATGTAAAAAATAAGTATACTTAGGCCTTTAGTGTTATGTTAGAATCATTATTATACTCATACCTTTTCTTGATTTAATATTTTGACTTGGTTTTAGCTTTATTTTTTGTTTTCATTTAAATGTTTAGTTTTGAAATGTTGTTGTATGCATTTGTCATTTTTATTTCATTTCTTTATCTTCTTAAATGTGTATATATAATATTTAGTTTTAACTTTTAATTTTAGTTACTTTTTCTTATTTGTAAGTCACTTTGGATAAAGGCGTCTGCTAAATGACTAAAAGTAAGTAAAGTAATAAGATATAAAGA
Source organism: Ptychobarbus kaznakovi (assembly GCA_027422405.1). Taxonomy (NCBI): domain Eukaryota; kingdom Metazoa; phylum Chordata; class Actinopteri; order Cypriniformes; family Cyprinidae; genus Ptychobarbus; species Ptychobarbus kaznakovi. The sequence goes on along the minus strand of CM049808.1, from coordinate 13,083,153 downwards.
TACATTTTCACAGAATGCTCTTGACCATATGAAGGATGATTTTTTGTAGAAAACAGCAAATCACAAAAAAATGACTTTAGCTGGGTTTTCACAGAGAGTGTCACGTATGGTTAGGATTAGGGTTACTTGAATATAATTATGCATCATTTCTTGTTATTATAATAGTAAGTCCATGTAATATATGTAACAAGGACACCTTAAAAATAGGTGTTACTCATAATTCTTTGCAAATACAAGGTTAAATAGCCAAGGTTAAATTCTGTTAAGAGGGTGCACCAGACTTTGAGTATTTTGTCATGTGGAAGTAATACTTTTATTTATTTATTAGTATATATCTTATTTTTTACATTGTTTTCATAAAGTAGAAGAGTAGACAGTTCCTCCAGTTTACCTTGATAACCATTGCTTTTTTGGTACATGACATAGGCCTATATATTATATGCTTGCACTATTAATAACTGTTAATAAAGCTCATATAGATTGTCCTGTAGCTAAGAAATATAATATACATTACCATCCAAAAATGTTGATTCGAAGACTTACTAAATAGATCAGTAAATACTAAATAAGTGTCAGTAATGTTCTAAAACAATGTTACAAAAGTTTCTGCTTGAAAAAAATATTGTTTATTAGCTTTATTGTTTTATTATTGCTAATAATAATTAAAGACTGAGATTGCATATTTCCATATGATGCTGGCCTTTGTCTTTGGGTGAAAAAAAGCGGAAGGCTGGGTAGAGAGGCTCAGTAAACTGATGATGTGCTCTTTCAAACACAGCCGTTTGCACTGCTGAAAACTCCTGTAGCGTTCTCATAGTCTCAGCATCATAAAACAGCAGACGGCCCTTCTGATACTTTACAAACACCCCTACTCTGTTCGGTGCTGCCCGAGATGCTGTGATGGGTAGTGCCACATGTCGATCGTTGTGCCAGGCCAAGAGATGCCCGTTCTGAAACTCAAGACTCCACGAGCACCTGTTCCGTCCAAGTTTGGCACCTTTGTCCCGTCCTCTTCTCTGTAGGCTGCCATAAGCCACGCCCACAGCCCATGATGGACAGCAGTGCACATCTACCTCCCAGTAGTGCTGCCCAGATGTAATGCCAACGGAGCCCAAAGCACAGTGTAACTGATCAAACCTTAGAGGCTCATTGGGAACACAGCGGTCCTCTGAGGAAAGGCACAGGCCGCGTCCTTCTGAGGTCACCTTGATCTGTTTGTGACAGGTCTGTTTATCAATCACCACAGTAAAGGAATCTGTCAAGATGGAATACAAGAATATTCAGAAACATCTGATTTACATAAAGCGTATTCTGAATATTTCTTGTTGTCCATTAGCTAATCCTTTCAATACAGTATGATATATGGAATATATAATACAGTCTAAAAATGTATGCAAACACATAAATTATAATTTTTTATAAATATAGTATGCAGGATATAGACTACCATTCAAAAGTTTTAGATCAGTATGTTTTTTTTTAAAGAACTTATGAAATATTACAATTTAAAATAACAATTTTAATATATTTGAAAATGTATTTTATTTCTACGATGGAAATTTTCTTAATTATTTTAATATAACAATTCAGGGGATATATATATATATTATATATATATATTATAATTTTACACTATTTCTATTTCAAATAAATTAGAAATTCTGTTCTTTCAATTTATCAAAGAATGTTGGAAAAATTATATATATATATATATAATACTGTCACTTTTGGTCAGTTTAATGTGTCCTTGCTGATTAAAGTATTAATTTCTTTATTTAAAAAAAATCGTACTGACCCCAAACTTTTGAACAGTATATATACATACGCACATGATGGGTATAATATATTTTTTAAATATCTATTTATAGAATATATTGTGCATTAACTTGATCTATGGGTGTTAGGGGCTGCTAGTGTTTTGTACCCAGCAGCAGGCTCTTTCGTTGGAGCTGAGCTTTCAGATCTTTTGAGATGTTCCTAAGAATCTTCATGAGCTTATGGATCCTTTCTTCATTCATTTTTATCGCCTCTTCTGCGGGGTTCAGTTTCTTACGACAGCTAGTCAATCTAGTTGAAGATACATTGGAATTAAACGTACAGCATGGTTGCTATTGAAAAGAACATGGAAAGGCATGTTGTTTTGAAACATAATTAAGTATCTGTATTAAGGATCAATCACAAAATCCACTATTCATGAAATTGAAAAATATGGCCTTACGTAAAATCCTCAGGAAGCGGCTGAAAGCAGAGAACATGCAGAAGAGAATATATGTTATCCCAAACATTGTCAACAAGATTATTACAACGACATGAAATGCATGTTTCATTTTGGATGGTTACCTGCTTCATGGATTCTGCTGGGCTCTGTTGAGCTGATTGAACAGCGCTGATGTGTTTCTGCAGGAGACCGAGGTGTTGATTCCAGTCTTGAAGAATTCGGTTTATTTTACTGCTGGTCTCCCGGCGGTCTTGCTCTATCATGTCCAGAACAGCCTTCTCATCCTCCTGCAGAGCCATATGTAGCTCCTCAAAGCACTCCTGTACCTGCTGCTTCATCGCCTCTGAACTCGTCTTCAGCAGAGATGCATGATTCATTAGATATTTAACATTTATAATAGCTGTCAGGCAGACATTCATTATACTTTCCTGGTCTTATTTTGAATGATTCATCAGAGACTCCTATTCAAAAGATTTTCCCGTCTCTTCCTGAAGTCCACAATCAGCTCTTTAGTTTTGCTCACATTCAGAGAGAGACAATTGTCCTGGCACCATGATCAAAATCTTGAATCTGCTTCTGATCAAGCCCTCCATGCCAACCACCAGTCATATAGATCACTTTTCACCATCAAATCAAATTCACTTACATTCAGGTTTGCTTGCCGCTTTTTAATAGATTCCAGATGGGACTCTGTTCTTTTCCTCTCCTTCTTCAAGTCATCCAACCAGACTGGCAGCTGTTTGCACAATATTTGTGAATCATTTATATATTACTGCATACTACCACTCAAAGGTTTGGGGTCAGTAAGATATTTTTTATATAAATTAATATGTTTATTCACCAAGGGTGCATTTAATTGATCAAAAATAAATGCTGTTATTTTGACATTTCTATTCTCCAAAAAAACCTACAGATGTTATCCCTTTTATATTTGCCCACAAACATATTAAGCAGCACAGCTTTTATTAACACTGATAATAATGAGAAATGTTTCTTGAGCACCAAATAATCATATTAGAGTTATTTCTAAAGGATCATATGACAACGAAGACTGAAGTAATGGCTGCTGAAAATTCATCTTTGGCATCACAGAAATAACATAAAATATCAAACTAAATTAAAATGGAAAACAAATTGTAATAACATTTCACAATATAATTGTTTTCACTGATACTTGTATACAGTGATAGACGGTTAGCATAAGACTTATATGAAAAAAATATTCTTAAACATAAAAAAAATTACCAACCCCACATTAATGAAAGCCTTAAACTTGTTTTTCATTGAGCACGTTCAACCTTAACAACAACTATAACAATATTCCTATAGTATATTTCTGTCTTGACCACATTATGTTTTATTTGTCTGGCTGGTTAGAAAGTCAGTCATTACCTCTGAGGGTTTTGGAGAGTTGGCTCCAGTTCTCCTGATCAGTTTTGGAGAGCGTGGGAAGGGCTGGGTAACGTGTGTCCCTGAACGAGCCTCGGTAACCAGACAGAAGGAACGTATTTCCTCTGATAAAGGCCAAAAGTCTTCCTCTGCCATCTCTCCAAGTCTCCTCTGAGCTAACGGGAGTTGATGTGCAGAAACATCATAAACATCACTTTAGATGAAATCGAATGCATGGAGAATCTGCAGAATCTAACGCATGGAATGGAAAAAGTACAAAATGTTCTAAAGTAGCTGGTTTTCTCAGAGGACATGCAAACGAGTTCCTTCTGACTTCTTGCTAATGCATAAAATGTCACAGCGAGCCTTTACTAGAACACACTGAATGCCAAAAGCTGCATTTCTATCTGCATAGCCCAAAGCAAGGAACTGAACATTATAATCGTAATCGTACTTTTGAGCTGCCTACACATAGCTTATGTATGAACTTTAGCACATTATCAAGTTACACTGTTCTTGAAGTGCTTTAAAAACTTTGATACTTATTTTATTGTAATGAGAATGTAAATTAGTTGTGTTCTTTGGTACTGAAATAATATGGAATAAAATAAGTACTAAAATGACTCACCTAAGAGACTGATAAAGTAGTGAAAGCGTTTGGTCGTCGTCCTGCTGCAAGCACTTCTGTGTTCGTCTGTGGAATGTGTGTAGCCCCTTTTAACAAGCCAAAGCCTGCTGCATATGTGTGTGTGTGCACTTTTGCAATTTATTACTGACAGGATTATGTCTGCTCAATTCCAGACTTGTTGGCCTGCTGCAGGGTTTGGAAATAGCAGCAGATTGTGGTTTTTATTTAGCTGTTCTGAAATGCATGTTGACACTTGCATTGCATGCATTTTGCAACATCAGCCTCTTTGTTTTTCTGCCCTCTTAGGTACTGCCAGTTTTACGGGCAGGATGAGTTCTGCCGCTATAATATGTTCAACCATCACTTTTTTGATGATGAGGTAAAAAAATAAACCTCCTTTGACGTCAAATGTGGCCAACTGGAGTACATTCTGATATGTCATGTTACGCTGTTTTGCAGGAAGCGGTCACGTTTTTTCAAGGCTTTCTGCGTGAGGAGGGAGGAGCCAAGGTAGTCATGATAACAGACCCCCCATTCGGAGGCCTAGTGAAGCCGCTAGCCAACAGTTTCTCTCAGATGTCAATCACCTGGAAAAATCAGAATAAAGGTACGAGGAACGGCATGCTTTCCTAAGCCATGCATGACTTATTTAGATTTCACTTTTTTTTTTCTTGTAAAAAAACTTGTACTTGTGCATGTTTTACTTTCAAAATGCATTAATGAATGCTCAGTTTTCAACAGTTTATCAAAAATCATACAGGTCATACAGGTTTGGAATGGCATGAGGGTGAGCAAGTGTTAAAAACAAATAGACATAATCTGTTATCATTCTTATCTGTTGTTGTTGATTTTTAGTAAGCGATGCAGGTCAGATACCAATGATCTGGATCTTCCCGTACTTCTTTGAGTCCCGTATCCTGGAGTGCTTTCCCTCCTTCTCTATGCTGGATTACCAGGTATTATAGGAACATTGTGTTATAAACATGTTAATAAATATAATACATGTACAGGGTATTATAGTCTTGTGTTGTTCTTCATTCTCAGGTTGATTATGAAAACCACCCGCTATACAAACACGGAAAGACAGGCCGTAAGCAGTCACCTGTTCGACTTTTCACCAATCTGAGCCCCAAAGATATCATTCTACCAGAGGATGAAGGTTACAGGTGCATAAAAATACGTTTTTGATTTGGAAGAGATACATTAAAAATTCATTGTTTTTAAAATAGTCACCAAACATTATAAATAAGCAATGACTCTAAAAATCCGTCATTTTATTTTTATAGTTTTTTTTTTGAGAACCAATTTATATAAAATAAAATGCAGATTTTGATTGCATAGGATTAAACATGCCCTTGATAATTAGATTTTTGAATGTAATTAGCTATAAATACTGTTATAAACTGCTTTATGGTGGTTTAACATTTACAACTATTTAATCAATCCTTCTCAGATTTTGCAGCGTTTGTGAGAGGTGTGTGTCAGCAGGAAACAAACACTGCCCAAAGTGTGACACGTGCCCATCTAAGGTGAATGCTTATGTCTAAGTCATTGTATGGAATAGGAGTAGATTAACTGATATTTCCCTATTTATCTCACAGGATGGGCGAGAATGGAGGCACTGTGATGAATGTGGACGGTGTGTGAAGCCTTGTAAGCACATTTGAATTCATTTAAACTGATGTTTCCTAATGTGTTAATTTCTGGTTCTCTTACCACTTTCATTCTGCTCTTATTCTCTCTCCAGCGTGGCGTCATTGTTCCTCATGTGGTCACTGTGCTCTCCCTGATCACCCTTGTGGTCGGAGCCAAACTGGCTGTTTTAACTGTGGCAGCCAAAAACACAAACTTAGAGCTTGTCCTAAGAAACACAATAAACGGTGAGTATAAACCAGGGTTATAGTTAAACTAAAAAAAAAGTTACCTGAATTAAAGTACATATTTACTGAAATTAAATATTTAAAAAATAACATTTCATTAGTTCCCAATTTCTTACTTTTATTTAGTTTAAATTAATTTACTAAAATAATTTAAAACTATATTGACGTTAATGACATAAGAAAATAAAAATTACAAAAACACAAAATTAAAAAACTAAAGATTCTAACCTATTTGTTAAATATATATTCAAAATATAAAAAAACTAAGTTTTTCAGAAGAACCAGTTTCAGAATAATCAGTCAAGATGCTATAACGACAATACTGTAGTTACATGTTTCTACAGGAATAACACGATTTCTACACTCATACAATTTTTTCTAGTCTATTTAATATTAATATAATTCTCTTGCACGTTTTGCCAACAGAATGATTGTGCCAGGTGGCCGTGGTGCTCCAAACCTGTTAAAACACATTGCTGGCAAATCCACAACTAAGAACAAGAGGAGAAGAACAGTTACATGATCTCGCTCAGTGCTTTACAGGATGGGTTTGTGGCTGCTGAAAATTTCATCACGATCACAGCGAGATCACAAAGTGTGAAACGGCTAACTGGTGTTAAACCTACATCTATCTATTCAAGAAGGTTGTTGTGTATGCACATCTATAATTGTCTTCTTGCATCCTGTTTTTTTCACAAGCTCATCCTACACTACACTTTTCTCAGTACAATTGACATGTTGTGTGAACAAACCTCATCCACGGTTTGGAGTAACGTCTCAAAGAAGCTTTGTCCAAGCTTATGTGGCTCAAACATTGACGATCTGAGAATAAAACCTTTGAAAACAACTACTCTATTATTGGAATGGATGTCATTTCTGTTTTTTTCTTCAATAATTACACAATTTCTTGTTAAATATATATTTTTAATGTATTTAGGGGAACAAAAGAGCTGGAAAGCATACCATACTTAACTTTTTTTTAAACATTAAAGTAACTATTTATTGCCAGTTCTCATTTTCTGATTATAATTTGTGCTTTAACAAACAAAACAGCATTTGACTTGAATTTAAAATACAGTAGTCTTGTAGTTAGTCATCTGTGATTATGGATGAAGTCAAGTGATGCACAGCACCTAGTGTACATTAAGTTTAGTGTTATTAAAAGGAAAGAAACTTCCTTTTAAACATCCGTTTCCAGTCTATCCCATCAGTGGTTTTAAATAAATCACCATTTGTTAATGCTTTACAATACCAGAACTTCAAGTTAAGATAGATTATTGAAACCCGAATATAATCCAATACGCAAAGTACATAGGCCTCATAATCAGTGATGCTTCATAACCCATTGAGCTGCCAATCATTAATAGTGCGGTTCACATAGGACTTTTTTAGAGTCTGCCACTGTTTGATTGTATATGGTGTCAATCCATGTCATGCTGCTACAGTAGTGGTTAAATTCACAGTTTAGTTAATGGAAATTATAGTTAAACATATAAAAGATATTTACATTTACAACTAAATCCTCTTCAGAATCATGATTATGCTTAAAAAGCTCCACAATTTATATAGTTAGAAAATAATTCATGAAGTTTTCCATCTTTAAGTAAGGCCCACTTCTCTGAACTGTCCTTTAGTAGTTGGTGGAGGCACCTGTCAGTCATGACTTTCGTCTTCTATCCTTCTGTGGCGTATGGAGAAGGCGATAAGTCGTTTGTACATAACACAGAGGAGAGCGATCGCAGCTAGTACTATGCCACATATGACACTGAAGGCCCATCGGGGTCCAAGGATGGTGTAGACGTGAGAGACAAACACAGGCCCGATGGTCCGCGCAGCACTTCCTGATGCTGTCAGCCAGCCCATGTAAACCCCTGAGTTCACACACAATTGGGGAAGAGAATAAATAACATTAACTTTAACTAATCATCATGTTACTTTGATTTTGAAATTTCAAAAGAAGTGTTTTACCTGTGGTTTGGGGCCCAGTATCTTTGAGTATAAAGTGTAGGACATTACATTGCATGCGGGATAACCCACTCCAATCAGGATGTCAGAGGTAATGTACTGAGCGAGATGAATTACAGGGGTAAACAAACACCAGGCCTGTACAGACGGGCATCCAGTGGGCTCCAGAGAAGTGTTTGAGGATGGAGTGGGCACCATTCGTACTCCTGGCATAGTGTTATTCTGAATGTCTGTTTATGGGGATAACATTTGTTTAATATACACATTTCAACTGTACTATACTGTTTTAGAAGAGTTTATTATGCTCACCAAGGATGCATTTAATTAAAAACACAGTAGTTTTCTCTTTTAAAATAACTTGAATACATTTTAAAAAGTCATTTATCCTTATGATAGATAGCTAAGCTGAATTTTCAGTAACCTTTACTCCAGTCTTCAGCGTCACAAGATCTTTTTAATATGCTGATTTGGTGCTCAAGAAACCGTTCTCATTATCAATGTTGAAAACATTCACGCTGCTTGATATTTTTGCAGAAACCGGGATAAATGAAAAGCATTAATAAGCATTTAGTTGAAATAGAAATCTAGGTTACACTTTAGTTTAAGGTGCCCTAGTGTTACTACAAACTGAAGAACCGAGTAATATTATAAAAAAAAACACATTTACCATGTGGTTAGGTTTAGGAATAGGGTTAGTTGCATGTTATCATGCATAATTTACTGTTATAACTACAGTAAGTAAATAATAACATGCAACAAGGACACTGTAAAATAAAGTGTCATTTTACCGTCCCTTGTGATCAACTTAATGCATCCTTGCAGAATAATACTTAATTCTTTCAAAAGTAGTGTATATTGCTATTTTAATAATAAAATAACTTGGAAACCAGCTTTTCTGAGTTACTTGGATGCCTTACCTGCCCACTGTATTTTAGGATATTGATTTCCCCATGGCAACAAGACAAAGAAACCTGCAAATATGAGAATCAAGCCTACAAGCATCAGAGGCCGATCTCCTACCCTGAAGAGAAAAAACAGCAGATTTTATCTGAGATCTGATCAGTCAGCCTGTAAGAGCAATGAGACCAAGTCATGTGTTGCTAACATCCATTATACGTGTTAGGTACAGCAGAAATAGAGAGAAAAAGTAACCAACACCAAAGATTTCCAAAGATTACTTCTTGTAATAGGTTTTATGGCACCATAAGCTTGAGATGCGTCAGACTGAAGTAAAATGAGAATGACTAAATGTTCTCCAAAACATTTCAAATACATGAGATATTGCAATAGAGAAACAACAATTAGTAAAAAAAACAATAATTCCAATAACCAAAATCTTTTAACAAAATTACCGTGCTGAGACCACTTTTACCACCAGGAAGACGAAGATGGACTGAAGGCCAATGGCAGCCAATATGATACCATTGTACAAAACAGCTTCAGTTCTTGTCCATGCAAACATGTCCATTGATAGAGGAGTAGATATACTGAAGGGAAAATTGACACATGAATATGCACTAATTAGCCTCTAAAAATGAGTCAAGAGTAAAGTATAACCACTTACGTTTCAAACACAGCGAAAATGAAGAGAATGACGAAGAATAGGACATTAGATGTGAACACTGCAATGTGGTCAGCATCACGTTTTACCACAGGAGCCACATCTACTTGCTCTAAAGCCAGAAAGACAAAACACTGTGTAAAATGTTTTGAATTATTACATGAAGTAGACTACACAGTGACACCACTGTAATGCAACAGTGCACCGCTGAAGTTTTTAAACCATAAAATAAATATCTTACCTTCTGAGGTGTAGTTAATTGCACTGATAGAATTGCCATGGTCATCCACAGAGTGCTCTCTACATAAGTTAAAACATTTTCAATTCTATGCATTGCTTAATTCAAGTGCAGTCAAATAAATGTAAGCTTTTGGTCAAACCTGAAATAAAACTCTCAGATGTATATCATATAACGGTTGCCAAATGCTATAAAATACTGAGGTTAAATCCTTACCTCAAGACTAATATAACCAGTAGAATGTTAATGATCCCGAAGCAGGCTGCCAACAGCGCTGGAGCGGTGTACATATTAACCTGAAGCTGGATGAATTTCACACTGATGCCAGTCTCTCCAATGAATGACAAAGCAGCCTGCAGGACTGAGAAATTAACGCAATCAACATCGTTTAAAGTTAATGGAGCGCTATTAAATAATTAAAGACACAAAGTTGGGAACAATTACTGATTTTCACTTCAAAGGCATTCTGCAACTAACATGCTTTTACTGCCTTCACACAAACCTGGGCCAAGTATGAAGCCGAGAGCTTGACTGATGCTCATGTTAGCCATTGCACTGGTTCTTTCCTTCAGGGACGTGGCACCAGCCACATAGGACCTCACAACTGCTACATTACCTACAGGACAGGATAAAGGAGCTTAACAATGCAAATGAATAAAATACTTTAACTTGTGCTTGATAACTGTTAGAATAATACATAAAATAATAATTGCATCAGCATTTGCTGAAGGTTTGTAAAATAAACATTTTAGAATTTAAAATTATATTGGATAGCTAATTATAGCCGTATTTTCTTATTTAAAGTACATATCTTTTTAGGATGCAGTTATTGATCAAAATACAGTAAAAATAATAATAATAATAATAATAATATTATTTTAATATATTTTAAAAAGTCATTACATGGTCCTTCAGAAATCATTTTAATATGCCAATTTATTTTCGTTGAAACCACAATTCAGGATACTTGAATATAAAGGTCAAAAGAACAGCAATTATTTGAAATAGATTTTTGTAACATAAAATATATTTACTGTCACTTTGGAACAATTTAATGCATCCTTGCTGAAGGAAATAATACATTTCTAAATAAAAAATAAATTCTATGATTGAGATGTGTATATGTTTACCTGCTCCAATGCCCACAAATATACGAGCCAAAAGCATGTGCACTTTTTTGTGTGAGGGAGGTAGGTAGACATAGGCGTAGTAAATGTTAGCAGAGAAGTTGATGAATATAGAGCAGACTAGAGGCTCTCGTCGAGGCCGGTGATTGGACCACAGTCCAAAGAGGGGTGAGGCCACCATCTGACCCAAACTATATGCAGCAACCACCCATCCCAAGAAACTGGCATCTGTACTTTCATCAATCTAAATAAAGAAATATAGAGCATGACTGATGGATTTACAAGACAGTCACAGACTAACAAGACTTGAAAAATTAATGTGCAACTGCCTTCAGTCAACTGAGCAAGCACGAAAAAATATATTATTTAAAAGGTCCCATATTGTACACCTTTTTGGAGTTTTATTTTAGGTGTTGATGTTCTTAAGAATATATATCTGCGGTAAAGGTACCAAAAACCATCTCAATATATTTTTACAGCTCTTTTCTCAGGAGCTCTGCTGAAAACAGATAGATTTGTCCTGTCTAATTAATATTCATGAGCCTCTCATCTGATTAGCCTGTTGTTTTCTGAGTAACACATGGCCAGGCCAACCACAGATAACTAAGGTCATGTAGGGCCGACATCACAATTACGTCACAGCGCTAGCTGCAAAAAAAGGAGGTGGCCCATTCAAACCAGCGCAGATTCGGCTTAGTTACATAAGGAGCTTAAAATATCTTGTTGTGATGTTGGGTGCCAGAATCGACGTAATACAGCCTCAAATTAGAAATTTGATCGTATGCCTGCTGCCACTGCCAGACAAAACCAATGACAGCTGTGGTTAAATGCGATAAATCGAGCGGACTGGACAGAAACGATCATCAAATAATCGCGCTATTGATGAGCATAACCATAGAGGAATGCAACAACTGCGATATTTCCGTGTTTTCTTTTTCGTAAGTTTACGCCCTACTCATTTTACACTTTGTTAATGTGTTCTGAATATTAGTAATGATAATGTGTACCATGCTGATTTGTACAGTGGCTCAGTAAATTTGCACTTAACAAGCCTAAACAGACAGCGAATGAGAGAGATCGACTGACCGCGTGTCTGTCCTTCAGGCCGAGTCATGTATATTTGTGAAAACATATTACCATGTCCAAGGAAAGCGAAATCTGTCTTAGCATCGACACATTGCTGGTCAGCTGAGCCTTTAAATGTGGCGCTCAAAGTTAAAATGATTTCAACAGCATGTTTCATTACATATCTCTTTGAACGAATCCGCGCTTTTGAACTTGCAGTTGAATGAACGGTTAAAGACTCACTCAAAGACAGTCTCTTACCGCCGCCTTGTGGCGAAACAATGAAATTCAATTCAAGCAACAACAAAATGCAACGTAGAACATACATTTAGTCAAAACTTTTATTGACAAATACACCATGCTATATGCCCTAATATGAAAATACAAATATTTTACACAAAGTTTAAATACAGGTTATACAAAACTAAAAATCAGTAAAGAATGAGGAACAAACAATTATGAAACGTAGAAAGTTTATTAGCAAAATGAATAAGAAAGTTTGGAGGCAAGGACCTCATTCAGGCATAGGCTGTAAAATAATGGGGGGGGGGGAATCACACTGTTTAAATAAAATAAAAATCAGCAAATACTGTGGAACCAAATGAATGAGAAACGAATGTTTAAAAAAAAAAAAAAAAAATCTTAGATCAGGGATGCCCGAGGGCAATGCTGGATTGCGCTTTAGGTCAGTGTTTCTCAACCAGGGGGGGCGAGAGATAAAACCACAATATAATATATTCACTAATATTATGACTAACATATTAAGTAATGTAACAATATATAGCCTATAAATAAATAACAGCACCACCTCTCTACGCATTCTGTGATATTCTGTGTTTCGGAGCAGCAAACCGTTTCTCATCGCGCTGTGTGAAATACAGACTGAACGGCGGCTCAAAACCGCTGTATGAGCATATGATACGCAAACTACAGCTCTCGGCTGGATAAAAGAAGCCAGTGTCACACTAGTAGCCTAAAGTTTTGATGGACGACTATTGTATTCAAGGTAAAGATGATTACAGTGACATACAGGATCGTGCATTAGGCCCGCATTGTGTCCGATATAATTGATGCGCATGTGTATGTGCGCTCTCGGCTCACTCATCACTATAACATCATATTTCTGCTTTAATACAGCTCAGTATATTCACGTAGTTGAATACAGCGAGTGTTTTATAACGGATGCTCACGTGTGTTGGAGAAGTTTGTGAAGATCAGTGGTGTTTATGTACACACGGGCATCAGACGCTCCAAACTGCTTGTTCTTACAGAACTATTTACTGATGGCGTCATGAATAGTGAATAATAAAAAATAAATAATAATTATTATTATTAAATTAATGCAATATAAAGTTATGTCACAACAAGCCTTTTAATTATTTATTTAATATGTATTTTATCATTTATTTACCTTTCTCTTGGTAGATCTCGGTGAGTTTCTCATTTGAAAAGTAGATCCACACACAAAAGTGTGAGCACCCCTGACTTGGATTAATGGCAGAAGTCAACAGGCTTTTCAAAATCCAAAATATTTTTTAAAACAGGCGCTTTTACATTTCGTTTTTAAACTCTTCTGCCATCGTCTTGTCTGTTTCACCTCACTCTTTTTGTCAGCCAGCTCTCTTCACGTGATAAATGAAATCTGATCTGTGATGCGCGACTGTTGTTCGTTCGGTGCACTGCATTGAGCAGCCATTTATTTTAACTAAATGCTTTTGCATTTAGTTAAAATACTAAGTAATACAGAAGAATTCAGATGCAAAAGTAATATTTGAATTTGAATAAATGCCTAGATGTAAATGTTGTTTTACTAATGTTTATTTCTGTACTATTGATAAAATGACTTTAAATCTCTCCAGTAATTTCAATTTAATGGCAATGTATAGGTTATTTTCTATGCAATTCAAGTTAAATAACTGAACATAAATATAGGAGCGTGAGAAAAATATCTGATTTGGATCGGTCTTGTCTCACCGATACCCGATCCGCAGAAAATGCCCAGATCGGAGCCGATACCGATACAGAGTATCGGATCGATGCATCCCTAATCGGTGCATCTCTAATATTTATTTGTTTGGCCAGTGTCGCTGTGGGTTTTGCTTCTTTTGCTGTTTTAGTCTGTAAGGACCTTTGTAATAACGCAAATCATTTGTCGAAGTAATACGGGTATATAATGAGGTGCCTGGAACTACGTTCACCGTGCGTTTCCCTGAAAATAATTGCACACCTTAGAACGTTCGTCAGCCAATCAGATTCAAGCATTCAACGGCCCTGTAGTATAAACAGTACTAAATAATAACCCCCCATTAACAAAATTGAAACCTCTACAGATTTTAGACATCATTTAACATTCTCAGTGGAAAATCACTAAATCTAAAAATTCAACCGGTTTCAGTTGATGCTTTTAAGAATCTTTAGCACTTTCTTAGAAATGAAAGGCACACATACCTACTTCCCTGTTTCACTTTCAGTTTGTATATCAAGCTTAAACTCAGGGTATCATACTCTGCACAGAATTTATAGAAATGCCGTACTAATGAACATTCACTTCCCTCAAATCTCAACTGCATAGAATACACTGAGTTTCTGTAAATCAAGCAGTCGAACATGATGCTGGAAACACCAAGATCATGAGTTTGATTCCCAGGAAATGCATCAACTTACAAATGTATAGCCTAAGTATTATGTAATAATATAGTGTGTGTAAATGCAATTACACTTACTTTCTTCAGATAGGGCCATATGGAAGTGATGACAATCGTAAAGCCTTAAAAAAACAATGCAATCAGTGATACATATTACACGCATGTACTGTGTACAATACAAACAATGCAACGAACTTATCTTAATTTATCTATCTATTGTAATTGCAACAGCTGTACAGAGAGATTCCTTCTTGTTTTACTTTATTTTATGAGGCTTAAAGGCATACAATGTTGGATTGCACTGCACAGTGTACAATTAAAGGTTAGGTTACAGCAGGTTTTCAGGTTTGTTCACTGAACCGGACAGCAAAATACATCTGCACAGCAGTGTTAACTGTAATCTGATCAGTAACACAGTCAAAGCAGGAATATGGGTGTGAGAGAAAAAGAACATGTTTCTTACCAACGCTGCTAAGAAACATGGTGAAGTACATGATCCTGATGGACCTCCAGCGGCTTCTGTCTGCATCCCCACCACTTACAGAGGAGAAGACACACTTTATTAACATTCATGGATATATAATCATAGGCATAGCTCTTGATTGTTTACACTTAAGCCCATTTAATTACAGTGAGTTCATGCATTATGCATGCATTATGACAGGAGCTCATGAAAGATATAATATTCATATCTTCACTTCACTCTGTTTCACACCTAAACTTTCACACTGGCATGACTTAATCTATTTTGAACTTATGTTGTGCATTAGTGACAGAAATGCCCTTGTGACATAACACACAGCCGCAACATTGTTAGATTGCTCGAACTAAATATTTTCAATTCAGATATAATTTCATAACAGAAAACAAGATCAGCCCTGACAAACTGCGACATTGCAAAGGCAATTATCACAGCTTACCTTGTAACATCGCCTCTGAGAAGCGGAGCGTTTTCGTCAGACTCTACAAGTGACATTATTAGCTCCGAAAATGAAACGACGACACGACTCAGTTCACTGAAGGTCAGCTCTTTGCATTGATATGCTCTTTATAAACAAGACAACTTGACTGAAAACTGCCAAGATTTGCACAACAGATATCTCGAAAAAGAATTCAAGTCTTTGTATAATATTCCCATTTTAGCTGTTATAGGCACAGTAGTGTTAAGAATAATTCGGCGTTATTTCACGCGCAGTGTAAAGTCAGTTGTTGTTGAATCAACTGAACGTTGTCACACGTGAACAGTGAGTGAGAAACAGAAAACCACCCGTGACATCCAGATTTCAAAATAAAAGTCCTAGATGTATTTATTTTGTTTTTTTTACTATTGTCTTTCATATTTTAATTTTCATCGTATGTATTAAATCATGTATTTGTGTATTAAATCGTGTATATATATATATATATATACACTATATTGCCAAAAGTATTGGGTTACCCCCTTCTAATGAAAGGTTTGACTACTTTAGTAATTTCCATGAGTACAAATCTTAATGTTTAAGCATATAATGATATTCTAGGGAATTGTGTGCTTCTAATTTTATAGCAACAGTTTGGACAGAACCCTTTTCTATTCTAACATGACAGTGTCTCTGTGTATAAGACAAGGATCAAAGAGAAATGATGATTCAGTCAGTGTGGAAGAACTTGACTGGTCTGCAGAAAGCCAAGTCCTAATCCCAGCTGAACACCTCTGGTGTGACTTTAAATGCAGACCTTGAGCCAAAAACTCATCACCAAACACCAATGACTTGTACATTCATTATATGGACAAAAGTACTGGGACACCCCCTTATTTAGAAGAGAAAAAGGCACTTCCAAAATATGGCAACAAAGAAATTCATGAACTTAACAATTGCATTCCCACCTCTTTTTGAAGTGTATGAAATGACTGTACCCATATGTACAAGTCATTGGTGTTTGGTGATGAATTTTTGGCTCAAGGTCTGCATTGTAGTACAACCTTCTAAAAAGGGGTTGTAGTAATGGATTAGCAGTAGTTTTCTCTGGTGAAGTTCTGTAGATCAGCTCCACAAAACTTGTGATCTTTAAGCACCAAACATTCCACCTATGATGGTAAAACTAATAATGTTCCAAGGAAAAGTCTGATTTGATTCAAGATCTGATTCCAGTACTCACCAATTGACCTGCTGTAGTGTTGGTGAAATATATATGTTTGATAAGATATCAACCAATGCAATCAGTACAGTTCTATAATTAAATATTACAATCTGCCACTGGATTAATGACAATAATGTTGACCAAGTGGTGAATAAAATGTCAAGAGCAGGATGAATAAACATACAGCGGGATTATTGTGATAGTGACATTGACAGTTGATAGACAAATAAATAATTGACAACCATTTAGGAATAGAAAATGTGACTAAATGCATCTGGAATATTTGGAGCAAGGGTGTCAAACACACAGCCTGAATTTGAACGATGATATAAAATAAATAAAACATTAATTTGAAAATTACATAAAGTGTTTTTGCTACAATATTTTATTTTTAATTTAAAGTGGAACATAAGTGATGTTATATTGTAACTGATGCTTCCGAAGGAGTGGATCGCAGCTCTACAATGGCCTTCATAATAATATTAATTGTAATATTTCTTGAATAATTATTAATCAGCTACATTTATGCATGTTAGAAAATAAGTTGAATAGGGCTTTAGTCTGCCTTTTACTCTCTAAGAAGCTGATCTCATTGTGTGACTGTGTAGTTAACCATATTTGATAAGATTCAGGGGGGCAGAGCCCGGCAACCTTGAAGTACAGATAAGTGTTATCTGCGTATGTGTGTGAATATCTTTGCAGCTAGATATAAAATCGTAATTTGCCGTCACCCTGATGTCCAGGGTATCAGATATACATCTCTGAAGAGACCTATTGCGTCTGACCAACTTGTCACCAAAATAATCACTAGAAGATACGCTTAGCGTTTTACATCCATGTGTGGAGAAGTTTATCTACCAACCTGAAATGTACTCACCTATGACGTAATTAGGTGACCTCTGTTAGAGTATAACTATTGGTGTCTGGAACATGTACGCAGAGCGGCCTACGAACTCCATCGAGAGTGTTGAAGCTGACTTCTGCTGATGAAACTGCAAACTATTTTCTTCAGTAAATTTTTCTTTAATTGATCGCATCTCTGACTCCTGATCTTTGTTCATCCTACCTGGTCCTTGGGTTTAACTGTAAATGCCCAAAAAATGCTGTAAAGTCCAAAAGAAGAAAGTTAAGAAATTGCAATATTAAACGACAATATGAGATGCATTGCAGCTTAGGATGGGAAAAGTAAATAAGCTTAGGGTGTGCGATGTTTTCTACTGTAATATCATAATTGTTGTTTTAATGATGTGCGATGAGATGACATATAACGAAAGACTATAGAATACCCAAGACATGTCACTGGTATAGTTTTGAATGGGGAAAAAAGCAACGCTTAATATGGCCGTTCAATCGCAAGAAGCCCCGCCTTCTGAATGAAAGAGCCAATCGCTAATCGGTAAAGTCAGCGCGTCACTGCAGCTGCCATTAGAAGTCCCGGTTGCTATAGAAACAGTCAACGCTCTGAGACGATATAACTGCATGCGCCCGGCCCGAAGTTAACTTCCGGTCTGTGTTTGTTTATCGGGCTGGTTAGTGGCGCCGGCTACTAACGCAGTTAAAGTTAAAGTGGCGCAGGTGTTTCTATATCACTGTATTTCTGACGGAATATTGTCTTTAGAAAATGTCGTTTTCATTTAATCTTGCATGTAACGCCTGATAAAGCAGCGTTTGTAAACTCAGTTTACAGCCATTACCGGGGAAACCTCTGACATTAGTTCTCCCGCTTTAAAGCTCCACCTGCTGGCAGAGAATGAATTTTCATTTTTAATAAGTCCATCCAAGAAGTTATCGCTACATCTCAGTCCGTCTGATTTATGCAGCAAACATATTTTGCTTGTTATCAAAAAATAATCTACTCCAGAGGGATTTAGCTGTTGTTATTGATTCTATTTGGATGTCTACCATGAGTTAAGTTAGGGCCACAAACGCGCGCATGCGCACTGGCTGGTCTAGCCTGAAAATTTAACTTTTTATAATGCTATTTGAGCAAACAAAACAACATTTATGACACAGTTGTTGTCCGATTTCATTGGTGATTTCAAATATAAAATTTAATTGTAAGCTTAGTGAACAGTTTTGGAGAATTGTATGTTTCGCCATACAAAGTGGTAGGTGCTGCACTTGGATGCCCGAGAGGCGTTTCAAAGATGGCCGCCGAGTGACATGACTTGTCTTAAAGAGACTTTGATATAACTCACTTTGCAAAAAACAAACAATAACACATCTTGAGAGTCCATAATAATATAATATAATATAATTCAAGACACAAAATCTAAAAGACCTTTATAATAAGCTAGCATCATTTGTGGGGGGGAAACAGTCTTCCTAGTTTTCCTGTAAATTGTGTTGTAGTTTATAGGGTTAATATTAATGCTATTGTGAGCAAACTAATGTTTAACAATTTGGCTCATACAAGGGGACATTTTATCCGATACGACCATCAACCTGAAATGAGTTTGACACCCCTTGCTTTATATTTACATTTATTCATTTAGCAGACGCTTTTATCCAAAGCGACTTACAATTGAGGAATACAATAAACAATGCGTTATAAAGAGGCAAACAGACACAGGAAGTGCTTGTAATACAAATGTCTAGGCATTGTTCAGAGCAAATTCTAGACAGACAGTGAGAGGTTAAGGGAAAGAGAGCAAAGGTAAGGAAAGAGAGTGAAGGTATATTGTTTTTTTTTTAAGACAAAGTCAAGTGATGACAGAAGAGATTAATTTTCAGGTGTCGCTTGAAAATTGTCAGGGATTCAGCATTCCGGATGGGGGTGGGATTTCATTCCACCAGCCAGGAACGGTGAATGAAAACGTTCTGGAGAGTGATTTTGTGCCTCTCTGTGATAGCACCACGAGGCGACGCTCGCCCGCAGATCTCAGACTTCTTGAGGGGATGTAGATTGTCATAAGTGAGTGGAAGTAAGAGGGTGCTGAGCCTGTGGCTGTTCTATATGCAAGCATCAGTGTCTTGAACTTGATGCGAGCTGCAACCGGGAGCCAGTGCAGGGAGATAAAGAGAGGAAGGGGAAGGTCACACTTCAGGGAACTGAAGACAAATGTGAAGATGTGATGATGAGAATAGATGTGAAAGCAGCAGCAGCCTTTCTGTCAGTGAAATAAGGTTGAACCATGCAGACGAAACAATGACACAGTTAGCTTTTTATCCCGTGGATCTACTTACTTGTGTGAAGTGGCTTTCTCAGCTGTGACCCAAGTCTAAACCAAGCAAAGGAACAAACTCAAAGTGGTAAACAGTCTTGTTACAGCAGTGGCATCACTGTCATGAATTTTCTTCTTAAAATTCTCTTCAAAGAGAGAATTATTATTAAAGAGAGAGGAGTTATTATCTATTATTAGAATTATCATTATATAAGTATTATAATAATATATATTTTTGTAATCATTTTAATAATGTAATATCAGTTTGCAAGTAGATTAAATAAGATATTATTGTTTAAGCTTATTTAAAAATAAGACAAACTTGAACTTGTATCTCGAACTTGAGAAAATGTATCATGGCAATCATAGGTTCCACCAGAACACCATTCAAGCTAATTGTTACTACAATAGAACTGTGGTAACTTAGTATTAGTCACAAATGTAATAAAAAATAGATTTTTAGATTGAGAAGGCTTTTAAGAAGGTTTAATTGAGATTTCACATTAATTTACCAGTGGCGGAGCCAGGGGTGGCTAGGGCCACCCTGCTCAAAAGTGTTGTTTTTTGGCCACCCTGCAGTTTTTGTCCTTTATTTCTTGACAAGAAATGCCTTTATTAAGACGCGGAACCGGTGTATTTTTTTGCATCCACATTAAACCATCAACACTCCCGTTTTTCCCGGGAGTCTCCCGTATTTCACACCCATCTCCCGCCCCCCTCCCGTTTTGTTATTTCTCCCGGAAAACTCCCGTAATTTGTATGGCCCAAACCTAGTTATATGAATACTCGCATCAATATTATATTCCAAGGTTGTACGGTTGCCAGATCTTGTATGAAACGCATCACCTCACACAATCGACACAATACACAAATTGCAAACATTTGTGACCTCAACCTGGTAACGTGCAACGCGCGCTGTTGATTTCTGCACAGATAGTAGATGCGCCGGGAAGTTGTATCTTGCATCAGTGGTAGAAATAGAAGGAGAAGTGTCAGGTGGTGCTCCGGCGAAGACAAAAAAATTGTGTAAATTTAACAACAGCTGGACGGAATAATTAAATTTCTTGTCTCGAAGCCAGAAACAACACCCACACCTTTTGCAAAGTGTGTCGCACTGATTTTAATATCGGACACGGTGGGGAAAATACCATATCTCAGCATATTATATCACAGCAGTACATTCGTGCAGCCGAGGTAGAAAAGGGCAGCACTAAACACACAATGTTAATGTTATGTACAATGTTAAAATATAATGTAATTTGTTCCACAGTGTTTAATTGCTGAGCAGTGTTTCTATTTCATTTGAAAAGAAAAAAGGTAATAGTAGGCTAATAATAATAATAAAAAAGAAACATGAGTAAGTCACGTTATTATTATTATTATATTAATAATTATTTATTATGTATGTAGGGTGATTGCAGGTAAAGTGGGCCACTTTTAGTAAAATGTGTAATTTAGATGCCTTTTCTTTATACTTTTAACTTTAATGTCCAGCTATAATATTTCAATTTGAATATGGTTTATATAAAGTGTTATTTGCATGGTGTATATGAATAAACATTTTTAGATCATGCACTCCAAGAAAAAAAATATTGTCAGATAAAGTGGACCATCCCTTATTTATCAAAAAATATTCTGCATCTTAATTAAAAAAACATGATTTATTAACACATATTATCAGACACACATATTTAACAAATCCAAAAATATGTAACCTACAGGTTATGAGTAAAATAAATAATGTGTAAATCCTCATCTGAATTCATGTGAGAAATTCCAAACAACTGAAAGATCATGTTGTGTTGACATTTAAAATGGTAACAAAATATAAAAATAAAATTATGTGTATGTTCTCTAAACACTTTAAATGAAATTGAATTGTGTCCATATTTAAATGTTTTATCTTCTGCATCTACATTTTGCTCTTCTCATCCTTTCTTCATTCCACAGATTGATCTGAATGCCTCGACATCCTTATATTCTCTCTTTCCTTTCTTCCATCTCTGACTTAAATTGCCTGACTGCAGACTCATTTCTGTTTTCTAAAAAAGTGAATTATGCATGTCAACTGTAAAATAACCAGTGAATGTCAATTTATTTAATTAATTTATATATAATAACGGAAGGTTAAAGGTCAGCCCACTTTACCTGAATATCTAACACATTCAGCCAAAGTGGGCCAGCAATATTTAAACACCTTACAAGAAAACTAACAAATTAAAACAAAATATATATTTGCATTTTATTCACTGTTAACTGTGGAAACAAAAAGAGGGGCTGTCCCAATAATATTTGTTTCCATTTAGTGAGCAACCTTATAATTTAGAAATGAAAATCTTATGTCAAAAGGTTTTCTACCTTTCTCCATAACACAGTCCTCGTGGCCACACCCACCAGTGTCATATTGCATCAACCAAAACTATTTTATTATTTAGAGAAACCGTGTCCCTTTAATTAAGAACCATTGTTATTCTCTGAACGTGCAAACCCATTGAGCACAGTACAGTCAAACTTAAATGGCCCACTTTTCCTGCAATCACCCTACTTATACCAAAAAGGTGATTAAAGCTGCAAACTGTGCATGCATGTATGAATGCATTACATTTCAGAACGTCTCTCAAATGCATACTAAAATATAGGCTATCGTGCAATTCCAGATCACAATAAGGCGCAGGCCGATATGTATTTTAATTTGTAATTTAATGCACAAGTAATGTGAGCACAGTGCACTTATACTAGAAAATATGCGCTATTTTTTTTATTAATTTTAAAAGTACAAACGAAAATGAAACCATTTAAATGCATAAAACAACTCATTTTACAATCTGGCATTTGTCTTTTTCACGTTTTCATCACTAACTGCATCATGTCTCATCCATCGAGGAGTATGTAATGTTAGAGAACAAGTTTTGGGGTTTTTTGAGAACCAGAACCAAACTGACAGAGCAATTAAGCTATAGTGTGCCCTTTTATTAAAAAACCTGGGGGTGAGGAATAATACAAAAATTGTCATATTTACTCAGTATTACTTGATATAATAATAATTCACAAATATCTCAATTACAATTAAGTAGAAATTAATTGTATTCAGCTGTGTTTTAGGCACTAAAATAGTCTAGTACTTTATAGTCAACCACATTTTTATATTGAAATAATGAATATTTCTGTGCCACCCCAGACTGGTTGCTGGCCCCTCCCTGGCCACCCTGCCACACCTATGAAAACATCCTGGCACCGCCACTGTAAATTACTATGGACTTACGGTAGTAACAAATATTGTAGTGGCTGTTGGCATTATGTATTTGTTGTGCACCATCAGCACCACCCAGCGTAATAAAGGAAAATGAATAATATCATAACAAACCTTTTCATGAACATCTGTGTTGTTTCTTTCCGTTCCATGTGCTCCATTCTGGACACAGTCGGTTTTATTAGCGTCTACAAGAAGCAAAATCGTTTTGTAAGATATGATCATTACAACAGCAAATATCTAATTAACATATACACAAAGACGGATAATATAAGTTATGTACAAAAACAATGAAAAACAAATACCGTTTTAAGTGAGCAGCGGCAACAAGTTTCACGTTCCACTAAATGTCCCGCCCTCCCGGCTAAAAGAGAGGATTTGATTGGTTTATACACTGTGTTGACAGTCTGTTTGTCCAATCCTATAGGTCAGGTCTAGAGCTCGTAGGGAGAGGGTAGATTTTTTAAACAAATAAAACAAGCTTTTCCATTTGGGGGATTCTTTTTGAAGAAAACCCGAAGCGTTCATTTACAGTATGCTTTGCATTGCTTTTCAAGGGCTCATGAGTCTTAAAAGAAAAAGAAGTAGAAAGAAAAAAAGAAAGATGCCCCCTGCTTAAGGTGCTTTTCTGACCCCATTGCTCTTCAGTGTTCAGTCTGACCACAAGTGCACATACATGTTTTTTTAAGAATGACTAGTTTTTAATAAAAGCTGAACTGTCAAATAAATACTATATTCAGTGTGACTTAAATTATAGGTGTGTTCTCAGTACAACAGTGCAGTGCAATAAGAAGACATATTGACCTGTATTCTTATGTTTTATTAGTACATATGTATAATCAGCCAGAGCTACTATAAAAATAGAAAGATTAACATTTGAATAGACATTGTTCGCACATAAACAGTGATACAATAAATACCGTGTAGTTATCTTATTGATGGTTGCAGGATGAACAGAGATAGCACACATTAAATAATTGTGTCAAAACACATACTGTTACTTGCATACATGAAAGTAGACAAGCATAGATACATTTTTTTATAAATTAATAAAGAAATACATAAGTGTAGCAATCGTTTTGCGGAAATAGTTGAAAGCTTTACTTTGTAATAGCTCTCATTGAGCAGGTCCAGCCCACAACAGTGTTGATTGATCTAAATGGAAAGGGCACTATTAGGTGTAGCTTTTTATTTGGTTCCAGTAAATTATTTGTAAATGTGTGAATGTTCAAACAGAAGTGCAGAATGAAAGATGATCTTTTAAACATGCTCTGTTGTTAAAAGCGGCTAAGCTCTTTAGGAGACCATACGGTTATAACTCCCCTGCCATCCATCAAGGCAAAGAAAGGGTACAGCTTCTCACGAAAGTGCCCCGTAAAGGTGTAGATGTGTGATTTGTTCTCTGCGTTGTAGAAGGAAATCTGCCCCTCCTCGTAATCAATGTATATTCCCATCTTTCGGGGCACCAGCAGCAGTGGCAGTGCTGTTTCGGGATTGGTGCATGCGAAAAACTGACGTGTGCTGCGCCACAGGACCCAATAACCAGTCGAGGGATTCATTGGAAAGCGACCATGCCTCTTTGAGGAAGAAGTTGTCACTCCAACTTTCCAATAACCATTGTTTGCAAATTCCACTTCCCAGTAATGGCGGCCACTCATGTAGCCCTCCCAGCCAAGGACGCAGGGCAAGTTGTCAAATCGCTGAGGGCTGTCAGGCAGATTGGCTTCTGTTAGGCCCTCCTGAACTTTCTTGTGGTCATCAGAGAGCTGCAGCCAAGCTTGGTTGGTCATGGGATCAAGTGTTACATCAGCTATTTGAGAGAAGGACGTGAAGGTATTAGGACTGATGCATTTAACACGTTTTTGTTAAACTGGAGTTACGTTTTTTTTTGGGGGGGTAGGTCAAATTTAAAAGATATAAACATACCTCCTGCACTGACAATCCAGTTCCAGACTGAAAAATAAGAGAAAAAAAATGTAATCTTGAGTTTAGACACCATATTGTAATACTCAACTAACAAGCTATGAAAGTTAATCATCTAGACATCACACTTCTATGGCTAATTGTAACTGTAGACCCTTTTCACAGACTGCCAACACATTTCCACAGTTATTAACATCATAAATCTAGCAGTTTTTCCATATTTTAATTTTTAAATGTACACTTTTAACAGTATACTTTATTTTATTCATTACATTTTAGACAACTATTTAACTCAAATTTGACATCTTTCTTTCTTTTGACCACAATTAATCTCTCTCTCAATGTTTTTTTTTCCCTCTTTTGAGAAGTCATAGAAATGCTATTGTTTTTAATATCTCAAATGTGCTCCATAAAAGTTGTAGTTACCTGAATTAGGGATGTATCTTGGCATGCCTGTTAGAAAACAAAAAATAACCAAGAAGAAAGTTACTTATATTCGTTGGTGTACTTTTCAGCTTTATTAATTTTAGGTTAGGTTCGGTTTTGGATCCCTTACCAGCTTTCCAGGTGCGTTGCTTAGCTGAAAGCCAGAGATGAGGAACCAAGCCCTAAAATAAATATTAAAAACATGAATTAACAGCAAGCAATTTTAATAAAGGGATCCAATGAGACACCCTGCATCACTTAGACTGTACACTCTTAGAAGAGGTTGAAACTTTAGAGTTAAAAAAAATAACTTTAAAGTGCAAATATGAACTATAGCTATCAAAAAGGTTCAAAGTAGAACTTAAAGGTTCTATAATGATCCACTGGTCATTTGGCAGTTATTTTTAGAACCTTTGTTGTGGTATAAGCTTCATATTAGAACCTAGCATTTTAAAGGTTCTTTCATGAACCTTTTCTAAGATGTATAATATTAAAATCACATGATATATGATGTGTTTACAGACAGTAGATGCAAATCAAATAAGTGGACTTTTACCACACAGATGACACGCTGATCAAACCATGTTTCAAACCAAAAAGTTATAATTAATTTTTTTCATCACTTTTAAACAAACACACTTTAATATAATGTTTTACAGTACATAATAAATGTCTCTCAAATACAAATGCTCAAACATCACACACTGCAATAACCAGTCACAGGCTTTAAACCAATGCTGCTCTCTTAACGACAAGGAATTCCTTTTTTCCATTCATAAATTTATCAGCACTATATCTCTGAATAGTCAATATAGACAATTTAATTTTACAGCCTCACACTTAGCGCCTGATAAGAAAACATATTATTGTATCACAGGTACATAACTATTGTTTATTTATAAAAAAGTGTTGCCATATTGATAGAATGTTCATTTTAATAGTTTTATATAGCCACATTTTAATAGTTATTTTAGTTTTAATATTTTATTTAGTTTTATATAATTGCCATTTCCTCATAAAAATGCCCCCACTTTAAAAAACATTTGCTCTATTTTCCCAAACACAAACGGTGAAAGAAGTGCAGCCATCCCACCTTGCTGTCTTCTTTCAGCAAACTCCAAGTGATGAACTCCAGCAGTGGCATGAGGGAAACCAGCTTCTTCTTCTTCAGTCCCAGGAGACGCAACAGCCGTGCCAGTTCATCTCCCAGCATTCCAGAGCTCTGCATTTCGACAGAAAGCTTTTCATCACTTCTGATGATCTTATCTATTAGGCTAGTTAAATGTACATGTACTGTATATTAAAGTGCTTTTTACAAGCGGAGACTTTGAAAGATAAACTATTTCCAAGAAAGCAGAAACCCATTACTGGACTTAGGACAACTTAAATTGTTTGTGACAACGCATAAGAGACCTGTGTTCTAGATAATATAGATATGCTTGCTGCCCCCACCTCTGACACACTCTGTATCTCTTTGGCCCACTTCGTGATCTTCTTCTGCACCACCTCACTCTGATCTTTATCCTTCTTTGTGTCCTCTTCCTCCTCTTCATCAATCCTCTCCTTCATCCATGGATGCTTTTTAGACAGCTGGGGTTCACACAGGAACAGAGAAGGCTTAGTTTGGGCAAGTTCTTCATATTTGATGAACAGAACAGTATGATTGAGATGTTTGTCTTTCTTTGTAGTACAGTCAGTTTCACCTTGTCTACACTTTGAAGTTCACTGGCCCACTGCAGAATAAGCTTGCGACACTCTTCAAGACTGCGCTCAGTTCTGGGGTCTATCTGCGCCTCTGCCTGACTGCTGCACCCTTCACCGGGATCATCCTCATTCTGCAAATCACAGACACACATTTATGGATGCATGATATATAGGAAGCATATTGGCTTTCAAATGATATTAGATGTTTGTTTAATTTATCAGTTAATTTTGGATATTTAATTGTGCATGCTCACTTCCCATATTTATTACATTTGCTGTCATCTAATGTTGACACAAAAAATAAACTTTTGAAAACAATCCGAGAGCTTTCTGACCCTTCATAGACAGCAACGGAGCTACCACGAAAGGCCAGAAAGATAGTAAGGACATCATTAAAATAGTCCATGTGACATCAGTGGTCCCAGATGAAGGAAGCTCTTACGGGTTTGAAATGTAATTAATAACAGAATTTTCATTTTTGGGTGAACAATCCCTTAAATCTTTAAAAACACTTATAATTTAATTACACTGTCAAATTAAATGTTTAGCCAAATTTAAAATGAATATCCATTTTTCATATTGTACATTATAATGTTGTGGTTAGACACTCGTTTTCTTGTAGCATTTAGAATGATTTAGTTATTTATTATTTGTTTATTTAAACAATAGTAAACATATTTTTTTATATTGTCTGCTTATCAGTTATTGACCATGATATGACTATAAATATTGGCTAATCAGAATCGGTCTAAAATTGGTGCATCCCTAAAATCATTCTTCCTTTGCCATCTCCTGGTGCAATTTGCTTCTTAATGTCAAAGGAAAATCATAATATAAGCACATTACAGACAATATTAAATAACTTTATTTTATATTGTAATATAAAGCCAAAAAAATAACTGATATATGATATGAACTCTCTTCATCACACACATAGCGTGACAAGGCCCAGGATTTCACATGCAGTATTGCTAGGTTATTGATATAGGTGTTATCAGTTACCCTGGGCAAACATCAAAGAATCATCAAGCGTCATACATTTCTCGCATGGCAACGCTTATCATATAAGGATAATAAAAGGCCTTGATTGATGTTGAGTTTGCACGCAAAGAGGAGTTTGCCAAGAAATTATTGCTTAGGCTGTTAAACACATCTGTCTGTTTATATACATGTAAGTGTGTGTGTGCTTATATATAGATAGATAGATAGAGAGAAGAGAGAGAGATAGAGAGAGAGAGAGAGAGAGAGAGAGAGAAGATGATAGATAGATAGATAGATAGTATGATAGATAGATGATAGACTAGATGGATGTGTGTGTGTGTGTGTGTGTGTGTGTGTGTGTGTGTGTGTGTGTGTGTGTGTGTGTGTGTGTGTGTGTGTGTGTGTGTGTGTGTGTGTGTGTGTGTGTGTGTGTGTGTGTGTGTGTGTGTGTGTGTGTGTGTGTGTGTGTGTGTGTGTGTGTGTTTGTGTGTGTGTGTGTGTGTGTGTGTGTGTTTGTGTGTATGACACCATGTGTGGTGAAATATGTGTGTGTCAATGTGTGTGTGTGTGTGTGCTGTGTGTGTACAGCGGTTAAATTGAACGTCACCATTTTTCTCAGTAAATATATTTCTAAAGGTTCTGTTGACTTGAAATTGAATTCAGAAATTAAGTTGTGTGTATAAAAATGGAATGACACAAAGAAAAATTGAACACATAAAGAAAGGGAGGTGCAAAAATGCATGGAAAGCCAAGACACCAGCTAAAATATATCAGTAATAAGAAAACAATCTTGCCCCCTTGTCAGTGGAAATTATTAATAGCTGGTTCTGTCCCAGCGCCTACAGTACCAGGATGATGACGATGAAACAAGGGTGGACCTTTCAGCAAGACAATGATCCCAAACACAGCCAAGGAAATTGGTTTCAGGAAAAGAAAATAAAGCTGATAGAATGGCCAGCCAGTCACCTGACTTGAATCCAAAAGAAAATAAGAACTAAAGATCAGAGTTCATAGAAGAGACCCACAGAACCTTCAAGATTTGAAGACACCGTGGAAGAATGGGCCAAATCACACCTGAGCAATGCATGCGACTAGTCTCCATACAGGAGGCGTCTTGAAGCTGTCATTACCAACAAAGGCTTTTGTACAAAGTATAAAATAAATGTCAGTAGTGCAATAGTTTTTCTCGGTGTGAATCCATTTTACTACACAACTTAATTTCTGAACTGACTTGTTTTGCTTTCTTTGTATTTATAGCTTACTTGGGTTGTTACTGACATCTGGTGAAAATTACATGTCAACAGTACCTTTAGAAATATATTTATTTAAAAAAATGGTGACGTGTTCAATACTTATTTTACCCGCTGTATGTATGCATATATATATATATATATTTTTTTTTTTACTAGTAAAATAGAAAATGAATCCATGGCCTACCTTGCAAACTTGTGCCACCTGTTGCTTCCAGTGGTTTATGAATCTGATGCACTCATCCAAACTCCGGAGATCATTCAGGCTTTGCTGTCGTTGCCTTTGCTGTAAATCAACAAAAAAGAATTACCAAGAGTGTGGTGTACAAGTTATTATAATCATGGCCGAACATTGATCTACCATAACGTCCGTGAGTTAGTTAGTATTACCTGTGAACGGGTAGAAAATCCGCTACTGTTCTTGAAGGGGCTGCTGGGTGCAGAACTGTGGACCTGAATATCTTTCTCTGATATTGTCCAGCGCACAAACCCAACAGAGTTACTCTGCTTCTGGGGCACTGGGGTAGAGGAAAAGAAAGATGGAAGGATTCTTAAATTAGTTTCATCTGACTATGCTTCCAGTTTGAATCGAATGTAACGTGTTACAGTTAAACAGAAACACAAGCATGCACATACTGTTAAGAGCCATACTCTTGTCCTTCAGGATGCTCTTCAGAGTGTGCGTCTTTTCACCTATACAAGAGACATATGTATTTATAGTTTTAATGTAAATTAACTTAAATATGAAATAACTTATTAATTAACTTAAATATTATTATTAAAAAATAACAAAAAAATACTAGGCCTAAATAATAATAATTATTATTATTCCTGTTGATAACATCATGGGATTGCCAAATGCATAAATGTAATAATAATCATAATTCTTCTATCAAAGCAGTTAACGATAATATGAATTTCTTAAAAATGGCACCTTGTAATTGGCATCATGATAAAAGCTATGCTTGAGACTCACCCATGATGAAGTGTTGAGGAGGCCTGTGAGCGCGGAGGGCTTCTGGTGAAACTGAACGCTGGTGCTCTATCAGCCCCTGTTTAACTCATCGCCTGCATAATCTGAACTTTGGACCGGAATTATTACAGTCATGATGGTGTGAGGCGGAGGCCATGAAAAGCTACGTTATGAGATATGGTCTTTCCCAGCAATGATTCAGAGAGTAGTCAGTGTGGCGTGATGCCAAAAAAGAAAGATAGTGAACATACTCACACATTGCATATCATGTGTGAGCTAGCATGCCACATATGCATGATTCACTGAACACTCGCTAAAAGACTGCATGTGGAGTTATTCCTCCGTTTCTAATATTTAGTAACCTTTTTTTTTTAATACTACTCAAAAGACCTCTGGTTTGTGCGAGCATCCTTCCTCTGCATGATTTTTATAACCAGTAGATATAAATTATGGATGGTTATATGACTGTAAACAGGTTATATAATGAATGCTGTCCATATGTGAAAGAGTTCACTGGAAAATTATTGTAGAAGTATGATCGTTTGATCCAGTAAACTGATCTATAAAGGGTCATTTTTGGGATTCGGTAACATTTCAATTTGGAATATATATATTTTTTCAACTATATATGATTCATTTTCTAAACACCCCACATCATTAAGCACATATCAAACCTCTAAAAAGCATATTTTCCCACCTCAAGCATTAAAGACATTTGATTATTTTCATGTTTTTTTAGATTTAGACACCATTTATTTATTTATTACCCCGTAATGGACAAAAGTGGATTGGTTTAAAATGGATTTTACACAGAAATTGTTATAAAACAAATATCTACCTAATGCTCGTGTGTCCCTAATAAAAATCTAATGACAAAAAACATCACATTTATCATAATTCTCACATTTTTATAAGACTGAATAAAAAAAATTGACAAATTTTGTGTTTATTTGTTTGTCATGTTTATTGTGTGTTTATGTGTTTAAGGACATGTACCGAAACCATGACTATTTTTTTTATTAAATAATTTAATAAATGAAGCAAATAACTCAACCTTGTCACAAGTTTACAACCCCGTAATTATGAAAAATACATATATTTGATACAAGGTTGAGTTTGACAGGGTTCACTCAAAATGGCTACTGCTCCTCATGAAAACCATATAGCAACAATGAAATAAGTACATTGTATACTTATGGATTCAAATCAAATGTTGAAAAAATAGAAAGTGTGATATTAATATAGTCTAATTAAGAGACCCGGATTGATGTCATTTCTGGTAAATGATGTCATATATGGGTGGAGTCTATTATGGGCAGAATGGACAGGGCTGAATTCAGACTGGGGGACAAAACTTTAAAGTCTGTTTTTATCAAATATCTTGCCTTTTTTTTAATATATTTTTCACAAGAAAGGAACACAAATAAATGCTTACACTATTGCCAAAAATTATAGACACTGCACATTTAGTTAATAATTGTCTAAGTACAAACTCAGTGCCTCAGGGACGTGACAAAAAGCTTAGAAGACATTACTTTATGCTAAAAAATATTAAAATGCAACAATTATTTTTTGTCATTATAAGGGGCATATCAAAGTATATTAACACTTCAGTTTGGTGAACCATGACTCTAAAAAGTCTGGGGGACTGAAATATTACTGAATCCCTCGAATGACCCAGAAGTTCATGCACTTCATGACAGATGATTTAAATAATTTTGCATTGTTGTTTGTTCCCTAGCAAGTATCTAGGCTATATAATCACAGCCCAAAAATGTAGGATAATGATAATGCATGTTGTGTAAATCCTGTTTGATGTTGATTATCTGCTCAAGATACAGCTACTGCTGACGGCATGAACTTTATCCTATTTATACACCCTCAAATTACATAAGGATGAGATGGTAATGGACATTTTCCATCTTTTAATTCATGAATCTTTTAAAAAAAAGTACTTTTTTAGCATGTGGACATCTGTAAAAATACATTTGCACGGCACCTTAGTGATAAAATGCATGCACTTTCGTCTCTTCATGCGCTTGAACGGTTTAAAACGCTTGAATGTTTACATTGGCAAGACTAAAAAACATACAAATTATCATCTATAATCCAGTATACCTCTAGAAGCGAGTGAACAATGTGAATCAAGGAAGGAATTTTATATCACTATTCAAGATAGTCGTCAGGACGGTGATGCATTTTGGTAAGCTGATTGGAAAACACAATAACAACAGGACGTCTATTTTGCGAGCCCTGTAATTTATTAACTGTAAGGGGGAGTATTCTTAAATCCTGAAATGTTCCCACCCTGCTTATCACATTCTGAATAATATCACACCCTAATATTGATTACTGAGAAAAGTAGGTGAACATTTTTTGAAGCCATGAGATAAATGTTATTCCTCCATCTATCCAAAGTTCAGATTTATGAAGCAAAACAGAAATAATAAAAATAAAGCTTTATAGTTCACACATAAAAATCATCATAAAAAGACCTCATAACAGGAATTTACAATGAAATAAACCTGAAGTTGGTAAGTTCAGAGTTCTCATACATGAGTTCATATGTGGTAATATGCCCTGATACACTGCACATGACCCTTAACTGCCGTAACTTCCTTTTTTATCTTATCTTACCTGTCTAAAGGGGAATTCCAGGGCATTACCAGAACTGCACGTCTGAAAAATAATACCAGAACTCTCTGCAGTTTTTGCATATGCTTTTTTATTGCCATGCTCCAATTACATACACAAAATGAGTAAAAAAAAAAAAACGAAATAAAGAAAAAAGCTGTCTGTGAGATTGCGCGTTGGCTTGAAAAACTGTTAGTAACATTGTTTTTAAGCAGAGTTTTGTGGTTATCAAGGTTGCAACATAGTTTCAATTTCTAAATAAAGTCGTTCTTCAAAATTAGCATTTATCAATATAAACACCTTTTAAAATCATAAAAATATGGTAACAGACAAATAGTAGGCCCTCTCTCACTCATATGCATTATTACTGCAACCCTCCACGAATAAAAGCTGATCTTATTTAACAAAACTGTACATTTGTTTCTAATGTAGCATCTCTGTGATCTTATTGAAGTAAGTTACAGTCTTTTGACGGCTGGTTGAGTGCAGTTTATTCTCCGATCATGCGGTTTAATTCCAGTTTTGGAAGAACTGTTTGAAGATAACAGTCTCTCTGCCCTGTGGTAAAATCTCCACCTTTAAGACAAAAAGATATTATAGATGACAGATTTATGGGTGAGGGGTCATGTTATAAAGTCAAGATTTTTAAATCTTTTGCATAACGCCTCAAAATACAATGAACATAGAATTTGCATGTGCACATAACTTGCATAACCAAACAGAACTAAAATCTGTTTGTTTGAGCAGCTAAACTAAGCCAAACACAACAACATTAGCTGACCTGTGTTTTCATCTTGGGGTAATTCATTTGCTGAATGAAGTCATCTGCCATTTTCAGAGCAGCCCTCTTCTCTTCTGCATTGGCTCCGCTTCCTGACAATGAAAGGGAAAAAAACACACATTTTTTTTCAATGTTTTAACAACAACTTATTTTCAATTAAATATTTCCATGAACGTGTGTGTGTATGAATACACTACATGCCAAAGTGTAGGATTGGTAAGTGTTTTTTTGGTTTTGTTTTTTAAAGAAAGCTCTTATGGTCACCAAGGCTGCATTTATTTGATCAAAATACAGTGAAAGCAGTAATATTGTGAAAGATTACAACAATTTAAAATACCTGTTTTATTTTTTTAAATGCAATTTATTTATGTGATTGCAAAGCTACATTTTCTGCAGCCATTACTTTAGTCTTCAGTGTCACACGATTCTTCAGAAATCATTCTAATATTCGGATTTGATGCTCAAGAAACATAGCAATATTATTATTAGTAGTAGTATCAACATTTAAAAAAAGTTGTGCTGCTTATTTTTTATTTTATTAATTTCGTTTTTTTTAAACTGTGATACATTTGAGAGGGATTATTTGATAAAGTTAAAAAGAACAGCATTTATTTTGTAACAATGAACAGCATTGAGCAGTCTTTACTGTGTCACTTTTAATCAATTGAGCGCATCCTTGCTGAATAAAAGGTATTAAAAGATACACATACAGGCCAAACTAAACTATTTTAGCTGCATTCTAGGTTATGACACACAATTTTTCTTACCTTTCCAAACAAAGATTTTTCCATTGGCCCCATTGTCCAGGATAAAGCAGTCATCACGTACCAGCAAGTCCTTGGCAAATTGACTTTTCTCTGACACCTTGGTCAACTTCATCGACCCTGTTGCATCTGAAACCTGTGAAGAATTGACCGTTTTCCATATTGGATACACATGAAATGAAATGACAAAGTATGTAAGACTTTTTAGGAATTTTGAGATAAATGTATGTGCATAATAGGTATAGGTGAGATACCTAACATCAAAATACACATGCAATCCTCCACAATTTAGATTAATATATACATGGCTAGTTGTGGTACCTTGTAGAGGGAGGCAGAATTGGATGCATCTGCTTGGCTGTCCTCCTCTGGAGTGCTTTCTTTCAGCTCTGGCATTGGACCAAGCACCTTTTTATTGTAATAGAAGAAAGAGAGGATTTTTGCTTTAATTTGAAAGCAAAAAACACTTTCTGATGCTTCTAAACCTCTACTTCATTTCAACAGCCTTTATGAGCATTATATAGCATACGTTTAAGCTGAGATTTTAAAAACGACAGTCTCCAGCCACCAATATTTTAATGTTTCAGAAAAGATGATTCACTGTCTGGCCTGAGATTTTGGTATGAGACAGAGTTTAGAAACGGGACTTTTTTGTTAGTGTACCAAATGTATCCCAGTACTTTAGCACCATTTGTTGTTTCCTTATACTGTACGGTACTGAGGGAATTTTTAGACATGGAAACTGTGACAGGAGATGTCAGACTTATCAACCAGGGATTGAACTAGGACTCTAGAGAACTGTGAAGCTAAAGAATCAATGAAGGGCAGAGTTCAACAATAGGTGTTTTGGCATGTTGTTACCTGTAGCATTTCCTGGGTCTCCTCTCCCTCATTGACGTTAGTGATCTGGGCTTTGCCGTGTCTGTCTGTGTCTCTGATCAGAGTGGCGATCTCTCTCACCTTCTGCTTCTCAAAGATGTTTGCCTGAGATCCTATCCACGACACAATCGTCTGCAGAATAAAAAACATTTAGATGTTCATTTCAAATAAACGCTTCATGGTTTGACATTTTGTTGTAAAATGTAAAGCATTTCTGTGTGGTTCCAGCATCCAAATACATTCTTATTTGATCCAAAATATAGTACAAATATTAAGATTGTAAAATATCCCTTCAGAAATCATTTGCATATGCTGATTTAGTGCATGATCATCAACTAATCATCATCAGTGTTGAAAACACTACTCATTTTTTTAGGACACTGATGAATAGAAAATTCAAAAGGTCAGTATTTACTTAAAATAGAGACATTTCGTAGCATTAAAAATGTCTTTACTGACACTTTTGATCAGTTTAATGCATCCTTGCGGAATAAAAGTACTAATTTCTTTAAAAAGAAATCTTACTGACCCCCAAATTTTTTAATCAAACTGTCCATACAGAGACATATAGACACAAATACACACACCTCGCCCAGGTCAAGTATAAAGCAGTCTCCTTTGTTAAAGCTCTGCCAGCTCAAATCCACTTCTTTGGCTCTGATGTTACGCTTCCCTTTGATTTGGTATAACCTCTGAACGGGTCCAGATCCAGACTGTGACTTTCTGAAGCCAGACTCCACTCCTCCCTCCTGCAGAAACAAAAGAGTGTGACTATGCAAAGAAAAGCGCTCTTTGATTCAATTATGCATACAGTATAACTGTAACGATCAGTTTATTTTTGATTTTGATTTTAGAGACTGTCAAGTCTGTTTGTATACCAAATTGTACGCAGCTTTAGGTTTTAAAAGACAGTATTACGCTTTAGGTTTATATTTAATCAGTACCTTTTAAGGGCAAATAAGGTAAAAATTTAGCTTTTTTACTTTAGGGTACCACCCCATTGGCAGCTTTATACCATTTTTTCCTGTGTGTTTGTGTGTGTTCACATGATCTCACGTCTCACCTTATAGCTGACACCTCGGGGGAAGAGGTTCATGAACTCTGGGGACTCATAGCCTTGAACTTGCCTGTGCTGGACCGGATCTCCACCCAGGAAGTTATCCAGCTGTGTAGCCAACATGGCACAAGCTACCTGCTCATCACGAGACGATTTCTCTCCTAAAAAGGAGAAAGAAGACTGAACATGAATTCAGTCTTTTCAACCTTCCTCTTTTACATGCTAATAAAAAGCCACAGAGAAAACAGATAAGTGATGGCAATTAAGCATAACAGCTAAATCATTCTGTCAGCATGGTTGCCCCTGGAAATGCTGTCCATGCTAACACTAGCACAATTTTGCATAGTTCTGCCCTTTGATAGATGCCACCAATGCGACCACATCCTCTATCTGCACAATAGACTTTGAGCAGCAGTTTTTTGGTCTGCGCGGCTGAGCCGTTTGACCTAAATGAAAAGCACTTTCTGGTAGGACTGGGTGTTTAACCAAACTTTATTTTCAGTCATGAATTTGGCTTTCAATGATTATGATGAAAAGATTATCGATATAGAATGGTTATTGTGCTGCTTTCTGTTTCGCAGTGATGCTCTTGTTTTGTCTTGTGTTAAATCAAGCACCTACCTCTCCTTTACAGTGGTGAGGTTTTGCCCCCTCCTAAATGTTTAGTAGTTTTCAGTAAGTTATGGAAGTGCCTTACAACATAAAATATATTTTGATCTCATTTTTTATATTATCCATTTGAATGCACATATATCATTATTTTTAAGCTTTTAAAACCAATTCAGTTGAATTATAATTTCAAGTATAGGCTTTTAAAAGACTTAAAACTGTTCAATAAAAGTATGATGTTTCAACAGATAAATTGTGACTGTATAATTATTTTATTTTTTTAAACATTGAATGTTTTTGTTTTTCATGTGAATTATACTTTAGATTCAAGAAAATATGCTGTTGAAAAAGGTTTATTATTATTTTTTATTTAATACATTTTAGACTTGCAGGGGCAGGCAACGTCTGTCCTGGAGTGCCGATGTCCTGCAGAGTTTAGCTCCAACCCTGAAAAAAAAAAATCTCACCTGCCTGTAGCTCTAGTAATTCTGAAGACCTTGATTAGCTTGTTCAGGTGTGTTTGATTAGGGTTGGAGCTAAACTCTACAGGACAGCGGAACTCCAGGACCGATGTTGCCTACATAATATAATAAAATTATACTTTTTTCGATATCTGTCTTCTGACGATTGCCATAGACCTGTAGCAGACTTTTATTACATCCTCGATTTAAATGGCTCTGAGTTCCTTGTTGATGTGGAGGATAGTAGTCCTGTTCCCATTTGGAAGCAGGTGGGTGCTTCAGCTCACCATCTACCAGCACCCTCCACATACCGTTCCCAAAGAGCCCGATCCCTCTGTTCCTCCCGCACTTCCCAGAGTTCTCCCGAGTTCCTCTTCAGTCCTCAGCCCAGATACAACGGCTGCTCCACTATGAAGCCTGCTGGCCAATTCACTCTCCAGCCCTATGAAGACACCAGCAATCTCCTTAACCTCAGCCCAAAAGAGGAGAATCAGGAGGAGGAAAAGACTGTTGGCTTCAGCTCCTGACCAGAGTCGCTGTTCTCAGTGAGGGCTTCTGTTCCAGTGTTCCAGCCAAGATAGTGATTCTGTTCCCACGTCAAACCCAGAGAGGGCTGCTGTTCCTGCGTGTGGTCCAGGGAGGGCCACAGATCCCAAGTCCAGCCCTCCTTTGTCTCCTTCATCTCCGCCGGTCTCATCTAGCCCTCCCTCGTCTCCGCTGATCCTGTCCAGCTCTCCTTCACCTCCTCCAGAGCGCCCTCCTGTGTCCGCTCCTCCAGAACCCATCCTGGCCTGTAGGTCCCTAATCCCCCCACGAAGGCCCATTCTCCATGGCCTCCCGAATGGCCGGCACCTCCATGGTTCTCCGAACTGCCGGTGCCTCTTTGGCTCCCAGACGCACTCTGGATGCCTCCCTCATCTCAGCCCTGTTCCTGCTCTGCACCAGCCTCCAGGGAGCCCTCCCTCCCTCCCTGTTGGAACTGTTATGGCATGGGACGTGTCTTTCAAGTAGGGGGGAGTAATGTTAGAGTTATGTTTGGTTTTTGTCCTAATTTTCATTGTGTTTTCAGTTTACCTGTTCCCCTTTGACCTAGTTTCCCTTAGTATCCTTATTGTCATTCTGCTCACCTGTGTATGATTAACTCAGTTCCTTTGTTTGCTCCCCTTCTTAAACCCTCAGTTTTCCCTTAGCCTTTGTCCGTTCTACGTTAAGTCGTGTGTATCTTCACCATTCTACATATGTTTATGAATGAATGAATTAATTAATTAATGATGCATTTTTTATAGCACTTTATTGTGTATTTCTGTACACCCAAAGCGCTTTACAAGCATCCACTTGGATGATGCGACGGCTGCCACAGGACAACGGCGCCAGTGCGCTCACCACACACCAGCTACAGGTGGAGAGGAGAGAGTCATAGAGCCAATCAAGTGTACGCGCTCACCACACACCAGCTACAGGTGGAGAGGAGAGAGAGTCATAGAGCCAATCTAGTGGATGGGGATTATTAGGAGGCCATGATTGACAAGGGCCAGTGGAGGGAATTTGGCCAGGACACCGGGGTTACACCCCTACTCTTACGAGAAGTGCCATGGGATTTTTAATGACCACAGAGAGTCAGGACCTCGGTTTAATGTCTCATCCGAAAGACAGACAAGTCCACGAAGGTCCATTCTCCTTGGCCTCCCGAATGGCCGGCACCTCCATGGCTCCCTGAACTGCCAGCCCCTCTATGGTTCTTTTGTCATTTGCCTGCCTACGACACACCGTAACAAATTTGTGATGTTTCTAAACTTTACATTGCAGTTAAAACAACTGTGATCTCAAGTAGAATAATCCTTTTTTTTTTACTTAAATAGTTCACAAAAAAAAAATATTCTGTCATCTACGCCCTCAAGTTGTTCCAAGTTTCTTCTGTTAAGCACAAAAGACACTTTGAAAAATGTAGGTGTAATGTAACCAAACAGTTGATGGTAGCCATTGACTTCTATAGTATTTTTCCAAGTCAATGGCTACAGTCAACTGTTTGGTAACCAACTTTCTTCAGAATATCTGCTTTTGTGCTTAACAAAATAAAAACTCATACAAGTTTGGAACAACTCCATGGTGAATTCATTTTTGGATGAACTATCCCTTTAAGCACCCCTGGTTTGTAAAGGAGCCAAAAGTTAACCCATGGTGCTATGTACACTACTTTAAGAGGTCTGTAGAAGTTTAGAACATGGTGGTACATGTAGAAGGTTCATGAATGAATGTTATGGTGGGGTTAAGAACTGAGACCAGGTATTCTGAGTAATGAAGAGATGGGGTGTTTATGGATGAGGCATGGCTAACCAGAATGCATGGGAGAAGATGCCTCATCATGCTGACAACCAGTTTAGTGTTACCTAAATCCCTGGATACACCATAAGACAATAGACCTAACTGAAGTCCTGTCACGGGCCTGCTGAAACATTAACGAGCTATTAAAACACCCGCCCATGCCTTTTCCCTTGGGTCTCTTCATCCCTCTCTCATGTGCATCAGCCGTTCTATCCCATCTTTCTGTGTGCTCACTCAGACTGGGTCAGGCCCACTCGACTGTCTGATCAAGGGTATCATTTAACTCAGCAGGCTATTGTCTCTCTATTGTCTTTCAGACCCCATACCCCCCACACGATGAGAATGATTCTGACTGACCCTGACTCTCATAGGTCATTTCTTTCTTTTAACTTGTGGTGTATTTTACATTATTTAAATGCTAAGAACAATTATGACACACATGATTAGTGTTTGAGTAATATTGTTGTTTTGTATTGTTGAAATGTCCAACACTCACTGAATAATAAATAACAATTTCTATAAAAATGTAAATTCTCTCATCATTAATCATCCTCATGTCATTCAAAAACCAGATGGAATTTTGTTCTATAGAACATACAATATTTTA
The DNA here is from genome assembly GCA_027422405.1 of Ptychobarbus kaznakovi. Taxonomy (NCBI): domain Eukaryota; kingdom Metazoa; phylum Chordata; class Actinopteri; order Cypriniformes; family Cyprinidae; genus Ptychobarbus; species Ptychobarbus kaznakovi. The sequence goes on along the minus strand of CM049808.1, from coordinate 13,042,531 downwards.
AAGAATCTGTGGGCTTCTAATGACCCCCTTTTGCCTTCAGAACTACCTTAATTCTTCGTGGCATAGATTCAACAAGGTGTTGGAAACAGTCCTCAGAGATTTTGGTCCATATTGACATGATAGCATCACGCAGTTGCTGCAGATTTGTCGGCTGCACATCCATGATGCGAATCTCCCGTTCCACCACATCCCAAAGGTGCTCTATTGGATTGAGATCTGGTGACTGTGGAGGCCATTTGAGTAAAGTGAACTCATTGTCATGTTCAAGAAACCAGTCTGAGATGATTTGAGCTTTGTGACATGGTGCATTATCCTGCTGGAAGTAGCCATCAGAAGATGGGTACACTGTAGTCATAAAGGGATGGACATGGTCAGCAACAATACTCAGGTAGGCTGTGGCATTTAAACAATGCTCAATTGGTACTAAGGGGCCCAAAGTGTGCCAAGAAAATATCCCCGACACCATTACACCACCACCAGCAGCCTGAACCGTTGAGACAAGGCAGGATGGATCCATGCTTTCATGTTCTTTACGCCAAATTCTGACCCTACCATCTGAATGTCGCAGCAGAAATCGAGACTCATCAGACCAGGCAACGTTTTTCCAATCTTCTATTGTCCAATTTTGGTGATCCTGTGTGAATTGTAGCCTCCGTTTCCTGTTCTTAGCTGACAGGAGCGGCACCCGGTGTGGTCTTCTGCTGCTGTAGCCCATCTGCTTCAGGGTTCGACGTGTTGTGCGTTCAGAGATGGTATTCTGCATACCTTGGTTGTAACGAGTGGTTATTTAACTTATTGTTGCCTTTCTATCATCTCTAACCAGTCTGCCCATTCTCCTCTGACCTCTGACCTCAACAAGGCATTTTCGTCCACACAACTGCCGCTCACTGGATATTTTCTTTTTTTCGGACCATTCTCTGTAAACCCTAGAGATGGTTGTGTGTGAAAATCCCAGTAGATCAGCAGTTTTTGAAATACTCAGATCAGCCTGTCTGGCACCAACAACCATTCCACGTTCAAAGTCACTTAAATCCCCTTTCTTCCCCATTCTGATGCTCGGTTTGAACTTCAGCAAGCGTCTTCACCACACCTAGATGACTAAATGCATTGAGTTGCTGCCATGTGATTGGCTGATTAGCAATTTGTGTTACCAAGCAATTTATCAGGTGTACCTAATAAAGTGGCCAGTGAGTGTATATATATATATATATATATATATATATATATCTTTAAGGAAATAAATTATAAATGTTGAGGTGCTTATGTGTCCCTTTAAAACCATCATTATCATCAACAAAAAATTAAATCAGACTTAGTTACAGAACTCTACTAGCCATAAGATATTATTAAAAGTATGAAATAATATCACCCTACATACTGAAAGTGTCTATCCTGTGTCTTTCAGACAGCACAGGAAGTGACAAAATGAACCAAAAGAGAAAATCAGCCACTATCATCTCACCGATCCACATGTGGAGGTCTGCTCCCTGGTCACCCCGGTTATCCAGCACAAGGTAGGAGTCACCGTTGAAGAAAGCCCCCACCTCAGCTTGGGCCAGAGGAACAGCCTTCATCTTCTCCACTCGCCAACATCTCAGTCCTGGCTGCCTGACCTCATCCTTAAACTGTCCTGGAGCGGCTTGGAAGTGGAGCATTCTGCAGAGAAACAGAAAAGCAGTGAGAAAGGGAGGATCAAAAAAGAATGACAGATAAATAAAGTCCCCCCCCCCCCAAAAAAAAAAAACCTAAAGTCAGCAAACTTTACATCTAATTTCAGTAAATTAATAATAAAAAATGCATTGAGTATATGAGTACACTAATGAGTGAATGAGTTGATTCAGGAGTGTTAAAAGAGGAAGACTTTCTGCAAAGGATATGAAACACTGGCCATCTTGAAGGATAGACATTGAAATAGCATAAAACTAGCCATATAATGATACATGTGAGTAGCTTTCAGGCCTCATCTCAGAAATAAAATGATTATTTGTTATTTTTTAAACCAATTCTGTAAAAATAAATAAATACATTTAGTAAGAACTTATGAAGTCTCTTAAGCACACAACAGCTTCATTCATTTAATACAAATCAGGTTAAAACAGTAATAATGGTTGAAAATATTATTATTATTTAAAATAATTGTTTTCTATTTTAATTTATTTTGAAAAACCATTTATGCTGGCAAAACTGAACTTTCAGCAGCCATTACTCAGTGTCACATGATCTTTCAGAAATTACATGCTGATTTGTTGTTCAAGAAACATTATAATTATCTTATTATCAATGTTGAAAAAAGTCATGCTGCTTAATGTTTTTTTCATGATTTTTGATGACTTTAAAGTTCAAAATAAATAACAGTATTTATTTTGTATAGATTTTTTTTGTAACAATATAGAAGTCTTTACTGAAACATTTGAGCATCATTATTGAATAAAAATAAATTACTCAAAACTTAGATGGTAGTGTATATTTAAGAGTAAGCAAAGTACATCCATGAAACGAAATAAAAAAAACATACTGCATCTGTTTCTTTAACAGGAAATGTTTCTTTTCACACACTACACTGTCTTACAGTATTTGCAACAAAAAAAAATTCACAGTACAGTTTGTTTTTATCACGGTTTATTACAATAAAAACAAAAAACTACCAGTCATTTGGCTTCTGACCCGATGGCTACTGCACTGTAGCTCTACTCCTCCAACAGAGCTATCAGTTAAAGACTGTTGTTATCTGATTGGTTCTTTGACCTGTCAGTAACATGACTGCCAAAACACATGATCTGGATTCTGGAAATCTGTTTGTTTAGACACCACAGTGTAATGGCAGCACGCATGAAACATATGTAGATTCCAGCATACTGCTGCCAGAGAAACACTCAGGAGAAAATAAGGATGTACCAGCCTGAGGATGAAGGCCTCCACAGCGAGTTTGGTTCCTCCTAAGATGTCTTCATTTCCTTCCTTGTCACTATTCAATTGTTTGTTGTTAAGCTGCTTAAGCCAATCAAATTATTGCTTACTTAATATGAATGGTCTGCTAAGCTTATAATCTTATCAAATGTTTTAATTAGAATGGAAACCAAACTAAATCAATCATTGGTGATATTAGATAGCATATCTTCTTTGACAGGCATGTGGATTTACAACATAAATATTGGCTTTGCAAATGAATTGGCATGGTACAAACAAATCAATCAGTCTAATTAGGCTCCTCTTGTGATGGTCTAACACTGAGAGGAGCTCTAGACAGAGCTGCATTACTTCAGTCTCATGTAAAGAATTGGCCTCAATGGTCCATGTTATCTTATGTCACTCCAAGACATGCCTTATAGAGAAAGCCAGACACGTCCAGTTTCACAACGCCAAAGAATATTCTCACCAAGTCACTGTTGTGAACACATATAGCTATGACAGAATTAAAAGATGCAACACCTCCCTCTTTATCTGTTCATTCGGAGCAACACTTTCTGTTTAATCATCATTCGGGCATGGCGTCTCATAAACTACAAGGAAGCACTAGCAGAGAACTACCCCCTCATAAATGTTATGATTCAGCTTTGGCTTCTCCTAGTTCATCACTTTATGATACTAATTTAATGACCAGTTTCAAGAATTTACAAGAAATGCTATATTTAAATCTACTAGTCAGTTAGCAATTGTCATTTATAAAGAAAAATGATGTAATGAGAAAAAAGAAGCGAGCCAGACAGTTTCAGTCATAAAACGTCTTCAAACCTTTTCAAAATGATCATATGATGAAGTGTGGAGCACATATTAACTTGCTCATTAGAGAGAGCAAAACATTAAGCTATTAATCTGATTAGACAGAAGTTATGTGCGCTCCATGTCATGAAAAAACAATGATATGTTGTTTTGACCTCACTGATCAACCAGCTCCACCTCATTGAGCGCTTGAAAACCCCAATTCATTCTGGCTTCTCACGTAAGCAGATGTGAAAGTGTCTCAAAGTGGTAAAAAAAAGTGTTTGACACACAACTATGGTGAGTCATGCAAAACCACAGGGCGAAGAACATGCAAGCTGACACTTGCACACAAAATCTCCAAAAATGATAATTGGGGAGGACTAGGGCCTGATCCGCTTTACTGTCTGATTTGAAACAGGATGCAACACTCATTTAATTACAGACATGGACCTAATGATCCCTTTCCGTGGTTATTGCCATTCGGAATCAATGTAATTAACTCAAATCATAACCTCTAGAAAAAATATTAAATAAAATATTAAGTGATATAAAATAAAATGAAACATTCATTAGCAGTCACGTATGTAATTTCTGCACTAGCACAACCAAGTGGAATTTCAAAAGAAATGTTCTGTGAAAAATCACATACTGTCTCCCTGTCTGCATATTTCCATTAATAAGTACGCAAAACATGGCAGGTGAAAAGTACCACGATGATTTACTACTTCCGGCTAGATTTCTGAAGTGCACGGCCCTGTCCCATATCGCACCCTAAACCCTCGCGGAGTCCACACTATCGCGACGTAATGCCGCTTTGACTGTCAGGTAGAAGTCTGCCGTGGAGCTCGCCTCGGTGCAGGCTCGGCATAAGTGCGCATGGAGGGCGCATAGAGGCCGCAAATGGGGCATTTGCGAGCGACGCTTCTAAAAGCTAAAATAACGAATGAGACAACCTAAGGTCTCATGGACTAAATGGACACGCACATGGGGCAGCCATTGTAAGTCTGCAAGTGCACATGAAATATACCATTTGGGACAGGGACATTCTTCAATAAGAAAGTTAGTCTATGGGCGAGACTTCTGGTTCATTAGCCACTATAGGGAAAGAACGAGAAGTATAACAATGTGTAGTAGACAGTAAAATTGTTTGCACTACAAACCAGTGTGTTCATAATTAAGACAATACATTAAAATAACACGACAAGACACACCAATCTGCTATATACAAGCAGCAAAATGAGCTGTTTTGTACAGCTAAAAATAGCTAAATGAGACCGGAAGCCAGAGCCATGAAATTTACACATGGCCACGCCCACTCTTACAGGAAAATAAGATGGTATCAAATGGAGACTTTACAATCCCATGAGGTCGCAGTAGAAGATTTGTGAATAGCAGTGAAGCAATGCAACTGACACCCATACGTAACATGGCAATGACAACATGATGGATGTAGTACATCTGCACACATTCATAGAACATACTTTTTAACAATCGCAAAGTTCTTTACAAATGTACTATTGAGACAGTTGGCCAATTCGGACGCAGCTTCAGAGTATGTACTACGATTTAGGTGTAACTACATTGTGACTTTTAAAAATGTTTATATAAAGTATGTGTGTGTAGTACGACTGAAATCCAGACGTACTACATCTACCATGTTGCCAGTGCAAAGTTGTCCATTAAATGCACACTTTGGCCTAAATTGGGTATACTAATTTAACACTGCTTTTCATTTACTATAGTAGAGACTGAGGTATGCGTGTTGAGACACTAGGACTGTTTCCAGACATGTTTTCTAAACACTCCTCCCGTTTTCCCATTGGTCAACAAACAAACAATGCTGCCCCCTCTGCCACGCCATTGGTTGACTGAGTGTCGCTATAGTGAGCTAGGCGTGAAGCATCAAGCTTCAGTGTTACGCTTCTCCAGTTTAATTCAGCCTATAAATGTTTCACTTGTAGTTCTCTCTATGTATTAAGTTGTGTATACATGGATTGAAAAAAAATCAATTTTAGATTTTTAACAGTGATCACCAATATTGGGACCGCACTGAAAACAGTAGTATGCTATCTGCTACAGAACAGCATGACATATGACAAACATACAGGTACAGCGCAGGATAGTTGAATGAGGGCCCATGCGCATAATGTGAAGACAGCGACGGCAACAGAAGCTCATAGTCTCCCTTGATAAGTAAAGAGCACACTCGAAACTAAGAAACACACTTGTCCACTTAACTGTAAAACGCCTTCGGCCTGCTCCGGCATGCTTTCTGAGTCCGGCTCCATTCTGCCTATTCCAGTGCGTGTGTGAGTTTACCTGGCCTGGTTAGCTTATGTGTCCAGTAACTGGACACGGGGGAATAATCCGAGCGGCCCTGCCGAGGACGCCCCACAGCGAGCAGAGTCGGGTTGCCTGACAAACGCTAAACACTAGCGTGATAATTAAGGCACCATCCATCTTTCCTCCACTCATCAGAGGGAGTTGATGGAGGAAACACGATAAAACATGGCTTTTGTTTCTAAGACAAAAAGTTGAACATTTCAGAGGCTCTGAACCAGTGGTGGAACCATACACAAAACTATTACCAAGTCAAGACAGTTATTCATTTATAATTATGATTTATTCATTTTGACACCATTTTTTTTGTGGCTCATCATATCGATTAACTGAGATGCTATACTTTTCTTTGTATTAAAATCTCTGTAATGATTTTTGATAAACTGTAGGCTAATAGGAGCTTGGCCTACTGGCTCCTAAATTACAAAAAATATGCAAATGGCCAGTTAATGTAGACCAAAAATGAAGGTTTCCATAAGTTATGAATCAGTAGTAGAAGCATACGCATAACTATTACCAAGTCAAGACAGTTATTCATTTATAATTTTATTTTTAATTATGATTTATTAATTTTATCAACATTTCTTTGTGTGGCTCACCCAGCTAATTAGCTGAAATTCTATACTTATTTTCCATTTTAACATAATACTTCTTAATAAAATGTAGGCTTGGTGGCATTTAAGTTACAAAATAAATGCAAATGATCAGTCAGTGTAGCACATTATCACCACATTATTACATAACAGAGAAAACACATGAAGATAAAGCAGTGAACCAAGAAGAGCGAGATGAAAAACAGATAGAGAGGTTGATAAGGCAAACTGATAAATAATCTGTTATATAACCTATATCTTTCTTTACCCAAAGACATGCAAGTAGATCGTGAACAGATAAATTGTAAGAGACAAAGGAGGAGCCATAAAAATCATGATCAATTCAAATTTAAATGATTCTTAGAAAGAACTTGCAAAGTGTAATCAAATAACAGTCACTCAATGGAGTATGTTTAGTGTACAAGAAAATATGAACTATTTATATAAGTGTCTTTAATTTTAGATGCCAAGTTCCCTATTTAAAAAAATTCAAGTCAAGAGTCAAGATCAAGATGTAATAAATATTTGACTAACTTAGTGTTAATGTGCAGCAAACATGTTTTTAAATCTAGCCTCCCGAGGCAACATTTACTTTTAGAAATAAGCTAGATGTGAACCTAAGGATTAAGGTGTGGAGCTTTGGGAGTGTCTCTCTTGCTTAAAGTTCTCTCTGCTTTAAGTTCCTTTGCTCTAAAATGAATTTGGCAGAACAGTTTTGGCACAGCCTGGTTTTGAGTGTTATGCATCTATAATTTGTGAGTTTCTGAGCAGATTTACAGTGCTTACCTTGCTGCTGTTGAACTTGGAGAACCGTGTAGAATTTCAAGAAAGAAAGGAAGAGAATTTGTAGAGGAGAGAACATGTACAAAATCACTTCCTGCCTTGCTTCTAGCCCAGCCCCCTTGAATACACCCCCGCCTAAACAAACAGATGCCAAAAAATTTGGAAAAAAAGGCAAGGGCACAGAGAGTGACATTCTCGGATTGGTTAATAGTTCGACAAAAGCATGACCTGATTTGACTTCAGGAAGACCTGGACTGTGTGGATCGAAGGAAATGAAAATATCTCAAAATCACATTTAGCCAGAAAGAGCTTCTCTTGTAACATATACAAGAGTCACACCCAGTCAGTCCAAAGCATTCATGATGTCAGGGCTTGTCCATGAAAACAAAACAAATGAATGTAATGGATAAGCCATAGTCATAGCTAAAAGTTATGTCAATTTAAAAAATAGACATAAAAAATAGCTAGGCATGCTCACTTAATGGCAGTGACTGACTGCGTTCGCTCAGACATTCAAAAGAGCACAGGAAATCCAGGGGCTGGATTGTGGTTTCGGTGGTTTATTAAAAACAAGAACCTGTGAGGCTCAAGGTACTTGTGCAAGAGGTGCGTCTGTGTGAAGAAATACACAAATTGCACATCTTCATTTAAAACTTAAAAATGGGACATTTGATAATAAAACATACAAAATTAAGTGGTATACTCAGGGAAAACACTCTTTCTATACGTTTGACCGACTGTAAAACAGAAGGTTATTGTAAACACACAGCCCATTGAATCACAAGTGATGTGATACCAAAAAGAAGGGAACAACTAAATGCAGTTTATCAATTCATTTCAATACGACATTGTGCTACAGGACATGTCTGCAAAACTTTGACATTTAAGAAAATTAAGTCTAAGCCTTAAAGGGATAGTTCACCCAAAAATGAGAATTATCTCTTTAATTACTCTCCCTCGTGTTGTTCCAAACCTTTAAGACCTTTGTTCATCTTCTAAACACAAATAAAGATATTTTTGATGACAAAAATACTACAACGCCGCATACATGTGCTGCTGCTGACTATACGCTGAGCCTTGTTTTCGAGAACGCACATGCAGAAGAATTGCACTTTTTCTGCACACAAAAAGTATTCTCGTAGCTTCATAAAATTATAGTTGAACCACTGATATCACATGGATTTTAATAATGTTCTTATGTTTCTGGGTCTGGGAATATTTCCGTCAAATTGCTGTCTATAGAGGGTAAGAAAGCTCTTGGATTTCATAAAAAAATAAATAAAAATTGTGTTCCAAAAACAAATAAAAGTTTTACAGGTTTGTAACCTGAGGGCGAGTAAATAATGCAATTTTTGGGTGAGCTATCCCTTTAATTAATCTAATTTACACACTTTGTCACTTAAACCATTAGTTTGTCAAACGTGTATACATTTCTTCAATGGGACACAATATAACTTTCTTTTTTAGGTGAACTGTTGTTTTAAGGTTAACCATAACATACACCCAACAGCCATGTAAAAAAAAAAAAAAAAAAACACAAATGACCAATAGTTTAGTCAAACTTTTTATTTTTACAAGTCAAAAAACAAACAAAACAGATACAGAGAATGAATTATCAGATCGATTTCTATACAGTGGCAATTTGTCTTAATTTAAATTCTCCTTTCCCCATAAACCCGACCCAGTTATTACTCAAACTCAAGAAAACCCTGTCTTTTCAATTTATTCTTTCTTGCACACATGCAGACACACTTGCACACACACACACCTTTACTGGGAGCCTGGGTATAGAGTATTAACTGGACTTGTTTGAAACATCCATGAAACTGAAGGCAAACAAGAGTATTGAAGAGACTGTCAGAACTGCTCTCCCTAATGCGATCTAAGGCCTTAAATCTAAAGCTGAAATATGCAAGAGCATCAAAGTCTTTTACAAGTCAACAAAACCTCCTGCAACTACCACTATCCAGATTGAAGAGTAAGTGGAGGGAACCAGTCGCCACTTGAGTTCAGGTTTTAAAAAAGTAACACTCAAAAAGATCTAAACGCCTCTAACGCCCAAGTCAAATCGGTCTCTGTTGCCCTCTACTGTTGACAAGATGATTCAGAAACAGCTGACGAAATTTAGATATGAAACCGTGCATATTCGAAAGGAAACAAACCGAACTGCACCTTTCTCCCCTCCCCAAGCACTTAATCCAAAAAGCAAAGCTGACCCACAAAGACAATGAAGCCAGCGCAAGAAAAATAGTGTAAAATAAATGCTTTTCCTCAGTAAATCACAATAGATCAGGGGTCTCTAACCCTGCTCCTGGAGAGCTACCATCCTACAAATGTCAGCTCCAACCCCAATCAAACACACCTGAACCAGCTAATCAAGGTCTTCAAGGCTTTGTTAATTTCAGACAGGTGTGTTGGAGCAGGGTTGGAACTGAAATCTGCAGGACAGTAGCTGTCCAGGAGCAGGGTTGGAGATCCCTGCAATAGATTATCAATTGTACTGATTCATATATCAGAAAAAACAATTATACACGTCTTATATTAAAGGATCGAGTGCTGAGGACAAGGACGGACTCATTAGATTTGAACCTAGATGGTTTAAAAAAAAAAAGTTAACTATATGTAAAGAAGGGCTCCAACCTCACTCATGATAAAAAAAAAAAAAAAGTCACATTTTCACCCTCCTTTGTACTCAGAGGTACAAGACCTCTGGTTACCTTTTTTGCAGTTTTTTGAAATTGTAAATTACTGGGCAGATGCTGGTGAAGGATAAGGCTTGCATCTTTTGGGGACAATTGACTAGAAAATTGATGCCTCAAATAAAGCATCTGTTCCCTCTCTCGGATTCTTAAAGAGGGCAAATCACTACACAACACTTTTACCCATGTCATGGGCCAGCATACATAGAATACAGTATTACAAGACATTTTTAATCTGCACAATGCGTGTCAGCTTCAACATTTCTAATAAACAGACACTTTCAACCTCCTGCTTTAGAAATAACATTTATCATAAGTGAACTCAAATTAGACAGAAAATCAACATTAATATTCAAACAGTTCTCAGTTCAGATCTGGAATAAAGAATCAAAACTGGGAGCAAGCGCTTATTTACACTGGGGAAGAAACAAAGTTGTAAAATGTGAGAAAGGTCAGTTTCTCCCCCTTTTTTTACGTTATAGATATTTTTCAAGGTTTCATTTGAAACGTTTCAGATACAATCCACTGTTTTCTGTTTGAAGGCTTTTGGCAATACTTCTTAGATTTCCTTTACATCCAACACTGAATTTTTTGGGGAAAGTAAGGGAGGCAGAAATGACTGGATGGAAAGAGGACAATGCATAATCTTTCTCCTCCAAAAACAGTCAGTCAATCTCCTGCATCTTTCCACCAACTTTGAGAAATGGTTCTCCCTAAACTAGAGCAACCAAAGCGGGTTATACAAAGGCAGCCTTGTTTGGCTTGTAGTTCAAACCTCTAACCTAACAGGTGCAATGACTGAAGCCTGTTTAGTGAGGCTATTTAAGAACAATTCATTAAGTTCAAAAGAGAAAATCAAAAAGTAGGATGTCACATGTGGGATCCCAGGATCCTTAGCCTTCCCTGTAAATCACAACAACCCCAGCTGAGTGGCTTTCCTTCAGTCTTTATCCCAGGGTCAGAGTGCCCGTAAGGGAAGTAGGACAAACCCCGGCACCACCCATCTTTAATTATTTTCTTCATCGCTGTCGTCAGGGCTGATGGCTGGGCTGTAGGTTGGAGAGGTGGGGCTGTAGCCGGGAGAAGTGGGGCTGTAGGTGGAGCCCTTGGGACTAGTTGGAGAGTAGGTAGGGGATGTGGGTGAGTATTTTGGAGATGTTGGAGAGTAAGTTGGAGAGGTGGGGGAATATTTGGGGCTGGTTGGGGTGTAGGTAGGAGAGGTTGGAGAATAAGTAGGGGAAGTGGGGCTGTACTTGGGCGTAGTTGGGGAGTAGGTTGGAGAAGTGGGACTGTATTTGGGCGAAGTGGGAGAGTACTTCGGAGAAGTGGGGGAATATTTGGGGGATGTTGGGGTATATTCGGGAGAGCTGGGACTGTAGGAGGGGGAGGTGGGGGTGTATTTTGGAGAGGTGGGGGAGTAGGATGGGGAACTTGGGCTGTAAGAAGGCGAGCTTGGGGTGTAGGTGGGAGACTGCGGGGTGAAACGCGGACTGGATGGAGAGTAGGACGGCGAAGTTGGGGAGTAAGAAGGAGATGTGGGAGAGTAATTGGGACTGGTTGGGGTATAATTGGGAGAGGTGGGGGAGTAGGAAGGCGAGGTGGGGCTGTAAGATGGAGAGGTTGGAGAGTAACTTGGCGAGGTGGGCGTGTAGTTGGGCGAAGTGGGACTGTAGCTCGGAGATGTTGGGGAATAGGATGGGGAGGTTGGAGAGTAGCTTGGAGAGGTCGGAGAGTAAGACGGGGAGGTTGGGGAATAAGATGGAGAAGTTGGGGAATAAGACGGAGACGTGGGGCTGTAACTCGGTGAGGTTGGGCTGTAGCTGGGGGACGTTGGGCTATAGCTGGGGGATGTTGGAGAGTAGGATGGTGAAGTCGGGGAGTAAGATGGAGAAGTCGGAGAGTAAGAAGGTGAAGTCGGAGAGTAGCTTGGAGATGTTGGAGAATAAGATGGCGAAGTTGGAGAGTAGGAGGGTGATGTGGGCGAGTAGGACGGAGATGTGGGGCTGTAGTTTGGACTGGTGGGAGAATAAGATGGCGAAGTCGGAGAGTATGATGGAGATGTCGGCGAGTAACCAGGGCTCTGTGGGGTGTATCCACCAGGAGAACGAGGCTCGTAGGCAGGAGAAGTTGGAGAGTAATTTGGAGACAAGGCTCCTGAAGAGAAAAAAAAATTAGTGGCTGTTTGGTTTGCAACCTACTAATTACAACCAAGTAAACTAAAACCGTTATTCTTAAAACAGAACAAGACCAAAATAGACAGCAAAGAGACCTGGTGAGGGGATATAAGGGCTGGCTGGTCCAGGGGATCCAGGAGATCCAGGAGTTGGAGACCAGGCAGGAGAATAACCAGGAGAGAAGCCGCTGGCATCAGACGCAGCGCTGGGAGAGAAGCCTGCAGCACCTGGTGTCATTCCACTTCCTGTATGGGGGAAAATAAAGAACAGGGCATGAAACGGAATATGTAAACAAACAAGAATGCACTGTAAATAAGGGTGGCAGTAAAACGAAACCGTATGTAGTATTTCTTCACTCACCAACACTGGGAGACCAAGCACCATATGCAGGAGTGGCTCCTGTGTTCCAGGGAGTCATGGCAGGAGACATGCCACTCATGGGGCTGGGAGCAGAGCCAAAGAACATACCTGTGGCTGTGGTGGGAAAAGCAATGATTAACCACAGGTTTAAATTTGGGGACAGAGTATAAGGTTTAAGCATTCAAAAAAATAAGTTTGACTTACGTCCAGCGACACTGATACCAGGGATGTTGGTGGGAATCTCCATACCATACTTGCACTTCTCGGCATCCAACAACAGGTCAAAGCAACCAGTGCCTGCAGGAGCCAGCTGCCCCAGCATGATATTCTCAGACACTCCTTTCATTGGGTCACATTCACCATGAGATGAAGCTTCCATCAAGACATCCACCTACAGAAGAGGGAGGGATAACATTTAAGATTTCTTTACAAGATTAACCACAATACCATTATAAAACATTAAACAGAGCCTCACAGTCTCTTCAAAGGAGCACTTCATTAGCGGTCCAGTGTCCTGCCTGTTGATACCGTGACGAGTGATGGCCATCAAGTGACCCCTGCAGGTCATTGTGTCACAAAGCAAGGCAAGATGGCGGTAGTTAACGTAAGAACCGTCGAAAGAGATGACATGGTACAACTCTCTTTCCAGAGCCTTACGCACAGCCTCAATACCAAGAACCTGTAGTTGAAGAGCAGAAATTTCTCAATTTGATCTGAGGACATAATAGGTTCCAATCTTTAGATAAGCGTTTAAACAATTCTTACAGTGAAAATCTCCACAATGTCGTTGGAGGTGGTTCTGACAGGGTCCACATCCTTCTCACTGAGGACCCTCATGAGACTGACTCCATCGGTTTCCAGGATCCACTCTTGCAAAGCTTTAAACTCTCCTTCTTCTGTGATGATTATTTTCTTCTTGTTGTCAGTCTGTGGTAGATGCATGTACACCTACAAGGACAGCATAAATTAAACTCCAATCTCATGGCCATTTGTGTCCACAAAACTTTAAGGTGTCCTGTTAATCATTTTATATTTCAGGAGGAAGCCAATTAGCACTCCCCATTACTCAGGAGCGTGTAAGTGTCATGTGCCTTTTTGGACAAACCTGCACTGCCACGTGGGCTGTCAGGTTTACTGAAGTTAAATACTGTCAAAAGATGGAAGAAAACTACCTTGCTGATCTGCTCAATGCCTTGCAGTGTCATGTCGGTCAGCATGTTGGATTCAATGCAGCGAAGGAAGACATCGTCATCCATCTTATCCACTACCTCCTCATCCTGGACACAAGATTCAACATTTATGATTCAACACTGAGAGAAAAGGGGCCAGTTACCTACTCACGAGCAAAAACGTATATTACCTCTTGAAACTTGTTCTCGTCACTATTCATGATGCGGATTCGCAAAACCAGTTTCTCAGCATTGTCATCATTGAAGATGCAGTTAAGGTCATCACCAAATCCTAGGAGACAAAAATTAGAGTTAGAAAACTATATAACACCTCAGCATCTATTACGTTTGCCATTTAAAATGTTGTATCAACATGCATTTATTCAAAGATAATCTCAAGCCCACCTGCATTGATCTTCTCTGCAATCTGCTCCATAGTCAGCTTACGGTCAGTCATGTGTTTGCGGTCAAGCTCGATACGCAGCAGCCAGGGTGAAATACGGGTCACGTCGAAGTCAGGCATCTCATAGTACACGTTGACCCACTCCTGATCCTCAGTCACCACAGTGTTCTGTGGGTTGGGGTCATAATAAATGGCTGTGTTGGCAGTGACCTTGCGCAGGGTTGTGTGCTCCAACCGACACAGGATATCTTTGGCCCTCTCTGCGTCACGGGCCGCTTGGCCCAGGAGAAAGACGGTCAAGGAGGGGGTCTTGGGTCGCTTGGAGATGTTGATAAGCTCTTTGAGTCGAGGCACACCGAGTGTGACATTTTTGGCGGACACACCGGCGTAGTGGAATGTGTTCAGGGTCATCTGAGTAGCAGGCTCTCCCAGAGACTGGGCAGCCAGAGCACCTACCATCTCACCAGGGTGAGCCTGAGAAAAACAAACAAAGTGTCCAGCTTCAGACAATTTGATAAAACTATATGACTCCACATTTTCTAATTTTTTTAGGTGCAGTCAACACTAAGCAAGCATTACTTACAATAGACTGGTTAAATTTGGACTCTATCTCTCCCAGCAGCCAATCAAAAGCCTCTGTGCTAAGACGGAACTCCTCAGTCATTCGCTTGGAGGACAGGGTGGAGCGCAGGTGGATGTTGAACAGCAGAGTGGCATTCTCCTGGGCTTGCCTGCTTAACTGGTCTTCACCATTTACGATAACCAGCTTCTTACTCAACTCATGAACTCCTGCATAAAAGAAAGAGCAGATATCCATGTGCCATCAATACAATGCAACACTTGAAGCTCACTCCAATAACAACACGATAAACGGGTGGTTCCACCACTATAATCTAGGGCTGTGCAATTAATCGAATGCGATTATCATGCGCATCTCATCAGTAAAGCCGGTTCCGTGATTGGCAGCAAATCGCCATCACCGGTTTTAAAATGGAGCGGCAGTTAATACACAGAGCTGTAGTTCACTGACTAACTAGGCAATTTCGCGTTCATAAATCGAATGCGATTCACCTGCGATTATGAACGCGATATCGCGTAGCTTGTCAGTGAACTACGGCTCTGTGTATTAACTGCCGCTTCATCTGAAAGCAGGTGATGGAGATTTAGTGCCAATCACGGAACCGGCTTTACTGACGAGATGCGCATGAGAACCGCATTTGATTAATTGCACAGCCCTACTATAATGACGAGGAAAAACAGCCATAATGGTTAGGGCTACATATAATTGACACCTTAAAAGGTGCAGATTTGTCAAGCGCATGAGTTTGGCATCATGTCTCCAGTCAACATGTATACAAAGATGTAAAGGTGGCCTTTTATAATCAGCTTGCACAGATCAGCCACAAGACAGTGGTAAGCTACAGGGATCAGTCGTCAGCAGGGTTTATTTAGCCACCACAAGCAGGAGTCTTTATTTAGCTGGGAGACCCGCTCAAATGCGGAGAGCCTCAAGTAGGCTAAAGCAGTGTATAATGCGTGCACGTCAAAAAAAATTATAAAACCAGTTAGTTATAAGATATCTTAATAAAATCCCTTTATAGGTTCAAAGTACAACACCCACCTTCCACTACTCGTACTGGGTTGAGGTCAGTTGGTGTTCGAGGATTGATGCGGAAAATCTTCTGAGCATTCCAGATCATTCTGGCCAAATTGCATGGTAGTACCACCTATGGAAAAACATGGTTTGGGTTTATGACATTCTACAGAAGTGTGCAAATACAGTAATATTCATGCTTGATACAGTTGTAAAAAGAATGAGGACAATCCCAACCAAACGGCATATGGATATTGATGGCGCTTAAAGGGAACTCTGACGCCGGTTTCACACATACTCCGTTTGCAGAGCGTTTGCGGTGTGCATTTTTTCTGCACCCATGTTAACGGATTAAAGCTTTCACACTGCATGTAGTTGTGGTCCAGTGTTAATTTCGTCTACGAAAATGACGACGAAAAAATATTCGTCAACAAACCTTTTTTCTGTGACTAAGATGAGACATTGACGAGCTAAAACTAATATCTGATGATAAAAACTATGACTAAATGTATGCCCCATCTTCATTAACAAGACGGGACTAAAATGTTATTTGAGGACTACCGGATATTCAAAATACATCCTATAGGCCAAGTTAACTGTCTTGTCTTTTAAAATGTGTGTCTCTGTTATTGGATAAGGGGCGTTTGCATAGCTAGTCTCAGTATGGCAGCCGCAGTGGATGGATAGGCTACCAAAACGCGAACTAGCGATCTGAAACAATGGCCTCAGCACCCGAAGGGTTAGGGACTGGGTGACCAGACGTCCCGTTTTTCCCAGGAGTCAAAATTCGTTGTCGATTAAAGGCGGGATCACGCTGATATAAGTGATCTCTCTCGCGCACGCTCCACTTTTTCAGTTCTCATACAGCGTGTGATCAGTTCTCGGTGCTCACTGCTCAAATATACACATCAGTCCAAATGTCTATCATGTAGAGTCAGAGTATCTCATGTAAACACAGTCGGTTATGGCTTAAGTGAGCTTAAACAGGTGAGTGAAAACTGAATGAGTGTCAGTATTACATGCATACCTTCCGTCTTAAAGGGACAGCATTCCTAATTATCTGTATCAATGTTAACCAGCAAAAGATGTTAAATAAATGTATATTTGTTAAGTAAACCTACTGTATCTGAAAAATGAGTTTAATTTGTTTCACTAGCAAAAAAATTATTTATTCCAGTTCTAATTCAATCCTTGTTTCAAATTTCTCATAAGCTTAATTGATTTGGTCTAAAGAGAAGAATTTATGATTATTATTTTTTAATACTACATTTAAAATAGCTACCAAAATAAATGTTGGTAACTGCAGTTTGACTAAAATGTGACTTTTCATCGACAAACTATGAAAGTCTCAAATTACTAAAATGTGACTAAGACTATTAAACATTTTCGTCTCAAGATAAAGACTAAGGTTTTATCCGAAATCGCCCCCTATACCCTCAAATAGTGCATTATTTAAGGGGACAGCCATTTTAAGTGGTGTTCGAAACCATGTTCTCGAGTGCACTCATTCGATCCCACAATGTACCGCAAAAGCGAGTGTACAACCGATGTACACTCAACGGCTAGAGAAACCCCATAATGCACTGTGAGAGTCGCGTGCCGAATGAATTCCCGCGTCTCGCCAGAAGATGGCGCCCATAGCTTAATCATCCATTCATTTTAGAAGCGCTCTTCCAAATTAATTGTAAATCGACTATTAGGGTTTATACATAATTTCCGTGACAGAGTTCAAGATAAATTCTTTAATCTTACTACTGGAGCTGCCCGTTTCAAATTGTGATTAAACAGCAAGCAAACTATGCAAAAGCGGCAGTCCTTCCGGTGCACTTAGTGTCCGAATTCACTCACTCGTTTTCATTCACTCCTTCAAGTGAACTCTATGAGTGGACTTATGTAGGGAATAGTGAATGAGGGTATAGGGAGCGATTTCGGATACAGCCTAAGACAAAAAAAATGCCACAAACAAAACACTGTTGCGGTCCAGCAGTGCGTCTGCAGCAGAGCAGCTATCGTTTCCGCACAGAGTCCATTTTTGCTGTGCTGCACGCGCTGAATTAAAGTGACAGCGCTTTTTTCATGGTAAAAATGAACTTGAATTGACATGCAAATGTAGTAATATCAGAATAAATAGATATAATTGAAGTCGACTGTGTTTCACAGGCTTTTTGGCTAGGTTTAAAACAAATAAAAGTGCACTTTTAGATAAACAAGGCAACATATGCACGTGTCTTGTGGTGGAGGTAGAAAAACTAAGTTCTTTAAGACCCGCGGGACTGTTTGTAATAAAGATTTCAATATAAAAGGCATGAGAGCCGACTGTTTCTGTCAGTGGAAAGTTTTAATTAAAAATATTTGTGAAAAGTAGGCTGTATGCTGTTTAAATGTGTTTCCACTTGCTTGAGCAACTTAATATACAAATCTAGAAGCCAAATGCATTTAATACGTTGTTTTTGTTAATGGAGTTTAAACGTGAATATGTCTATGAAAGATTGTTTAACTGTACTGTGATAAAAGAGGATCACAATGCTGAAAACCCAAAAGCTAACAACGTTAGGATTTGAAATCAAAATAATGTATAAATGTTGTGTTTGTGGTAAACAGCCGCGGATCAGGAGCGGACTGCAAACGCGTCCTGTGTGAAAGCACAATGAGTCTGTGCTGCTTCCTCACCCCATACGTAAGGAACACTGACTGCATACGCACTACAGACAGAGCATGTGTGAAACAGGCGTTAAGGGTCAGACCTTGCTGTCGCCTGTGGGGAAAATGGCCCTCAAGATCTCTCGGTCTTCCTTCATCTTCTCAAACTCTCTCTCTAGAGCACTCTGGACATGGGCATTGGTCATCACATCTTTCACCACATCTTCCTGTAGAGTGCGGCGGAGAGCTCGGTCATTAGCGTAATCAAACTTGAACCTGTGCAATTAAAGAAAGAGGCAGAAAGATAAATCAATGACGTCAGTCAGTTTAGCTCTGAGCTGATAATCAACAATGAACAGATGCCTTGAAAACAGACTCATAAATAGCTTACTATCCATGTCCTTGTTGATTTGAGTTAATACGGCTATATTGATTATATTACTTAGTTTAAATAACTGGCAATATATTACTTAACTGTAAATACTTGAAAAAAACAACACTTATTTATCTAACACACATACATTTCAATTGCACATAATATGCCTGTACATACAACTGTCAATTTGTATATTGTTATTCCTTATTTACCTTATCTATTTTTTTTTATTCTTCTTTATATTATCTGTGTTTTTTGTTCGGTCACTGTCGTAAATTCTGTTGCACTGTGGAAGCTTCGGTCACGAAAACAAATTCCTCATATGTGTAAACATACCTGGCAATAAAGCTCATTCGAATTCTGATTCTGAAACACAACAGAACTCACTTCTTCTCAAAGGCTTTGTGGGATGGCTTAAGGGTAGCCATGTTTTGGAACTCCACAGACTCTCCCGCCAGACCATCCTCTCCATATCTCAGCTGGACGACTTGGTTAATGGAGTTTCTGACTGTAGCATCATACTTTACCATAACAGACTCCATAGACTTGATCAGACGACGCTGAATATAACCTAAAGGATTAAGAGTTTCATCAAAACTCATGAAGACAATTTCAGCCTTTAACAAAGATTAATCTGATGACAATTGCGCATAACATCTCACTTAGAGACTAGAAATAAGAATTACGGTTTGAAGTTCAGATTACATTTAGTATTTATCCTCAATACTGCTCAGTCCATTACCTGTCTCAGCAGTTTTGACAGCTGTGTCGATCAGACCCTCTCTGCCTCCCATGGCGTGAAAGAAAAACTCAGTTGGTGTGAGACCGGCCAGATAGGAGTTTTCTACGAAGCCTCTACTCTCTGGACCATAGTCATCTTTAATGAAGTGAGGGAGAGTGCGGTGCTTGAAACCGAAGGGGATTCGCTTACCCTCAACGTTCTGCTGCCCTACCACAGCAATAACCTAAATGGGTGAAGAGAAAGAACAAATACAGAGATTGTGAAAAAAATTCCAGTTAAGCCTTTAGCCGGAAACTGTTTTAAGACTTAATCACCATCTACCGTCTTCTCTCACCTGAGAAATGTTAATTTTAGAGCCTTTTGAACCAGCCACCACCATGGATTTGAAGTTGTTATACTCAGACAATGACTTCTGGGCAGAGGATCCAGTCTTGTCTCGAGCATCGTTCAGAATGCGGTTGACCTGGTTCTCAAAGGTCTGTCTCAGAGTGTTACCTGGGGTGGGTTCCAACTCATTGTTGTGGGCTTTCTCAATGACCTGTGAGAAAGAAATCATGATGCACAACTGCATTCATGTACAAAAGCAACAATCTGTTGGATTTATAAATACCTAATGATGTCAACTCACCTCTATCACATCCTGTTTGGCTTTCTTAATCGTATTCTGAATGTCCTGATATGTCGCCTTATCGGCAATGGAGTCTCCAATACCAATAGAGTGACCTGAAGCAGACAAAGCAGATAGTTGTAAATAAATGAATAAGGATTGAAACTGTTTTTGGGTGGAAATATCAAGTCAATTCAAGTCTGTGTTTTCTTTTTTACCCTCAATGAGCAGCCAGTTGTTGACGACAGTCTGGATGTTAGAATAGAAGAGTCGCGTGATGTCATGGCCCATCTCAAGGTATGAGATATGGACAAGAGAGCCAGCTGAGGTTCCCAATGACTTCTTACACAGGATCCCCATGATCAGCTCACCATTTTCCACAATCACCTGCAAAATAAGACGTGAATAAGCGAAATTGCATAAACACTTTCTTTTACACAAAAACTACATCTGCATTTGGGCTGCACTACCGCACCTTAGTATCTCCAGGGGAGATGTGTTTGTAAGGGCCGCTGTCCTCTTCATCAGGGTGAGTGCTGTGTGTGCGGATGGCATTAATGTGTCCAGGGATGATCAGGCTGAAGATCTGTTTGCCAGTCCAGAGAGGTCGAGGCTTCAAGATAGCTGGTTGGGGCACTTTGCCATCCCATGTGGAGAGAAACATGAGGAGGTTCATCACCTCACCCTAAAACAAAGCACACAAAATGATTTATTAATATCAATCTCATTTACCTGTACAACCTAACAGCTCATTATATTCATACTTTGGTAACACAGCTTTGTAAACTCACCCTCTCCAAGAAGACATCTCTCTTGGTGAACTTGCGCACAGCTGTCAGTGTGTCCTGCACAATACCCATGACAGGTCTGTTGGACTGTGGTGTGACAATCATACGAGGCACCATGGCCAGCTCTTGGATCTCAGCACGGGTCTCCAGGGACTGTGGCAAGTGCAGGTTCATCTCATCGCCGTCAAAGTCAGCATTGTATGGGGTTGTCACACTAGAAGTAAAAGAGATTCTCTTTGAAAATGAAGTTAAAAACCTTTATATAAGAGCAATGGTGCTAAATCTTACCATTCATTTTCTATACAGATTTGTAACAATTTCAGTAATTATAACTGATGATACAGCACACAAACTCAATATATTGCTTATCCACGTATCAATCTACAAAAAGTTTTAGAAACCCAGTGCACCTCAGGTTGAGTCGAAACGTTGACCAAGGCAAGATTCGCACTCTGTGCCCCATCATAGACATTTTGTGCAGCGTGGGCTGTCTGTTGAACACAATAATGTCTCCATCACACATGTGTCGTTCAACCTAGAAAGAAAACAAACCGGTTCTAAATACTTTGCTCACTGTAATTGAACATTCCACTCCATTCTTACATTAAACACAAATAAAGACTGACTTTGTATCCAATCTGAAGGTGAAGGTCACTTGGTTTAGGGTGGAATCGCAGGTCAATTCTGTCCCCGTTGTCTCGGATGATATATTTGGCTCCAGGATACTGACTGTTACCTCTCCTCACAAGCTCTTGGAGTCTGTAAAGTTAAAGGGGGGAAGAAAAAAAATTAAGAAAGAATTTGAGAGCACCGGGTTACAGAGACTTCTCCGAGAACACTAAAATATTTAGTAAGCGAGATGTATTCAGAAAGAGATAAAAACAACTAATATTACCTGTCAATGTTAAAGGGTGTTACAATCTCAGGGAAGGTCATGTTTGCGGCGATGGAACGAGGAACGCCCACCTGGTCGATCTGCAGGTTGGGGTCAGGCGTGATGACAGTTCGGGCAGAGAAGTCTACACGCTTCCCCATCAGATTACCTCTGACACGTCCTTCCTTACCCTTTAGCCTCTGCTTGATAGATTTAAGTGGACGGCCAGACTTTTGCATTGCCTGAATCAAGAGCATATGAGAGCAAGATCTTCATTAATATTTTCCTGATTGTCCCACTCTACATAACTGCAGATCAAATGTTTTAACTGGCTGCGCCAGGTATTAAGGTGTCATGCAGCAGTTTTATTTTGTGTAGTGTACCCTGACTTTTTTTTTTTTTTACACAGTTTGCATTTTATTATACTTGCATTAATACTAAAAAAGCATTTGTTTTATTCAATACAAATTCTATGACAATAATATTTCTTGTAAATGATATTAAAATAAGAACAACTAATTATTGATAAATGACTTAGTAGTGAGTTTTGATTAAATATTGAATTAATAATATCACAGTTAATAAGAATATTATTGTTGCTTCTCATAGCCTGGATTCAAATCTCCTTAGGTATAGTGTTAATCTTACCCTAGGTAGACCTGGCAGTTCATTATCTATCATAGTGGCCACATGGAACTGAAGAAGCTTGACATCTTCTGCTATAACATGCGCTGCAGCTCCACTCTGCTCATTTCGCTTCAGCTGGTTATTGATCTTCACAATGTCAGCCAACTTGTGTGTTAAATCATCCTAGGGAGGAAAAAAAAAAAAGTGTACAATTGATACAAATCTAACAGCTATCAGAACTATACAATACGTCAAACTTCTTTCCTACTGTTTAATAAGAAATGCTAACCTGGTTTCTAGCAGAGCCCTGCATGACCACAGCCGGTCTCACAGCAAGAGGAGGCACGGGCAACACAGTGACAATCATCCACTCAGGACGGGCAAATTTGGGCTCCATTCCCAAGATCGTGTCCTCTTCATCTGAAATGCGTTTGAAGATCTCATGCACACGTTCAGGGCTGAGGAGAATCTTCTTCTCCTGTGAGTCTTCGTTCACGTGCTTCCACTCAGCATACAGCTCCAGGCCAGAGCGACGGATACGTGGCTGGTACCTGCCACAGCCTCCATGACCCTTGAAATATGAAAGTTCAAAATCAGTTTTAAAACTTCCAGAGCAAGCTGGAAATCTAAAAATTGGCCTGTGTGCTTCGAGAATTTTAGGTCTGTACCTTCTCTTTGGTGATGTCTTCAGTCTCCTGCTGCTCCACTCCAAACTTGTTGTCCATCTCCTCACCACCCTCACAAATGTTTTTGCCTTTACAGAGGTCATAGACGTGGGTCAGGCGCTTGCGTGGCTGCCCCTTCGACTTGACCAAGATGTCTTTGATTTTTGGATTGTTCTGGGTGAAACAAAATTAGGAGGAGTTCAAATACACTACAAAACTATTTTTAAACAAAGGAATTAGATCAAAAGAACCAGAGAGGTAGAAATAAATCACAACAAAAGGCAAACTGAAAATACAGCATACCGCATCCACAAGAAGTTTTGAACAGAAGAAGCAGACACATCGGAGGACCTTCATGATCTTCGTGATGAAGCCAACATGAAAGACTGGCTTAGCCAGCTCAATGTGACCGAAATGACCAGGGCACTCAGTCATGTTACCTAAATGACGACAAGCAAATAAGCAGAGGTTCAGCTTTAAGTGTTTAGTTTAATACCAACCAAGACGGATAAAAAAAAAATCAGTTAATGAACATACCTGCACATGTCTGGCATCTGCCTGACCTTTCAACTACCCCTTGCCGGGGGTCCATAAGTCCCCCCAGTTTAGGGCGTCCTCCTTCTGTGGTCTCAGGGTACTTGATGCCCCCTTCAGTAACGGACATCCGTTTCTGAAAATGATAACAAACAGCATTAAATTGTTGTACATTTTCACAACAATGGGAAAACATTTGTGCAGTAAATATACCCTCAAATACAGTTTTTCAAATACACGGACTGCAAGAGCAACAGTACGTTTGCAACAAGCAATAATTCAGATGTCATCTGTCAAATTACGCATTTAGTATTTTTATTTTAAATGTAACAAGGCTGTTTAATGGTTGTATTTATAATGGGTTTCTTCAGATTACATGTTGCACCCATAAAGCACACAATCATCAAATGAAGTGTCAGAGATTGCTCACCTCTGCATTCATTAAAAAGGAAAAAAATTTAAGAGGTATAAAAGTCCTTAAAAATTACGACATTACTGAATAAAACCCAGTTACTTTGTATCGCTGTCTGAAGGAAAACATTAACGTACAGCTCAACTCAGAAGCATGCCATTTGCTCGTAATTTATTTAAAAAAAATAAGTGTACTCAAGGAACTTAAATAAATGAAAGCATGCATGTAAAAATCACATTTTATTGCCAGTAAGGGAGACATAGGGAACAAATGTGGAAATTTGGGATTAACTCTGGGTCTGCCATGTGACTCCAAAATGGTGAAATAGTAAATGAATAATAAATATTACAACAAGTTAAAATTATATAACTTCAAACAAGGCTTTCCGTGTCTTGTTGCTAATTGTTAAAGCAGGACTTTTGTGTAGTGTTTCTTCAACTTTCTAAACACATGCTCTTACTCAGGATAAGTGGCTAGCCGGCTAAGTTAGCAAAACGCAAGTTCACAAATGACACTGTATGTTAAAATGCGTATTTAATATGATTTTAACACGATGATGATTTGAGTAATACAACAGTACTCAAAGAATTAAGAGAATACCCCCTCTCAAGAGCAAAACCTACAAGTTCATCAGGGCTGAGGACGCCGAATTGCACTCTCTTGATGAGGCGCAATGGGCATGCGCTGTCGCTGGAAGGCGGTCCGTGCATCCTGTCTATTCAAAGAGACGCGTCCTCCCCCGGCACGCCGCTTTGTAAGAAGGAACACCTCTGAAACGCCACCAAGACTCTCCTGGCACCCAATGGTGACCGGAACTTGTCCGATGGCGGTTTCCCAGTGACCACCGTATCTTGCTACTCAATGTGCTTTTAAATTCGTGTTTATATACTATCTATTGTAGCTACCGGCAGTCCCCTTCCCTTTCCCAGATCTATACTCCAGTGCGCTCTAAGCGCATCTGAGAAAAATCTGCTCTCACACGGCGTTATATAGACTGTACGCTTTGCTACAGGTTTACACAGCCTACTTGGCAGGGGCTGAACAGTCAGAGGGCGGGTTATGGATCGATCCTTCTCTGCGCTTATTGGCCACGAGACGGCAGCATATGAATAATTCATTACAACTGACGCATAACCAATGAAGTTGTGCGCTTTTGATTCCTGCGAATCCTATGTAGGCGGAGGCGGGACCAAACGTATGAAGAGATTCCATAGGTCCATAAAAACCAAGGGAGGATCCGTAGACACTTTATACATTAATATTCAATAACATTCGTCAATATGAAACATTATTCGTCAAACGTGTTCGTAATATTCATGAGCAGAGAGCGTTTGACCAATTGGAACCAACGCTTGACGGCGGTAAAAAAAACTTTCTTACTGCCCGCCTTCTTTACGAGCATTGCCGATTTTACCCGACTGGTATTTTTTCACCCTCTGAGCAAAAATAAAAAAAACCTATGCAGTTCCGTCCGTCTCGCTCTGGATCAGCTAACAGTGCTGGAAAAGAAGCTCGTGTGAGAGGCCTGCACCTACCGTCGAGGATTAACACTAGTATTTTTGTTTTAAATATTATTTTAATGTAATTCAAATTATTGATTTACTTTTATTTTGTACGCGTATTCATATTTCTCGGAGTATTTATTATGATTTCCCTGAATTTATTTGAGTTCTACGGGAAAATGCAAGAATCCTCGAGGTCGAGTAAAAGCAATGGCTGGACAGCACGCGCTTTTTTCGGTATGATCAGCTGGAAACTCCGCTGAAAGCCTGGGGTTTCAGACAGTGCATTTTCAATTAAAAAAATCGAGAAACGTTGTTGTTTTAAACATTCGATGTTTTGTTCAACTATTTCGCGAATTAGAACGTTCGTGTAGCTCACTGTAAAATAAAATAAAAATAGAATTGTACATGCAGGCCATGTTGTTCTACAAAAAGGCGCTAGTTTACGTTTTCTGGTTATCGGTTTTCTTATAAATAATCGTAAATCCGTAGTTCGTACGTGATTTAATTTGATAATCGAATACGTTTTATTGTTCTCGCAACTGTAGTGCGTAATCAAGCATTTGTAGTAATGTAATTTGATGTTACCTAGCGACTGTTGTGTGCTTTTGCTAGTTTGTTAGCCGCCATTCTTTGTGGAAAGGGAACATTGAACAGCACCCGTTTGAAGTCGTTTTGTCTGAAATGTTAGTTTAACGTTACATCATAAACATTTTAGTGTGTATATTTGTGTTACTGAGTGTATATATATATATAGGTTTATATTAGGCAATTAGGGTAAAGAATCATCATTATTCGGCTACATAGTTGTGGATTAAGTACATTATAGGTAACAGTGTAGACAGACGGTTGGATTAAAACAAATGTTTTTTTTAAATAGTTCATATAGGTTCAGTCACATTTTATTCTCGAATTGGTTTCTTAGATGCATATTAATATATATACCAGACTGTTATTTACAGGAACATTCATGGCTTTTAGCAATTTTGGCTTTTAAAAAACTATTTGAATTGTTCTTGGTCTTGTCTTTGTATGGTTTCAGACGTAGATGTGTCTTTTTAACCGATCATGTGTTAGTTATATCACGTTTATGTTAGCCTGTTAGCATTGAGCTTGGATGGCTGTGAATGTATTTACATAAAAAAATATGAGGTTCTCTAATGTTCGTATAGTTTCCCGATTATATAATAAACATATAGTATATAATAAACACCGATTTCTTAAAACAGAAAGATGATTTATAGCCGAAAATAGTTAGCTCGTAATGGTCATCTACAAAGCTAATCGGATAATGGAACAACTTGGTTGTAACTCGTATATCAAACCCAAATCGTCGTCTTTGAAACCACTTGTACCGGTAAAATTGGCTTAACAGTCGGTTTTTGTGGATAAATGAGTTAATGGCTCTGGAAAGTGCTGGTTTAGTCCCAATACGTTTACAGTTAAAACCTCATTGTTCTTTAATGTGGATATAACGTTATGTTGTCTCAAAGTCTATCTAAATTGGTTTTCTCACTTAAACCAGATCCTTGCTTCGAAATAACCCCAAGTGAGCATGGACTTTGAGGGATCTTGTATATGGCGGGTACAGTGGCGGTGAGATGAACAAACATGGAGTCTGGTGCTTATGTACTTGGGCGGGTTTACAGGGCAGAAGGGAAGCGGAGTTGCGTAACTCCAGACTAAAGTGAAACGAGCCTGTGCTTGCTAACATTAGCATTGTCAACCAGGAAAACCTTCCACAAAAACGAAATCATTGTGAAGCAGTTATCAAAATGAAGGCGGTATCTGGGGGGTGGGGGCGCATTAAATAAATAGGCGGGCTGATGGTCGTTTACTTTGGTTGGTGCAACATGGAGGCTGTTTTGTACAAACGGATGTTTTTAAGTACGAATGTTGACAATCTTATTTACATTTGTCTATAACCAAGTTAAGCGTAATGACTTGCAGTCTTAATTGTTTTTCTCTCAAAAATAAAACTTCATTTACTATCATTAATGTTGTTTAAACCTGTATGACTTTCTTCTATGGAGCACAAAAGTAAAAAAAAAAATTAGTGATTGATATGAAATACACAACAACATTGATTCTGCTTTACATTTCTCTTTGTACTCCAAAGATAAATCCTATTTTTGAAATCACGTGTGAGTACATGGGTGAGCTGTCCCTTTAAATTTGACAATGTGAGATTTTACTTCAAGTGGGTTACTAATGTGTTTTAATGAAAAAGTAGGGGTTTCATCAACAGACTGTAATTTGGACAAATTTGTTAACTGAAAGGTTTGAAATCTTCTTGTATGACATCCATCAAAGTATTTTACGTGTAAATAAAATATTTGCATTTCATTCAAATTCTTGGGTTCACTTTTTTAAAGTCTACCTACCTGAAAAGGTCTGTGTGCTTAAATTAGATTTATGTGCCTGTAAGTGAATCAAACATTGAAATAACAAGGATATATTATGTTGTAATTATGTCTTTTCAAGACGCGCAAATCCGTGGCTACAGAACAGCAGAATATGAACGCAATGCAGTTTCTCGTTAAGCGTTTTCCTCCCGTAAAAAAAAACATAAACACTTAATATGGCTTAATGTATTAAGAAGCTATTTAATGCTATACTATTGTATTGCTATTAAAAGATCAAATTCAATATACAGTTTATTACTATAATGTCTATAGTATTTTCCTACCATACTGCAAAACGTGTGATAATGTGGCATAATGGACTAAGATGATAAAGCGCAAACTCAATATGCTTCTCTTCATTATTAAAATATAACATTACATAACTAATGTACAGGCAGGTGAGCCCAGAATAAACACAATGAATGCAAAGTTTCACTTTAGGTGAATTTCCATATAGAATAAACAGTCTAAAGCTCTTTTATATCAGCGTCTTTGTCCATTAAACTCTATTACGTGTTTTGTTTAAAATTATTTTCTATGGGAGGAAAATGTTTAATGTGCAATTTAACACATTGTGTCCTTTTTAATATCACTTAATGTATTTCATAATGCACGTTTATATATGCTGGTCTTTATCTTTGTCAACAACAAGACTTATAGGCTAAATTAATTGTCTTTATCATCTTAG
The DNA here is from genome assembly GCA_027422405.1 of Ptychobarbus kaznakovi. Taxonomy (NCBI): domain Eukaryota; kingdom Metazoa; phylum Chordata; class Actinopteri; order Cypriniformes; family Cyprinidae; genus Ptychobarbus; species Ptychobarbus kaznakovi. Next base: position 13,013,854 of record CM049808.1, on the reverse strand, counting down.
TCAAAGACTATAGAATACTCTTAAGTCCCTTAATATTATTATTATATTATTAAATTTAGTCCATTATGCCACATTAAGCTTTTTGCTGTATGGGAGGACAAGTGAAAGTTTGCGTATTGTGTTCATGGCCGTCTGCTTTCCTTGTAGTACATTTAATAAGAATTTAATCTTTTAATTACACTTAATGTATCTTAATACATTAAGCCATATTAAGTGTTTGTTTTTCTACGGGAGGAAAACGCTTGATGAGAAACTGTGCATTGTGTTCATATTCTGCTGTTCTGTAGCCACGGATTTGCGGGTCTTGTCTTTTTCTCATACAGATGACTTGCAGGACCCTGTTCATTATTAATAATGAAGTATTATTAATATACGACTAATATTAACTTAATTTATCGCACAAGGGAAACTGTTAATGATGGAAATAAACTGAAATACTGTAGTAATCAACTATCCGTACGTTTTCATTTTAATAATCTTTATAACAATTTATATGATTTTAAATGTGGCCTGAGAAATTCATGTCTATTGTTTTGGTTTGTGAGATCAGAGATCGCAATGCGCACGTGTACAAACATTCAGGAGGACATGAACTTCTTGAGAACGCTGTCCCGCGACTTTTATTAATGAAATAGATTAAATAGCCTACTGGAGAGAGACACAGTTAGGCTAATTCAAACTGGCAAATGTCACCCCTCTCTCTCTCGATCGAATAATTAATTCAAGTAGCTAAAATGTATAATGAATTAATTCTAATAAATGTGATCTTACCGCACTATTTCATCTCTTTCTGATCTGAAGCGGCAGAATGCTGAGCTAATGAGCCGTAGCTTCACGTCAGGTGGTTCTTGCCTTCACGTCGTGCTTAATGCAGTTGTTCAATGTACAACTAGCCGTGCATTATCCCTTATGTATTCGATCTTTAGCAGTAGTTTTTTTTACGGCAATATTTAAATGACACGCTGGTCATTCTTAGTGTTCCCAAAATGGCCACACACTATCAACAGGCATTTCTCTGGTGGAAATAAAGCTTCGCTGTTTAGTCCCTCTGTCATCAATCTAATGCGTGTAGTAGCCTCCGTGTCTCTGATAAGCACGGCATTTTTAGTTTGTGCACCGCTAGTGTAACTTTGTTTTCGTTTTGCGCAAGCTGCAACAGTTCAGTTTCGTGTAACAGAAACACTCGGTTTAGCAGAACCTTTACGATTAATTAACCGTGACGTTTTAAAGCGCGGTTAATCGAGAAACCGGTTAATCGCTGCATCCCTAACCGCACTACATATCAGCAGTGTTGGGGAAAGTTACTTTTAAAAGTAATGCATTACAATATTGCATTACTCCCTAAAAAAGTAACTAATTACGTTACTTAGTTACTTTTTATGGAAAGTAATGCGTTAACATTACTTTTGCGTTACTTTTTAAATATGAGCAGGGCTTGATAGTTTGTTTTTAGTACAAGAAGTTCTATTTATAGCAAATGTAAAAGCCTTTCACACCAAAAAGTGTTATGAATAAACCTCATGCTGAAGGAAAAGTAAATTCACGTCTGTACAGTAGAATGCAGAAAAAGAAGGTTCAATACTCTTCAGCAATAAAAAAAACAACGAAGCACAATTGTTAATTTATCAAAAGTAATTTTTGCTTATTAGTATGGTTGAACTGAATCATCAAAGGTCAACAGCAAAGATATCGGTTAATAAAATGAGATTAGATATATTTGTGTTGTTTAACATATTTAATTATTGCAGGTTTGCGTCATATTCTGAGTTTGCATTTCACCGTTTTAATTCATTTTGATGAATACTGAATCAGTTTTTTGTGAGTGGGATGAATTAATACACATTCACGTTTAGTCTAGAACTACAGTAAGATCATGTTCACACAGCGCACTGTCAGTCAATAAATGCAAAAAAAGTAACTACCGTTACTTTTTGAAAAAGTAACTCAGATATTTTCTAGTAAATTAAAAAGTAATGTGTTACTTTACTAGTTACTTGAAAAAAGTAATATTATTACGTAACTCGCGCTACTTGTAATGCGTTACCCCCAACACTGCATATCAGTGTCTGATTTAAAGTAGGCCGAATGCTAACAAGCCTTAACTGACAAAAATGACCATAATTTGCATGGTGGAAGAATTATCATCATGTCCTGTACAACCATTAAAAAACTCAAGGGGGTGGTGGATTATAAAACACACCATCAGATTTTAATTGGATTATTATTATTGGATTTTAATGGATTTATTGCCGCTTTCCTTACACACCACATTTAACAAACTTATAAACATCAGTGTGTACTATTTAACAAAAGTCTTTTGCTAGCAATTAATTTAAATGGCTGAAACCAAATTGTATGTGGTTGAAAACATTGGATCAGCGCCACGAAACAAAAGAACGTTTGAATTTGTGAATGTTCTAAATACACCAGTGATCGTCAGCATCAAATGGTTAAAAGTAGGGATGTTCATTTAATTTTTCCTAACCTACAGCTGACGCTCCTTAACTGATTATTAACCGTTAACCAACAAGATTATTTTAAATTAGAAAGGATAAGTGTCTCTGACCCATTAAAAATAGGCTACTATTACATTTGTTTTCCGGGAATTTATTTTACATGCTCAAAAATCAGCAAACAATAGAACAGGAGCATTTTCCCCCTGAAGAAGGCGCCCGTGCACACATCGACAAGAGCAAGAGCGCGCCCATCAACGCACTTCATTCGGCTGCACTGCACGGGACTCGCTCGGGAAGAATGTCTCTAAAGAAGTGTGTTTGTGGTTTTAAGGGAAAGATAACCTTGTTCAGCTTCCCAAAAGAACACCGCGTTACGTGAACAGTGGATGCAGTTTTTTTTTTTTTCGGGGCAGCAATGGAGTTTCTCAAGTCTGTTTGTTGACGAACGTTTTATAAACAAGGCCCAGTTCGACGCTGGATTTGCATATCGTTTGATAATGAAAGATGGAACAGTCCCAGCAATAAAAGATCCCGGTCATGAATCAGAACTGCAGACGTAAGTGAAACGTCATCAAATGTCTGTTTTGTTCGCAATCGGGCGCAAGTGCTCGTCACTCTTTAGCTCCGCCCTCAGCGTGCCTCCAGGAGCTCGGCTTTTTTCGGAGAGAATCGTAAAGGTGTATCTTTCTTTTATAAATATGATAAAACTAAAGACTTTTTGGAGATATGAAGGAGGCAATACTACTCTATAGGTACTCAAGATTAAGAGATGAAACTGTGTGTTATGCCCCCTTTAATATTTTCTGTTTACGTGCGTGAGCAGATGTTGTCTTCTCTGCATTTCAAACCGAGCTGCTGCAGCACCACCTTGTGGCAGGCACAAAAAAGTAAATAAATAAAAAAATCAGTTACGCAATTGAGTAGCCTACTTCACTTATTTAGCCTCCCTCTTTGGAACACTTTCATTACAACCTGCGTTGAAAAAAAACTTTGGCTTGTGCGATTTAACATAAGGCATTAAACTGTAAATCCTAATCACTATATAAACCTTTATAAACGTTCTGTGGAGTTTAACACGATGGACAAACATATAATCTTTGTCAAGGCTTGTCTCTTTAAGCCCGGCTCACACTGCGATTTTTATATTATTATTATGTTCACCGACAGCCGATGGCTGTTGCTATCAAATTTCACCTCCGACGAAATTCTGGCAGTGTCAGAAGATTTGGCGCACAGTCCTGCAGTGTGACTACCCCTACGATGAATGTCAAACTGTCTCCGTTTTCAAGACATGCTATGAGCAGAATTAATGCTAGATAATTATTATTTCAGCCATAAACCCCGGCGCCCCTGTCCTCCGCTCACGGAGTTGTTCTATCTAAACACTGGTTGCGCCGCTGTTTGCGTGTGGCTGTGTAGAGCTGCATACACTATTCTTAAATACGTAAGTTTTGCCGCCGTTCATGTACTTGTCATGATGGCCAACATTTCGGTCCCGCGTGCAACGCAGCTCGCAGTCACTGAACGTGTGTGGGTTGATCATGTAAAACTCCGGACAAGTTTCCTTGCGCGCACCCGTTTTTAACTCGTCTTGTCTGTCGTACAGTCTGACATTAAAACTGAGATCCCACAGTGTGGGCTTTAAAAAAAATCGCACAATGTGAGCCCGGCTTTGGCAAGCCATTAACAAATCACTTTGTATTCAAAGGACGTTTTGCCATTTTTACACGTTGCAAAGCAATTTAGCAACATTGTTCCTTCAGGAAAACATACAGACATTTCAGAACGCATAATATTTACAAATATTTAATAAGTTTGTGTATTAAACAACAGTGTGTGCATATATACACACACACACAATATTGCAGTGCTATTCCAGAAGTTAGAGCAAAACTATTATCTCACTTTGATACCGAACAAAAAATTAGTAATGACAGGCTTTCCTGATATTACCCAAACATTTCATGACCCCTTTAATACCGCATGTGGTGTTACTGGACTATCTCCTGTACCGTTTTTTCAAAGGTATTTGCTCAAATGTTACATTATGATCGTGTTTCAGTCGTGTAAATAGAAGAGATGCTGAAAAACTTGTCAAACTACAAATCAGAGGAGAGACATGACCACTAGATGGAAGCTTTGAGCGCAAAACAGACAGCTGAATGCTCGTGACGTCTTCCCTCAGTGTCTGGATCTTCCTCTTCCAAGCGGAAGCCACAATCAAGCAGAACACGGGCCTGCTTTGATCATGAGTTCTCAGGGAAGCCCGGTTCGTTCCAGTTTAGTAATCACAAGGCTCCATAAGTTAGCTTGTTTGGTTAAAAAAAAGAAAGAAAAAAAAAGCACATTTACCAAGGCAATGATATGTTTTTAAGATGGTAATGACCGTGAATGGTAAAGTAAGTTTTACAAAATTAAGCTCACCAGGCAGAAATGTTTCTAAGCCTATATTTTAATCATCAAAATGTTCTATTATTTAAGACCAGTGAGAATTAACACAACATATCATTATGATGACTATGAAAGAGAAAATGCTAAATGTCAAATATTGAGATAAAATGGAGTACTAAAGTAATTACACTAAATAGCACTTCTCAGTTAAATTATAGTTTGTCGCTGATTAACCCAAACACTGATCATCCCAAGCCTGGATCGCAGAAATTTCATCGACATTCGGGCAGACCAGGAATGGTTGTAACATGGGTGAGTTGTAACACTGTGAGCTTTAAGTTCACCGCTTAGAAACGGAAATTACTATCATACATGACCACAGTGGAGGATACTCTCTTAAAGGATCCATACGGAAGTGTTTTTGCAGTGATGCATAGTAGAACCATTTCTGATTTCCCAAAGAACCAGAAGATGCTTAATATTTTTGGTTTACACAAAATATTAAGAAGCATAACTGTTTATTAACAGCATTAATAATAAGAAATGTTACCAGATCAGAATATTAGAATCATTTTTGAAGGATAGTTTGACACTAAAGACTGAAGTAATGGCTGCTAAAAATGAAACTTTGCCATCACAGAAATAAATTACATTTTAAAATAGAAAACAGTTGTAATAAACAGTTGAAATTGTAATTATTACACAACATTTTCTTTTTGCTGTTGTTTTTTTTATGCAGGCTTGGTGACCAGAAGTGATAAAAAAAAGATTAACTTAATGACACAATTAGACTAATTTAGAGCTAGGGGAAGGATTTGATTTGAGATGATATAAAACTTTGAACACACTTTTGAACTTATTTAGATAAGCATTATAGGAAAGAAAGGCCTAGGCTACATGTGATGCTTTGGAAGGTTTGGTATAGTGAACTGGGAGAGCATCATGAATCTCCAATTTAACCTTCTTTAAAGGTACAGTTCACTAAAAAGGAAAGTTTTTTTTACGTTGTTCTAAATCTGTATGACTTGGTGGAACACAAAAGTAGATATTTTGAAAAATATTTCATTGGTTTACTTGTCCGTTTCAATAAAAGGCAACGGGGTCCACTGTTGTTTTGGACCTCTATAACATTGATTGTATGGACAATAACCAGCTGAAACACATTTCAAAAATATTTTGCGTTCTATAGAAGTGGGTGGTGAACTGTCCCTTTAAGTACCTCTAAATAAAGCATAGTTGACCCAAAAAATATTCTGTGATCATTTACTCACCCTCAAGTTGTCCAGTTTCTGCTCCCCATTGATTTCCAAAGTACATTTTTCCATATTATGGAATTAAATCGGGACCAAAAACTGTTTGTTTCCTCATGTTACTCCAAAAAAAAAAATTTTTATTTTGTGTTCACTAGAAGAAAGATATTCACACAGGTTTGGAACAACTTCAGTGAACTTGAGTGACAGGGTGAGTGGAAAAAAGCAACAGATGCTGAGACTTCTCACACTGAAAAGACCTTTGATGGGTTGTTGCGGCCCTTCATTTTTGAAATGTGTGAGTTCTTTGACTTTCAACAATATTTTATTACATTAATTAAAGGGATGTGTAAACAAGCTAAAGTAAGAGTAATGGCTAATGGAAATATTTTGGAAGCATTTTAAATATTGAGAGAAACAAGACAAGGGGATCCATTATCTGCTTTATCTATAACTTTAATACAAATAAAATGTCTTAAAGTTGAGGAAGACTTACATAAAATTAAAACCGTGACTGTGATATTATTAAGTTTTAGCTTATAGCATAGAAGCTTATCCATATATAAATACATTTAAATAAGACAGGAGTAATGCAAATAGGAGGCTATTTAGAAAAATAATGAATTCAAGAGTCACACCAGGCTCTCGTTCATCACCGACTCAGACCTCACCTTTTCCAGAGTTCTAATCACACACACACATGTCCCTTGTCAGCACTCATCAACACCCCTACAAAGCACACATGCACACTGTCATTCCCTGTCTGGCCTTGTCAAGAGAACACAGACTCTCTTACCTTTCTGAAACGGTCCATAACTCCTTGGATTATCTCTGATGCTGCCTCCTTTATCCAAGTCGAATCTCCTGGTCTCCACATCATGACTGATCCTTTGTTTGTGTATGTTCCTGGAGACACCTTCAACACTTACATTCAAGTCAATATTCATCCTATCATTTTAACAGTCATTACTCACCTGCATTGTGTTGATTTCATCTGCCTCCAGTGAACGTAACATCGGTTGTTTCTAATTCTGTGTATCGGGACAGAGGGACTGAAAAAAAACAAAAAGGTTTTAGTACAGATTAAATATAAATTTTAGATTTAAAATACAGAAATGGATGGTTGGGCAATTCCCAATATTTAAGAAATGTGAGAAACAAATAGACAAAGAATGAGGACAGTGTTTTAAAGAAGCATTCAGCACTTCACGATCTCCATTCTGGCAGGAATATGCTTGGAAGATGAATATATGAGAATGACACCAGAAATCATACAAGTATACAAAGTTACTCAACAGTGTTCGGACAGTGTGTGTTGAGATGAAGGGCTGCCAATCATATATATATATATATATATATATATATTATTATCTAAGCTGTAACAAATATTTTAGATTGGAGCTACACTAATATAGCAAATAATTTATTACAATGTAAAAACATTTTCGGCATATGTCTTGGATTTTTTAAAACAGGGATAAACTGACAATCAGAGCATTTTAAGTAACATCAAGACACTGCAGGAAACAGGAAGTATATAATTCATATCATATATTAATAGTATGGAAAAACTAAGTAAAAATATTGAATATTTAAATATATTTTAAAATAATAAAAGGAAATTACAACAAAATTGGGTAATAAAGGAAAAATATTGCAATTAAAATGGAAAACTAGAACAATTGCAGAGCAATAGTCATAACAGCATTGTGCAGTTTTTTTGGTTTAACTCTTTTTATTGATGCTATTCAATCGGAGAGAAACAAAAATTAAAGGCAATAGAACAGCAATTGTTTCAATCTTAACAGAGATCAAAATTAAATAAGTAAAAAAATTCCTTACGCTCTGAGTCAAACACAAAATGCAATTATGAATGCCAGCAGCAAGAACAATATATATAAAAAATAAAAAGGAAACACAAATAAATAAGTAAATAAAAATATATACATAAAATGCAGCAGTAGTTTAATAAAATGCAGCAATAGTATAATTTATATATACAAATTATGCTCTCCATTTATTAGTAATTGAGGGGCAAGGGAATTAAACTGTAAAGGCCAGGCATACAGAAAGGGGTTTTCTTATTTTCTTACCTTTTCTTTCAATATGTATTTATTTTTTCAAATGTGACAAGGGTTGCCAAGTAGTGTGACACTTTTCTGTATTACCAAGTCTTGTAAATCTGATACACTATGCAGTTTTTGATACAAATGAAAAGATTATCTGTGCTGGTAGTCATGCTAATCTCATGTAAGCACTGATTATTTGTCCTCAGACTGATAATAAAACTATAAAACGTCAGAGGGTTAACTTGACATTTCATTCATCTGCCCACTACCACATTTGTTATCCAGTCCTCCCATTACAGGCGGACGTTCGACAGCCCCCTCTTCCCCAAAACTCACCAGGAGTCTGTGTGTGGCTGACTCCAGATGTCCCAGCCTCTTTTGTTACTGTGGAGATTCAGCTGGTCACTGCCCTCTCATTAGTGTCTGCTGATCCATATGTCATGTTAAAGATGGCCTTTGATCAGCAGTGAGCAGGGAAACATTTCAGCCACCTATTTTCACAGCAGACAAAGATTAGAGGCAATTAAACGACAAATACAATAATTTGGAATATGACAAAGCTTGTTTACAGAGTTGAATGGCTGATTCAAGAGAACGGTTTCTGAAGACCACTTCTGTCTGCCCTACTTCTGTTTTTTTTATTAAAATGCTATTTAAATAATATAAAATACATAAATTTACTTTTTCTTAATGCATAATCCTTGAACATTGCTATCAAACTTATCTTATCCTAAAGGTACCTTAAATCAACTACTTCATACAAGCTTCCTTATCAACAACTCGATTTCCTTACCCACACTGAGTGATAAAAAACATCTATTGTCTACATATCTTTACATGTTTTATGGCAACATGCTCTTAATACTGACTCTGTTGAAATATCTTGCATTTTTGAGTTTCTTATATCCTTGTTCCAATTCCCAAACAGCTCACGAAAAAGTAGAATCACTTTTTGGTGAACCTTACTGAATAGGTTACCTGAACTATTATAAACTCCAAAAAGAAACAGAGTTTAAAACGACAAAAAAAACAAGCATGTGAACCAAAAGTTCTATAATCAAGCTCACAATAAGAACCACGTAGTGTGAGAAAAGTGACAAAGTTCCAACAAGTCGGAGAGATCATAAGAACAACACCCCTTCCAAACGGAGTTCCCATGGAGACAAGTGGGCTGGCATACAATAGAAAAGAAAAAGAAGGAGTGCGAAAGAGAAAGGAAAAATAGAGAGAAGGGCCGAGGGGCACAGGGGAAAGGAACGTAGGATGGGGGGTATAATGAGCTGTTCGGCAGAGATTTGGGCATGAAAAAAGCGGACAGAAGAGGAAGAGTGAAGCGAGAAAAAAATTCAGTATGAACTCTAATTTTCCTTATCCTGTTACCCTGCTCTCCACAGGTCCCTTCGGGCTGGAAACATTTTTCTGAATGTCAAGACGGACCTTTTAAAGCCTTCTCCACACAAAATGCTGTTTTAAAACAGGTGGTTCCTTAACTTTTCTGCATCTATAGATGGAGTGTAAGCAGGATTGATCGATCCGGCAAAAGCCAGACGGATTGATTCGGCAAACGAGGGCAGGACAAAAAGTACATAGAGGTGCTATTTCTCTGCTCCGTGTAATGGCGAGAAGGCCAAATCTGTCATAGAAGGCCGCCAAGGCCAAAAACTTCAACGTTTACTCCTCTATTCCACCACTTCTTGAAATAAACATCCTCTTCTTTAGTCAGGGATGTGGATAAAGGAGAAATGGAAACCAAAGTTCATGTGCATGCCCTTCCCTTTGATCTCTCTTTTGGCTACCTCACTTATTTAAAGAGTTTTACCCAAGTATTGTCTGGCGTCTCTCTCGTTCTCCCCGCTCCTACTCTTTATCTCTTTCCCTTCGTGTCTCTGGCCAAGCTTTTTTTCTGTTGGCATGGCTCCTGTTTGTTTTCAGCCATTTTGGGGACTGGCAGTGCTCGTAACAAACTGCTTAAATGGCGTCCTCTCACTCGCTCATTCTCTCCCTTGCTCCGGCTCTCCCTCCCTTCCTTGCTATCATCAGGCTTGGTGTATGTAGAGTAGAGAGTGTGCAGGCTGAAAGTGTGTGTCTAATGAACAAAAAAATTGGGAATAAAAAGAGAATTGGAATTAAAATGAGGCTGGGGGTGGGTGCGGGTGAGTAAGGGGTACGAGGCTGGGGGAGATAAAAAATGCAAAAACAGCCCAGAATCATGTGTCAGTGGCAAACTGAAGTGTGAGAGAGCGGGCGAGCGAAGGAGAGACAGAGCGGCAGAAGGAGGGGGAGAGTCAGAGTGCGAGAGAGTCGTTTCTGCCCTCTACATAGCGCTGCCTGTGTGCACGCGCTTGTCTTTCCCTGTGTTCTCTCTCTCTCTCTCACTCATACACGCACACGGGAACACGCAGACCAGGACACACAGACCGAGGGAGGGAGAGTGAGAGAGTGAGAGAGAGAACACATCGCAGCCGAGATGCAGCAGAAGGTTTTTCGAGGTACGTTGTCTTGTTGTGTGCTTGCCTAGCAGAGAATTGGAGTGAGAAGGAGAGATTTTTCCTCTTATCTATCGCTCTGTCTTCACCTCTTCCTGCTTCTTGCATTTCTATGCTACTCTCATATCATATCGATGTTGTTTTGGTTCTGTGTAGACACCAGAAATGAGTGTGCGTGTGGGTTTGTGTGTGCGCTAATCAAGGCCTGTCTCCCTTATCCTCTGCTGTTGTGGCTGAACCACGCAGTTCTTTTTCAGGGTTGGTGAGTCGCTCCACGATTAAAGTATAATCAGAATAAAGCTTCAGACTTTTTTTGCGTTCTCTTATCATAATTTCTGGTCTGCTGGATTTGGATACTTTATGTTGTGGCAAGTTTACATCTGATGAAATCATCTCGGTAGCGAAGGACATGTTTTTATAATTAACGATCAAGAGACATCTTGGAATACAGAGCCAGTCATTTTCCTAAAAATGGCATCTACCCGTGTTTACGTAAGGTGGATGTTATAAGATGCACATGCACTTTTTTTTTAAAGAGTTCAGATTTGCACTGTCCTTTCCTGTGTAGTATAGTACACTATTAACATCCCCTACAAGGCCATAGGGTCAGAGGTCGTTAGAAGCCAAGCAGCCAAGTTGTATGGTCTTGTAGAAGTGAGTTGCATATACGCCAGGATCAAAATGGGTTTCCTGTTGCTGCTTAAGGGTTCAAGTCAGCTAGCATGGGATATTTGCTATTCAAACTCTGGCACATGTTAGCATAAAGTTTCTGCCATACCGTAGTGACAGAGGCATCAAGTTAGAATGGAAACATGGCAGTGCTGCAGGTCTTCCTAACCAAACTGAAGCGTTGCAGAAGCAGGTTCAGACATGATCTAAAAGGAAGTAGCTTTTGCCAGGTCACTAACGGAGTATCTCACTCTGCCTGTCATGGCAATTTTTTCCCCAGTTTTGCTCTTCTTAGAATATTGTCCTTGATCATAGTTTATTGTCCTTGATCATAGTTGATCGAGTTTAAACTCTGCGGACCATGTCGAACAAAGCGTGTAACATGGGCAGACTCGCTAGAACATGGCCCGTCATGCCAAATTACCAAGATACCATAAATTGCTCAGAGTGGAAAGCAAGGAGCGAGGAAATCTTGCCATGAACCCAACCTCGGACCATCCGGCTCCATCTCCCAACTGCTTCCAAAACAGCCCACTCCTCCTTTTCGCTCTTTTCCCTACCACTCATCTCTCCTCTGGCTGGCTCCACCATGTTTTTGGCAGGGGGTTGTGCAGAGTTCAGTATCTAGCGACAGCCCCCTTTTCACAGTCCGCCTCACCCTGGTGGGCCCCGTCACGGCCACACGGAAACAGGCGGCCTTCACTCATTACCCTTTCCCACTGCCATTCAGTGCATGGTCTGTTTCAGTGACACAGTTAAACACAAGACCTTTTAGCCCATTACCCAGCTTCTTCCGAGACACTTCTCAGTTCCTAACCTGCCGATGACCGCATTATAAAACAAGTTATTTCATGTACTTAAACTGAAAATCTTTATATGCATGACTAGCATGCATTTCATGTTCCGGTCGATGATGCGGTTGTGACATTCGTTTTCAATTTCCTACATTTAGGATAAAGTCAATTTGTTAACCTTTATTTAAATAGACTTGACATAATGTTTTATTGTGCAAGATGCAACACCTTAATACTTCAGCTCTAACTCTTTCAGTTGGTCGCATGTTTAAGTAGAGGGGCAGTCAGAGGGGGGAGGCAAAGGCCCTGTCACGCTTGGCCAGCCTCTTGTGCCAGGGACTGTTTGTTGAGAGGCAGTGTGTGCGTCATATGTGAAGAGAAAAGGAGGGTGAGAGTGAGAGATAAATAGGGACAGACGTATAGAGAAAATGAGGGGGTGGCAGATGTGTTTGTCCATTACAATGCAAATGCCATGTAAAACTGTGTCATTCTTAGGCCTTGTTTCATGCCTTAGCAGCCACAGCCACAACAAGTGCTGGACAGGTTTAAATAATATTCAACTCTTCCTGTCTAAATGTACTCTTATGTAGCATCTATAATTATACAGGTCTTCTGGTATACATCCTTTGCACATTCTCAGCAGCTGCATTTGTGGTATGCTGGGTAACGCTAGCTGTCAAGCCACTTTTTTACAGACAGACCGGTTCATATGTGCCTGCACGCCTGCAAATGTGTTTGCGTGTTGAGAGGAGTGTGTGTGTGTGTGTGTGTGTGTGTGTGTGTGTGTGTGTGTGTGTGTGTGTGTGTGTGTGTGTGTGTGTGTGTGTGTGTGTGTGTGTGTGTGTGTGTGTGTGTGTGTGTTTCTGTGCATGTGTGTGTTTGTGGCTGTTCCTGTCTTCAGGCCTGTATCTTGCTTTCTTCACCACCTCTCTCTGTCTCTCTCTCTCTCTCTCTCTCTCTCTCCATTGCTCTCCCTCCTCCTCTCTTTCTCTCTCTGCAATAACAGGGCTGACCTAGTTTCAATGCGTTCAGGGCTGCTCGTGGAATTTTACAGAGGCCTGCCTGGCTAAAACGCAGGCAGAAAACCATGACTGGGGATTTTCTCTGGTGTCGCATCATTAGCGATAACTAAGAATGCTCACCAAAATCTATGGTAGATTTTGGTATAATACGTTAAGCAAACAAGATGATCATTAAATAAGCAACTAAATAGGGTTTATGAACACAGCAAGACTGGACTATTCATTCCCCTGACTGCTAAAGAAACCTCTATGACGGTACTCGTCACGTGGTCTTTTGCTTTAAATGATAAAGTGTAGTAAAAATAAATATTTATACATGTATAAAAAAATCAGCATTAAGAATACATTATGCTTCAGTTCAAAAGGCCATCTATATTTTGGTACCTTTTCAGTCTAGGCATATTTGGAGCACTTTGACTATAAATAATACTCTGTTGGGGAAATCTTAATGACATTTTAGCAGTGTTCAATTGAGTGAAGGGAATGCTGTGACTCAATGGGGTTGATTGCTGAGATTCTTTCCACATTTTCTGATTTTGTCATGCCAAATTCAGAAACTAAGATGACTGCAACCAACCTTGTCTGACTAAGTTGCCTGTGTATAATTACTATAAGGGATTGCTTATTTCGTACAAGCTTGGATTTTATAGGTAGTTTAGCATGCTGATTTGCCACCACACCATGCACACTTTTTGTCATGTGCCTTTCTTGTCACTATAATTCTACGACATTCTCTGGTTTGTGGTTGTCTAATATCTACACTGTTTCCTGTGATTAAAACAGAATATTTTAACTATCCTTTGTTTTTGTTTTTGCAGGATTAAGAGCGGGGTCATGGTGTCGGGAGAGGATAGCTGGGACCCTCTCCACACCTGCACTGCATTCTTGAAGCTAAATGTGCAATGCATGGCAATCCTCATCTTGTTTTATATGAAGATAATCAAAGATGCACAATGTTACCTACATCTAGGAGTCAATGTCTCTGGGCTTGACCTCCAGGAACAGCCGTCTTCTTGATTTGACACTTCTGTTTTCTTCCATCCTTCAACTGTCAACTTTTGCACTGAAGATATAGAACAGACGTTCTGTAAAGCATTTTCCTGGACCTTGTTGGACTACAGAGACATCCTTTGACTGTCTAGTGTTCTCTGTTTTAGGCCAACTATAGCCTTGAGAGCATCTCAGAGGACTTGTACAAGGATCCAATGAAACACAGAAATAAACACATGAGAGGAGACAGGATGGGAGAGGGCACGGAGGAGGCGGATGGTGCCAAAACTACGAGGATATCGCTCAGTTTTCCTCTCAGTGCTGGATTGCCTAGCTTTTCTGCACAGAAGCACTGCACCTCATCCCACTCCACTGACGTCCACAACAGAGATGGTTCAGATGGCACAGCATGGATGGGGGAAGCATTCAGAGACAAACAGTTATCGAAAACGTCATCAAAAACTGACCGCCTGCCATGCACTTCCTCTTCCTTCCCTGTCGATCTAACTGCTCCAGTCAGTAAGAACTGCAAGTCATCTCTGTCCATTTCTGTTGATGGTAGTGGCTCCAGATACCCAACATCTCCATTACAACACTCTAACAAAATTGACTATTCAAAAGAGACAGCTGGGGTTAGTCTCAATAATGGGTACAAAGATCATTCGACAACAGAAACAGCACACATCCTTTTCAACCTCAGTGCGAGAGCCTACCAGGACCAAGGTGTGAAGGATCCCGAGAGATCAAAAGGCAAAAAACGCAAGGCAAACAGCCTCCATGTTGAACTGAGCCTTCCTCTCCCTAGCATAAACCCTCACTCATCCTCATCAACCCCTCCTCCTTCACCCTCGTCTGTCTCTCTAACTTCCTCCCCCTTGACTACCCCCACGCCATCTTTCGATGACTCCTTTAGGGCAGTGCCGAAGCCAGAACTACTGTGTGGGGTGTGCCACCGTCTGTTCAGCACTGCCTCTTCCCTCACTGTCCACATGCGTCTCCATCGGGGGGGACGAGTACTCAGCTGCCGCCACTGTGGCAAAGCCTTCATCCATAATAAAAGACTGCAATCCCATGAGGCCACCTGCAGGAAAAGGCTGCCAGCTTTTCCAGTGCCACCCAAAGAAGAGCCCCTGGAGGAGGGTGAAGTGGAGGGGGAGAGAGCAGATGAGGCTGCGGAGCCAGAACAGCTTGGACAAGGAACAAGGCCTGGCCGACCCACTGGAACACTGACTTGCAGTGATACCCTGGGGGAAGAGGATCACTTTGTAAAAGTGGTGGATGGACATATAATTTACTTTTGCTCTGTGTGCGAACGCTCTTACATGACATTGTCCAGCCTGAAGCGACACTCCAATGTGCATTCATGGCGCCGGAAGTACCCCTGTCACTTCTGTGACAAGGTTTTTGCTCTGGCTGAGTACCGCACCAAACATGAGGTGTGGCACACAGGTGAAAGGCGCTACCAGTGCATCTTTTGCTGGGAGGCATTTCCTACTTACTACAACCTTAAAACACACCAAAAGGCGTTCCATGGTATCAATCCTGGCTTGATCTCAAGTGAAAAAACAGCCAATGGTGGCTACAAGCAGAAGGTCAATGGCCTTAAACTGTACCGCCTGCTGCCAATGCGGTCTCTAAAGCGACCTTACAAAACATATAGTCAGCCAATGGCTGATGGACAACTCACTTCTGATTCATCAGTTACTCTGCCTTTATCTATAGACAGCAGCCTCCCACAACCTCTGGACACTAAGAAATTGGAGTCTTTCCTAAAAGATCTTCAAACCACAGACATCAAGACTGAGCCCGAGCGATTCCCCATCAGGGTGGGCGTTGAGCAGGGTAAAAAACAAGCTTCTCCTCAAACAGACATGGCAGTAGAAGAAAGAGAGACAGAGGGGTCAGATTTATGGCTGTCAGGAAGTAACAGTGGCAAAAGCAAAACTCCAAAGTGCCCCGAAGGGTCCATCTCTTCAGTCATTGCATTTGCACACAGCAAACCCTCGGTCATCATGCACAGTGCTGCAGTTTCTTCCTCTGTCATTGTTCACAGAAACAAGATGGATTCTGAGGAGAGAAAAAGAAGTCCAGAAAATCATCTAATGGCAAAAACAGGTAAAAAACAGATTAAAAAACATAGCCAGAGAGAGCACAAAAAGGCATACAGGGACTGGGACGCTGTCAGTGGAAATGCAGAGGCCTTGAAAATCAGACAGCCAACAGAGAAACTTCACAAGGGACGAAAAGTTCACAATAAAACCGAGTCAAGTAAGACAATACCTTTAGCGGTGGGATCAGAAGTCAAAGGCAGCGGCCCACTTTGTCAGATTACTGTGCGCATAGGGGAGGAGGCGATAGTAAAACGGAGCATCTCAGAAACAGATCTAAGGAGAGACAAAAGCCCAACACGCAGCAAACCAAAAAAGAGTAACTTCTCACAGGAGGACCAGAAAGAGCAGCGGCACACCAATCACCACCAACGTAAACACCGTAACTCCAGTCAGGAAGGAAAGGAGGGGGAGTCCAAATGGAAAAACCCTAAACTAAAAGGCAAGGTGAGGAAATACTTCTTCCGGCAGGAGGTCAGGGAGGACAGAAATGACCATGATGTGGAGGACAACCTATGGAGGCCTTATTATTCTTATAAACCCAAGCGAAAGGCCCTTCCTGTGCAAGGGGCTAAAGTCTGGAAGCGCAAATTGCACTACAAACGATCTTTGAGGCCTATGAGGACAGCTGAGAGACTCATGAAAAATCTGCATAAAGAAACTGATGATGAAGAGGCAGATGAGGTAGAGGAGAGGAGACAGAAAGTAAAGAAAGAGCAGAAAGAAGTTAGTGATCCACAGAAAACTGAAGTCAAAGAAATCTCACACACCTGTCCTGTCTCTTCAAAAATCGAACAGAAGGAAAAAGAAAAGGGAACACATGGAAAGCCTGATCTTCCTCTCCCTTTGTCTGTTTCGCAGGCTACAATAAATTCTCAAAACACAGCATCCTCTATCATCAAACAGCGATGGTCAGAAGATCAAGCTTCTGAGTGTGGAACATGTGGGCGCTGGTTCTCCAGCCCAAGGAAACGAGACAAACATGAGTTGACACATCTATTTGAGTTTGTGTGCATGCTTTGCAGAGCTCCATTCCCATCACAGTCCAAACTAGAGGAACATCAGAGGACTCAGCATCCCAAAACCAAGCCCCTGTCTGTCCCTACTTTCTTCACTTCCCATTCATCAAGAAATGAGGAGGAAATGAAAGCAGATGAGAATGGAGTGGATGGACGTTCAATAGAGAAAGGCAGCCCAGTTCGCTTAGGCAGGAGGTCTTTAATCAGATATACATGCTCACAATGTGATAAAGTCTGCAAAACCTCTGCTGCACTTAACTGCCACCTCAAGCGACACGAGTTAGGCAGTTCAACTGAGGTTGAAGACACACAGGAAAATCAAGATTTGCCTAGTTGCGCAACTTCTGCAGTGGAGACTACATCAAGCAAAGGTTTAGACACCAACTGTGAGCAAGTACAGCCCGTGTCTGTCATATATTACTCCAAACCAGACTGTCAAATCACTGACAACCAACTGGGTGAGAAGATGGAAGAACACCAAAGAGTCAGAAATTGTGAAAGCCCCAAAGTGGCAGCCAATGACAAAGCCCACAGTCCACTGTGTGCACAGTTTTCCCAAGTTATGCACAGCCCCACTTTAGAAAGGTTTAACGTAATCTCTCCTAACCTCCCTAGTGTGCTAGTAATGAATGGTGCAGAATGCCTAGACTACAGGACACCAGAGAAACGGAATTTAGACACACTAGATCAGCAGAAAAGAAGCCCAACGCCAAGCGACAGGCAAATTCAAGTTTCTCAAATGCTGACAGAGCCTCGGATTAGAAGAGAAACAACTCCATCTGGACTCATATCACTAAAAACAAGCAGAGGTTATGTGTTTAGAGAAGGTGACAATATTCCAAATAAAGATTTCAGTGATTTACAAGATGCTCAGGATTTAAGAATCTTTCCTCAATCCAGCAGCCAAGCCCTAAACTTATCCATGCCAACAATACTGGCAAAAAAGAAGGAGCTTGATCAACAGAATAAAAATCCATTCAACATCTCAAAGGAACAGTCTTGTAATGAGGAGGTGTTGTTGCTAGTGCCCAAAGAGGAACCACTCAGTCCTATACCATCTCCTACATGCTCTGTCATTCAAACCACTCCAAAAGGATCTTCTCAAAGGTATTCAAAGTCACCTTGTCACTCTCCAGGACCCTTGGACTTACATTTGCGGCCACAGGTGGAGCAAAGCCAAACACACAGAGGAAGGCACAATACAGAAAAACAGGGTCTTATGTTGCCAGCGAATTCAGCTGGGATGAGTGATACTCCATTGTCCCACAATCTGCTACATCCTCAAGTGCCCACAGCAGAGCCTGAATCAAAGGACTACACCTCTGTCACTCCAACAGAACACCACAGAGGCTCAGGCTACCCTGTCCAGGAGCTTACTCTTCCCTTGGTCATACCTGGAGGGTACTGCTCTGGTAAGAAACAGGAGGAGCAAATCCTGATGTCTTACCCTGCTGGACCCCTACCCTTTCCACCACTTGGGAAGATGGTGACCCACTCTGACTCCACCAAACTGCCCTTTTACCCTGACCCCTACCACCTACTGTATGGCCCACAGCTACTGCCATACCCCTATAACCTTGCTGCCCTTCCAATGACTCTAAATATGATGGCATCAGGGGACAAAGAGCCCTTACCCTTCTTGCCTTTTTTCAATTACGCTGCCGCTGCTGCCCCTTTAACAGGCACAGTGCCCCATCCTTTTTTAGTGAACCCCAGCCTATACAACAGTGGCGGCAGCAGTAGCACAAAGCAGGACAACCCATAAGTGAGTACACAATGGCAGCAAGGGAATATCTGTAAAAGAGCAGAGGAGGCCATTAAGGGTGGAAGTTATGCTTTTCTGTTTGTTAACTGAACACTCTTGCACAGCTCTTACTTCTCTTTTGTAAAATAGTAAATGCATAGGCATACCTAGAAATCAAACGGGGTGGAAAGATGGAGAGCTGTCTTGTGACAGGAGGAAAGGATATAAGGGGGTGAAGAACAATAGATATAACGCCCCCTTCAGGCACTGCCAAGATGCACCTCCAACACACCACTTCTTTGCCTCTTATGTAGTGTTGTTAGAGCTTGGATATCCGTCCGCTCAAAATCAATACGACATTAGGGATAACACATGAACAATAACAGCTAACAGGATATGTGTTTCGCTAAACGAATTCTGTCTGCTTCCCATAATAAGGACAGTATAACAACAATAATGATAATAATAGTTGTGTTAATTATACTGCTTATAGTAATACAAGGGTGGCTTATCATTGAAAGCAAAATGGTATGCCTGAAGAGGCTCAACATACTCAACACACAGGGAAGATGCAGCAGCAGTTTTGTGTGAGTGTGTGTGTGCATGCATGAGTGTGTACAGTGTATGATTTTGTATAGAGGTAATGCATGGAGACTTTGGGGTAGCTCATAGTGTCATATCTTACAACATCGGTACTCCAGTCATGTGTTTTTCAGTATTTCGGCTTTATGTGTGCCTGCAGGTTTGTGTAAGTGTATTTGTGGGGTGTGTTGGGGGTGTAGGCATGCACACTTAAAATAATTTGTGCTGCATCAGCCTTGGTCAGTTCCTTGGAAGTTCACATAAAAACACCATTCCTGGAAAGCTGTTATAATCTTAATAGGTCAGTAAATAGAAAACATAGATGAAGTTCTTCTTTCGTAAGTCATAGCATAGCAACTTGATGGTGTAGCTACATGTCATATGGATTAAACATATTATTACGTGATGCCTTCACTAACCAGGATCCTCATAGCAAGATCAAATGTATGGTGATGTAGAATCCACTCTACATTTGAGCGTGTTATGTCTAGAGACAGATTGTGTTTCGCATAGTTTGGTTTGTAGGATGTTGGTATTAATCCTTGATCATTTATGAAATAAGTCTGTGTACTTCCAGTACTCCTTTCAACCGTTTCATCTCTTCCAACAACATATGTTCCATTCGACTTCATGTTTGTGGCCTTCTCCTCCCCACTGCCCCCTGGTGTCCACCAAAGACACTCCATTCACTTGACTGAATTTAAGACACAACAGAGAGGGAGAAGCCAAGTGAGACAAACAGACAACGATACAGAGTGAGAGCGTGAGCAAAAATGGGAGGAAAGTGGAGAAAAGCGCAGCTGGGAAGTGCGTTAGCATAAATGGAGCTTCCTTTATATAAAGATAGAGAGAATCGTACACTTGTAAGAGGCAGTAGTCGGTGAATGTTAGTTTTAGAAAAACATAATCTACTACAAGCAAGCCACCATTTCTTTTGGTTAGCAGATTCTCTCTCTGCAGCAGAGAAAAGAGAGGGACAGGATGTCAGTCCTGACGCCCCTGCAGGGCCTGCACTATGGGACTTATAGCACTGGAGTGGCTTAAGCGCTCCCTTTTGTTTTTTGTTTTGTTTTTCACTATATTATTTGTTTGATTTACATATTTTTCCCTTTTTGGTAGTGAGAAAAGGCTGTACTTGAAGCTCATTCAAGTACACAAAAATATGAATGTAATTTAGTCATGAGGTTAAAAATAAAGACAGTATGGTAGATCATTTCTGTACGCTGACTTTAAAAATAACATGTAATATTGAACCGCTATGAGGTATTCCTATATAAATATATATACACACTGTAGTCTTAGGGACGTGTCAAGGAAGTTGGATTCAATATAACCACAACGCATGAGCAACAACTGTTTCTTCAGTATCTTCTGGTGTTGTCACAAAACTCAATTTTCCTCCATATGTGGTTCTTCATTTTCTCCTGCTTTTTTCTCTTGAGGCATGTCCTCACAAATGCCTTTGGGCTTTTTTTAACCCTTCAGTATCAAAATTTCACATCTAAAACCAAAAAGACAAACTCCTATGTTGCCTTATTTCGTTTCCCCAAGTATTAACAAAGCTTTTCAAACACCACCCTTCCATCTCCAACTCTTTCTCATTCCAACACCCTCGCCCTGTCTATTCTCAATATTTGACCTTCTCCCTTTGAAGTAAGTGTAAAACTGTGCAATGTAGCCGCAGCACTGTTCATTTCCTGAGGGTAAAACACAATGCAATGAACGGTTGTGGATAATGTAGCTTCACTCGGGTATAAGTACAAGCCTTTTGTTTGCATTGTAAAAGTGTGTGTGTGTGTGTGAGAGAGAGAGAGAGAGAGAGAGAGAGAGAGAGAGAGAGAGAGAGAGAGAGAGAGAGAGATGTGTTGTGGTAAAGGAAAAGGAAACCAAAACAAGGTCTATCTCCCTTGATAGCTACCAAGAAACTTGTGTTTGATTTTAAGCCTCTTATTTTTGCTGTATTTCCTTCACCATGACAACATTTTTACATGAATTCTAGAAATGTATAAATGAATTAATTGCGTCAACCACTTGTACCAGTGATTGTTAAAAAAAAAAGTAATTGTTAAATTTGTGTTAAAAACGAATGTAAAAACAGTAACAAACATGCTGTTGAGAGGTTCACGTAGAAATCTGACAATTATTTTAAGAGAACTAATAACATTGGCTTTGTATTTATTTATTTTTTTTGTCTCCATTGTCTATTTAAGCCTGATTAGGTTTAAATATTGGCCCGGATATCAATTGTTCAATTCTGAATCAGTAACTGGTTTAAAATGACTAAATCTAAAATTCTGATGTTTACATATAAGATGCCTTTGCATTTTTATTTAAATAAGCTAATAAGAATATGCACATAATCTGAGCGCACCTTACAAAGAAAAAATTGTCATACCATTTTCTATAAAACATTCTATTTGAGTACTGCTTTGAGGAACAACGTTATGAGTTCATGTTCTCTGTTTCATCCATCAGCAGACATTCAATGAAATTCAGTGGATAGTATGCTTGAAAGAGGTCACTTGTTACTGCGTGGGCTACTACCTACTACTACAGTCCTACTTTAAAAAATATATATCAGTCAGCATGTGGATAGACTACTGAATATTTGCACAAACCTATAAAAAAGACTTAGAAATATTTTAGAAATTAATCTTTTTGGGAACATATGTAGAGAAATAATCACAGATCTATCCAGTACATTTGGTTTTGAACAGTACCATAACTGCTAAAAATTTTGCATTGTTTGGTCCACCCAGAACAAGGACCCTTTGGAGGCTTCAATTGTCAATCAAAGTGACTAGCTGCATATGTTCTGCACTTGGTCATAGTTGTAGGCATGTGACTAAATTGTCTGGTATTTTGTGACAACGTTATATTGTGCCATTGTTTTAGAGGTCCACATTATACTTGGGCAGTTTCAAAAAAGTGAAATGTTTGAAACTTTATTTGTGTCTTGTTGACTTTGTGACCATTTAATACAAAGGTTTGTTGGCACACTTTGCCGATTCAAGTCTACAATCAACAGTTAATTTCTTTGCTCCTGTTCTCTTTACTCCTTCTGTCCACGCTACAACCATACAAATAAAGTATTAACCTGATGACGTGCAAAATATCTTTGAATTCATCATTAAAATGCAGTGCTGGCACAGTTTCGACAACATTTGAATAATAAAAAATATAGAAGTGTTGCAAAGAAGAGCTCTGAATTTCAAAAAGTGTCAGTAAATTAAAGTGTTTGTTTTTATTTCTTCTCAAATGTGAATTTGGGAAATTACGGGACAACATAATACAGAATGTGTTTAAATCTTTAAAGCTAAATAACTAGATCGTATAGACGTTTAGAAAATAACGCTACAAAAATGATACCCTTTGTATCTTGTAGCTACTAATATGTGCCTTTTATGAGTAGGCACTGTCCCATCGACAAGCTAAAGGTATAATTTTACTACATTATTTCTGACAGTGGGATCATATACAGATTGTGGGATGTTGGCTATGGCCAGGTTTTCCTGCTCTTTGGCACTGGGCATGGAATTAGGAAAGTCAACCAAGGGTCACACAAACAATGATGTGCACCTTTCAAATAATTAACAAAACAAAACTTTTCAGAAAATAATTTGACCACTGTTCATAGTAATTGTTAGTTTTAGTCTGAAATACACCAAACTAGACTGGTACTTCTACTTTAGCATTTCGAGTACAAAACAAAAAAACACCTACGCTTCACTAGTCATACATCAAGGTTTCACTGTACTGGCCGAACAAACATGAGTTACCTTTCAAAGTTCAATTGTTATGTAATCAGACTAACTGCCAGATCGAGGATGGGGACAGGTAAAAAATAAATAATCCAGAACAATTTGCATATAAATTATATTAAAAATTATTAAATATATTGAATAACTATTAAATAAAAAAATTAAATAGAAATAGTATTTTTTTTCTATGATTTTTCTGAAAAGAGAGCCACATGGGTTACTCTAAAACTCTACTCTAAAACTTTAAGATGTTTCCCCATAAGCCACTAAAATCATTTTTACTAACCTAAGAATTTACAATATCAATTTAATTAAGACAATGCATTTACAGAAGGTAGTTTATGCCAAAAAATAAAATGTTCAGCTTTTGATTGTTCTGACAATTTTGATGTATATTATCAGCGCTTGACACAAGCTTGACACAAATCTCGCTCTACTATTTTTTTGTAATGTTCTGTACTTTTTTAGGAGTAAAATGTCAGAAGAAAATATGCAAAATTGTACCTTTAACATAAGTCAGAAATTTATTTTTATCTTATCTATCCCTAAAGGCTATTTATTAGTATTTTGTTGTACTAAAGGTACACCTGTCCCTAAAAGTATTTCTTCTAAAATTAGCACAAACGTGTAATTGAATGCCAAGTATGCAATTGTGATAGTACACTGGTACAATTAATCACCAAGTTATCAGCACACAAAAGACCTGTACGCTCTAACAAACAAGCCCAAAATCAATACTTTCCATTGCTGTGATGTCGACATCCTCAGTCACTGGTCTTATGGGCAAGCTGTGTGCTAAACTGGAGTTTACTCACTTCTCAGAGTAAGAGAGAGAGAGAGAGAGAGAGAGAGAGAGAGAGAGAGAGAGAGGTAGTTTGATGGCAGTAGGTTAAACAAAAGCCCTCTAGCTTCTATTCGGATTCCATTCCCTCTTGTTTCTACTCATATTCTAACCTCTGGAGTTAAAAAAGGAAGAATGAACTATCTAAAGGAAGTGGTCATACTACTGTTAGGCCCGTATCTGATTCTGCTGTGCAGGAGAGTGTCAGGTGAACAGGTGAGTATAAGGTCTCTAAAAGACAGGTCTGAAGATATAAAAGATATAATATGTGACCCTCTCTGTGAAATCCAGGCTAAAGTCTCAAAATCGAATTATGAGACAATGAGCATCAAAGTTTGATTTCTACCATTAATTTCACTGTAATTTGAAACTTTGACATGACTTTACTCAGTCAATATTAAAGATATAAATGTTAAATTTTCACAGAATGTTCTTTACCAAATGAAGGATGATATTTTGTAGAAAACAGTAAATCACAAAAAAATGACTTTAGCTGGGTTTTCACAGAGAGGGTCACATATAATCAAAAAAGGCTTTTGGTTGTAACCAGGCAATTATGTTGATAAACTAGTGCTCTTTACTATGTTAAATATAATTTGCAAGCGTAAAACTGCAGAGGCAATTGTTACCATGCAACTGAATCAACAGAAATGAAAAGGTAAAGGCTAAAGTTGACAGCACAGATATGAATGAAGATTCTAAGTGTGCTGAGGCGTGCTTGCTTGATCCACGTCACCTACTTTACACTCAAAAATGACTTCTGGTAATATTAGACAAAATAGATTTATATAAGCTTAACTTTGACATGAAATGAGTTCATGTAATGCCAAAGAAAATACACTGAAAGATTATTGTATTGTAAGAGTATTGCTCCTTCTTTTTAATATCTTGTGAAACTCCAGTTACAAAAAAGACATTCCTTTAAATTAAATTCCACATTTGTAAGTGAACTTTGATGAAATGGAAATAATATGTTATGTAATGGAAATATTAAAGATACAATTATTCAAATCAACTTCATTGATTAGTTATTTAATAGACATGTTGTATAATGTTTTTGTTTGCTATCACACAAACTAAAATTGGATTGACATGTAATTTCTATAAAACTGTAGTTTTTATTATTCCTTTAATTTTCTTTATGCCATATTCAAATTACATTTAAAGGATTACACAATTCAGTTTGATGGAGTTTTCTTATGTAATTTGTTTTTTAAATTTGAAGTAATGTTTAAATAGAAAATAGGCTTATTACACACACACACACACACACACACACACACACACACACACACACACACACACACACACACACACACACACACACACACACACACACACACACACACACACACACACACACACACACACACACACACACACACACACACACACACACACACACACACACACACACACACACACACACACACACACACACACACACACACACACACACACACACACACACACACACACACACACACACACACACACACACAGTTTATGAAAAACTTCTAAGCTCTTTCTTTAATTATATTTTTCCTATTTAAAAAATAAATAAATTCTGAACCAGTATTTTTTTTAAATCATTTTGGAATAACAGTGCATGCATCTGCTAACATGTTCAAATCCTACATTTCAAAACCTATTACAGAAGACAGAGCACAGCACACACTGTATATTTTGAGCTAAATGGCTGGCAGCAACTTAAGCTGACAAAGTGGTTGCACGGTTAGCGTATTCGACTCTGAATTCACTGAACCCTGGTTCCACACTTGCCCGGGGCAGCAGTATTTACACTGGCGGCTTGGCTGGGATTTCGCAGATGCTTGTGTTTACCTAGCCTTTAGCGAGAGTGCGAGAGATGTCTCAATGTAATCTGAGCATGCTTGGCTGCTGTATGATGTTTGTTGTATGATGTCAAAACCATTCTCTGATTTTTGGGATGACTGGGACAGATATCCGGCAAGGGAATCATCAATCTTGCACACAGACAGTCCAAATGGACTCCCTTAATTCAGACGAGCGCAAATCTCTCTGACATCACAAGGTGAGTTGACTTTGTAAATCACAATTTATTGGCGCTCAACTGCACTAGTTGCTCATCGTGTATCCAATTCAAACATACAGAACATCATAGTGGCAGATTTGACTGTGAGATGTCTTACCTCGCACATACAGCATTAGATCTTTCTTTGAGTTTCGGACCCTTGACCCAGAGGGGGCCATCTTTTATGGAGACACCAAAGAAGGACAGGACTGGTTTGTGCTTTCACTGCGTGATGGGATACCTGAAATGCAGATTGGGAAAGCAGACATCTTAGTGAGCGTAAAAGGAGGTCGAAAACTCAATGATGGGGCCTGGTACTTGGTAAATACTGTTTATCTTTTCTAAATCTCTACTGATTTCTCTGAAGCTTATTTGCAATTTAAAGCAACAACCCTTTGTATATGCTACTATATACACCAGAGTTTAAAGTCTGGGGGCCCTATCATACACCTGGCGCAATGTGGCGCAAGTGTTTTTGCTACTTTCAGCCTGACGCAGTTCTCATTTTCCCGTCCTGCGCCATGTTGTTTAAATAGCAAATGCATTTGCCCCCATTTGTGCCCCATGGGCGTGCTGGTCTAAAAAAGAGGTGTGTTCAGGTGCATTGTTGGCGCGTTGCTATTTTGAGGAACTGAAAATAGACTACGCCATAGACCAACTGAAACCTGAGCAAGTTAGTAGAAAAAGCGAGTCTGGGCGGGTCCACAACGCACGTTCACTTTGCTTATTACACAAAGGGACGCACGGCAGCTCACAAACATGCCAAATATTACAAATTAGGATTACAGTGTAAAATAATATTATTGAGTAGGCTACATAAATATAAAAATGTCATACATGTCATAATAGATAGTCATTGTGTGTATCAGAATTAGCCTTCATAGGTGCTCGCGCATGAGGAGATCCGTTTGCTCTCTGGAGACGCGTTCAGTCTGTGCGCCTTAAAATTCCGCCGTTTAAATAGCGAATCCGCCTTGGCACGAGAGCAACTCGCTCTTAATGGGAGATGAGACTTTTTGGATGATTGGTTTATTGCAGGCTACGCCCAAAAAACACCCATTACTCATTAAAGGGTTACTCCACCCCAAAATGATAATTTTGTCATTATTCACTTACTCGCATGTCGTTCCAACTCCATAAAAGCTTTGTTCGTCTTCGAAAAACCGGGAGGCTTGTGACTGTCCCATTGACTGCCAAGTAAATAACACTGTTGAGGTCCAGAAAAGTATGAAAAGCATCACCAGGGTAGTCCATCTGCCATCAGTGGTTCAATCTGTATTTTTATTTTCTTTGCATACAAAAAGTATTCTTGTCGCTTCATAAAGCGTTTTCATTCTTTTCTGGACCTCAATAGTGGCATTTACTTGGCAGTCAATGTCTAGACACAAGCCTCCCGGTTTTTATCTAAAATATCTTAAATTGTGTTCCGAAGACGAACAAAGCATTTATGGAGTTGGAACGACATGCAGGTAAGTGAATAATAACAACATTTTCATTTTGGGGTGGAGTAACCCTTTTAAGAGAATAGGGACAACCCGTTTAGACCATGCGCCCGGGCGCGCTGACTGTTTTACAATCGTTAAACTAGCAAAAGTGGATTCGGACACATCCTGAGTGCACTTGCGCCATGCACTTTAGACCATGCGCTTAGATCATTAAAATAGGGCCCTGGGTCTTTAAGATTCTTTTTAATGTTTTTGTATTATTACAAAAAATTTATGTGATCAGTGAAACAGTAATATAGTGAAATATTATTACAATTTAAAATAATTGTTTTCTATTTGAATATATTTTAAAATGTAATTTATTCCTGTGATGGCAAAGCTGCATTTTCAGCAGCCATTATTCCAGTCTTCAGTGTCACATGAAACCTCACAAATCATTCTAATATGCTGATTTGGTGCTTAAGAGACATTTCTTTATATTATCAGTTTATAAAACAGTTGTATTGCTTATTATTTTTTTGGAACCCTTAATGCATTTTTTTCACAGGATTTATTGATGAAATGTGATTTGGGATTTTTTGATAAATCTTCTAAGGATTCTTTTTTGGTTTTGGACAGCTGGAGTTGCGCAGTGAGGGCAAATTTGTGGTGCTAGAGGTAAACAACAATGCAGAGCTTATAGTCGGTCTTCATTCTAAACTGACAGACGATGAACTAACAGGAAAGATACGTCTTGCTCTTGGTGGCATGCTGGTGGACAAACAAAAGCTCTTCCATCCAGTATGTTTCCATTAATATTTTAACTGAAAAGTGAAAAATAACCAATTATCACTGACAGCATTAACTGACCAAATGTCCTCTTCCTTATTTTATTTCTCAGTTTGAGCCAGAAATGGATGCATGTATAAGAGGAGGGCATTGGCTAAATCTCAGCACCCCCTGGGATGCAGACTCAACATGGGAACCCCGGCCCTGCTTCTCTGAGATCAAGAAAGGGAGCTATTTTCCAGGAACTGGAGTGGCTACGTTTAATACATCTGGTGAGCGAAGAGTCATGTTATGTTTAAACTTGCATTGAAGATTAGATGACATTATTCTTCCATGCACATATCACGACAGCTCTTCCTGGACTTAAGACGGAAGAGGCCGGTATAACAGTCGAGATCTTCGGATCCTGGACTGGGACAACGTTAAGTCTCCAAAGCACAGGATTTGAGTATGTTTTGAGAGAGTTAGATGAGAATAAAGATGTCAAGGTATGTACACAGTAAAAAAAAATATATATAATGAATGAAATGCTTATGATTATTACAAAGTCTTACAAAGCAATCTTTCATAACATTTATTGGCAACACTTTACAATAAAGTTCCATATGTTAACATTAACATGCACTTATAATGAAAAAATAAAGCATTTATTAATCTTAGTTAAATGTTCATTTTAAAAACATTTACTAATAATTTATTAAAAATCAAAAAGAGTACCTGTTAATGGTCCTGAGGTGACATGAACTAACAATGAACAGATGTATTTTATTAACTAATTAAAACAACTAATTTTATCATAATTTACTTAACCTTCATGTTGTTCCAAGCTTGTATGAGTTTCTTTCTTATGTTGAACATAAACGAAGATATTTTGAAGAATGTTGGTAATCAGTTGACGGTCCCCATTGACTTCAGTAGCACTTCTTTCCCTGCTATGGAAGTTAACGAGGACCACCAACTGTTTGGTTCTTCAAAATTCTTCAATATATCTTCTTTTGTGTTCAACGTAAAAAGGAAACGTATACAAATTTGGAACGACATGAGGGTGAGTAAATGATGACAAAATATTCATTTTTGGGTGAACTATTCCTTTAATAAATACTGTAACAAATGCTTTGCTCAACATAAGTACATTTTAGTTAATGCATTAACTTATGGGAGCCTTTCGTAAAGTGTTACCCATTTATCTGCACTGTAACAGGAGGTGCAGTTGGGCCTGAAAGAGGGATCGGAAAGTGTTGCCCCTCCCCATGAACCTGCAACACTTACTTTCACCATACTGAAGCATTCACTTGTGGTAAACAGCAAACCAGAGCTTGAAACGGAAAGTCTGGACTTTTTCTCCATGTGGAAAAATGGGATGCTACTGACTTTTGGGGGAGTGCCAGGTAAATTTGCGAGGTGAAAGTAAGCAAGAATTTCCGTGCTCAAGTACTCCTCCATTCTCCAATATCCTCTATGTTCTGTGTTAAATTCTCAATGTTTCGATTGTATCTGTCAAGTAGACAATATTTTTCTGTACTTCACATTGAGCCCTTTTTTTCAGGTGACAGCGAGGAGGCAAAAAATACACATTACCTGCATGGGTGTCTGGAGAAAATCCTTGTCCAAGGCCAGGTCATTGATCTCGATCGGGCATTGTACAAACACACAGCGGTATCATCTCACAGCTGTCCTACAGAAGCAATGAATGAACTCACTTAATAGAGATACAAGGCATTTATCCTGGCAGGCTAAACTCTAAGATTCTCTTCATGTTCCACACATCTTATATCTGTCATAGGCAGGCCTATTTAAAAATGCTCAATGCTCAGTGTTCAGTTGACCCAAAACCTCCAAAAATGTACGGATATGCTGTTATGTTACACTGAGCAATAAAATACATTTGAAATTAAATGGCACATCTTTCCAGTACATTAATGGTTGAAAAAGGTACATCCCTTTGTACAAAATGCATTTAAAATTGAATGTTTTTTAATGAACATCTTTTAGTCAACAAAATAAATCAAGATCAATAAAAGATTAATTATTTCATTGCCGTTTCATTAATGTATACTCCATGAAAAACAGTGCAGGTTATGTTAAATAAACAAAAAATATGATTAATTATGGGTTAGTCTGATTATTTATATATATATATATATATATATATTTATGACAGCAATAAGAAAAAATCTCTAAATTAAATTTGACACTCAGCAAAAACAGGTAAAGCTTACTAATGTATACATATGTATATACGTACATACATATGCATGATCTTTACAGTTGAGGTCAATGGTTTACATCCCCCTTTCAGAATCTGCAAAATGTTAATTATTTTACTAAAATAAGAGGGATCATACAAAATGCATGTTATTGTTAATTAGCACTGACCTGAATAAGATATTTTACATAAAATATGTTTACATATGGTCCACAAGAAAAAATAATAGTTGAATTTATAAAAATGACCCCGTTCAAGAGTTTATATCCCCTTGATTCTTAGTACTGTGTTGTTACCGGACTAATCCACAGCGGGGTTTTTTAGTGATAGTTGTTCATGAGTCCCCTGTTTGTCCTGAACAGTTAAACTGCCAGCTGTTCTTTAGAAAAGGTCCCACTAATTCCTTAGTTTTCCAGTATTTTTGTGTATTTGAACTCTTTCCAACATTGGGCCTCATTCATGAAACACGAGCAGAGCGAACTTTTGTGTCAATTGTTCGTAAAGCTGTTCTGACGTAAATTTTGGGATTCATGAAAATTTTCGTATTTTCAAAATGTTAGTTGGTATGAAAGAAAGTAAAACGTTCTGTGTTATTTTTGGCAAACTGACGAGACTGAAGTTTGATGCACTGCCACCATAATATTTTAGTTTGCTCTCTGGGTTTTTTTTTTGTAGCTGAGAGTTGATAAACTGTTTAGCTTAAAACATAGACTGTAAAAAACATGGACGTAGTGTCCGTGACGTCACCCGTAGGTTTCTGAGTCCCTGTCCCAAATGGAACACTTCATGTGCATTTTCGCACGTCCTGATTTTGCTGAGTTAGATGTGTTCCTGGGTCAACATATATTGTTGACCCTGGAACAACATTTTAATCCAAAAATTTAATCTTGACCATTTCCATACACCTAAACCTAACCTTACCCATGAGTAATCCCTAAAATCAGAAGAAATGACAGATGAATGACACTGATGTACAAGCAACAAACACTGATTGTAAGCCTAAACTTCACAAAAAATATAAACTTGTTCTTCAAATCTGATTGGTTGATAACAATTTTGTTGTTTAACAAACATGTCGCACTTGGTAAAATCAGGCTGTGCACTCCCATGACCGCCGCGCGGTGCTTAAGGCCACGAGACGAGTGCCCCCTTTGTGGCTGAGGAATGGGACACCCTACGGTCTCGTGGCCTTAACGGACACGCGCACGCGGAGGCCATTGTAAGTCCGTAAGACCGCAAGTGCACACGAAGTGTTCCATTTGGGACACGGCCATAATCGAAAGTGGGCAAAAAGGCGGGATGTGGGTGGAGCTGGTTGCTGAAACCTGTCACTCAAGTGGCCACGCCCTTAATTATGCAGAACTTTAAGGTTTAATATAATTTAAACGGATGAGTTATAAAAAAATTCACCCCCCTCACAGTTGTCATGAAGGGCAAAATTAGCTATATAGATCAAAATATTTTTTTGCACCAGGCTGTAAACATGTTTTTTTCCTGCTGTAAAGTTGGGCATTTAAACATGGGGAGTCTATGGGATTGACTCCCTTTTGCAGCCAGCCAGCCTCCAGCGGCCAGTCGATGAATTGCAGTTTTAGTCACTTCCGTGTTGGCTTCACGAGAGAGCGGGAGGTTGCCGCTTGGCTTAAAACCATGGTTTAACTATTTCAACCAATACTTAAGTTAATATTGCTAGTTACTGCATTTTTATATTCAGTAATATTCTTTAAAATACAAGTCACCTTTATTTATATAGTTATTGCTGTATCAAATAGGATATTGTAAAATGTCCTTATGAATGCATAGAATTTAGTAATGGCAACCAAAGCGTCTCTGCCGGGCGACAGCGGCAAGGAACCAAAACTGTTGTGGGAGAAACCAGGCTCCCATTTTCGACCCCCTGCCAAATTATTACCCCTCTCGTTGAAATCGCTATCTGATTGCCTAATCCTAACCCCACCCTGTCGTGGGTCAGAATTGGGCACAACACCCGGAAAAACGCTGTGTCACCAAAACGTTCTCAAGCGCCACCAGCTGGCCGTTTTCAGAAGAGCACCTGACATTTTTCAGCTTACTAAAAAACTCTTTGGTGGACACACGTTATTGAATATTTATTGTTAGGCATATGGCCTATTAGTCTTTTTTTATTTATGCAATATACTGGAGCCAAACCTGAGAAAATAACCAGAATATTCCATTGAGGACAACTGAGGGACTCATATGCAACTATTCCAGAAGGTGAAGGTTTCTTTTTTTTTTTTCAAAATAAGAAAAATGTACACATCTCCATTCAGTTATTTATTTTAAACTTTATGCTAAATAAATAAATAAACTCCTAGAACACAAAACGTTTGATAAACACCCCCCTAATGTTTACATGAGCTTCATATATTAGTTGTTGTTATGCAGGTTTATCTGTAATCCACTGCCACCTAGAGGACTTTTTCAACAAACGTAGTAACGTTATAGTTCCTCACAAATTTAAAATTGGGTTATTTTTTATATCAATAATAGACCCATCCATTTTCTGTTTAAATTTCCTTAGAAAATACTCGGCTTTAAGTAATCCCCAAGTACAGGTCTTGATAGAGTTGTTAAGTCATTATATAATTGAGTTATTCGTGTGAGAGGGTTGTTTAATTCATCACTAACTTAATTTGTGATGTTGTGAACTGTGGCGTTTGACTATTTATTTGTCTGAATACTCACATATTATCTACCTCCAGCACATTGTCCAGTTTTATCGGCTCGTGCGCGTTTGCTGTATTCTATTTACACACTAAAGTCAATGCACTGATATTTATTTATGCCAACAAATATACCCAGAGAGCCAATGGCGAGTTGCCCACAAGCGACTCTCCACTGTCGCAAAACGACGCTCGGTGTCGTGCACCGCGCCGCCCGTGCGAAGATGGCGGCTGAGCTGCATCCGCGCAGCGGAAAACTGATCGGTTTGTCAAACTCCAACCGAACCGCTCAACGGAATCAGCCAGTACAAGAATTCAACCACGGCCTGGTCCTCAGTCGGGAGCCACTGCGGGACCGCGATGTCTTCACTGTCCGCATCGACAAGAAGGTAAACAAGCATGTCCCACCAGAGAGAGAGAGAGAGAGAGAGAGAAGAAATCGGGAAAAGGGTGGGAGTGTGTGTCAGATCGTCTGCAGTGGTTCACTGACAGAGCTTATTCATAGGTCATGCGTGGTGTTTAGGTGTGTGGATGTCTCAGGACGTGCGTGTGCTGCGGCTTTTGCAGTCATCTGTTGTGGTTTGTCAGTGCTGCTGTTGATGTTTGGATGCTGGTCTGCTTGGCTATTCCTGGGCTGTCATTCCATCCCTATCAGATGAATCTCATCCGATCACAATAGTCTGCATATACACAGAATATTTTTTGGGAAATACTACAATATATGTTTAATTGGAAATCCATGTAAACATGAACACACACCGTGTCCTTAGCTGCTGGTTTTGATTCATTCCAGTGAATCGATTCTTTTGAATTAATTCAGTGACCCTTTCTGCAGGTTATATCAAGTGACTGTCTTTTCGCGTGTCGTGAATCATTAAATCATTCAGTCAGGTGATTCGTTCAAAACAAGATGACCAAAGCAAGCGTAGCGAGAGAATAACGGGGAAGGTTGTTTCCTGTGACCAGAGAGAGGCCTGCTCGTTTGAGACTGTGGGAGAAGGGAGCCATACACTATTTTCTCTCAGGTTTCATGAACTGTAGTATTGGTCCTGAAATTATTATGTTTAAAAATCTATAAATAGAAGGATTGCATAAGCATCAAACACATCTTCCCAACAAATTATAATAAAATTAATATTTTCATTTTTGACAGTTCACAAAATCAAATCATCAGCTGCCTAGATACATAGCATTTATTCTTTACATAATAATAATGCATTTTTCAGCTTGTGCATGATCAACTGGTATCTCAATTTTCTTAACAGCATGTGTTTTTAAAAAAAAACGGCTTCAAAATTCACATTTGAGGTGTTCGTAATGCTGTAGATGGAGAAGTTGTTGCCTGTATGCAGATGCTCAGTGTCATAACAAACTGCTTGTTTGCCTCACAAGCCATTGAAAGGTTTAAAGCAAACTGTAATATCTTACAAGTCACACATAATTATGAAAAGTTGATTCTTTGACATTCTCAGCTCTCAGATTCTAGTCAGTTTCTTTTCACGCATTTGAAGGCTGATAGACAGTCAACTGATTCATGTAAACATGTTTGACCTTTCTTACCTACGAAATTCTACTTTTATCTCTGTTAATGCTTTTTAGTGGATAGCTGAGCCGCATTTAGTTCATATCGGTAGTCTGTGCTGTTTTCTATGGATTTTTAATTAAGATTGACCTTGGTGTCACCATATGGCTTTACTGCAGGGCATCTCTCACACTGCCGTTGCCACTTCCATTTGCTTTTTGCAGTGTATAAGCTGTGATTATTAATAATGAATATAATAATGCCATGGGCGTTTTAATGATTATTCAAGGGCATAAGAAGGCAACCAATTAGCTATCACTACATCTGAGGTAAGATGAACCACTGGGAAGGGTTTTGACCACCAACGCAGGATAATGTTGTTATATTTTAAAACCCTGTGTTTTTTCAAAGTGTGTCAGTGTATGATAATTGAATTTATCGTGTTACTGTGAACAGACAAGAGTGCATTTCAGAAAGATTTCTGGAAAAAGAAGTGCTAGCTAATATTAATAAACAAAGCAACACAATGGGTCTCATTCACTAAGTTTCAAATTTGTGCGTGAAAATGCGCAAACAAGCAAATCATGATTCACAGAAATAAAATAGCAACAACCGAAACCACACTTAAGCACAAAGAACATTATAAATCACATTCTTTAGTAGGTAATTCGTTTGACTATAAAAGATAGTATGTTGTTCTGTATAGTATGAATTTAATACAGATGTTGTCGTTGTCATGTGACGGTTGCATTGCTTCACTACTGTTCACAAATCCTCTCCCATGGCTTCATGGATAGTAAAGTGTCCATGGAATGCACACTTCAGAATCTCACCCAAACGTGTAGGTCATCTGGGAACTTTTCGCCTACTGCTTTATGAATACTGTAAATTTGGACATACTACTCTTTTCACATACTGTTTATCGCTTTCTACTATACTGTCCGGAAGTATACCATTCCGGATGCAGCCATATTCAGGGGGTTTTAGAATCATGTTAGGATGAAATTTCATACATGAGTGTTTCATCTTTAATATGATGATAAGTCATTTGCAGTGAAAACGTAAGGAAAGCTTGCATTGTCATTTGAGCTGTGAAAATGAAAGGTCTGTAATCTGGGTCTGTCTTAAAATGTTTATTGTGTTAGAACTGCTTTTGAGGATGGCACACTTGGCATTGCTTGAGGATCTTGCTGCGCATGCTGTCAGGCAAGAGCGCTTTTAGAGAGTGTCATATGTTTGCTGACTCTGAGAGTGAATAAAGGGAACATCATCGCTCGTGTAGAATGCTCCCTAAATGTATTCAAATTAAAACAAGGTTAAGAACAAATTAATGTGCTTCTGCACATGTTGGGAATTAAATGTTGTAATTTTAGTGAGACGTGTGCATACAAATGCAAAATAATCCATGCAAGTACTAGTAATTGTGACACACTAATCTAACGTTTATTCAAATCATGATACTGCCATAGTACATAATTTACAAGTTATTATTTACATTTAGTTTTTGACATCATCTTGCATCCAGTCAACAACAAAATGTTTTCAGGAGAGAATATGTTTTAGTCAAATTTGTTCAAATAAAATGCATCCTAAATAATTTTATGATAGTCTGCTCCTAATGTTTAAAATGACTTTCAGTTTTTGAAGCTTGAGAAAGGAAGCGCACAGCAAAACAATATTATTCCTATTGTTCCCTGATATTATTCCTGTCTTACCGTTTCCTCACTTCTAGATAGAGGGGGGAAAGACAATGGACAGATTACTGGTCACTTATGTAACCAGATTAGAGAAATAACTTTATCACATTCAGTGTGTCCCTCTCTTCAGCCTGCCTTAACCCAGATACACACGGTCCTGCTGCACTGACAGCCTACATACCATCCACATAAAGACATTTGAGGAATCCAGTGATGATGCAAAAGCTAGAGACAGCATTGCAGTGTGTGAGACAGAGATCTGTTTAACTGAATGTTCTGGGTTTAGCTCAATTAATGGCACTTGTGTGGCATGATGTTAATTACCAATGAAAATTATTTCAGTTCAGCCCTCGACGAATGGTCGTATGAATGACTTGCACTTGCAATGGAAGTCTTTTGGACAAAGCTAAGTCCATGAGTAAACATTAAAAAAATATTGATTTGAATGTATAGCAGTTAGCTAAAAGACTCTCCTGTGTTGATTCTGAAATGCTCATATGTGCAAGAGTATACCGAAAGGGACGTACCTATCTACGAATGACTGTTTACATTGGAGCTAACTCCACATGCAGGAAGTTCATTGGTGGATGGATAACAAAGTTTGTCCAACTTGAACAGTCCCACAACTAAAAGTATGTTTTAGACAGCTTTTATATCTCCTGTACCATTTTGAAGATAATTAATGATTCACATATAACTGATATCATTGTAATTAAAATTAATTTCAAATTTTCATGTTTTCTCTGTAGACTTCAAATGTGTTTTTACACATCCTTACATCTTACACAACATTTTACACATTGAACTCAGAAAATTGTATATATACACACTTCCAGTCAAAAATTTGAAAGAAATCTCTTTAAATGCTCACCAAGGCTGCATTAATTTGATAAAAAAATTCAGTAAAACAGTAATATTGTAAAATTATATTACAGTAAAAAGGCATTTATGTTTTCAAATGCAATTTATTGCAGTGATGGAAAAGCTGAATTTTCAGCAGCCATTACTCCAGTCTTCAGTGTCACATAATCATTCTAATAATCTTTTGTAACATTATACATGTATTTGCTGTCACTTTTGATCAATGAATCCTTGCTAAATATAAATAAACATTACAAAAAATGACTGAATCCAAACATTGAGTATATATATATATATTATACATTAAAGATCATATCGTCATATGCCTAATACTTAAATTTATATTTAAAATAAATTTTTATTAGACACAGAAAAAGTTATTGAGAAAGACCATAATATGTTGCAGGCCTGGCTTGAACTTGTGGCACTCATTTGAGCACCATGGTTCCCCATGTACCAAGGTTCTGAGACTTCTGAGACTAGACTACTGACTAATGTTTCTGTTCCCTTTGGTCCAGGTGAACTCGTGGAGTGGTTCTATAGAGATCGGAGTGACTGCGCTGGACCCAGCCGGTTTGGAATTTCCCAGCAGTGCCACAGGGCTGAAGGGGGGCTCGTGGATCGTGTCCGGCTGCTCTGTGCTAAAAGACGGCCGCTCAGTCCTGGAGGAGTACGGTCGTGACCTGGACCAGCTAGGGGAAGGGGACCGTGTGGGGATCCAGCGGAATGGGAAAGGAGAGCTGCATCTGTGGGTGAACGGGCAGGACTGTGGCACGGCGGCAAGTGGACTTCCTTCCCGTTTATGGGCCGTAGTGGACCTTTATGGGAAGTGTACCCAAGTGACTGTGGTAAGCTGTGAACCCCCACCTGAAATGGATGGGGAAGAGGATGAAGAGGTGGAGGATGAGATTGTGTCGACGCAAGCGGTGTCCATAATGGCAGATGCTTGCCGTAGCCATGATGATAGGGCTGGAGCTAGCGTGCTGTCTGCAGCTGGTGCTACAACAGCCATGATGAATGGATCAGCAGAGGAAGGTAAAACTAGACCACAGAGTATAGAGTGCTGGAAAGGATTTCAAGACGTTGGGTCAATAACATGCTGCTCGTAAAACTTTACAAGAAGACCAAAAGTAGTTTGGTATAATTGTCCTTTATTATTTCTTATATATGTTAATAAACTGCTTATTGATATTTGAAAAACGTTTCTCCCCAAAAATGTAAGTCATGTGGTGCTTTGAAACAAGCAGAAATATGCATTCTGATTCCCGGAAAGATTAATAATTTATTATTATTATAAATTATAAATATTCTATTATTATTATTTATTATTATTGATTAATTGTGACCATGTACCACAAAACCAGTCAAAGGGTATTTTTTTTAGAATTGAAATGTATACACCATCTGAATACATAGATGAATAAATAAGCTTTCCATTGATGTATGGTTTGTTAGGATAGGACAATATTTGGCTGAGATACAACTATTATTGCATGCGATAGTCATGCGTATTCATCAGTAAAGATTCTGAGGGTTTTTCAAAAATTTGAAACAGAGCCATCTACACATTTAAAATTGTCCAAATTAAATTCTTAGCAATGCATATGACTAATCAAAAATTATGTTTTGATATTTATTGTGGGAAATTTACAAAATATCTAACATGATCTTTGCTTAATATCCTAATGATTTTTGGCATAAAAGGAAAATCGATAATTTTGACCCCTACAATGTATTGTTGGCTATTGCTACAAATATAACCATGCTACTTATGACTGGTTTTGTGGTCCAGGGTTACAATTAATAATTCATGACCCTTTTTAAAAAATATATTTAATTTATTTTTTTTATATTTAAAAACTTTTAATAGACAAAAATAGCCAAGAAAATAATTAAATTACATTTGCATTTAAGTGAACATTTGTATGTATTCAAGGTGTAAGGAAAATGTTATTGCAGTTTACTTGATAATTATATCACATGATATTTTTATCATTCATTCGATAGAAAATTTCTCAAAAATACTTAGAAAACCATGAATGCAAACAGTAAATTTCTAAGAATTTTGTTGGATTTTACTTTGTACAGGATTTTTAAAAAAGTTTTTTTCTTTGCTTTATCATGTACACTCTTAAAGCTGCAGTCCGTAACTTGTACCTCTTTGTCGCCCTCTATGTTTGAAAACCTGGAATTGCAGTTTCTTGCGGAACTGTCTTCCGTGCGCGGGGTTGTGATCCGGTGTTCTGGCACGGATTAATCTAATGTTTTGAGGTGAATGTGTAGTTGTCAGTCACCACATCGCATTTCATTCACATGTGTTTCATAAACACATAATCCTTTCTGGATTACAATCCGCCATCAAAATGATATATTTAATTATTCTAGCTGCTGTGAGAAAAGGCTATAAACGATCCACCACCTGCACCATCTGCACGTGCGTTAGCCTTCTAGCCAGGACAACTTCTTTATGTTTACAGACGTGACGTAATGCTCGAATCTCCCGCTAAAACCTACCCGTACAACTCAAATTAGAAAACATTATTATAAGCTAACGTTGTGAATCGGGCTAAAGTAAGGTGATAGTTTTTAACACTGGCTGGTTATGTACTTGCTCAAATATTGATTTCGGATCATTTTTAAAAAAAAAAAAAGTTACAGATTGCAGCTTTAATATATCTTTGGCCCAATTGTAATGAACAAATGTCAACTGTCTTGTTTTCTTACCAGTGCCTGACGTGTCAAGGGTGCACAGTCGGCCCGACAAATTTCCAAACAACTTTGAGCCTGATAGTGGTACGTCACTTTTAAAACCAGCCTTGGTTATTTATCTATTGTAAATCTGGAATGCCATTGTGTTTTCTTTATACTTTGCTCTTTTTCCCTCACAGTTTTAACTGAGCACCAGTTATTTGATGTGTTCAACAATGCCATTGTCTCTCTGTATCGTTCGGAGGATGAGGGTGGAGAGGACTTGGGGGTGGGAGGGGGAGGCTCTGAGTCCTCGAGGGGTGGCACAGGAAGTACCGGTGGAGGCCGAGGAACAGGAAGTGACAGTGGCATTGGTGGCGGAGGGACAGGTGGAGGCAGTAGCAACAATAGCAGCCCAGCAGGGAGCTCTGGATTGGGGGTGGCTGCTGGCAGCATGACAACCAATGATGCTCTGCTGTTCCATGAGAAGTGTGGCACGCTGATCAAACTAAGCAACAACAATAAGACAGCAGAAAGGAGGAGACCGCTGGATGAGTTCAA
This sequence comes from Ptychobarbus kaznakovi, assembly GCA_027422405.1. Lineage (NCBI taxonomy): Eukaryota > Metazoa > Chordata > Actinopteri > Cypriniformes > Cyprinidae > Ptychobarbus > Ptychobarbus kaznakovi. Next base: position 12,973,187 of record CM049808.1, on the reverse strand, counting down.
TAACGGAGTCGTCATGACCAATCGACCACTCAGACACAACGAAATGTTTGAGGTATATAGTTTAAGAAATTAATACTCTTATTTAGTTGGGATACATTAAATTGATCAAAAGAGACGGTAAAGACATTTATAATCTCACAAAATATTTGTTTGAAATAAATGCTGTTCTTTGTAACTATATTCATCGAAGAATTCTGAAAAAAAGTACCATGTTGGCGCCACCGGTGCGCTTCGGGCATCCCAAATTCAAGTTCCGGCTTGTAGATCCCATCCCACCTCTTTCTCCCACTTCGCTTCCTGTCTAAATACTGTCCTATCACAATAAAGGCAAAAACGACAAAAAGAAATAAAAAAGTACCACATTTTCCTCAAAAAAACTGTTTTCAACATTGATAATAATATTACATTTGTTATTACCTTTTAATTTATCTTTATTTAAATTAATAGAAAACTTTTTTTTAAGTTGTAATAATATTTCACTATATTGCATATTTTAATCAAATAAATGCAACCATGGTGAGCATAAGAGACTTCTTTCAAAAACATTAAAAACCTTAACTTAATTTAGTATTATGTTAATTATTTAAATATTCAAAGTAATTTTCTTTCTTTTTCTTTTTTTTGCTTTTTAAATTCCCTGACGAGATTTACTAATTAAAATAACATTGAGAAAAAAATGTATTCATATAATAATCCTTTTAATTCCAATTTTATGCCAAAAGCATAAGCATTATTATTGCATTATTATTATGCCAAAAGCATAAAATTGCGCGAAGCAGTATTATTAAAAATGATTTATTTAAAGTACAAACATAATACAACTATTTAATAATATTATGATGCTCAGAATAATTATACAACATTTATATAAAACAAATATAGTAAAAGTCAAATTTTTCATGTTCTTTACACCTCTGATTATATTGCTGCACTTGTCTGTTTCAGATTCGCATTGACAAACTGGTGGATAAATGGTCTGGTTCCATTGAGATTGGAGTGACAACCCACAACCCAAATAATCTTGACTACCCTGCAACAATGACCAATTTACGTTCAGGTACCGTCTTTATTATTCTGTTATATAATAAATAACAAATCCTCGTTTCTCACTGAATAATTGCAATATACAAAACAGGCACATGCGTATTTGAAATAACTAAATCATAGTGTTCATTACATTCTGCTTGTTCTTAAGGCACAATCATGATGAGTGGCTGTGGGATTTTAACCAATGGGAAGGGGACTCGTCGGGAATACTGTGAATTCAGCCTGGATGAACTCCAGGTAAGTTGGCAGCATCTGTAAGTCTAATGATTATCTCATGTAGTCTAATACTCAAGGTGATTCCCTTTGTTTATTTATACACAACAGAACATACCCATTAAACTCTTTTATGCTTTTGTTATTTATAGGAGGGAGATCACATAGGGCTGATGAGGAAAGCCAGTGGGGCTCTGCACTTCTACATTAATGGCATTGACCAGGGTGAGAGTAATTTCTGATCTCAGTGATAAGAAATTCACACACAATTCAGATTATTCTAAAATACTTTTCCGAAATGATGTCATAGGGGTTGCAGCCAGTCAGACCCCTGGCGTAGTGTATGGAGTGGTGGATCTCTATGGCATGGCAGTAAAGGTCACCATCGTCCACAACCATAACCACAGTGAACGTTTACGCCGCAACAATGCTATCATGAGGGCGCTGTCACCTGACGTGGGCCGGCCTCGGCCTGCTCTCTCATTGACCCCTGAGCCTGATGTCCCAGACCGCTTGCTCTTCCATCCAAACTGTGGGCAGAAGGCTGCAATCATCAGCGAAGGCCGCACTGCTTTACGGCCTCAGTGAGTTCATTTAATCCAAAATTAACTCACTGATCTCTACTAACTGCATTAATAGGGCTACTGAATCTTGAGGCAGTTCAATGAAATCTTATTCTCTGGCACAGTGCAACGGATGACTTCAACCATGGCGTTGTGCTTAGCAATCGTCCGCTACACTCCAATGAGGTTTTCCAGGTGCGCATCGACAAAATGGTGGACAAATGGGCGGGCTCTATAGAGATTGGCGTGACGACTCATAACCCCGCCTATCTTCAGCTACCATCAACCATGACCAACCTGCGCTCAGGTAAAATGCTGCCACAGTTACACCCAAAGGTTACAACTGAACGCTTAGCTGACTGATTAAAGGATTAGTTCACTTTCAAATTAAAATTTCCTTATTTACTCACCCCCTTGTCATCCAAGATGTTCATGTATTTCTTTCTTCAGTCAAAAAAAATTAAGGTTTTTGATGAAAACATTCCAGGATTTGTTTGTATCCATATAGTGAACTTCAATGGACTCCAAACGGTTGAAGTAAAAAATACAGTTTTAGTGCAGCTTCAAAGGGCTATAAACGATACCAGACGATGAATAAGGGTCTTATCTGGCGAAACGATCGGTCATTTAAAAAAAAAAAATATGTTTTATAAACACAAATGCTCGCCTGTTCTGCGATGCGCGTCCCAGACTTCACGTTATACGTAATGATGTTGAAAAGGTCACGCTTGACGTAGGCTCTATCTCATCTTCTCCTTCAAGTTCAAAATTGTCAGACATCGTTGTTTTACCTTGTAAACTCATTGAGTTGTAACTCACTGTTTTTGTAAATGGCGTTTGACTTAGTATTTGTACGTTCAACTTGTAAACACTCAAGCGTGACCTTTTCAGTGTAATTACGTATTACATGACGTCATGAATGCACATCACAGAACAGGCGAGCATTTGTGTTTATAAAGCACATCCATTTATTTGTACTTTTTTTAAATGACTGATCGTTTCGCTAGATAAGACTTATTCATCGTCTGGTATCATTTATAGCCCTTTGAAGCTGCACTGAAACTGTAATTTTGACATTCAACCGTTTGGAGTCCATTGAAGTTCACTATATGGAGAAAATTCCTGGAATGTTTTCATCAAAAACCTTACTTTTCGACTGAGAAATACATAAACATCTTGGATGACATAGGGGTGAGTAAATTACAGGTGCATCTCAATAATTTAGAATTTCGTGGAAAAGTTCATTTATTTCAGTAATTCAACTCAAATTGTGAAACTCATGTATAAAATAAATTAAATGCACACAGACTGAAGTAGTTTAAGTCTTTGGTTCTTTTAAATGTAATGATTTTGGCTCACATTTAACAAAAACCCACCAATTCACTATCTCAACAAATTAGAATACTTCATAAGACCAATAAAAAAACGTTTTTAGTGAATTGTTGGCCTTCTGGAAAGTATGTTAATTTACGTTATATGTACTTAATACATGGTAGGGGCTTCTTTTGCTTTAATTACTGCCTCAATTCGGCGTGGCATGGAGGTGATCAGTTTGTGGCACTGCTGAGGTGGTATGGAAGCCCAGGTTTCTTTGACAGTGGCCTTCAGCTCATCTGCATTTTTTGGTTTCTTGATTTTCATTTTCCTCTTGACAATACCCCATAGATTCTCTATGGGGTTCAGGTCTGGTGAGTTTGCTGGCCAGTCAAGCACACCAACACCATGGTCATTTAACCAACTTTTGGTGCTTTTGGCAGTGTGGGCAGGTGCCAAATCCTGCTGGAAAATGAAATCAGCATCTTTAAAAAGCTGGTCAGCAGAAGGAAGCAGGAAGTGCTCCAAAATTTCTTGGTAAACGGGTGCAGTGATGTTGGTTTTCAAAAAACACAATGGACCAACACCAGCAGATTACATTGCACAGAAATCATCACAGACTGTGAAAACTTAACACTGGACTTCAAGCAACTTGGGCTATGAGCTTCTCCACCCTTCCTCCAGACTCTAGGACCTTGGTTTCCAAATGAAATACAAAACTTGCTCTCATCTGAAAAGAGGACTTTGGACCACTGGGCAACAGTCCAGTTCTTCTTCTCTTTAGCCCAGTTAAGACGCCTCTGACGACAACTGTAGCCAAATTCCTTGACACGTCTGTGTGTGGTGGCTCTTGATGCCTTGACCCCAGCCTCAGTCCATTCCTTGTGAAGTTCACCCAAATTCTTGAATCGATTTTGCTTGACAATCCTCATAAGGCTGCGGTTCTCTCGGTTGTTTGTGCATCTTTTTCTTCCACACTTTTTCCTTCCACTCAACTTTCTGTTAACATGCTTGGATACAGCACTCTGTGAACAACCAGCTTCTTTGGCAATGAATGTTTGTGGCTTACCCTCCTTGTGAAGGGTGTCAATGATTGTCTTCTGGACAACTGTCAGATCAGCAGTCTTCCCCATGATTGTGTAGCCTAGTGAACCAAACTGAGAGACCATTTTGAAGGCTCAGGAAACCTTTGCAGGTGTTTTGAGTTGATTAGCTGATTGGCATGTCACCATATTCTAATTTGTTGAGATGGGTTTTTGAATGGGATGAATTGGTGGGTTTTTGTTAAATGTGAGCCAAAATCATCACAATTAAAAGAACCAAAGACTTAAACTACTTCAGTCTGTGTGCATTGAATTTATTTAATACACGAGTTTCACAATTTGAGTTGAATTACTGAAATAAATGAACTTTTCCACGACATTCTAATTTATTGAGATGCACCTGTATAAGGAAATATTAATTTGAAAGTGAACTAATCCTTTAAAGTGTCCATGAGTCTAGACCATGTTACCTGTCGCATCAAATGTAAAATGCATGAGTGTTGGTAGATGACTAATCTAATGCACAGATATCTCCACAGGAACCTGGATGATGACAGGAAATGGTGTGATGCACAACGGAACTACAATTCTTGATGAATATGGGCACAACTTGGACCGTCTAAAAGTGAGTTTTGCAGCCTGGCTTAAACATTTTGTGTAAATTTTCAAGTGGCATTCCAAATTGGTATTGAAAACAGAAAAGGAGAATTATGGAAATAATTATGGAAATCATGGAAAAACCTTCACAAAGCTTTTCATACAACATATTCATAGCGACTACTAGTGATGCACCAAAATTTGGGAACTTAAGACATTTGGCCGAAACAGAAGGAAGTACAATTTTTGGTTTTGGCCCAAATAGTTTTGAAGCGCTAAAATCATTGTCCGAAACAGTTGTCGCTTAGTCAGTGCATTTTATGTACACAACATTGGTAAGCAAAAGCCAGTAAACATCCCTGCAGTGTGCACACACCATAATAATAAAAAAAAGAATCCTAGATTAGCAAAATGTAAAATTTGTACAGCTGAAATATTGAGAAGCAGCTCATTGACAAAGAACTTTACCATGTATCACCTTTGAACACCACACCCTAAATGGCATGCCAAAGTCAGTTACCCACTTACTCAAATTGAATTACTGTTTTCAAATAAATGAAAATTTTCAGTTTTGGTGTTTCAATAAAAAAATATTCAGTAGTGACCACATCTATCAAGCCCCCAAAACTATTCAACTGTAGCCATGTTTGTTAAACTAAACCAAATATTGTCTTAAAGGCATAGTACATTCAAAATCGAAACTTCTATAATTAATTACTCACCCTCATGTTGTTCAAAACTCATAAGACCTTTGCTCATCTTCGGAACACAAATTAAGATATTTTTGATGAAATCCAATAGCTTTCTGATTCTCTATAGACAGCAACGCAACTACCACGTTCAAGGCCCAGAAAGGTAGTAAGGACATCGTAAGGGACATTAAAATATTCAATATGACATCAGTGGTTCTAACTTAATTTTATGAAGCAACTAGAATACTTTTTGTGCACAAAGTAAAAAACAAGCAATTCAGCAATTTCCTCTCTTCCGTGTCAGATTTGATGATCGTTCAAAACGGTACCAAGAAGCATGTACATTCCTCTGCTTGTAAACAAGGTGCAGTGCATGCGTGTTCTACGTCAGAACGTAGTGGTTTGTGGTCCTCTCGTGAACACGTATCGAAAACTGACACGGAAGAGAAGAATTGTTGAATAAAGTCTTTATTTTGGTTTCCTTTGCGCACAGAGTATTCTCTTAGCTTCATAAATTACGGTTGAACCACTGATGTTACAAGGACTATTTTAATGATGTCCTTACTACCTTTCTTGGCCTTGAACATGTTCAGTTGCTTTGCTGTCTATGCAGGGTCAGAAAGCTCTCGGATTTCATCAAATATATCTTAATTTGTGTTCCGAAGATGAACGAAGGTCTTAAGGGTTTGGAACGACATGAGGGTGAGTAATTAGTGACAGAATTTAAATTTTTGGGTGAACTAACCCATAACATTTCAAGCTCTTCTGAGTGATTTTTTTTTTAATTTTTCTAAAGAACTTATCCTGGTTTAGCTGGTTTTATATTCATGTGCCTCATGTGAATGTTTACAGGCTGGAGATACAGTGGGAGTTGTCCGAAAGGAGGATGGGAGTTTACATTTCTTTGTGAATGGAGTGCCTCAAGGCCCTGCAGCCTGGAATGTCCCGCCCAGCGTGTATGCAGTGGTGGACCTGTATGGACAGGCTGCCCAGGCCACCATTATGGATGATATGGGTGAGAGGAGTAAGGAGAGAGTAGAAATGGGTGGATGGATGATACACACCCTTAAGTACTCCGGAGAATTAAAAAAATCTCTTTCTCTCTCTTATAGCTGATCTCCCTCCCTTGCCTGATGACTGCTCTGAGGGCCCTACTGCCATGTCCCCTGGCAGTCCATGTTCAGTTTCGGGAGCTACAGCTGCCAATGACTTGCGCTTTCATCAGCTGCACGGCACAAACGCAGTCATCACCAACGGTGGCCGAACGGCGCTCAGGCAGAACTGCCGCAGCGAGTTTAACGATGCCATTGTTATTTCAAACAGGTTACTTTTGTTTTAGCATGAACTCTTAAGTGCTTGGATTATGCTGGTTGATCTTGATGGATCAGTCATCGATTAAATGAATATTTTATGCTTGTGTGTCTCACTGAACAGGTGCCTTCGGGATGGAGAGCTCTTTGAAATTGTAATTCAGAAAATGGTGGATCGCTGGTCAGGCTCAATAGAAGCAGGTCAGCTTATATAAAACATTGATTCACTAAAGAAATACCACTGACTTATTAAAACATACTTCTGATTCACTAAATAAATACCACTGATTCACTAAAGAAATACCAGATTTACTTAAGAAACACCACAGAGTCACTAATGAAATATTGCTATTGCTAATTAACTAAAGAAGTGGCCCTGATTAGCTTAAGAAATGCCACAGGGTCACTAAAGAAATACCGCTAATTCACTAAAGAAATTGCCTTGATACACTTAAGAAATACCACTGATTTACCCCCCCCCCCCCAAAAAAAAAAGCATGTCTTTGATTTAAAAAAATACTGGCTCCAGAAATATTAAAGGAATCGAATATTATTATTTCCAATAATCATTTGGTTCTGTGTGTTTTTTAATGGAACCTGAATAAGAACCAGTTGTTGGTTTGTATTTTTCACAGGAGTAACCGTAATCAGACCAGAAGAGCTGGAGTTCCCTAATACAATGACTGACATTGACTATGACACCTGGATGTTGAGGTGAGCTGTTGGTTAATGGATCAAAACTCCTTTCTTTGCCAGACCTGATACCTTACATCTCTCTCTGCTCTTTCTCTTCTGTAGTGGCACAGCGATCATGCAGGATGGGAATACTATGAGGAATAACTACGGCTGTGACTTGGACTCTCTGACCACAGGCTCCAGGATTGGGATGATGCGTACAGCTACTGGAGACCTGCATTACTTCATCAATGGCCTTGATCAGGGTGTAGCTTGTACCGGGCTGCCACCAGGTAGTTTTCAAGAAAACTATTTCACTTTTTGCAACACTGATATTTCAGAACTTTGTAATGTCTAATGTCCCCTCCTTTCTTTCTTTTCTTCTGTCTTTTTTTAGAAATATATGCTGTGATTGATCTTTATGGTCAGTGTGTGCAAGTGTTCATTACAAGTTCATCGGGGCCACTGGATAACAGTCTGTGTACCAGTAACATCACAGAGAAGAGCTTCCCCATACACTCTCCAGGTATTATCATTTTTTTCATTATTTTAGCATTTGAGCCAGTATACATTTAAGTTTGATGGTTTTAACATTCATGTCAACAATACCAGTTGTAGGATCATATGTTTTGGTCTTTGTCACCTCTAGTGGCAGGAGTTGCCCATCGCCTGCACAGCAAACATGGTAAGAATGTGGTGTTATTAGGAGACGGTTGTCAAGCGCTGAGGGTCGATGGATATGCCCATGGAATTGTGTTTAGCGCAAAGGAGCTCAAGACAGATGAGGTGTTTGAGGTGAGATGTGGGACATATTTTAATAAAAAAAGGAAATAAGACATGTGGTAGCACTTTACAGTAAGGTCCCATTCGTTTAGTGATATCTTAACTAACAATGGGAATACGTTTGTTACAGTATTTTGTTAACATTAGTTCATAAAAATACAACAGTTCATTGTTAGTTCCTTCTTAAAAAAATATTAACATGTATAACTTTTGATTTGAAAAATTAATTGGTAAAGGTTGAAATTAACGTGAACTAAGATTACGAAACACTTTAGAAGTATTTTTCATTGTTGGTTCACGTTAAAGTAGTTAACTAATGGGATAATTCACCTAAAAATTTAAATTCTGTCATCATTTACTCACCCTCAAGTTGTTCCAAACCTGTATGAGTTCTTCTGTTGAACACAAAAGAAGATATTTTGAAGAATGTTTGTTGGTAATCAAACAACCATTGACTTCCATAGTATTCTTTTATACTATAGAAGTCAATGGCTAACTGATTCCAACATTCTTTAAAACATCTTCTTGTGTTTAACAGAGGAAAGGAACTTATTAAAGGGTGAGTAAATGATGAGCAAATTTTTAAATTTTGGGGTGGAAAAAAATTGGAGCGTTGTTGTAAAGTGTTACCAGAAATTGTTGTCTTATTCACATATGGTCTTGTTGTTGTTCCTTTTAGGTGAAAATTAATAAGGTAGATGACAGATGGTCTGGTTCCCTTCATGTGGGTTTGACCACCCTACAGCCCCTTGACCTACCGTCCTGCCCTCTCAGCGGCCTCTCTCCTTCGCTTACCCAGCTCAGGTCAAAGGTCACCTGGGTCCTCGCCAGCTCCGAGGTCAGACGGAACGGAGTTCTACAGAGACAGAACTACTGCTGCTCTCTGGATCGGCTCACGGTAAAAGATTACAGGCACATTCATACCAATGACAAGAACTGTAACAGTAAAGTTTTAATATTTGTTCTAATTCTATGCGAAGAGAGAAGTCCACATCACATCTATAACAATGACAGAGAAACGATAACCCTGGAATACAGTTTAGAATTATTTTTTTTTTTTCAACAAATGAACAATAAATCAGAATCCACCTGATATTAAAGAGCTTTAACATAAAAAAATACAGTAATATTATTACAATTTAAAAATAAACCTTTCTATTTTAAAGCATATTAAAATGCAATATACTCATATGAAGACAAAGTAAAAAACTTACACAGGTTTGGAACGACATGAGGGTGAGTAAATGATGACATGGGGCAGTCGTGGCCTAATGGATAGAGACCCGAAGGTCACGAGTTCGAGTCTCAGGTCCGGTGGGGGGAGTGAATAACCAGCGTTCTCTCCACCTTCAATACCACGACTGAGGTGCCCTTGAGCAAGGCACCGAACCCCCAACTGCTCCCCGGGCGCCACAGCATTGGCTGCCCACTGCTCTGGGTGTGTGTTCACGGTGTGTGTGTGTGTTACGGTGTGTGTGTGCACTTGGATGGGTTAAATGCAGAGTTCAAATTCCGAGTATGGGTCACCATTTCAACATTTTCATTTTTGGGTGAACTATTCCTTTAAGGTCCCAATATACTTCATTAGAAATCAAACAACCAACTGTTGTGACATTCAAAAATGTAAAGAAGTTTTCTCCAGCTGGTAAACACTTTTGGACTGAAAAATGACATTGACATGGAAATCTTCTCCAGTTCGTTTTCTCTGTTCAGTCAGTTGAGCCAGACACAAATACAAACATGTACACACTGAAAAAGAGTGGTATATAAAACTTCTTATTACCCCTAAGCAAAGAACGAGCATATCACGGCCTCAACACCTCCCTTCTACTATAGGTGGGAAATCGTGTTGGGGTGAAAAGATGCAGTGATGATACCATGCACATCCTCATTGATGGAGAAGACATGGGACCAGCAGCCACTGCAGTGGCGAAGGTACAAGTATGCTGCGATATCTGTTAATATGTCTAATTTTTCAGTTGTACAGTCTGCTCATCCACTTTTGTTTCAGAACGTGTATGCTGTTTTGGACCTGTACGGAAAGGTGACAGCTGTGTCCATCGTCAGCTCCACACTAGTTGAGGATTCGGAAAGTGTGAAAGCTCCCTCGCTCTCGCCTGACAGCTGCAGCGAGGGAGAGGAGGACAGCACTCCTGTCAGAGAGGTGTGTCATCATATTTTAAAGCTTGATTGGTTGTATTTTAATGTCAAGCTTTATTGGTATTTGTTTGTTTGTTTTTTTTCAACTCTCAGAGTGAGAATGAGCCTGCCCTGGTGCCCACCGTCATGACTTTTTTGGAGAATCATGGAAAAAATATCCAGCTGTCCAATCAGAACCTGACTGCCGCCCGGGTGTCCAGCTACAACCAGGGTCTTTTGGTCACAGCTCAAGCTTTGCCGCGCCAGCAGCTCTTCCAGGTGTGTGTTTGTGTGAGTGTATTTGGAAGTGAGAGACACAAGTCTGTATGATGCTAATAGTTTTCTTCCTCAGTTTCAGATAGACCGTCTGAATCCATCATGGACATCCTCCCTGTCGCTGGGTGTGATTGGTCATTCACCAGACCGCCTCAACTTCCCTTCCTCAGCTTGCTGCCTTAAACGCTCAGTCTGGCTACTGCAACGAGACTCTGTATTTCACAACTCCTTGAAGGTGATGTCACTTCCTTTGTTTGGTTCTTTCATCCTTCTTTCCCTTATCTTCACATCCTAGTTTTCTTTTCTCATTTCACTTCATTGCTTTCATGTTTGTTTTTCATTCGTTTTGAATTTTTTTTTCCATCTTTCCTGATTTTTTAAATCCTGTCCTTATAATTTTTACTGTATTAGTATCAGTTCCTGACTTCATTCTCTCTCATTTCCTCAGATTTGTGAGAACTATGGTCCTAATCTGGACACCTGTCCTGAAGGGACCATTTTGGGGCTGTTAGTGGACAGCAGTGGTTGCCTCCATCTGTTTGTTAACGGCATGGATCAGGGCGTAGTAGCCCAGGACATCCCAAGCCCCTGTTACCCCCTTATTGACCTTTATGGCCAGTGTGAACAGGTCAGTGCTTATGACTGTATAATCAGGCTTCAACAAAAGTTTGTATAAGTTTAATTGCTTTTTTAAATAAGTAAATAAAAGAAAATTAAATAAATTCATAAATTCGTTATATGAAACCTTTGTTTGGATGCACAAGAAATGATTGTCTATTTTTGGTGTCTATTTATTATTCTTAGGTCACTATAGTGACAAATCATGTGTCTGTGGTTGGCGGGGAGAGCGGAGACATGCGTTGTCAAGGGGACATGGAGAAGGCTGATATGGTGGATGGTGCGTGAGATTTTGACCCCATGTCTTACATTGGCTGTAGTGTGACTCTGCTTTAAACACGTCTGTCTGTTTGTGACAGGTATAAAGGAAAGTGTCTGTTGGACGCCTCCTCCAGAGGTCAACCCCAATAAGACGTGCGAGTACCAGGCGCTATGTTCCAGATTCAAAGAACTGCTCACACTGCCTGGTACAACTGAGTTAAACCTCACACACATAATAATAATAATCCTTTGTGGCCACAGATTCAATGTGGACCTATTAGTAGCAGTTTTTCTGATTGTTTATGGCGGTATATTGACTGAACCTTTTGCTTTCTTCATCTCCCACTCTGTCCTCTTTTTCAGATGGTTATTTTAATGAGGATGCTAAGTACAACCTGTGTTACTGTGAGTCCTGTCACAAACTAAGGGGTGATGAAGCCTATTACAAGCGAGGGGAGCCTCCCAGAGACTACGCTCTGCCATTCGGCTGGTGCCGCTTTGCACTCCAGTCAGTTATTATTAATACAAGCTCTAAAAAAGAGCACATTATTTAGAATTAGCAGTATGAATTACTTAAAATGAGCTCTTGTCTGTATTTGAACAGGATCAAGACCCACTGTGAAGTCTCCAATGCCTTCAAGAAGTGGCATATTGCGTACCATGGCACTAGTGTCGGCTCACTTAGACGCGTACTGGACCACAACCAACTCTTGTCAGGTTGGTAACCACTAAGAATTAATCATTTAAAATAAAATAAAATAATTCTTAATTTAGTCCATTGGAAATATAATATTATTATACACTACTGTTCAAAGAGTTTTTTTTTAATTCAGTAAATTAATTCAGCAAAGTGAAAGTTTAATTGAAAGTGTATGAAGTTGAATTAAATTGAGTTGAACATGATGGTAAATACATTTAAAATAGAATTGTTTTGTAACAAATGCTGAAATCATTTCCACCAAAATATTATGTTTCTACAGTGATATGTTTCTTGAGCACCACATCAGTAAATTAGAATGATTTCTGAAGGATCATGCGACACTGAAAACTGGAGTAATGGCTACTGAATATTCCGATTTGCCATCACAGAAATAAATGACATTTTAAAATTATCATAGAAAACACTTATTTTAAATTGTAATAATATTTAACAATATTGCTGTTTGTGCAGTATTTCTAATTAAATAAATGCAGCCTGTGTGAGCATAAGACACTTTCAAAAACAAAAAAATAATCTCCCCCCCCCAAAAAAGTGTAATATTTAAATTTTTGAATTATAATTTTTATAAAAAAAAATAATAAGCAAAAATTGAATTTGATAGTTTATTAAATATTAAAATAAATGCTACAGATTTTTTATATTGTTATATATTTATGTATTGTATTATATTACTTGAGAAAACTATAGAACAAATATATAATTATGTCTCATCAGTGTGTTAAATAGCATTATTTGCTATAGTCTCTGGTATTCAAAACAGCAGGTTTAGTTCAGGTTTTCAGCCCATGTTCTTTTTCATTTAAAAGATTTGGTAACACTTTATTTTAGGGTCTCTTAACTAGTTGCTTATTAGCGTACATATTACTAGAATATTAGCCATTTATTAGTACTAATTAAGCACATATTAATGCCTTATTCTACATGACCTTATTCTACATCCCTAATCCTACCCAAAACCCAAACTTGAGTACCTTACTAATAATTAATAAGCAGCAAATGAGGAACTTATTGAGGGAAAAGTCGTAGTTAATAGTGAATAAGTGTTCCCTATTCTAAAGTGTTACCAAAGATTTGAATTATCTTTTTGTTTACTTATGGCAAAAAAGACAAACAGCAAATGATCTGATAATGAAATGCGCGGATGTGTTAATAAGAATAGATCTGCACATCTGAGCTGAGCTATCTGTTTTCCCATGAGCAGAATCGTCCTCCGTTTTCTCCTTGTCCCCGGCGAAGACAGAGGGTCAGGGCAGCTACGGGGAGCCCGAGGAGAACAGCGCCCCAGAGCGAGAGATTCCTCGTGTGCAGCTTTCTCCAACCATGCGCTACTCGGGCCTGGAGGTCTTTGCCCCCAAAGTGCAGTAAGTGAACAGCAGTGCTTCTAGAGAATATATAACATGATTGCCTAGAAATTGAATTTGAAAACGATGACTGTTCTGCTTTTCTGCATAGATTCCGAGACCCACGTTCCCTCCGCTGTCACCAGGCCCAGGTGGCCTTCCAGGTGTGCGTGCGCCCAGGCTCCTACAAAGTGGGCCCGACTTCACTGGGAATCAGCGAGACTCTTGATCCTCGATTCAGCAATACAGAAATCGAATGGATCACCAAGGAAAATGGAGGCACGCTTCTGTATGGCCTGCTCATACGGGTAGAGTAAAAACAGACTCGAGCGAGGATATCGGCATCATCTTCCTCGCTATGAACCTAATTTAAGCGCAGCCCCCTTCAGGCGTTGAGGATTAAGCATTGTTTCGCTGCCCAAACTCATTCATCTCTGCATGTTTCAGACATACTTTTGTGTTTGTTCTGTTTTGAAGGAGGGGGTGATAATCCCCAGAGACAAAGACACTGCCTGCACTTTATGTTTCGGACACTGGTGGGCGATTTTTAGTCTTTCTCATTAAATTCACTTACTCGGCTGGCTCTCCATTATTTCTTCGGTCTCTTCATACATCTAAAGCTATATATCACCCTGTCAGTTTTTGCTTTGAGAGCCTGTTGTTTTTACAGAAATCAAACTGGACTGAAGCAAAAAACAAAACCACCAACTCATAGCACAACCCTGGATTTATACTCATGTTTTTCTTAAGACTTGCTACGGACAAATCAACATGGAAATAACCAAGACCAGTTTCAATGACAATGTCAACAAGATAAAGGATGCCGCAAAATCACCTTATCAGGAAGAAACTGTTATTTCATCGCTTTCCTTGTTTACTTACTTTCCAGATTCTGCTCTATATTTGGTTCTTATAGCAGTGTATTTATTCACAAATAACAGCAAACAGTGTTTAGTCAAATGCAAAATGGATAAAAATGGCTACATATAGACAGGAAGGCAAGAAATGTGTTTTTATTTTTCATTTTTTAGTGAATACACATATAACTGTGACCATCTATGGAGTGGAACTCACATTTCTTCATGCCGCTACAATCCCTTCATGTGACCCAAATTATGACAAACATGCATAGTTTAACTGGATGGATACATACAAACAGAATTTCGTCCGCCAAAGCACTCTATAATATCTGAAGAAGAGAGTTTAAGAAGCTATATGTGTATTTTTTTGTGTCCGTTTTTGGCTAAATGTGCGTCCTAGTAGTCTTTGTGTCATTCGCCGCCCATTATTTAAGGTCAGTCACCTGTGGAAGTTCTTGTCTTATGTTTAAAATGCTTCACTGCTTTAGATGTTTACACAAGGGTTATGTTTGAGTTTGTCTTCTGTTCTGAAGTAACGTGTGCTGTTGAGCCCATTTGTTTACTCACACACTTTTAGTGTAAGAACCAGGATGTAAGTGTTTCTGAAATTAATGCTGGCAGGTACAACAACTGAACGGAAAGGTCTGTTTATGTTCTTCGTTCGACATCCTATTCAACAAGGAATGTTTATTCAGCTATCAGGTAGATGTGCCTAGACTCGTGAGGAATTGTGGGAATTAAAGTCATCTACTGGAATACCTGACCCCAGAATTGGTGTTTACACTGGGAATGTGATTAGTTTTTAATAGATTGTTTTCTCCATGCTAGGTATATAGCCATTTTTTTGTATTCTCTTATGACTTAGAATGCACAAATGTAAGCCCTT
Source organism: Ptychobarbus kaznakovi (assembly GCA_027422405.1). Taxonomy (NCBI): domain Eukaryota; kingdom Metazoa; phylum Chordata; class Actinopteri; order Cypriniformes; family Cyprinidae; genus Ptychobarbus; species Ptychobarbus kaznakovi. The sequence continues at coordinate 12,957,849 of CM049808.1, read as the reverse complement.
GCTGGAAAAACGATGACAAAAAAAAAAATTTTTTTTTGTATCTAGACTTACAGTACCCTCTGTGAAGGCATATCTCTATCCATGTTTTTTTTTTGTCTTTTTTTAATTTTGTTGCCAATATGACATACTTGAGTGTACATTTTGCATTAGCAATCCCGCTTTATTGCCAAGGGCGATGTCTGAATGAATGCTTGCTATGTAAATCAGAAAATGTGAAAACACAGGGTTCATGTCGGCCCATTGCTGCTTTTCAGTTGTTTGTATTATTTGTTTGTTTGTTCATTTTTATGTCTTTTACGTTGTGTTGTACAGCCTATTACATAACACTAACATTACCTTCCTGGTTTGTAAGAAAATAAAACTCCAAAAAAAGAGACATTTATGCACAACATGAAAAAAGTGCTCGTGTTCTTCCATTAATTCAATAATTACATTTTATGACAATTAAAAATATCTCAAAATACATCTCACCCCCCCACACACACACACATATAAAGATGAACATCACTTATTGATTAGTTTATTTTTGGACCACAATTTTGATATACTATTTCAAAGTTTAGGGTCTGTAATTTATTTGTTTGTTTTAGAAGTCTCTAATGCTCACCAAGACTGCATTTATTTGATCAAAGATACAGTAAAAATAAATATGATTGCAATGTAAAAGTACAGTTATCTATTTCAATATATTTTTTAACGTAATTTAATTTAGTGATAAAAACGCTGAAATTTCATCTGTAATTACTCCAGTATTCAGTGTCTCGTACTCTTTCACAAATCATTTTAACACGCTGATTTAGTTCCAAAGAAACATTTCTTATTATCAGTGCTGCTTTTTGTGCTTCTAAATATGTTTTTAAGGAACTATGACACATTTTTCCCAGAATTCTTCAATTTATATAAAGTTAAAAAGAACTTTGTTGCAAAATTGTAAATGTCTTTAATGTCACTTTTGCTCAAATTAATGTGTTCTCCCTCTGTATGTTTGGACTGATGTATTTATATAGTCTTCCTTTAGTCATAAACATATTCTTGATCTTAAGTGTGCATCTTGACATTTCGGTTAAACTTGAGAAATAATGAACAGCAATAATGAACCTTTTATGATATTTTTTTTATTTGGAGGAGGAAAGTTCTTTCCCTGACATGTTATTGCAGTGTTGCATATCAATGTCATCAAATCTTGGTAAAAATATCCTATGGCATTAACTTCTTAAGGCCGATAGTGTTTCTCTTTTCGGTTGGTTGTAGATGGTTCTTCACATAACCATGTACAATAGCATACATTTTTGCTTATTAGTATGTTGAACTGAATCATCAAAGGTCAGCAGAAAAGACATTGGTAATTAAAACGGGATTAGATACATTTGTGTTTAACATATTTAATTATTGCAGGTTTGCGTCATATTCTGAATTTGCATTTCACTGTTTTAACCCTTTTTTATGAATACTGAATCAGTTTTTTTGCGAGTGAGATGAATTAATGCACATTCACATTTAGTCTAGAACTACAGTAACATCAGTTCAAACAGCGCACTGTCAGTCAATAAATGGGAAAAAAAGTAACTGGCGTTTAATATTTACAATATTTTCTTGTAAATTAAAAAGTAATGCGTTACTTTACTAGTTACTTGAAAAAAGTAATATTATTACGTAACTCGCGTTACTTTTAATGCGTAGCCAGAACTTCAGACTGACGACTGAAGGTCTGGAATAGATTGCCGCGTTCATTGGCCAAGGCCCGCCCATGAAGCCGTTTGACCGATATGTCAAACAACCAATCACAGTGGCCAAGGCCCGCCCATGAAGCCGTTTGACCGATATGTCAAACAACCAATCACAGTTCGTTTCGTTCAGCTTCACGCTTCGAGGCGTGGAAACATTTGTAAACACGACGGCTTTCTTCTTTTGTGAGGGGGTTTGGCGCCACAGCATCTTTGTTTCCACGGCTTTCTTCTTTTGTGACCGGGGGTTTGGCGCCAAAATAAACGCGAGCATCACTTCTCCCGTTTCCAGGCGGACCGAAAATAAACGCGACACTCACTTCTCCCGGGAATCCTGTATAATCTAACCAATCCGACAACGACTTCGACACTCCTGAAGTGTTTCCAGATAAGTGTGCCATATGCATCAGACGTTTAGACAACGGTCCGTGTTGAGACTACCCCCAACACTGCACACCACATACAACAGTGACTAACAAGACTCAACTAGCAAGACAGGGAATGACCCTGACAGTCAAAACAGACAAATTTAAAGGTGAAGTGTGTAGTTTCTGCGCTAACGTTACTAGCGTCGTCACATGGAATTACAAAAAAAAACAAAAACAAAGAAATAGGTTTCATGCAATACTTCCCTTGTATTATTAGGCATCCAAAGAAACTGTGTCATTGGTTAAGTCAATGTTACTGTAACAGTCTGGTTCTGATGCTCAAACAAGCAGAGCAATGTTTGGAAATGTATTGATAGCATGACAGAGCCACATATGAACAGCTGTTTACAGCTCTCTCTGTATTTTAAGAAATTATTTATATTTTTTAACAAAAAAATGACATCCATCATCTTGAAGTATACTTGTGCAACTTGAGAACCAACAATCTGCATGAGTTTGTCATTCGTGTTAAAACGACGAAGTTAAAAAAATTACCTTGAAAAACCATTGTGCTGCAACACATACTTCTAATAAGGCAAATGTCTTCTGTTTCTGTCTCAAGCTTCCCCAAAACGTGTTTTCTGGTGTAAATTTATAGTTAATTGAACGAGTATGAAATTGCGCGAAAAGAGCGGACTGCTTTACACTGAACTGTAGGGGGCTCCAAAGTCTCAAAAATACACAAAACTACATACAGTTGCTTTATAGTATTTTACTTTGAAATATTCTGTTAGCAAACAACTTTTCAAGAGTTTATCATGTATGCTCTGGTTGAAAAATGTAAATCCTATGAAATTAAATCACAAATCTCTTCATTTCCTGCACTTTTGAGGAGTTAAAGACAATGGTGAGGTGAAAAATACTTCAAATATAAACAGCAAATTGAACATCAAAGTATATCACACAACACACACTTCTTTTGAAAAGGAGCTACATCTAAATGCAAAATAATACCTAATGCTTTTTATGCTTCAAAACCATCCACAGTCCACACCCATCAGTTTGAATATTCAGTCACTGAAGAAAATCAATAAATAACAGACACATATATAACACTAATAAATACAGAAACATATTTGAAAAAAGTTCAGTATTAACCAGCCTTCATCTCTCTTACAGTAGAGTGAAAACTCAGCAAACCGAGTGCATTTAGATGGATCTCAAACTCAAACTCTCACACACACACACACACACACACTTTCTCTCTCTCTCTCTCACACACACACACACACACACCAGTAAAAACCATCGAGGACATTAAAAAGAACTCATACACAGTGAACTAGGGGTTCTCTTGCAATAAATAGTCCAATAGATAAAAACATCTGCCTTGTTCTTCAATGCCTAGCCATTTGTCACCCAACTCAAGAAAACAAGAGGATAATGAGGGTAACTGCTACTTGAGGTTCCGCTTCTGTGATTTTAGACTGGCACAACAGGAACTAATGTGTGACCACCTGCGGGCAGTTGAGGAGTGTTGAAGAACATTTATCCACCAATGATAATGAACTATTCAGGCAAAGGAAAGAGAGGACAGAAGTAACTCCTCCAAGGGCACTAAACACACCAGGAGAAAGACAAGAGCAAAAATATGGAATGTTCTTGTTCTCGAGTGCCAGAGATGTGAGCATATCAGTTTCATTTAGCACTTTTTGGGTCCCCATGCAGATGTCTGTTTCGGTGCTATTCCAGATCCGAACGTGGGGAACTCTTCGGCACTGCTCATGTCTGGTGCCTGAATGTTGCAAAAAGAAGAAAATGGAAATCATTAATATGACAATGATAGTGACAGCAGGAAATCAAGCGTTTACTCTGGTAAACATATTCTTTTAAACCTTGTTGCCTTGTGCATTCCAAGGGGCGTCCCGCACAACAAAGCCTTTAACTAGAGCTTTGTTGTCCTCGTCATTTCCTCCTGTCCCCATCTTCTTTGAAGGAGGCTTCATATAAGCTGCCATAGTCTCTGTGACACTTAACATCTAAGAGGGAAGATGAGTGAGTGAGGATCCAAAAGAAAGGAAAACACCAGGGATGGAATATATCTGTTTAGAAAGAAACATTTGCAATGGATTTCCGACTCACATATTCTTCTTCCAGGTTGAGCAGATGGTCAATGGCGTTATCAACATTCTCCGGCAGTCCAGTTACAGTAACCTTGCTCGGGTCCTCAGAACCTGGCTGAGGAAACCGTATGTCAACCTAAAATAAGGAAGAAAAGTAAGGATCCCATGAGCCAAACATGAGACATAGCTATTATTTGGCTGAATTATTAATTTTCAATATGTATTTTTTATTATATCTTATATTACTATTATTTTCTTAAGTATTAAGTTAATTAATACTAACAACAATAGTCATAATAATAGTTATTATTATTATAAATATTACTACTATTATTATAAATATTGTTGTGGTTATACTTTTTAATATTATAATGATAAATATTATGACGACAAATTTGAGATGTTATATATGTAATAAAACTTGTTTTTTTACGTTTTGTTTCTAAATTATTTATTAATATAACTACTGATGATGGTAATTATTTTTAACATAACAGTAATAATACAAATTGTTATTATTATGTAAAATGATACTTAAATAAACAATAACAATAGTAGTTAATATTTTATTGGTGATTGTAATTATTGTTAATAATAATAGTTAATAATTAATATTACAATGATGTTACTGATCATCATTATTATTATGATTATGATGTTAAATATTAGTGATAATAATAATAATAGTTAATAATACTTTAATGATTGTTATTGATCATCATCATCAATTTTATTATTATGATTCTGATATTAAATATTGGTGATGGCAATTATTTTTTAATGATAATAATAATGATAAAAATTAATAATAAATATTAAAATTATGTTTTCATCATTATCATTATTAATATTATTATGATGTTAAATATTGGTGATATAATAGTTTTTTAATAATAATAATAATTATCATAATGCTTGTTATTGATCATATTCATTATTAATTACTTTTATGATTATGACGTTAAATATTGGTGATGGTGATTATTTTTGAATAATAATAACAATTAATAATTATAATGATTGTTCTTGATCATCATTATTATGTTGAATATTGAACTCCAAAGTTTCTAATAATAAATGTAATCATTATAATAATAACCATCATTATTATGTTCAATATTATGACTAATTTAGATGTTCTACAGTTTTGTGACGAAGTGTTCTTACTTTGAACTCCTCCATGAGTTTCCGAATGGCTTTGCCGCGTGCTCCGATGATGCGTGCGTGGACCCGCCGGTCCAGCCGGATGTCCTCACTCACCATATCCTGCAGCGCTGCCACCAGCTGCTCTATAGCCGCCCTGGCCTCGTTAGCATTCCTCTCATAACCCGAGATCACGATTACATCCTAGAGGGACAGAGTCGCGTGAAGAAAGACTGACAGGTAAACACACAGAGACCGGAATGATAGGTATGAATGCTATGAGCTGCTTTAAACCGGTCTGGGTTAAAGAATGAGGAAATGCTCTTTCGAAAACAATCTGCTTTCCCACCTGCTGCTCATCACCCTTGTCAGGGAACTGCACGTTGACATCGTAGTCTTTGCGTATTTGAGAGATGACAGCTCCTTTGCGGCCTATAATTTTGGGGTGATATTTGGAGTCTACTGAGAGCATCACCTTATAGCTCCGTAAAGCCTACAAACAGACAAGAAAAAAATAAATATCCTATTTCAACAAGTAAATCTCATTTTGTGTATGGATGTACATAGCATGTTGTCTAATGTCAGCAGAGTGGTTTTGAGCAGAGGTTGTACCCGATCTTCCTGCTCCGCCTGCAGCTCCTTGACTCTCTCCAGCAGTCCCTGTTTGCCCCGCTCCACACTGGCCACCTGTCCTGTGATCTTGATGATATCTGACTGTTGCTCAGGCTGAGGAACCCAAATGTTGACCTATACAGCACAGTACATCCAGACACATTAACAATCACTCATCAGTTGGACTTTTTTCCATTAAACACAATTTGTTTGACAAGACTGTGGTCAACTGCTGCTGTATGGAAAACAGCAGCTTGGACATTATTCTAAATATATAATTTTTTGTTCTACAGAAGAAAATAAAATGAGGGTGTAATTCATGACAGGATTTTCATTTTTGGCTGTACTGTCCCATTAACAGGGTTTTGTTCAATTCAATTCATTCAAGTTGGATTGTTTATGTCTACGTGTTCAAAACTTTTGGGTCAGTAAGATTTTAGTTTTTAAAGAAATGACTACTTTTATTCGGCAATGATGCATTAAATTGATTAAAATTGAAAGTAGAAACATTTATAATATAACACAAGAATATTAAGCAGCACAACTGTTTTCAACTTTGACAATAATAAACAATGTTTCTTGAGCACCAATCAGCATATTAGAATGATCTGAAGGATCTTGTGACACTGAAGTCAAATAGAATTTCTATTAAAATAGAAAACAGCTGTAATAGTATTTGGTAATATTACTGTCTTTACTGTATTTTTGATAAAATAAATGCAACCTTGGTGAGCACTTCTTTCAAAAACACAAACTTAGTAACCCCTAAACTTTGAATGGTAGTCCAAAGTACTATTCAATGTGTCTCTACCTCATAGTCCTCCATCATTTTCCTTATTCCAGCTCCTTTCTGTCCTATGATGTAACGATGAAGGTCATAGGAAACCTCAACATCAATCGTAACAGGAACTAAGGCCTAGAATGCAAAAAGAAAGGAAAAATAGGATAAAGAGAATGAAAACCAATCCAGCACAGGACGAAAGAGACAGCTAGAATTCCTTACAAGTAAAGCTGCACGAGCCAGCTCGCACTTTTCAGCTTGACCCGTCACAGTGATGATATCGCACTTCCGAGGGATGAGGTCCGTATCCCCGTTCTCTTGAGATGCAGCTTCCTGAGCTGCCAGCCACAAATACATACAAGAAATAATATAGCTTGTAAATATTCTAGTTGAATCAATGATTTAATAGAATGAAAAAATGTCAAATCTAATTTGAGAGTGTAAGGAAGAGACCTGCAGACTCATCTCTGTCTGGAAATTTGATCTGAACTTCATTTTCCCGTGTAATTTGTTGTATTTTGCAGCCTTTGGGTCCCATGATGGCTCTGTGGTACCGCTGAGGAATGATCACCTCCACATTCACCTGTGACTCCTGATGACACATTAACAGATAATGACAATCAATCAATCAAATCAAACAAACAATTAATCAATCGATCGATCGATAGACAGAGGTGGCCAAAATTGTTACTAGACAGATCTGAAAATATTGACTTTTTTGCCTCCAAAAACATGATTTAATTTCATAATGTTCATGAAACATGCAGATGGTTGCCCTGAGCACAACTAAATTTGTTCGATGGGGTTGAGGTGTGGACTTTGAGGGGGCCAGTCCACGATTGTCAATGTTCCAGCAGATTCCTTCCGCCGCAGGTAGTTCCGGCAATAGTTCGTTTCATGGGTATTGTAATGGCCAATTCAAATAAACAACTGAAACCTCTTAAATATGCCAAGTGTTCTAACAATTTTGGTCACCACTGTGTGTGTGTGTGTATGTATGTATATGTAAGCATGTATGTATGTATGCAAGTACAATAATATGAATGTGTGAACATGTTGTTAGTGTTTCTTCTCTGAGATTCCTTCCATTCAAAAGTTTAGGATCAGTAAGATTTTTTTATGTTTGTGAAAGAATTCTCACTAAGCCTGCATTTATTTGATGAAAAATACTGTAAAAGATAAATATTCTGAAATATTGTTGCAAACTAAAATAACTCTTTTCTATTTTAATATATTTAAAAAAATGTAATATATTCCTGTGATGTAAATCTGAATTTTCAGTAGCCATTACTCCAGTGTCACATGATCCTTCAGAAATCATTCTAATATTTTGTGGAAACCATGACTTTTTTTCAGGACTCTTTGATGAATAAAACGTTTTTTTAAATATAGTTTTGTTGATCAATTCTTTTAAAAACTGCGGAACAGCAGAGTATATACAGTTCTTGGTAGAAAAGTTACATTTGCATGTAATATGTTTACAAGAATTCAATATGAAACTCACAAGATCTCGAACGATCTCCTGAATGCGTTTCTTAGCAGTGTCAATACACTCTCTGGGTCCTTTGAGCGTGATATTGTCACTGCATGTGCCCGTGCGAGGGAAGCTAACAGCTACACCGCCATATTCCTCCGCCAGCTCTCTCAACACCTGCCCTCTCCGACAGACGAAGTGACGGTGATGCCGGGGGTCCACGACCATACTGTCCTCTATCACGTCATCCTGAAAAGAAAGGACAGATGAACTGCAGGAAGTGCTTTCAAAGAAACACTAACTCAAATATTTTACTTTCTCTTTTGTCATACCAGATTTTTAATGAGGGTCTCCAGCTCTTTCTGCGCAAGCCATACAGCCTCCTCTTTACCCATGATGGTAATGTGCTCCTGTTCTGGTTCATCTGGTGATGGGAAGATGATTCGTGCTCCGGTTCGATCCCGTACCCGTCGGATATTAGCTCCTCCTTTGCCTATCAGGAACTTGTGGTACTCTTGCTTGGCTTGAATCTCCACTGAGAAGTTGTTGACTTGCTGATGTGACAAAAAAATAAATGTCTTGCATAGACTGAATGCCTAAAAACTTCTAATTAGTCATGCGATTATGAAAATTCTAATTCTAGTTTTCTGCACTGCTGTCTTTTTGGTTCTTCTGCTTTAAATCTTCATCTCATTACTCACCTTCTCCTCCGCTAACTGCAGCAGTTGTCTCCTGGCTCTCTCCACCTCCTCTGCAGGACCTCGGATAGTGACCGTGTCCAACCCTGAGCCCTCCGCTGGGAAGTGGATGTGAACACCCCCACACTCTTCCATCACAGAGCGCACCAGACTGCCCTTGGATCCAATCAGAGAGTTGTGCAGTTTGGCTGGGATGGAAACCTCAGCCTCCTTCAGGTTGGCCTGAGAGAATTGAAAGATTACGCGAGAGTGTGTGAGGGAAGAAAAACTAAGAGCACTGGGAATTGCACCTATAAAACATTGTCTAGCTTCCCGTTTCTCTCACCAGCTCTTTCTGAATGGCGAGAATCCGATCTCGTGCGGCTTCACAGCTGCTCTTCTTGCCAATTATTACAATCATCTCAGAGTTGCTGTTTTCCGTTGGGAGATCAATCTTGGTGTTGGTCTCCTCACGTATCTATATAGATTTACACAGCAACAAAAAAAATCGTATAAAAAAAAACAACAATAACATTAACACAATATTTAAATAGCAGTTAATCCCCCCCAAAATGGACATTTTTATTATTTATTCAGATGCTGAATGTTATTTTTAAACATTCTGTGGCCACGCTATAATACTCTGCCACCAATGTGCTTTTTTGTCATTTGTCTCACTATGAACCAGTGCTGTTATTGTTAAATAAAACTAAAATTTTCGGTATTTGAAATAAAGGTAAAATAATAAAGGAGCAAAGCAAAAAAAAAAAAAAAAAAACACTGATTTTGGGAATCAAAGGTTTTTGTTGCAGTATTAAAAACAAGTCATTTTCACAAATCTTAAATAAAACGGCAGACTTTGTGTCCTCACTTTTTTGATGTTGGCACCTCCTTTGCCAATGATGTTTTTGTGGAACTGCTTGTGGATGGGTACAGAAATTGAGAAGCTGCTCTCAACCTAATAACATGAACATAGAATTAAAAATATTATATCATATAAAAACATTAAACCCCAATGTCATTCAAAGAGTTAACAACTTCTCAGATGTTTTACTTTAAAACCGAAAAAGTGCCTAAACTACAATAGCATTGCAAGAAACTGTCATCTGTAGGCCGAGTTTGATCATTTCACAGCTGTCTGAGCACATAATAGCTGCTCTTTCTTTGACCTTGTATTAGTCACAAAGCAAATGTTATCTGAGAGCAGGAAGGAAGCTAGAGGAAATAACTCTTGTACCAGCTCAGCGATGAGTTTCTGCAGAAACTTCGCACATTTCTCCACTTCGTTTTTAGGTCCCTCTGAGCTGTACAACGTCACTTTTCTGTTGCTGGTCTGGAAAGATGATAATGACCTGCGAAAATGAAACCATCTGTGTGAAATAATCTGTATCTGTTATAATGCTATAAAAAATGTGAAGAAGAATATAGATGTTGCAGGCATTTTACTAAATGAAGCTGTGAGCACCTCAGGGAACTTGTCTCGTACGTCTTTGATCTTCTCTCCTTTCTGCCCAATGATAGTGCGGTGAAACTTCTGCTCTATTATCAGGTCTTTTGTGCGTTCATTTTCCTAAAGATGTCAGAAAATGGCTAATCTTAAACCATGCAGGCAAATGTGCCAGATAGGTTCATAATCTCATATGCAGTGCTCTTGTGATTTCCATATAGAACGTCTCACCATGCGCTGGGCCATGTCCATCAGTTCCTTGCGAGCGAGCTGTACTCCCTGAGGATCGCCCTCGATACGAACCAGCCCACAGTGCTCCGAGTCTTGAGGAATCCTCACTGATACCTTATACTGCTCCTTTATCCGATTTACTGAGAAAAGCACCAATTCATTTATCTGCTCTTTCATTCATCTGCACTGTTCATTGATCAAATCAACTTTACTGTAACAAATATATTATGGATAACTCAAAGCGTCACTGAATCAGATTCAGTGTGCAACACAGTCATTCGTTTTTTCTCAGGTTTTGTGGTAATGACAACAACGCATGAAATATTAGGTTTAAATAGAGAGGGAGATGTACATTTGCAACTGTTGCATTCTGACATTGTGCGCTGCTTGTAATCAAATAATGTGTAAAACACAATTATTAGACTATTCAAACAATTACTTTTCTATCTGTGCTATGAGCTCTGCTTCTATCCAGGCATCCCAAACTGACTAAAGTTTCAGTTTCAACACATCAGGAAGGGTTTAAACTTACTGTTAGCCCCGTTTTTGCCAATGAGATGTCTGTGGAAACGCTGGTCAATGTTAATCTCTGCATAGTCCATTCTTGCCATCTGGAGGGAGGAAAATAAAATACTTGGACTATACCTAAACTGTTTATATTCCACAAAGGCAGAAACCTTAAGAACAAACCGAAATTTTACAGTTATTAGATATGAAGTAACCTTTTTAGCAACCAAATTTCATTTTTTTTTATTCCGTTCTATCTTCATTTTAACAACAACAGTAAAAAAAAACTGCTAAAAGGAAGTTTGAGGGTTCTCTTACCAGGTCTTTGATGATCTCCTGCATCTGCGCCTGAGCTTGTTCTACCTCCTCCGTTGGTCCCTCCAGATTGATGCGTTCCTCTCCATCAGTAAACTCTATATGCACCTGATGATGACAAACAGCCGGTTAAATGCCTGAAATGTGGTTAACACAAGTCACATTTTATTCTATGAAATAAAACATAAAAATATTACCCCACTCATGATTTTTTTTAAGCTTATATGCATCTTGAAAAAGTTGGTTGCTAACAAGTGGCTTAATCGGACTATAGAGGTTGACTGGGACATCAAAAAATATCACACTACACAGATAAACTCATCTACTCATCTAGTCTGCTTTAACAGTCTCAGTGCACTTGCACTCTTGAAAACCATTTTAACACAGACTTTCAAACTTGAAGATTTTAAATAAAGTTTGAAAGGGTTCACAGAAGCTTGGTGGTGATGACGTCTATAGCCTGTACATTAGCTTTATACTTCACCCTAAAATTAAAATTCTGTCATTAATTATTCACCCTCATGTCGTCCAAACCCGTAAGACCTTCGTTCATCTTCGGAACACAAATTAAGATATTTGTGATGAAATCCGAGAGCTTTCTGGCCCTGCATAGACAGCAACGCAACTACCACGTTCAAGGCCCAGAAAGGTACTAAGAAAATTGATAAAATAGTTAATGTGACATCCGTGGTTCAGCCTTAATTTTACGAAGCTACAAGAATAAGTTTTGTGCGCAAAGAAAACAAAAATAATGACTTTATTCAACGAGTTCTTCTTTTATGGGTCACCTTTCTGGGCCTTGAATGTGGTAGGCCCATTGATGTCGATGGAGGGTCAGAAAGCTCTCAGACTTCATAAAAAATATCTTACTTTGTGTTCTGAAGATAAATGAATGTCTTACGGGTTTGGAACGACATTAGGGTGACTTCTCATTTAAATGTTCTATACCTTAGGCAGCTGTTGAGTAATGCGACTGATGTTTTGTCCTTTTTTGCCAATGATGAAACGATGGAGCCAAGCCGGAGCAATCACCTCCACCACTATCACACTTTTAGCCTGTAAAACAAACAAGTGGCATGTGAAAAGCTGCCTTTTGCATGCATTCTGTAGAAAATAAGGCTAATAAATGCCAAAACAACTGACCTTGGCGTACACCTGCGTAAGAGCCGGACCCAACTTATCTGGTTCTCCTCGCAGGATGATGGTTTCAGATGCGGAGTCCAGAGGGGGCATCTCCACAGACACCCCCGTGTTCTGCAGGATCTCCTGCAGGGTGTTGCCCTTGGGGCCTACTATGTACTTATGTTGAGACTTTTTCACCTCCACTGAGATTGTGGTCGTTTTTCGTTTCTGCTTGTAAATATTAAGAAGTAGGTCAGGAAATTTCACCAGGCTTTAAATGTGAAATTTCACATTTCTCTGTGTGTGTACACAAAGTTTCTTATGCTCACTAAGGCTGCATTTATTTGATCAAAAATACAGTAAAAACAGTAATACTGTGAAAAAATATTATAGGTAAGTTTTAAATAACAGCTTCCTTTTTGCATAAATTTTGAAATGTAATTTATTCCCGTGATGGCAAAGCTGAATTTTCAGCAGCCATTACTCCAGTCTTTAATCTCAAATTATTCTTCATTTTCTGATTTGGAACTAAAAAAAACATTCCTTAATTTTATAAATGTTAAAAAGTTGTGCTACTAAAAGGTGACATATCATGAAAATCTGACTTTTTCAGTGCTTTATACGAGTCCCCAGTGCATCTACTACAACCCAGAAAATGTCACAGAATATTTCACAGACAAATTCTGGGAACACCTGAGACTTATAGTACATCTTGTAAAAAGGGGCATAATAGGTCTACTTTATTATTTTTGTAGACACCATGATACATTTTTTTCGGTTTCTAAATACTAAAAAGTTCAAAAGAGCTGCATTTATTTAAAAATATTTTTTTATTACATTATAAATGTTTTATTGTAACTTCTGATCAATTTAATGCACCCTTGATGAATAAAGGTATTAATTTGTTTAGTGAAAGTAAAGTGACGTGTGGCCAAGTATGGTGACCCATACTCAGAATTAGTGCTCTGCATTTAACCCATCCAAGTGCACACACACAGTGGTGAACACACACACACACACACACTGTGAACACACACACGGAGCAGTGGGCAGCCAATGCTGAGGCACCCGGGGAGCAGTTGGGGGTTCGGCACCTTGCTCAAGGGTCTCATCTAAGCCGTAATATTGAGGGTGGAGAGAGCGCTGTACATTCTCACTTCCCCCACCTACAATTCGTGCCGGACCTGAGACTCGAACCCACGACCTTCGGGTTACAAGTCCGACTCTCTATCCATTAGGCCATGACTGCCCCCTTTATATATAAAAAAAAAAATAACCAAAAATGATGAATGACAGTGTAATTGTGAATCACCTTCTCTTCATAGATGGCCTGGACGCGGGCAACCGCCATGGCAACTGCCTCCTTCTCACCGGTAATGACAATCTCATCTTTGGGTACGCTCGGTGGCGGGATGTTAATACGAGCACCGGTCTCCTGACTAAGCTCTTGAACGAGTCGATTATATGCACCAGCGATGAATGGATGAAAAGTCTTCTCAAAAGACAAACGTTCCACGGCACGCTTATCCTAAAGCAAATGGTGAGGTCATAATAAGGCTGAGTTACAAATTAAACACAAAACCTCATCTCATCTCATCTATCTTTGATGGTTACCTGCTCAGCGGAGATGAGCTGGATTTCATGTCGAGCTTTCTCAATGCCCTCCTTCGTGCCGGTGATGCGGATGCTGGCGTTGGGATCATCAGAGCGGGGGATGGCGATCTTGGTGGCTGTTTTCAGCTCCAGCTCCTGCAACTTCTCCCCGTTCTTTCCGATCACAAATCGATGATGTTCTTTCAGAATAAGCACAGTCGCCGACGCCTGAGAAGTTTAGCATTAAAATATAACTTTTAACACACAGTAAAGTTAATCGAATAAGAAATGCAAGACTCAAACAAGCACCTGAGTCTGCAGCCGGGCCACAATCTCCTTTCTCGCTTTCATAACCGAATCCAGTTTTCCAGTCACCATGATGGAGAGGCCTTGGTCCTTGGCAAGAGAGAGTTCGATATGTGCCCCGGTCTTCTGCATGATATCCAGGCACACTTTCGCCTCCTCACCTTCACCAAACTGACTGTTGTCTTTATACCGCCGCTCCTCCAAAGGAACATGGAACACCTGAAGGTACAAAGAGAAGTAGAAAAATGTGGCAGACGCTCATTAACACTGAAAAGATACAGTGCGGCTTACTCAGACTGCACAAACCTTCTGTGGATGATTATATATGTTACCTGAGTGATGACAGAGGCTTTGATGGGTCGGATTTTGCTCCAGGCACCTGCCGGCTCACCTGTCTTCTCACCTGGAGAGCCCTTGTCTGGTAAAGGTGGAAAGGCCTCCAGATAGGTGGGTATATATGCTTCATCTTCTGGCCTATAACCTAATCACAGACAATAAGAAAAGGAATTATAAAATGTACACAACAAATTTTCTTTGCATTATTTTCACAATAACACTATGATGCTTTATAAGACAATCAACCAGTGTCATGCAGAACAAAGAAATACCAACTGCATAAACAATTATTGAAAATACTGACACATTTTTTTTTTACATCTTAGTTGTTCAGTTTACTTTACCAACAGGGGTACATCAATTATATGTATTTAAGATTGATAATCATGAATGGAAATAATTAACATGCCTATTATTAACATAGTGGCTGTGTATTAGTGCTATAAAGCACATATTCTGCATTAACAATATTCTATATCTCTAATCCTGCCCAATACCTAAACATAACAACTACCTAACTAACTATTAATAAGCAGCAAATTAGGAGTTTACTGAGGCAAAAGTCATAGTTAATTGTTTGTTATTAGCGAGAATAGGACCTTAAAATAAAGAGAGACTATATGTGACCCTGGACCACAAAACCAGTCTTAAGTCGCTGGGTATATTTGCAGCAATAGCCCAAAATACTTTGTACGGGTCAAAATTATAATTTTTCTTTTATGCCAAAAATCATTAGGATATTAAATAAAGATCATGTTCCATTAATATATTTTGTACATTTCCTACCGTAAATATATTAAAACATATTTTTTGATTTGTAATATGCATTGTTAAGAACTTCATTTGGATAGCTTTTAAGGCGATTTTCTCAGTATTTAGATTTTTTTGCACCCTCAGATTCCAGATTTTCAAATATTTCTATCTCAGCCTAATATTGTCCTATCCCAACAACAGCTTATTTATTCAGCTTTCAGATGATGTATAAATCTCAAATTCGAAAAATTTAGTTGAATTGACTGGTTTTGTGGTCCAGGGTCACATATTATATTTTTTACATTATATTATAATTCCCAATATTTATTTTTCAGGATACTATTTACCAAAATTTAGCATGAAGACATATGCTACAGTAGAATGCTTCACACACACACACACACACACACACACACACACACACACACACACACACACACACACACACACACACACACACACACACACACACACACACACACACACACACACACACACACACACACACACACACACACACACACACACACACACACACACACACACACACACACACACACACACACACACACACACACACACACACACACACACACAACACACACACACACACACACACACACAACACACTGTCAAAGATCACACACTGACTAGTAAACAGCATCAGCATGATATAAAGACACCAAGAACGATAACTATAAAGATAATGATTAGGATATAAAAAAGCAGTCCACACCACAGCTACAATGATAAAGCCACAGAGAAACGATATCTTTGGAATCACTTTCAGACCGATTTCAGCTGATGAACGATAAAAACATTGACACCCAATCAGAATCAATCCTGCTAGAACAAGCTTGAGAATTTAAAGCAGCAGACGAGTGTTCACTTATAATAAACAGACAATATCATCTGCTGGTGTGGACGCTAATATAGTTATCGTTCTAATGCTAGCTTTAAAACTGCTCCAGTAACAAATCAGTATAGACCAATTTCATGTAGACGTCACAGTTACGTCACTCAGTGGCAGAAACACACGGTAACAAGCGGAGTGAAACGGGAAAGATCCACAGAATAAGAGATAAAATGTACTGTTGTGCATTTGGATGTCAGATTCGGAATGCAAATCATTTTTATAGAATACTGTCGTCAAAAACGCCATTTGAAGCTAAACGCAGACGTTTAAACGGACAGACTAATGAATGAAACCTGCTATGATTACTCTACTTTTAAAGCATAAATTTGATTTAAACAATTGGTCTACATAATATTCACATATACAGTTCATAGGGAATATATTATATTTGCCCTACAGTTACAGCATGAAATACTATTTAAACCTATAACATTTTACATTTAACGTTACCTATTTTGTCTCACAATTCTTTTTTGAGACTTTTTTTCTCGCAAATGCAACTTTATATTTCGTATTTCGGACTTTATAACTCGATTTAACTCAACAATAGCGAGTTTGTCCATTCTGAGGGGAAAAAAGCCAGATGTGTGGGATATAACTCAAAAGAGAGAATGACGAGTTGATTTTTCTTATCAGAATTGTGAGATATAATCTAGGAATTGCGAGAATAAAGTCAGAATTTTGAAATATTGAAATTGAAATTTTAAAGCTGCTGCCACTGCCAGACAAAAACAAAAAAAAAACGACGACAGCTGTTGTTAAACAAGATAAAACGAGCGGACTGGACAGAAACAATCGTCAAAAAAGCTCGCGTTTGCAGGCAGCGCACACTTCTTATCAGAAATGGTTCAATAAAGTATTGTCTTTTGTTGTTATGGGCATCTAAAGATTTCTTATGGATCTCACTATGTTGTGTATGAAATAATGTCTGTGTGCATGTGTGTAAAACAACAAGCTAACGATGTATATGCTTAATCATGTGTAATTATATATACATTGTTATGAGTAAAAAATAGTTGCCTGCTGAAATGTTTATATATATTACATCTTCGTGACTAGATACATGGTGAGTTTGTCTTTACTATAAACGTAAATGTGAGTCACTCAACCGAAGGTAATCCTGTCAGATCGACCATCATTTGAGTGAGTACAGGTCGGCCAATTTCGTCCGTTAAAGTTAACCTTTTCAAATAACGCGGTCCCGGACAGTATGCAGCCCTTACATATGCGGGTAAAATCTGAATTTCTCAAGTTATTGTTAAAAAAACAAGCTAACAGACTTCATAGCTAAGGTTGGTGAAGCAGTCAGGGGACTATTTCTGCCACCACCTAAGCTCCGCCCACAGAAAAAACGTCACAATGTTTACTAACATGAAATTGGTCTATACATGATATTTGCTGCTACTTATGAAATGTTTGTCTAAGAGGACCATACTAACGTATTTGCATATGCATCTTTTAATTGTTAATTTAATTAACTGTTACATCAGTTATCGATTCCTGCCATTAGACATGAAATTAACTGTGGTACAAAAAATAACTAAACGTTTGAATCATGTAGAAGAATATTTTCATCCCTAATTTTGCCACAGTCATCATACCTGTGATCTCAACGTCCTTCAAGCCACCGCGGTGCTCCGCAAAACTCTCCTGAGTCAACACTGCCACAGAGCTCATGTTTCAAGACCTGATCCGCTATCCTGCAGAGACCAGGAGGAAGAAGAAGAGGGATATGTGGAGGGAAAATAGCAAACAAAACAACAATATAATAGCAGAGAATATCTAGTCCAAACACACGGCCATCAATAAAACTAACTAAGAGAGCATAGCAGTAAGGGACTACTTTCATTTGAGCGATAAAGTGCATGCTGAGCTCTATTCTCAGAGGTTTCAGCAGCCCAGCAGGGCCCGACACACACTGGCATCTCCCTGAGCCCAACAGCATCTTTCTCCACCTGAGCTCTCCAATTAAAGACGCTGCAGCTGTGAAGTCTGACAAAAAGCCTTGTGTGAGCTCGACTAATGTAACAATTATTGATCGTTGTTTAAAACGACAACTGTTTAAAACATTTTCAATCTTTTAGATGCCACGGACCCTCAAATGTGATCCTCCTTGTACGAGGAAACCCAATCTTAATGTTTAAAGGCATTCTTGTATAAAAACCCATTTTATAGTGTTAAAAATGTAATATTACAAGTATGTCTAAAATATAGTTTAAAATAGACAATTAGATAAGTTTCATTATTACACATGATTAACTTATTATAGTACACTACTGTTAGATTTAAAATGTATGTTATTATTTTAATAAAACAAATGTATTCATTTAATAATTTCTTTACTTATTTTAATTTATTTATTTTAAACAAGTTTTTAATTTTAAACTTGTTATTACTAATTATTTTTTATATTATTTTTCTCTAAACTTTTCCATGGACCCCCAAACGCTCCTTTGCAGGCCCCTGGGGGTCCTTGAACCCCAGATTAAAAACATCTGGTCTAACCAAGTGGAACTGTTAAGAAGACAGATGTGACAATTAAAATGTTATATGTATATATAATTTGCACTGAAAGTCACATTTTCTCTAAACGGTTTTTCAGAAAACACTGCGGCTGCAGCTTATACACTGCACACGTGCATTAAAAACACGTTATATTAAATTCTGTAAGTGCATTCAACATTCTCATTTTTCAAATATGCTTTAATATCACAATCATGACAAAACCACACATTTTTACCCACCTGCAAAGAGTCGAAAACCAGAAAGTCCGTCCAGGTGGATGCTACTGAGAGCTCTTCGGTGTCAGTCTGTTTGTTCAGCCCTGTGTGGGTGAGGTTAACAAAGAGAGATTGTAACCAGCCTTGTGATTACATACACAGCATTAAAAAACAGCATCTCGTGGCAAGGCCCTCTGAGGTTGACCGAGGAGGGGGGCCGAGTCACAGTGGTCTGTCCTGTGGGAGGCAGTAGCTAGATGTTGTGCTATGGATAGCCTCCACTTCACTCTCAGGTGACTAGGTATCTAATTGGCATGTGGGTGTTTGTGCTTACTGTAGTGATGGCAAAAATACACACACACACATTGTATTTACACATGGGATTGGCACATATTACACATATCCTCTAACACTCATTGAGAGAGTAAATTACCCATGTAGTAGAATAATACATGTAATAACAAATTTGGGCTAATAGGCTTGTCATTATTTTCTCATATTATGAGTTTCAATTTGCTGAGTCTGCTCTTGCGGTGATAATACATTTGTGAAGGGAAAAATGCCTTATATACACAGCTTTTAGGTATTGAGGGACCTAAGCAAGCCACTAGCAAATATATTTTTTTCATAACCTGGACGTTAAATATCAAAACAAACTAAGCTATTATCGCTACTAAACAATATAAGCTATACTCGCGCTCTCCTGTCTATTTGCATACTAAATCAAATGCATATATCTAACACTATCAGGATCCATATCATCTGCAAGCTCAGTGTAGAGCAGCAGATCTGTGTAAACAAATACTGAAGCAGGCTAACAACACTGCATGATATATAACAGCGCAACTGCCAGTTAAAACAGCTGTTAAAGCCTTGAATATCAAAGTGAGGGACAAATGCATTCTGTATCGTGGTGATCGTCTTAGTATTAAATATTCTAGCCTGCAGAATATTAAGGATATCCGAGTTTAGCTGGCCAGCTAATCTGCTACATGTATCAGCTCGTTAGCTACAGAGCTAGTGTCTATCTGTGCTTTAAATACGATAATCTGATTGCAGAAAACGCAGGTATGTTCATTCAGTTAACAAAACGGTGCGATAAGTAGCACGTCTACGGAAACAAAAGCAACTGATCACCTTATCAGACGGAAAAGCTAGCCGCTGGTCTGCTGACTGTAAACACTGCTGCTGAGAATCGACTCTCCGACTGAATCGAATCTTTGATTCATACATTGTATTCATGAATCAGACACACGTTTTATGTATGTTTATTTATTTTTTAATGTTTTTAAGTAGTAATAAATGTTACATTTAAGGAAACAGATACTTATTTTATTAAAAAACTATTATTGATTGTAAAATACTGGTAGATATACAAATAATATGCTAGTGGATTAGATTGGATATTGTACAATTGAATTTAGATGCATTTCTCTCTATCCTTTACTTTTAAAGTACATTCCAAGTAATGTTATTTCAGTTTTGTTTCTATCACTACATTTGTGGCTTTTGGTATGCTATTTTTTTGGTTTATCACAAGTGGAATGAGTACACAAAAATAATAACTATAATTTGGAAAGAATAAAAGTATATCTTGTATCCTTTGTGAAGAATCGGATTTTTTTAATCCCCTCATTCCTATAGTGCAGAAAACTAAATCAACATAATTTGTGATTCATTTGTGGAAGAGAACCATTTAACGTGGACAGTTTTGGGTATAAATAATTTCGGATTTGCTGGGACTGTAAAAAAATTAATTAAAATAAAAATATTCAGGGTTTGCAGAGGTACTCTGAGACGCTCCACCTGCTTTTCAAAATAAAAGACTGTCAGAAGTCGGTTCAAGATCTGTTTGGTCTTCTACATCTCATTTAACGTCGGTTTTTAAAACTTACGCAATAAACTAATAAAAAAGACAAAATACAGTTTTATGAAATTGTTAAGGCGCTAAAGACACTGTCTCTTTATGAACGTTTTTATCAGCCTCACAGTATAGCCGAGCTAGATATTCCATGTTTATTATTTTGCTCACAGTAGATAAACGGCCATTTCGTAAGTAATAGACTATTTCAGGTTTTACTGTACTTGATTCCCATTAAACCTGATCCACACACACACACACACTGAGAGTCTCCGCTGGGTGGCAGCCAAAGCAGGGTGTGCACTGCAGGCAAGAATGGGATGGGTGCAATGGGAGGAGGGGTGTGCACTAATCACACTGTCCCTGTCCGGCTGTTTTTACATACACGCTCACGAGCAGGAAAACAAAGAGCTGGAGATGCGCGTGGATTTACCGAAGACGAAAGTAGCGTCTGATCAGATCCGTACGGATATGAAGATCGCGCTGGGATGTGGCGATCTGTTGCTGTCATTTTAAAGAAATGTATTAACATGGATGTCTGTATAACTGCTCGTACACTGATGTGTTCATGTGCGCTGTGAGAGTTACACCACGCCACTCTGTTTTTATTTGTATGAGGAAGTTTGCTCTGGACACGTTTCAGGAATTCGCTTTTCTTTATGGATTATACAGGAGAGTGAGACACATTTGGTAAGTACTCTGGTGTAATATTACAGATATGAATTTTAGCAGCCTCAGCTGTGAATGTAGTACTGCATCTTACCTAGTTCTGTTACTATATCTGTCAGATATACAAATTATTTGCTAAATTAATGACAGGCTACATCATGTTGCATTACCACCTTTCAGTTCACACAGCAGATCCTTGGTCTTGTGAACAACATAGTAGAAATACTGACTGGCTTTAAGATTCAATGTCGATTTTTCATTGGCCAATTGTTTCTGAAACATTGTCATGAATGATTATGAAAGAAATTAAGTGTCAGGTCAGACAATACAAAGGAATTTGTAACTCCGTGGATTACAAAATCTCAAATACACACACACACACACACACACACACACACACACACACACACACACACACACACACACACACACACACACACACACACACACACACACACACACACACACACACACACACACACACACACACACACACACTTTTGTCTATCTAAAAGGGGACACTCTGTAGACTTATATTGTTTTTATAAACAGGTGTTTTTAAGTACTATATTCGAACCCTAACAGAAAATGTTATGCATTTTTACTAGGGCTGTCAATCGATTAAAATATTTAATCGCATGATTGTCATGAGTTAATTCACGATTAATCACATGATTGTCATGAGCTAACTCGTGATTAATCGCACATTTTTATTTGTTCTAAATGTACCTTAAATTAATACTTTTCACGTTTTTAATACTCTAATCAACATGCACATGTAAAAATATGGATGCTTTATGCAAATGTATGTTTATTATTATTGAAACCATAGTCAACAGCATGAAGACTAGACATGTTTCAAAGGAAATGTTTTTCAAAAAACTTGTTCATGTCTATTAGACACATGAAAAAAATAAATACAAGGTTCCCATCATTTCTCTTTCTTTGCACCTTGAGGAAATTACATTTTTGGCAGGACATGGCAGCTCACTTATTCTGAACATGCAAAATGTACATAGCCTATATTGTTTATTATTACATTTGTTTGCCTCTCTGTGCCCACATACTGTATTTTGATGCAGGTAAATTCTCAATAAAACAGTTTTCATTTATATATTTTACTGTTTCTGTTGTCAGACAACGGAATGAATATGAAAAAGTGATTGAAACGCAACCCATTAAGACTACATAACTAGCTCTCCTTTAAAAGATGTTAATCTGCACAAATCCTTATAATCGAGCCGTTGTCTGATTAAATTAAACACCCATAAGATAATGACAATAGCTGTGCTGTGATTTTGGCTATACTTGCATGTAAAATTAGAGAAGCAAGCAACATAATATCGGTGTTTAACTGAATTAAGCTCTGCTCTTCTCAGCGCGTGGGCGCTGAACAGAAACTGAGCAGATGCAGAGAGAGAGAGAGAGAGAGATGTGTGTGTGCGTGTGTGCTGAACAGAAACTGAGCAGATGCAGAGAGCGAGAGAGAGAGAGATGTGTGTGTGCGTGTGTGCTGAACAGAAACTGAGCAGAGTGAGAGAGAGAGGTGTGTGCGCGTGCTGAACAGCAAGACCTGAGCAGGCAGTAAGACTAGCAGAAACAAGTCGCTAAAGGGGTCTGCAATGTTGCTAAGTTGGCAACACTGTGCATCTCTATTTCTACAACTACTGGTAGGGCCACGGGTCAAACAGAAAATACGCGCTGCATTAATCGCATGTTAATAAAATTAGTGCCGTTAAAAGGAATTTTAACTTTGACAGCACTAATTTTTACATAAAAAATACTTTTTGATTTATTTATATTTATCTATACTGTTGTTATACATCACAACATCCCAGTGATTCTAAGGAATTAGAAAGCACAGCCAAGGTTCTCAACAGGAAAGGAGAATTCCAATCCCAAGATGTTTATAGGTTGGAGGGGAAGTGTCTTGTACACATTTTTGGATAAAATTGCCCAGCAGGGTATACTTGGATGTCCTGTTGCTAGAGGGGATGTTTATACCTTAGTGAACTTTGAAATATCAGAAGGATGAAAGAATCACGAAACATTATCGCCCTTTTAAACTGTAACCTTTTCAGCTATCCTGTTTCACCCCATGGGAAAGCATTTCTTTCTGGCTTTGTTTAATGTTGAGCTTTGTATGTTCAAGAAATCAAATTAGTACACAGCAGCACAGTGGTGAACTTGTCAGACCTGCTGAGTCTGTTTGAGGGGTGCGAGTCAAGTCAAGTCAGTGACGCCAAAGTTCAACCTGACTATAGAATTGTTTACACAGGAAGTCGTGTTGACACACCCGTTCCCGTCCAATATTTCCAGAATGGTTTATTCCAAACACAGATTCCAAACCAGTTCCATTCAAGGCATTAGTGTTGTTTTTAAATAGGGAGAAACAATAAGCAATAAAATGCTATGTTCCACTAATAGTATTATTTTAATCTTATCATGCATTCCTAAGACATGCATATGGTTTTGGAATCTGAAAGGTCAAAGTACCTGGGCCCATATTCACAAAACATTTTATCTTAGCACTGAGAGTTCTCCTAAATAGCAGTAAAAGCTTTTAGCTAAGAGTTTTCTCTTAAAACCTATTCACAAAGCTGCTGAGACAAACTTTTACTAAGGAATAGAGAGAAGTCTTAAGCTAAGAGTAAGGGCGGGGTTGACCTCATTGCTATGGATGATGTCAGCATGCTTACTAACTATGCACACAGTGATTGGCTGATAGCCTCTGTCAGAGATTTATTCATTGAAATATTGTAGAGCCCAATATTATGTTGCCATATCCCCCCAAAAAAGGTTTAAAAAATAATGTTAATTGCCACATTAAAATAAAGATTTTAACACGCAGGCTAAGAGTCACTAATTAAATAAATATATGATCAGCTAATTGTCAGTCTCTTACATGTATGCTTCTTGTAGCGGATGCATACACCGCCTTTTAATTAACAGAGTAGAATAATCATAGCTGATAGTAAGACAGAAAACCAAACTGGACGCAAGAACATCTGTTACTTCTTGCCCAATTGGTTAATGAAAACAAGGATATAATCAAAGGAAAATTTGGAGTAGGGATAACCTCCAAACCTTAAAGGTGATACAATTTTAAAGGCTTCCTTATCGTCAGATGTTTCTAAAATGTTTATATTCAGAGGCAGATTGCGGTGTTGTGCCCAATTCGGACCCCTGCCAAATTATTACCTCAGTATTGGTAGGTTTAGGGTTGGGTGTGGAGGAGGGGTTAGGATTAGACAATCAGATAAAGATTTCAACGAGAGGGGTAATAATTTGGCAGGGGGTCGAAAATGGGCACAACATAGGCAACAGGCATTTTAGGATAGTTGTGAGTTGGTGTTAGTGACTTAGACCTCTTCACTAATCCTAACATTTCACAGATTTAGGAGCTAGTTTTAGCGCTAAAACGCTTTGTGAAATACTCTTAGAGGTAAAAATTAAGGAGTCCTAAATTTAGGACTGACACGCCCACTATTTTAAAGATCTTCTCCTAAATCGGCGCGTTAGGAGCTACTTTAGCTTTAAGATGTTTTGTGAATACGGGCCCTGGTATGTACTATAAACATGACATACAAGCACATTCCTAGCTAAGTTTCATATCTGATTGCAGGTTCAGCTCGTATTTTATATAATATATATATACATAATTTATATAATATTTAATTTAGACTTTTGCCTGCAAGAGCAACGTCTAATGCAGTTAAACCTGTACGGTGTGAGGAAACTCCAGTACAAAGATCACTCCATTTTATTTTATTTAATGAGTTACCAGATGCTAGTCATCGTGTCAAATATTTATGTAGTTTTGAGGACTTTGACTCCTATAGATGACTGAGGTTTCAATTACAGTACTCTTCATGAGGGATATGAAACTGAAAGAATGGAAACTAGGGCTGGACAATGTAGTGGTATATATCGGTTATTCGCTGATGTTGGAATTTCTTTTTTTTTATTGTGTCTGTCAATATTAGATATTTAAGTGTGCATGATTTAGATTAATTAATTCACTGTTAAATGTAAACTTTAACAAATCTAAAAATGTCATATATTACAGTTGTGTGATGTCTAAATTAATTCACTAGTAGCATTTAAAATGACTTATTTTGGCTTTAGTGTTTTAATTAATTAGTCCAAAATAATATAAATAAACATGATGAAAATTCACCCTATTTTCTGAAATGCACATTTTAGATCTGAATAATGTATCCGTGCTTATGTTTCATCTTTTCAATTTTGGTAATGTTTAATCAAAATGCAAGAATTCTCCAATAATTGAATCTGCTATACCCCTGTCCCTTCAAGTTTCAATCATGTGCCTCTGCTTTTTTGTGCAATGCCTACATTTCAAAATCAATCAAACAATAAATACAACAACCAAGTCACTAGGCTGCACTTTTTCACATTTGATTAATTTGTTACACTCTGATGTTCGTCACATGGAATTATTTTTCATTGTGACATTAAAATCGCCCGTTTAGCTGTATCAGCCAGGATTGTAATACATCTAATGAATACACTGCAATGTCAGGTGATCTGGGATTGATCAAATGATGCAAAGAGTCTGTAAAGATGCGTCAGTCATGTTTAATGTCCTTACTATTTGTTACTGCAGGTTGAAGATTGAAGGCCATCGGTTGACTCTGCTGCCTGGCCTCATATTGGCCAGGTTGCTTTGGTTAAAGCATCAAAACCAATCAAGATGTCTTCTCAAGAGTCTCAGAATCTGCCTCAGAAATCTGAGGTTAAACAAAGACCCCCGGTTCCCGTCAAGCCATCCAATAATACCGCAGATACCTTATCTGTGGAAGGTGCAGCCTCACAGAACTCTGGGAATGTCAAAAAGATAGCCAACAAATTCAGCCAGCCAGAGGCTAAGATTCCCAGTGGAGCTACAGCCAAGAGCACCAGCATGGAATCTAAACAACAAAGACCTCCTGCAATAAAGCCCAGACGCAAACTGAAAAGTTTTCCCCCCACCAGCGATGGCAAGGCACCTCCTCTGCCTCCAAAGTCCAGACAAAATCACAGTGGACAGAAAGACGAGGTGGACAGCCAAGAGAGACAAGAAGGAGCTTTGAGTGCTGATGATGGAAGCCGATCAGGTACGGTGCATTTACTTTCTTTTCAGGATTTGTTTGGCCTACTTCCTGGAAAATCTCCAGAATTTTTTTCCAGGATATCTTCCCCCCACAATATTCAGTCACCAAATTTTAGATGGCTGTAAATGTAAAGGAATAATACTTCACCTAAAAATTAAATTAGCTGAAATGTACTTACGTTTAGGCCATCCAAGATGTAAAATTTTCATTTTTGGGTGAACTATTCCTTTAAACATTCAACAGCACAAAATTCAAGCATCCTATAAAAGTGTTTACATCAGTGTAACCTTCTGTGTGTTTATTTGCTTTGAGTAATGACTCTGACACGTATAAAGTAGATAGATAGACAGAAAGAAATGAAGACAAGGATAAAGAACAAGTACTATTTACAGTATTGAACTAAGGGACACTGCTAATAAACTCATATTTGAATTAGCTGTAATCTGATCTTCATCTGATTGGGTGTTGTTAGAGTAAACTCTGCTGCTCTCTGTTAGTGTTGCTAGTAAACTTGGAGAGATGAAATGTAGATTACTAGTTTGGATTTTACAATATCATTTCGAAAGTAACTTTGAATGTGAACTTTCTGTGTGACGCACTTCTGGAATGCAAGCTGTTTGTGTTCCTAAAACTCATGCCAGTTTCATTTCAAATTAAATTGATCAACTTTCTTGTGCATGGATGTTTTAGTTTATTTATTGATAATTCAGTTAAGCATTATTTAGGTGTAACACATCGGAGGTCATCTTGTTGTTGGTCAGTCTGTAGGATTATACAGTCTGTGTCGTCTGCTGAACACATGGACAGATGGGTGCGGGGGGATAAAAATAACCCCTCCTGGAACTAATTATATTAAAACTACACTACCGTTCACAAGTTTGGTGGCTTTTTTTAAGTGTCTTATACTCATCAAGACTGCCCTTATTTGATCAAAAATAGCAGTAGTGATGAATAAAAAGCTTGGAAGAAAAGCTGTTATTAAATATAAATATAAAATATACTTGATACTTGGACCTATATTTTTTATATTATATGCAGTACTTTCTCATATGTATGGTATATCACATTTTGTTTGTAATTCAATTGTAGATGTCTGCCTTAAGACTTGAGCCTTTTATCCAGATTGTGTCAATAAACATTACCATAAAGGCTGTTCCAAAGTTTAGAGCCATAACAGGAAAAAGCTTGACCTTTTAGTTTTTTTCTTACTGTTGGACATTATCTGAGAATATATTGTTCATAAAACTCTTTTACAGTGACAATAATGTGAGCTGAGCTAGTTTGACTGTCTAGGAGACTTGGAAGTAACATGCAAGTGGCCTTTATGTGATTATTGGGGTAATAAACCAGTGTCCCACCCTTAAGTTCATGCATTCAACTAGTCCAGAATCCGAGAGAGGTTTGAGCAGGTCAGTCACCGGTGTAGTGAAATAAATGGCAGAAGGGCTAAAACGAGCATTTGGCAAGATCAAGCGAAATGTATTTGAGGCGATTGAAGACCTGCGGGTTAAGGAGGGGGAGGAGGGATCGACACAGCGCAAAGGTTCCATGCAGAAGTTGGCGGCACTGATAACGGCAGGCTCGAAGGCCGAGGTGGACCAGTCAAAGCAGAAGCTGAGAAAAGATGGTAATACAAGATCTTAAATCAGAAAGGATGTGAAGCCTTTTGAGAGCAATATACCGTTTAGAGTATTACAAAGACGTTCAGTCATGGTTGTAGATCAGTCTTTGCTGCAGCTTGTTTACGTAAGGTCCAAAGATGTATAAGAGCGTCCATAAAGAAAGAAAACTGAACTTTAAAAATCTAGTGTCAAGTTTTTAGAAATGTACTCTTTGTATTACTATTCGTTTCATATGGTGTTGAAATCTTTTCTGCTATTTTCCAAAAAAGTTTAAATGAAATGACTTAGAAAGTGCATGTGGTGTAAGCATCAAGTAAAAAGTAATAATTTTCCCCTGCTGAACACGTTTTATCTAGTTTTAAACGTTTTAATCTTTAGTTTAGTTTAACTGTATTGTCTGTACAGATTTCCCAAAGAAATTCATCTTTGAATTTCATCTTTCAAAGAAGACATCATTCATCTTTATTTTCAAAAAAAAAAAAAAAATATTAAATGTATTTTTCAAGATGATTTTTTTTTCCAAAGCATGATTTTTTTTTCCATTTTTTTTCCAAAGCATGAATTTTTAAAACAAGACATCACAGGTGAATGTAGTTTTAAGTATAGATAGACAGAAATAAAATCCTTTCCAGTTAATTAATCACAGTATATTACATTTTTCTAAACTGCTTCATTCAAATATGCAAATGTTGCATTATTATAAAAAATGCTCCCATTTGCATACATTTCCAGAACAGAAATATGAACATTGGATAAAGCCAGATTGATTTTTTTATTTTATTTTGCTGACATGGTAGAATGAATGGTTTTTATCTCTAATAATTGAGAAAATACTGTCACCATTTTATTTTATTCTTTTGTTTTTTTAGGAATAAAATATTATATAATTCAGGTGAATGTTACATGAACACACCTCTCTGTAAAAACCTTCAGAATTTAGGGGGAAAAAAGGAGGAAAAAAAACTGAAAACTTTCAGAAACAGACACTTTCTGTCTCAGTGCATAAAAAAGCTAATTTCGAGACCTTTAAACCTTTTAAAATATGTATTGTAATTGATGTTTGCAGACAAATAACTAAATACTGTTTAATAGAATAAATACATAAATGTGTATTTGGGATGTTTTCTTTCAACTAGTCTGAAAGAAGACATGTTATGGAAGCAAAATATTCATGAAATGCATGAAAAACATTTTGAAAATAATGCAAGACCTATAGTGTCTTGCCTTTATTCATAAATACCATAGCATTTTATTACCCAAACTAACCTTCAGGGGTTTTTGAATGATATATTTTTTTCTCTATTATTATAGCAGAACCGATATCATCCTGACATTTTGGACTTTATATCCCAAAAATATTTCTGAATAATTTTTAATACAAAAAACATGCTCTTCATAGAAGAGGTGTATTCAAGTCATTGTATGAATTGCATTTTTTGGAGAAAAATTAGCATCACATTATTGACCCATCTTAAGTTAATTTAAACCCTGACCATAATCCATGTCCTCTTCTAGCTCCTGATGGAAAAGAAGGCGTCAAACTGCAAGCGGAGCGAGATTCCAGTCCTCTTCCAGAGCTTCAGTGTGAGAAGAACTGCGGCTGTATATGCCACCTGCAGAAGCCTGGCATGAAGCTCGTATGGGTGCCAATAAGCGAGCAGGATGATGACGAGGGTGAGGAGGGTGAGATTGAGTACAGCGATACAGAGGATCAGAACGACAGAGGAGAGGGAGAGAACAAAGACAAGTCCAATAAGGAGCCGGAGTCTTTGAGTGAATTATTTGCTGAAGACGAGAACAAAAAGGAGGAACCGCAAATTAA
The DNA here is from genome assembly GCA_027422405.1 of Ptychobarbus kaznakovi. Classification (NCBI taxonomy): domain Eukaryota; kingdom Metazoa; phylum Chordata; class Actinopteri; order Cypriniformes; family Cyprinidae; genus Ptychobarbus; species Ptychobarbus kaznakovi. The sequence goes on along the minus strand of CM049808.1, from coordinate 12,927,613 downwards.
AAAAGACAATTTTCAGGAGACTCGTAACCTAATAGAGCAACAGCTGAGGAGGAAATCGGACCCTGGACCTCCAACGTTGATCATCTCTGCTGTTTCATTTCCCCAGACTCCTCTAAACATCCCCAAAGACCAGCCTTTGGAGGAGCCAGAGGAGTCGATCTACGATGTTAGCCTGGAGGTGGTCATGCCACCCAGACCTCAAAAGGGGTCGGACACTGTAAGCAAGGACACCCCTCCGGCCGTTCCTCCCAGAATGCCTTTAGATAACAGGGGTCCTCGCATTATTCTGCCTCAGCTTCTGGCACGTCCTTCCTCCCCTCTGCTTCCCCCTAAAAATGGCAGCCCACCTGCCAGTCCCCGACCGCAAAGATCTGCACCACCTCCACCAGCCAAGACCTATGAGAATGGAAGACGCCTCAGCAATTATTCTCTCAAGTCTATAGGTACATAAAGCCTTTTAAAGTCGGCATGAAATCAAAATGGACCGTATTCCTGTTTTTAAAAAGATGAATTATGTCTTCAATGTTCCAAACAGTGTTGTTTTAGTGCCATTTATATACTTAGTATTATTAATATTTTGAAATTGCTTTTAAATAAAAAGTTTTTTTTTCATTTGAGTAATTTAATTTAATGTATTATATTTAATTATTTCTGTTTAGCTCTTTTTTATTTCAGTTTAGATTTAATCATTTCAGTACTTTTATTTACTAAAGGACTTTTATTTCAGGAAGTTGGCAAGATAGCATTTCTGTTTTTTATGAGTTTTAAAGTTAAACAATAATTGTTTTGTTAGTTAACATTGTTAATGCATTAACTACCAGTAACTAACAACGAGCAATACGGTTTTTACATTATTTTTTATTTTTGTTAATGTTGGTTGTCAGTTCATGTTAGCTCAGGTCTATTAAAAATATTAACAGATACAACTTTTGATTTTAATAATGTTTTATTAAAATTATAAATTAACATCAACTTCAGTCAAATTAATCAAAAGCTTAATACATGCTTTAGAATGTAGTTAAACAATATTAACAGATGTAACCTTATTGTAAACTTTTACCAACTTTAATTTTTTTTATTATTATTTAACTTTATTTCCATAGGCAAAAATGATTTTTAATCATTTTAGTTTTAGTTAACAATAACAACACCGTTCCAAACATGTATGACTTGCTTTCTTTTTCAGAACAAATTATTTTATGAAATGCCCACTGTTCACAATCCAGTCAATCCTGATTGTACTTTTTTTGAGTGTACTGTTTCATTATATTACAGAAGTAAAATGTGTTTGCAGCATTACTTTCTATTAAGTGTCTCAAACTGACATTTTTTGATTATCACTGTTTGTTTTATTTTACTTAATTGTTGGTTTCTCCTGTCTTGACGTCAGCAGATGAGAATGACAGTGCAGGGGCTGATGGGGAAAAATATGGATCCACTGAAAAGTATACATGTTTATGTTTTTTACAATTTGTTTCATCTCTCAAACAGTTTCTGCTCTCTTAAGCTTATTGTAAGTCACACAGCTGTCGCATTTGTCTTTACTACCTGTAACTCAATCTCTGTCACAGTAAACCTCCACGAGCCTTTCCACGTCGCCAAAGATCTGTTGACTTGGAAGCTGGGATGCCTGAGGGTATAATTTTTTTCTGATTGAATAAAGACAGACATGATGAAAGTTAAGAAAGAAAAACACTTTAAAGAAATTGTGGTGAATGATATCTTTCATTAGTAAAAATTCTCAAGAAATTGATTTTAGGGGGTTGAGTTTAATGCCATGTTTTCTGACCCTTGCAGAGCTGTATCAGTTTTACACAGAAACATATATACACAAGGAGATCAGGAGGACAGTATGTCGCAACATCAGTAAAACCAGCTTGGACTTCCAGATGGACTCACGCATTACATCCAGCCCAGAGAAAGGAGTAACACGTCCCAGATCCAGTAGTGTTCCAAATCTCACGCAGAGCAATTTATGGCGGGACCAGTCAGCAGTACGGGACAGTGGGGTCCTGCAGACCCTAAGTTCAGAGGAGTGCAAGTACCAAGAGGTGAGCATAAATCCTCACTGAACATAGTACAGAATGCAGAGGAGAGCATGTACTTCATAGCCAGTGCTGAGATTTGTTCTGGGATATGGAAAATGTAATTTGATAGGAAAAGAGAAGAGAGAGAGGATGGAAATCTGTAGGAGAAGACAGGATGCAAACGGGTGGATGGGAAAGGAAGTACAAAGAGTGTTAGCCTCACAAATTTGTGTATACTATCGTTCTGAATAAGATAATAAGTGTCTAATGCTCACTGAGGCTTCAGTAATTTTATCAAAAGTATAATAAAAACTGTAATATTGTGAAATATTATTACAATTTTAAAATCATTGATTTCTAAAAAATCACATTCTAAAATATAATTTGTGACTCTCACTGTGAAAACCCAGCTAAAGGCAATTTTTTTGTGATTTACTGTTTTGGATATAAAATCATCCTTCGTAAGATAAATAATATTCTTAGAAAATTTTGTTTTTTTTAAACTTTGATGCTTGTTATCTCATAATTAGATTTTGAGACTTTAGCCTGGATTTCACAGAGAGGGTCACATTTATTCCAGAGATGCTAAACTGAATTTTCAATAGCTATTACTTCAGTCTTCAGGGTCACATGATTCATTGGAAATTATTCTATTATGCTGATTTGGAGTTAAAAAAAAATTGTTTATTGTTGAAATGAAAAAAAGAATGCATTGTAATTGAAAACAGCTGTGCTGCATTTATTTGAAATAAATGTTTTGTAGCATTATAGATCTTTAGTGTCACTTCTGATCAATTGAATGCATATTTTTTGTCAAAAATAAATAAATATATATATATACAGTATCTCACAGAAGTGAGTACACCCCTCACATTTTTGTAAATATTTTATTATATCTTTTCATGTGACAACACTGAAGAAATGACACTTTGCTACAATGTAAAGTAGTGAGTGTACAGCTTGTATAACAGTGTAAATTTGCTGTCCCCTCAAAATAACTCAACACACAGCCATTAATGTCTAAACTGCTGGCCACAAAAGTGAGTACACCCCTAAGTGAAAATGTCCAAATTGGGCCCAAAGTGTCAATAGTTTGTGTGGCCACCATTATTTTCCAGCACTGCCAGAGCTTCACAGGTTGCCACTGGAGTCCTCTTCCACTCTTCCATGATGACATCACGGAGCTGGTGGATGTTAGAGACCTTGCGCTCCTCCACCTTCCGTTTGAGGATGCCCCACAGATGCTCAATAGGGTTTAGGTCTGGAGACATGCTTGGCCAGTCCATCACCTTTACCCTCAGCTTCTTTAGCAAGGTGGTGATCGTTATCATGTTTGAATACATCCCTGCGGCCCAGTCTCCGAAGGGAGGGGATCATGCTCTGCTTCAGTATGTCACAGTACATGTTGGCATTCATAGCTCCCCAGTGCCGGCAGCACTCATGCAGCCCCAGACCATGACACTCCCACCACCATGCTTGACTGTAGGCAAATTAAATCAAATCTCTTTATTGTCACACATCATGTACACAAGTGTACTGATGGTGAAATTCTTAGGTACAAGTAACAAGATATGAAAAATGTACAATATACATAAACAACTATATACACACTTTACACAATATACACATTTGCACAATATACAATAAACAATAGACAATTGTACACAATATACAGTACACACATTTCCATAATATACACATAGTAAACTGTAGTAGTTTACACTTGTCTTTGTGTACTTGTCACTTGACAAGTGTCTTTGTACTCCTCACCTGGTTGCCGCCACACACGCTTGACACCATCTGAACCAAATAAGTTTATCTTGGTCTCATCAGACCACAGGACATGATTCCAGTAATCCATGTCCTTAGTCTGCTTGTCTTCAGCAAACTGTTTGCGGGCTTTTTTGTGCATCATCTTCATCCAATTTGATGCAGTGTGAGGCGTATGGTCTGAGCACTGACAGGCTGACCCCCCACCCCTTCAACCTCTGCAGCAATGCTGGCAGCCCTCATACGTCTATTTCCCAAACACAACCTCTGGATATGACGCTGAGCACGTGCACTCAACTTCTTTGGTCAACCATGGTGAGGCCTGTTCTGAGTGGAACCTGTCCTGTTCAACTGCTATATGGCCTTGGCCACTGTGCTGCAGCTCAGTTTCAGGGTCTTGGCAATCTTCTTATTGCCTACGCCATCTTTATGTAGAGCAACCATTCTTTATTTCAGATCCTCAGCTAGTTCTTTGCCATGAGGTGCCACGTTGAACTTCCAGTGACCAGTATGAGAGAGTGAGAGTGAGAACACAAAATTTAACCCACCTGCTCCCCATTCACACCTGAGACCTTGTAACACTAACGAGTCACATGACACCAGGGAGAGAAAATGGCTAATTGGGCCCAATTTGGACATTTTCACTTAGGGGTGTACTACACACTTTTGTGGCCAGCAGTTTAGACATTCATGGCTGTGTGTTGTTATTTTCAAATTTACACTGTTATGCAAGCTGTACACTCACTACTTTACATTGTAGCAAAGTGTCATTTATTCAGTGTTTTCGCATGAAAAGATATAATTAAATATTTACAAAAATTTGAGGGGTGTACTCACTTCTGTGAGATACTGTGTATATATATATATATATATATATATATATATAAATTGACCCCACACTTTTAAACAATAGTATATTTATTTATCTTATAGAAAGTGAATGCAATATGTATAAAGAATATAGATTTTATTTTGTTTAATAAAATAATTTTCTTGATAATTAAAATGGTCATGACCATAATTCTAGAAAATCCCGTTCTTAATGTTTTATTTTTTTGTACGATTAAAAAAATATATTATATGAAACTTAAATAATGTTGTAAAGTTTAAAATTCCTAACATGTATTATTTTCTTTATGCAAAAAAAAATATATATTTTCTGTTTTGGGGTTAAGTGTGACGTGAAATGAAGCATTATTACAGTTTTGTGTAATACAATACAGAAGATAAAACATTTTTATATAATATTTATGTGTTTTCTTTGTGTGCAGAGCATGTTCGAGGTGATTACATCAGAAATGTCATATCTGCGCTCTCTGCGTGTGCTAATAGAGAATTTTATGGAGTCAAGTGACTTGAATGACACTCTTATTAACATGGACAAAAAAACCCTCTTCTTCAAACATTCTGCGCATCCAAGAGGTCAGCGAGAGGTGAGTGGCTGTGTGTGTGTAAAATGAAGACATATACAGTTTAGATTTGCTGAAGCAGCACTGCCTGAACCCCACTAATTAGTTTTGTTTATTTGCATGAACCCCATAGACTACATTTGCAGCATGCATTAGTTATTGTACAGCAACAGATGATTTTCCAGATGTAACCCATCAGAATTTGCTGAGACAGCAGGGTTTGATGTTTTATTAATAGAAAACTATTAAACATAAAATCTTAGGACAACTACATCATCATCAACTAATAGTCTAACGCTTCGAGAATGCAGAGTAGCCTGTAAAACAAGTCACAGCATTCACAAACTCTAATTTACAAATACCACTGTCTATTGATGTTCACAGGTTCTAAAGGACCTGGAGGAGCGTCTAGATGAGAGCATTACCATTTCTGACATCTGTGACATCATCCACTATCATGCCCAACATCATTTCCCTGCTTATATCGACTATGTTCGAAACCAGATTTATCAGGAAAAGACCTATAGTAATCTAATGTGAGAAACTCATACACCTACACACATAAGCAAGAACTCAACCTGTTTCGTCTAGTATTTTTATCATCCATTTATTTTGTTATTCTCACGTCTTGCCTAATATCTGTCACAGGCAATCTAACACTCACTTTGCGACCATAATCACCCGACTCCAGGAGTCGCCCGTTTGTCAGCGACTGCCCTTTATGTCCTTCCTGTTGCTGCCCTTTCAGCGAATCACACGCATTAAAATGCTCATCGAGGTGAGTGAATAATCACATAATCCACTTTAGAATTTTTTTTTTACAAACAATGACATTTGTTACAAAAGATTTCTGTTTTTGCTAAATACTGTTCTCTTGAACTTTCTGTTCATGTAAGAATCCTGAAATAATATATCACGCTTTCCACACAAAAAATTAAGCAGCACAACCGTTTTTAACACTGATGAACTAAGTTTTCTTGAGCTCCAAACTAGCATATTAGAAGGATTTCTGAAGGAACTTGTGACAATGAGGAATGCTGAAAAACCAGCTTTACCATCACAGGAATAAATTACATTAAAGTATGTGACCCTGGAGCACAAAACCAGTCATAAGGGTCAATTTTTTAAAAAAATTGAGATTTATATATCATCTGAAAGATGAATAAATAAGCTTTCCGTTCATGTATTGTTTGTTAGGATTTGACTGAGATACAACTATTAGAAAATCTGGAATCTAAGCATGCAAAAAAAATCTAAATATTGAGAAAATTTACTTTAAAGTTGTCCAAATTAAGTTCTTAACAATGCATATTACTAATAAAAAATGAAGTTTTGATATATTTACCGTAGGAAATTTACAAAATATCTTCATGGAACATGATCTTTAACTAATATCCTAATGATTTTTGGCATTTAAGAAAAATCGATAATTTTGACCCATAAAATGTATTGTTGGCTGTTGCTACAAATATACCCGTGCTACTTAAGACTGGTTTTGTGCTCCAGGGTCACAAATGTTAAATCTTAATGAAAGCAAAATTGTAAACAGTAGTATTTGTTGGAACTAATTTGAGTTGATTTTGGGAGTTTTTTGTTTTGTTTTTGTTTCCACAATTATACTTGGTTTGCAAGGCATCCGATTATAATCAAGCAGAGTTGTCTTAAAGTGATCCAGATAATATGAAGATAATCCAGATTTTTTTTTTCATCAGAACATCCTAAAGAGAACGGCTGTCGGGACGGAGAAGGAGCAAACAGCATCTAAAGCTCTGGACGCTGTGTCCAAGGTAAACACCTCAAGGTCACAGTAAATGTACCCTGTTTTTTCCTCTCATTATAAAGCCACTCCTCACCCACAGTTCCTTCTTCAAACTAGACCTCATTGTTCCCAGAATAGCCTGTTAGACAGGATGATAAAAGGAAAAGAGAGCGAGAATAATTGGAAAGAGGGAGAGAGAGTGGAAAACAAGGTTAAATGCAGGTCGGGTGGATTTTAAAGCATTAGGCTAATAAAGGATGTTGATTTGTTTTTCAGTTTCATGAAAGAACCAAAATAGGTCATGTTTAATATGTTTGTCATGCATTCAGATTCAATTGTCTGCATGGAAAGATTGTTCTGGTATGTGTACATATTGTTTATGGCTGTTGGTATTGTCAGATGTGATCTTAAATCACTTGTCACTCGTGTCATCACAGATCATTGAAGAATGTAATACTCAGGTTGGAAAAATGAAGCAGATGGAGGAACTGATTCAGATTAATGGTATGCTGGAGTTCGACAAACTAAAGGTGAGCAAATAGATTTTTGTATTAATGTTTATTTAGTTCTGTCCAGGGGCGGACTGGACGTCCTGGAGAAGTCCAGAACGGCCGTCCATCCAGCGGCCGCCGGCCTGAAAGTGTCGGATTAAGTGACGCACGTGTAGTGTCTATTTACACCAACTCCGCCCACCAACATGTGATTGGGCCAGTCAAGATTACAAAGGATGACTAATGTTCATTAGCTACAATGGCGCAGATGGTAAAGCGTGTATCATATACTTTTTTACGCGATCGACCCGGGTTCGAATCAAACTTTTTTTTCCCCTTTTTCAAATTTCAAATCACATCAGAAAAGCATTTATTTTTTAATAAAAATGAAAGAAATTATCAAAAAGTTGAAAATATTTCAAAGTCTCGGGTAGGGTTAGGGAAGGGAGGGCTTTATTGTCCCAATAAGGTGGCATCCATTTAACAATTTGAATTAAAATAAAAAATTACACTCACTCAATAAGTTATTATTGCATAATGTTTTATAATGTATTGAGGTGCAGATAATTGCCACTATTTGCAATAAGTAGTATAAATAGCAGAAAATCCTGCTATTTTAACAGTGTAAATAGCATCTATCGCTAAGAAAATATGCTAGTTTCACTTAGTGCAAATAGCCGCTGCCTTAAGTGATTCTACAACGGGTTACATTTGAGAGATATTGAGTTAGAAAATACAGTAAATTCCTATAAGGTGATTAATCTGATTAACATGACACACACACAAAGAGACATATACTCAAATGGAAGAATTCTGTTGTTTCAGGTTTCTAGGTTTATGTTTATCATTGTCATATTATACATTTTGCGTTCTGCTCTTTTTATGTATTTTTCAAGTATTTTAGTTCATACAATAATATATATTTATTTAAATCCCATGCTGAACTATATCCTAATGTAATATGTCCCAAACCACACTACAAGAGACCATTATTTAATTGTTTTAATGGTTAAAAGTTGATAGTTTGTAATGTTTGTAATGGTATTTGTAGTGGAAATCATTCGAATTTCTGTGATGGTTTCTATTGTTTTTGTCAGCAGGGTCACCATGGGTTTTGTGATGTTATTTGCCATAAATGCGATATTGTGATATATAGCGATGGTTTGTACTGGAGTTGTGGTGGGCCTATTTGGGAGAAAATCCAGGGCCATTCTTTACTCCCAGTCCGTCCCTGGTTCTGTCTTTGTAAAGCAATTATTATAATACAGATGGTTACAGTGGTATTCAAATTCTGAGACCACCAGTGAAAATTCCTCTGTTTTGTATTTTTTTTAAATAATGAAAAAAAAATGACAATGTGAATGTCACATGATCACTTGCACAAATGTGTTTACTTTTGATTAGTGACCAAAAATTATGTAGAATCTTAATTATTACTTTTTTAATTCTACAAAAATTTGTTATTTTTTAAAATGCTTTATTGAAATAAAAAATAGGAATATTTACTATTTTATATATATATATTATGTAGATGTATATATATATGTATATGTATGTTATAATAAATATTTAAATTGACCTATTTATTTGTTTAAATGTTGTCTCATCGTTGAATCATTTATTCAGGCGGTGCCAATTATCTCTCAAACACGTTACTTGGAGAAACGAGGAGAACTGCAGGAAGTAAACAGAGGAGGGACATTCTTGAACCTCCGCCCCAAATTCAGCCCCGTCTACCTCTTTCTCTTCAATGACCTACTTGTCATTGCCAGCAAGAAAAGGTGAGAAAGCTGAAAAACCTGTTTGTGTTATGCCTTTACTCTGTTTTATGAGGGTTGCAAAACACTGTATTATATTTACCATGCCATTTATATGCATTCGCTTTTTAATTATCTTTTATAAAATGTAACACCCCGTTTGCATTTGCTGTTTAGTTAATCTTATAGTTTCTGAGTCCGACTCTTCTGTTTCCCTGTGCTGTAGTTCTGAGCGGCATGTAGTCCTCGATCATGCCCATCGCTCCCTGGTCCAGGTGCAGCCTTTTAGGGAGGTCACAGGCACAGCTGTCCCCAGCCTGGAGCAGTGCTTCTCTCTGACTCTGCTGGAGAATCACCAGGGACGCCAGATGGAGAGAGTTTTCAAAGCTCCTACACAGTGCGTGGAGTTATAAATACATTTATTTTACTCATCCGTGATACATGTTCATAGCTCCATTATGTTTTTAATTCCATATGCTGTTTTTTTCCTGTTGGCAATTCAAATTCCAACTCAAACTACCGTTTAAACATTTGGGGTCAGTAAGATTTTTGTAATATTTATGATCATCTTTTAAGGCTTGCATTTATTTAATTAAAAATACTGATTAAATTATTAACTTTATTATTAACTTTAATTTTATTTATAAAAAAATAAAAAATGTTTTCTATTTTAATCGCAAAGCTGTGATGGCAAAGTAAAGGTCTTCAGTGTCACATGATCCTTCAGAAATCATTCAAATATGCTCATTTGCTGCTCACGATAGATTTATTATTATCAATGCGGACAAAAAATTATACAAAAAAGTCATGATAAATTATTTCAGGATTCTTTGACGAATAATGTTTTTTTTAAAGTACAGCATGTATTTTAATAGATTTTGTTTTGTAATATTAGTGACTATACTGTAATTTTGTATCAATTTAATATATCCTTGCTTAAAAAATAAATAAATATTGCGCACCTCAAACGTTTAGTGCATGTATAATCATCACATTAAAAGAATAAAAATGCACAAAAAATTATTTAATAAATAAATATGTATATCAACAATGTATCGGAACGCATCCACAATTTTGATAAAAATTTGAATGTTTATTTTGTTTTATTAATATTTATTTTATCTCTCTCTCTCTCTCTCTCTCTCTCTCTATATATATATATATATATATATATCAAATCAATAATATAAATTTTTATTTTGTATACATCATAAATTTCATGAAATCCAGGATTATGAAAATTCATGAAATCTGCAGGATTATGCAGTCAGTTTGACTATAAGGACGCATGTGCTGTTAAGACCGTATAGGTCACTTCTCTTCCGTCTCTCCGATCAGATCTGACCTGCACAGGTGGTTGGCAGCATTCCCGAATCCTGATGACCCCAACAATGATCAAGAAGAAGTCATATATGAAGACTGGGGTAAGTGTGGGTGCTGCTTATTTCTCTAAGTTGCTCAGGTTTATGACTCACATGTGACATGTTAGTGCTTGCCTTTGATTTTGATCTCATTATCCCTTCTCTACAGATAGTTTTTCTCTAATTATATGTGTGTTTATGTGGCAGATTGCCCTCAGGTGCAGTGTGTGGAGCAGTATGTGGCAATCCAAGCAGATGAAATAAATCTGGAGCGCACCGAGATCATCAATGTCGTGCGCAAAACCAACGAAGGTGTGTCATGCTATACCCTCCATTTATTGGAAATACATCTGACATGTTGAAATGTGTTCTAACATTGTTTTTGTTCATCCATCTGATGGCTTCTTTCCTTCTTTAGGATGGTATGAGGGAATCCGTCTATCCGATGGACAGAAAGGCTGGTTTCCCGAAGCAAACGTACTGGAAGTCACCAACGAGCACGTCCGACGACGCAACCTCCGAGAGCGATACCGTGTTATCCAGGCTGCCGGCATTGTCGCCAAGACACGAACTATACCATAGACTAAATAAACTGCATCCTGGGAGATCGAGAATTCGTAAAATGGGAATAGGCTTTTAAACTGTAGACGTTTGATACAGACTCAATATGGATGGGACGTGTTTTGATTTGTCTCAAACATCCTTTTCAGGATCGGAAATATAATTGTTTTAATTTTAAACAAAGAACATGGAAAAGTCAATGTGGTATGGCTTGGTTTTGTACAACACAAAAGCCACTTTGGGACTTAAGTAAATCTCATTTAAGTGTGTCCATTTTATTCAAATGTTCAGTTGTTTTGGATCTTAATATAGAATGTACATTGTTTCAGAAACGTGTGTGTGTGTGTACAGATATGTGTGAGTCTGCGTGCTTGTAATTTTTAACACTTCTTTCAAGAACGTCAAATTCCAGTTGAGCAAAGCGGATGGGTTAAAATGGTGCAGTCATGTATGTCACATGATCTGATTGGTAGGTTGGTACAAAATATCACATGCACTGATCAAGATGTGTGTGGCACAACATGGAAGTACTGAATGTGCACAAATCAGCTTGTTTAATATTAACAAAATGCGTTTGTTTTTATACAGTTGGACTGATAAATCGATTTTGCCAACCCAACTAGAAAAAAATGTCTATATACAATTGTTAATCATTTACGCACTGTCATGTCCTTCTAAACCTGTATCTTTTGCAGAAAATAAAAGCAAAAATGTTTATACTGCTCTTTTCCATTTAGACTAACATGAAAGAAAGTCAATTATGACAGATTTTCATCTTTGGGTTCACCTAGTGTCATATTTGAGTGTCATGATCTGCTCCAGATATTAAACACTGTTGTTGTGATTCATGACTTCTCAGAAATGGCATATTCCAGGGTGTACACTTTCTCTGAATGTGGAATTCCCCGTTAAAGCCACACCTCGTTTTGTGAAACTGTTTGAATGTGTGGGAATGAGAGCTGGTGTAAATGTACATTAAACTCTGCGTTTTTGATGTAAAAACATGATATAGAGAGTTATTTTATTCTCTTTTTAATTAATGTAGTTATTGGAAAACAACGGAGTGCCTGTTAAGCCTGACATATGAAATAGTAGTCAGAAGAACCAAATTGATTAGTTTTGTGAAGCTTTGGACAAAGTATAAAACAATATATTTTTAATTTGTATGATACATTAAGGTTTCATGGCCCATATAGCATGGTATAGTGAGAATATGGAGCTCACACTCAAAGAGGAAAACAACTTGTGTGGGATTTATATGGCCAAAACGTATCTGGCTAGCTTGTAATGTACATCAGTGAGATGTTTATAATGGTATAGTATATCAGACTACTTGCATCAAATACATATATAGGTGTGTATTAGTTGTCTATATTTATCCCAATTATATGTCTTAGTAAGATGATATTAAATGCTTAGTTTTATGATTAAATCTGTAGTTTTAATTCCTCGGCAGCCCTGTAGTATGATGATACTTGTATATTAATAATAAAAAGATGCATGTATAATCAAGTAAACCTAAGTTGCTGCAAGCTAATTAATGTACATCTTGACATTACTATTAATATAAAATGTATTCTTATGTTTGCTTTATAAAAAGCATTAAAATATATCACAGCAAAAGCACATGTATCACAACCTCTGAAGCTGGACATTGTTAAATTAAGCCATTTGGCTTACTTTTACTTACTAAAACTGTGTGTGTGTGTGTGTGTGTGTGTGTGTGTGTGCGTGCGTGTGTGCGTGTGTGTGTGTGTGTGTGTGTGTGTGTGTGTGTGTGTGTGTGTGTGTGTGTGTGTGTGTGTGTGATCAATCAAAAGGAAAGTAGAAGATTATGTTCAGAACAATTATCATAATGTTGATAATTTACGGGCCTTAGAAAGTCATGGTTAGGATCCATATGCCTCTGGCGCCATCTAACGGCCAATGTGCAGTTTGGAGTGCATTCATTATTTTGATGCGACAGTGTTATTCTGTATAAACCCAGTAATATGTTTAGTTTATTTTGTACAAAGACCCATGACAGCGCAAACATGGGAAGGCATGGATAATTCATACATATGAGGCTAAAACATACACGTAATTAAAATTGTTGTTATTATAATCATTAAATTAATTACACATTTTATATCATTCTTATATACATTTTAATGTTCGTTATAAAAAATTATTATAATTACAATATATTATACCAAAAAGCTCGTGCTTTTATTTTGGTGGATATTCTCTTCCGGTTTGCTAGTGGAGAGCAGTATGGTCGCTAGGGGCAGCGTCTAGTCGTGTTGCTCTTGCGGAATACATCTTGATCACCTGATAAACGCAGAAATGGCTGGCCGGGTGAGTATTTCTTTCTGATTAAAGTTGTTTTGGTGTCGCACAGACATAACTCGTAATTTCGACAGTCTACTCAGCGTTTACAGAGCTCAGCTCCATTCATACGTGCTGTGTTTGCACACGTCATTCACACTCACGCAGTACCGGAAGAAGAGTTCCACATCACATCTTATGACTTTTCAGGAAAACACTACTTTGCAGTGTTGCGAATACATAAAGTCACGAGGAGATTTACAATGTTTAATGTGGAAGAGACAGCTGTATTTTCTTCAAAGGTGTTTGAAGACTGACTTTGGCAAATGCATGTTAATATAACGTTGGTTGCTGTCATTGCAGATAATTGAATCAAGAGTGAATGAGAGTTGATATTATGGTAGATAAATGCTGTTTTTGACAAGCAGCAAGGTTATTGATTTATGAATATTCAACTACCTAATTGAAAATAAAAATACAGTTTAAGGCTTACAATATAATGTTATTTTTCAGTCGTGTAAAGACTTGGCCATACAGAAGTCTAAAATGTTTTTATTGTGAACTATTATAATAATTTTCATTAATTGAAATAAAGCTAGAGAAATATATTAGATGGAAAAACTAAAATAGAAAGGTTGATTTGACAGCCAAATAAAACAAAACAAATTAAGTACTAAAACTGAAATAATAATAAAAAATTAAGCTAAACAGAAATATTTAAAGATAACAAAACTGCTAAAAATACAAGAGCATACAACCAAATGACTAAAATTTAAATATAAATAATATATATATACACACACACACACACACACACACACACACACACACACACACACACACACACACACACACACACACACACACACACACACACACACACACAGTAAATACAAAATTGCTCTGTTGGCTGTGGAGTCAAGACATTTACAAATATGATTAAAAGATGAATATGAGACAAAACTACAGAATGTCACATTTTATTATTGGGTGATTCAACACAGATGTTTTAGAAGATTAGCACGTTTAGAGTTGCATCCCCCTATCTGATGTGAGCATAAGTATTGGAACTGTTGCCTCACAGGTCTTTCTAAGTGATCAGCTGTGTCCTGTTGCATTAATTATTCAGATATTAAAAGCAGGGAATGTATCGTTTCAGTTATATCCATTACTTCTGTATTCTGAATCTTTCATTCGATGATGACACACACAAACCAGGATGAAGACGAGGGAGCTGACTTTGAGAGAAAAGCAATACATATATATTACTACTACTACTAACAACAACAAACAGTTTTTCAATGTGGTCTCAAACCTTTGGACCCCACTGTATGTGTTGCTTGTGTGTCAGGTGTCGGTTTCTCTTGTATCACAGAAATAGGAAAAGTGGGTCAATACACACAGTCACATTGCAATATGCATTAGTCAGCATTATGGAAGACCCCTTAAAGACCCCTGATCTAGATATAGGTGGCTTCTGGGAAATAATAATTGGAAATTATTAAGTGTGTTGACTAGTGAATATCCAGGCTGAAATTAGAGCGTTTATGATTTTGGTGTCACCTCTTCACTTCTGTGCTTTTCTTGCTTTTTTCTTCTTTCCTGTACAGCTAATGCAAGCAGCGAGATGCCCGACAGATGAACTGTCTCTCACAAACTGTGTGGTTGCAAGTGAGAAGGACTTCAAATCTGGGCAGTAAGTATTTGATGTGTAATTAATCAGAAACGAGAGATGTGATTGTATTTAACCTACTACGCATACTGTAAAGGCATATGTCAAATAATTTTATTTTCTTCCTTTTTTATTCATAGACATTTGACCATTAAAACCACACCCACTCAGAAGTTTGTGTTCACGGTGAAAACCCACCCAAGCATTGTGCCAGGAACCATTGCCTTCAGTCTACCTCAGGTACACTTTTGTGTCAACATTAAACAAAGGTTATTCTAACGTCCCATGACACAGTATTCTCAGAATATGTCTTTATGTAACCATCTTTATGGCATCTGCCTGGTGAACTGCAATAGTATGCAGATGTACAAGATATACTGTTGTTGTCAGCATGCTTATTTCTTAATGTCTTGCATTGTTTTCGCCTGCTTCTCCTTCATCTGTTAACATGACAGGAGCAAGACTTCTCAGGTACTACAGTAACTTTCCCACAGTGGTCTTATTTTATGGCACGATGTGATATTTTATCAACAAGAGACCAAGAACTGAAACACATCTAGGGAAACTTTTAAGTACACATTTTGTTATTAGTGTGCTACAAGAGAAAGTTGTACTAATATATTGTATGACTTTTAGCAGTAGGATCTTACAAATAATATCTTAATAATAATTGTCTGGCCTGTTATATGCTAAAACACATGTAGGCTAAATGCAAGATAATAGAGATTCATTGATATGCTCTCTGTGTCATAGAGGAAATGGGCTGGACTCTCTCTAAACCAGGATGTGGAAGGTATGTGTACCGTTTTACATTATTAACCTTGTGACCAAAACAAACAAAAGAACCTGCACAAAAACAATCCCAGCACCAAATATGATTGGCTGCAAACTAATAGTGAAATAACTCAGTGAGTTTGTTTCCTGCATTTGCTGTGGTATTACAGGTACATCTAAAAAAAATCGAATATTATGAAAAAGGTCAATATTTTTTGTCACTCATTTCAGAAAATGAAACCCATATATTATAAAGATTCATTGCACATAGAGTGAAATATTTAAACTTTTATTTCTTGAAATTTTGATGATTATGGTTACAGATCACGAAAACCCCAAATTCAGTGTATCAGAAAATTTGAATATTACATAAGATCAATTAAAAAAAAGGATATTTTAAACAGAAATGTCAGGCTTCTGAAAAGTATGTTAATTTCTATGCACTCAATACTTCATTAGGCCTCCTTTTGCATGAATTACTGCATCAATGCGGCGTGGCATGGAGGCAATCAGCCTGTGGCACTGCTCAGGTGTAATGGAAGCCCAGGTTGCTTTGATAGCGGCCTTCAGGTCATCTGCATTGTTGGGTCTGGTGTCTCTCATCTTCCTCTTGACAATACCCCATAGATTCTCTATGGGGTTCAGGTCAGGCGAGTTTGCTGGCCAATCAAGCACAGTAACACCATGGTCATTGAACCAGCTTTTGGTACCTTTGGCAGTGTGGGCAGGTGCCAAGTCCTGCTGGAAAATGAAATCAGCATCTCCATAAAGCTTGTCAGCAGAAGGAAGCATGAAGTGCTCTAAAATTTCCTGGTAGATGGCTGCATTGACTGTGGACTTCAGAAAACACAGTGGACCAACACCAGCAGATGACATGGCAGCCCAAATCATCACTGACTGTGGAAACTTCACACTGGACTTCAAGCAACATGGATTCTGTGCCTCTCCACTCTTCCTCCAGACTCTGGGACCTTGATTTCCAAATTAAATGCAAAATGTACTTTAATCTGAAAAGAGGAATTTGGACCACTGAGCAACAGTCCAGTTCTTTTTCTCTTTAGCCCAGGTAAGATGCTTCTGACGATGTTTCTGTTTCAGAAGTGGCTTGGTAGCCCTTTTCCTGAAGATGTCTGAGCGTGGTGACTCTTGATGCACTGACTTCAGCTTCAGTTCACTCCTTGTGAAGCTCTCCCAAGTCTTTGAATCAGCTTTGCTTGACAGTATTCTCAAGCTTGCGGTCATCCCTGATGCTTGTGCACATTTTTCTACACAATTTCTTCCTTCCAGTCAACTTTGCATTTAATATGCTTTGATACAGCACTCCTTGAACAGCCACCCCTTTCAGTAATGACCCTCTGTGACTTACCCTCTTTGTGGAGGGTGTCAATGATCGTCTTCTGGACCATTGCCAAGTCAGCAGTGTTCCCCATTATTGTGGTTTCAAAGAACAAGAGATACCCAGAATTTATACTTTATAGATGGTCATTTATTGAAACTCAAATGTAAATATTCTAATATTTTGAGATACTGATTTTTGACTTTCATTTGCTGTAAACTCTAATCATCAAAATTAAAACAAAAACTTTTGAAGTGTTTTACTTTACATGTAATGAATCTAAAATATATGAAAGTTTCACTTTTTGAAATAAGTTACAAGAAAAAATTAACTCTTTCACCATATTTTTTTTTTTTTAGATGTACCTGTATTTATTAAAATGTAGGGTGATAAGAATTTGGTTGGGGTGGATAGATGGAAGGACAACAGATGGAGCTAGTGAAAAATTTATTTTAGCCAGTCATTCAAGAATTTAATTTCCAAAAATCTGTTTTCAGTTGAAACATTGTCAATTAATTTAGCCTATAAATATATATATTATTTTTTTTTTGCTGATGTCACATTTGTAACAGTAGTGTAAGTAGACATTTCTTTGGAGTAGTATTGTTACAAAAGTTCTTAGCGCAAGTTTTGTCCTATTACATTGTTTTGGAAAGACATATTTCACACAAAGTCTTGTTTTCATTCACATCATATTAAATATGTCATCTACCCTGACTAACATCTATCGTATATTTCAACAGTGAGCGTTTTCTCATTGTAAGCTTCTCTCTGTTTTCTTGTTTGCAGTGAGTGTCTACAGCTTTGACCCGTCGAGACAGTATGTGGGAACCATGACGCTAGAGATCGACTTCCTCCAGAAGAAGAGCGTTGACAGCAACCCATACGACTCTGATAAAATGGCGATTGAGTTTATCCAGTTTTTTACTGCTCAGTCCTTTAGCGTTGGCCAGCAGGTGAGCTATCAAAGCACTAATGAAATTAATGTCATACCCACACTTAATGAAGTAAAGTTAAGCCTGTGTTGTTTTCCTGACAGTTTGTTTTTAGCTACTGTGATAAGCTTTTTGCACTGCTCATAAAAGATATCGAGGCCATGGATCCCAGCATCCTTAGAGGCGAGCAAAGCTCCAGCAAAAAACAGAAGGTAGCTTTTTATAGCTTACTATCAAATCTACCTTTTCATGTGTTAAGAGATGTGCTTTAATATGGTTTGTCTCCATTTTTCTTTTTCAGATTGTGATTGGCCTGTTGCATGGCAACTGTCAGGTGATTTTTGAGAAATCGGAGAGCTCGTCTCTTAATTTGATTGGTAAGAGTTTAACTTGTGAACACACCACCATAGTGGCTCTGACATACAACATGTTTACGAGTCTTCAGAATATATTCTAATATGTGACCCTGGACCACAAAACCAGTCATAAGTGTCAGTTTTACGACATTGAGATTTACATATAAATAAGCTTTCCATTGATCTATGGTTTGGTAATATTTGGCTGAGATACAACTATTTCAAAATCTAGAATCTGAGGGTTCAAAAAAATTGATATATTGAGAAAATCACCTTTTAAAGTTGCCCAAATGAAGCCCTTAGCATTGCATGTTTCTAATAAAAAAAAACAGTTTTGATATATTTACAGTAGGAAATTTACAAAATATCTTAATGGAACTTTACTTAATATCCTAATGATTTTTGGCATAAAAGGCAAATCAATAATCACATTTTGACCTTACATGTTACAATGTTGACAACTGCCTTGATGTAACACTTCTGTACCACAGGGTCTACTGTGTCAACTGTTTGTAACCATACAGGTTTGGAACAACTTGAGGATATTTTGAAGAATGAACCAAACAGTTGATGGTAGCCATTGACTTCTGTACTATGGAGGTCAGTGGCTACGGTCAACTGTTTGGTTACCAACTCCTACAGGTTTGGAACAACTTGAGGGTGAACTTGATTAAAGTCAAAAGACTGCTAACAGAAAATCAACTTGAAAGCATCTCATGGGGTAAAACTAGACTGAGTGATTGGAAATGAAAAAAAATTTTTGTGAACAAAAGTTGAAGCATGTGTGTAACAGATTAATCCATTAACTTTTATTTATTCTGTGTTGTCCAGTGTCTCAATCCGTGGCTTTGCCTCAATTCAATACATATGCTTCAAATAGCGTATCAACCAAACTGCACCACTAGATGGCAGTCAGAGCACATGTGGTTTTACTTAAGCTACCTCGCTTAATTGTCACCTCTACTTAAAATGTTACACATCACTTAATATTTGACATGTGATATAATCTTGGAAAATTAAATATAAATATGTAATTTCTTAAGTGTTACTCAGTGGTCTGTTTTTGATAATTTTTCTCTAGGAAAGGCAAAGACCAGAGGTTCTCGGCAGTCCATCATCAACCCAGACTGGAACTTTGAGCGCATGGGCATCGGAGGCCTGGACAAGGAGTTCTCAGACATCTTCCGTCGGGCCTTCGCCTCACGAGTCTTTCCTCCAGACATAGTGGAGCAGATGGGTGAGTCTTGAATCTCTCCCTCTGGCACTTTGAAGTAAAAACTGTAGCATACTGATACTTACTTATAAGCAACTAGCTTCTTTTCTTAGCTTGCTTGAGGTACCAAGTGGTGCAGGACCGCCACTAGGTGTGTGAACCTACACTGATCTTACGGTTCGATTAGGATTATCATGTCATCGATTCGGTTCAATTCGATATCACGATGCATCACGGTGAATTGACGATGCACTGCATCCTCAATTATCAATTTTACTTCACATGTATACAATTTTGTCAATAAATACAAGTAGTCAGATATATGAACTCAACCTTTAATTTTACCTGCTCAAATAAAACACGCTTCTTGAATGTATCAAACATCAAACAAAACTAAATCTGGGCACAGAAGACAACAGGAGCATTTTGAACAAATACAGAAAAGTAAATACTAAATACTTGGCACTGACAGGGTTAACAGCACAGGGTGAAAACGGCTGATGTGGTTTCTCAAGTTAGTTGTATTACCCCCTGCATATTTTATTTGTGCGTGACATGATTTTCACCAGCGGTTCTCAATTCCAGTCACCCCCCCTGCATATTTTGCATGTCTCT
The DNA here is from genome assembly GCA_027422405.1 of Ptychobarbus kaznakovi. Taxonomy (NCBI): domain Eukaryota; kingdom Metazoa; phylum Chordata; class Actinopteri; order Cypriniformes; family Cyprinidae; genus Ptychobarbus; species Ptychobarbus kaznakovi. The sequence goes on along the minus strand of CM049808.1, from coordinate 12,907,270 downwards.
ATTTGTTAACACACCTGATTCAGATTCACCTATACACAGTGACCATTGCTCCCTACTCCCCTTGCAGGGGAAATCTGTTGTAGTTTACTTATCGCCTCCCTCCGCCATTGTATGCTCCAGCGACAAAGCATGTATGCGACAAATTACGTCAGAAAAGCTTCAGTACATTATAATCGGTTATGGTCTATTACTGAACCGATACCGAATCGTCCTCGTCTGCATCGCGATGCACCGTAGAAACGATTAATTTCGACACCCCTAACCGCCACTAGTGTTCCTTCAAAAAATAAAAAGTGCTTGACGCACTTGTTTCTCTCTTGGAAGGCCATATTTCTCCTCTTTTTTTCTTCTTCAACCACATCCCTCTCAATTTAAGCGGCCAGTGAGGCAGAGGCACAGCACGTTGTGGGCGACAAGAAACACGCAGTTTGAGAGATACAGGACAAAGCCAAAATACATAAGAGTTTGGACAGACAGTTTTCAGACCCTCCCAGCACCTCATCCTAACCATAAATAAGAGAATAGCTCAGTTAGAAAAAAAACATCCTTATGTTGTCTTCTCCTTTGCCTCTGGCTTACGGTCAAAAGCCTAGTTTAAGTGATATCCTCAGACTGCAGTCTGATTGTGTGTTTATGATTTATATTCAGCCTTTAAACAGACTGTTCAAGATGCTATCCAGCAGACACATTCCCATCAGATTGACTCCTGCAGTGAAAGTATTATAATCATTTTCAGTTGAAACTGCTGTCTATGTTTAGTTCTCAGCTTTTAGACACTGAGTGTCTTTTGCCAATAATTGTGAACAACTGTGTGCGAAAGAAGTTCTCACATGGAATTTCGTACAGAAAAATTTGCATAATACACGGCTAAACCATCTCAATATAAGGACTTTCCACACAACATTACCTGTACTGATGCAGTTGTGGCATACGCACATCAAGACAGTCGATTAAAACCTTTTTTTGGATCTAGAGTACATTTGATTATGTTTTGGACCTCTCACTAAGCAGCTATACCTACTGTATGCTATACGTTTTTGTTATTTTGAAACAAGAATGATTTATTTCTTGTGTTGCTTAGTTGTTAAATTTAAAAAATTCTAACTAAATATGTCATCTTAACTCAATCCATCTTTTCTAAGGTCACCAGGAGTGTGTGGCATTTGCGTACATGTGGTTTCATTTGGTTTATCCATAACTGTTAACAATTAGTTTGTGGTTTAATGATCATTTTATACCATTCTGAACTTGCCAAACTTTGCACAAGAATGTTTAAATGTGCTAAGTCAAGCATCATTATTAAGATTTAGGAGTTTGAATAAAACCAGAATACCCTAGTTATCATCCACCAGCAGCATAGCAACCTCCTCGAACACCCTGTCAGCACCTACCATCAGCCTAATATGGATTTTTCTTGTATGTTTCATAGTTTTTCTATAAAGCATTTTTCCCTGCAAGGTTCATCTAAACACTCTGAAACTGTGATGAACGGTTATGAAGGGTGTGTTCCTGTAAGCTTCCAGATATCTTGATCATGCACACACATACACACGTACACAGACAGCCTTCAGAGTGCAGTGTGTGTGCGAGAGAGAGCGAGAGATGACCTTTGTGGTGTGATGGCTTCAGGAGTCGGCCTCTGGCTCGGGCAGCTGGCTGCTCTAATGAGATGGCGGGTCTTGATAGCGCAAAGGTGAGCGCCTAATTGGGGTTGGTTTTGGAGCCCAGGTGCTGAAGGAAGAAGGTGCGGGTGTGCGTCTGAGTATGTTATTGTCTGACAGCGCTTGGGTGGGAGTTTACACCAATGCACCCAGTTTCTCCCAAAACTCCCACCAGCTAAAGGTCATTTCAGTCTGCCCAGCCACAGCCTCCGTGAAAAGTCTGGAAGCCTGCCCTCTCTCAACCCGAGTCTGTCATCAGGTGCAAATGGCCATACTGATTCTCATCTCAGGCCTGCTGGTTATCTCCAGCCTTCCCGCTCTCTCCAAATGGCAGTCAGCAGATGTTGTTAACCAAAAACAAGGGTCTTGTCTGAGAAATGCCATCGCTCATCAAAAAGAGCACTGTGCTACTTTGTAAACCGATGTATTCGACACTTCGCCATATATTTTTTTTGTGTGTGCTTTATATATGGGATTAGCTTTTTTTTATAGCAAGGATGTAATAATAAATTGACACAAAGTGACAGTAAATGCATTTTATATTATATTACAACATATTAGAATGATTTCCGACTCAGAAGACTGGAGTAATGGCTTTTAAAAATACGGCTTTGCCATCATAGGAATATATTACATTTTAAAAATGAATTAAAATAGAAAAAATAGTTATTTTAAATCGTAATGATATTTTACGGTTTACGATTTTTGATCAAATAAATGCAGATTTGGTGAGCATTAGAGGTAAACTTGAACAACAATATTTATTTAGCAAATCAAATTAAAAAAAATGATTAGGTTGTGTGCATTTACATGTATTTAAAGTGTAAGGAAAAAATGTGTTGTCTTTTTACTTGGTTATACCACATGACATGAGGTTGGCGTGTTTTAAACTTGTTTCTTAAAAGGCTTTTCCTTTTATTTATTGTGAACACTCTTATACAGTTTGTCGTTGATGCTTTTACCATTTTGTAATGCCTTACCCTCCGGTTCTGACTCTTTCCACAGGCTGTAAACACGTGAAGGGGATCTTGCTGTTTGGGCCGCCTGGCTGTGGTAAAACCCTGATGGCGCGCCAGATTGGTAAGATGCTGAATGCCAGAGAGCCGAAGGTGGTCAACGGGCCAGAGATTCTGAACAAATATGTGGGCGAGTCAGAGGCCAACGTCAGAAAGCTGTTTGCTGATGCCGAGGAAGAACAGAAGAGGGTAAGAAACCAGGAAAAGAAGATGCAGGGAAAAGAGATTTCATGCAAATTATTAAACATTACTCACTTAGGAAAAACTTCCATTCTTTAATGCACTTCACAAATCACTGTTATCTTAGAAAGACCATACAGATATTTTGCACAACCTTACAATCATCTGGCACTGTGACGGAACCCACCGATATTTGACACTTTAAAGAAAGGTTGCTCTGTCAACAGTAAAATAATATATATATATCAAACTTAGGTTTGCATGAAGGATGCTGTTCCCAGTTTTGGGCCCTCCAGCAGCTCTACAAATAACTCCAAATTGCTGAAATATACTTACTGAATTACTGTAAATGGCCTAGTGTTTGCTTAGAAACATTATCATAGTTTGTTTTTTCCAAGGGTGATGTGTTGGCAGTGAATTGCTGTTTCTGGCCGTGCTTGAGTATGATGTTGTGTTGGTAGACAGTGTGACTACATGACGTTGAAGAGCTCACTCGTCACCTCTTAATGAGAGTGTTCAGCTATCTCTAACCCCTCACCCTGACTCACGGGAGGCCACGCACACTCATACTGGCCTCCCATCTGTGCTAAATGTTACGACCTAGCCTCTGACAGCCTCCCAGATGAAGAAGATAACTCTTAATTGAGGGCCATTGTCACAGAGTTTATACAGTCACAGTCCATTCACCAACCTGGCATTTAAGCAGGGAGCTCAAGAGAACTATACGCATAAAGTTTTTAAGCACATCAAAATAAAATTCAAGTTTTAAGGCTTGTCATTTAACCTGATTTTTATTTTCCTTTGAGGCTATCTATTCTGTCCTATTCTGTGCTGTTCTATGGTTTTACTGTTACCTAAAACAAACTAAAGCGATTACAATTTTTTTCATTAATTTAAATAAAGCTGTAATAAAATTAATATTATAATTAATATAAATATTTATGTACTTAATATCCTTAACAGGTTCACAAGGTCTTTGCAACTAACTAAAATACATTTGTTTACATAAGTTTACTTTTGAAACACTAAAATGAATAAAATTGCTAAAATTAATAAAGTAATTTTAATAGTAATTTAGTTATAATACTAAATTACTAAAATAAAAGGTGTATATATATATATACACACACACACACACACACACACACACACACACACACACACATATATATATACATAATTTATACTTATAAAAAATGACAAGCACATGAAAAAATAACAACTAAAATGAAAACTGAAAATGTTCAAATATAAGCTAATTCAAATTGATACATATTATAATAGTATATTACTTGCTTATTACTTTCATTTATTAGTATAATAAGTGCTTTTAATAAATACCTGTTAAATAATTTTAATGTAAAAAATACTTTTTTAATTTGACATATTAAAGTCACAACCTTTAACAATAATATATATTGACATCGATAGCCATATAGTGCAGTTGCGCTTTGGGCATCCCGAGTTCGAGTCCCGGCTCGCGGCCCTTACCCGGATCCCGCCCCCCTCCTCTCTCCCACTTCACTTCATTACTATATACTGTCCTATCAAAATAAAGGCAAAAACACCAAAAAATTATATTCTATAGTAACAAGTGAACCTTCATATGATAGTTTTAAAATTATGGCTGACCTGTTATAATTATTTTCTGTCTCTTGTTTTTTGGCTTTTGAAGTTGGGGGCCAACAGTGGACTGCACATCATCATATTTGATGAAATTGATGCCATCTGTAAACAACGTGGCAGCATGGCGGGCAGCACTGGGGTCCACGACACTGTAGTCAACCAGCTACTGTCTAAAATCGATGGTGTAGAGCAGCTCAACAACATCCTGGTCATTGGTGAGAACTTCCTGTGATATCAGCCAGCATGACAAGAATGACAATGCTTCATGTTTTGTTCATTGATTTGGCTTTGTTTTCATTATTAAACCATACTGTATTTAAGGAATGACCAACAGGCCTGACCTGATCGATGAAGCCCTCTTGAGGCCGGGCAGAATGGAGGTCAAAATGGAGATCGGTGAGAAATGAATGACTCTTTTCAATAGGTCACATATTCAAGGTTACTAAAAACAACTAGCTGTCTAATCATCCTTCTCCAGGCTTGCCTGACGAGAAAGGCCGTCTTCAGATCCTGAATATCCACACTGCAAAAATGAGGCAGTCAAACATGCTGACCAAAGATGTTGACGTAAATGAGCTTGCTGTTGAGACCAAGAACTACAGCGGAGCAGAGCTGGAAGGGCTTGTGCGAGCTGCCCAGTCGACTGCCATGAACCGTCACATCAAGGTCTGATCTCATCATCTCATCCACAATGCACCACCGCAATCATAACTAATTATGGTTGATTTAAACAAAATCAGTTCTGAATTCTGGTTGGAACTTATCTCAAGTTACAAAATTGGTTTATTATACAAATAAAATGCATTTACATCAGATTACAGCAATGTTGTGTTACATATTTGAATACCATCTAAATGCTGTGGTTTATATGTGAATATAAGAAAAGATTGTTTCAATGCTTGAGGTAGTAAATTGTAAACAAATTAAATCTTGCTTTATATGAAAACAAATTTTTAGAAGCCTATGGATATCTTTGTATAGCTAGACTGTGTGTGTGTGTGTGTGTGTGTGTGTGTGTGTGTGTGTGTGTGTGCGTGCGTGTGTGTGCGTGCGTGTGTGTTATCAGCTCACACATGCCCATATTTGATGGTGTTGACACATAATGCTCCCATATTTGATGGAGCTTACACAGGTCTAATAGGTCTGTCTTTTTCTTGCTTCTAGACCTTTAATTTTGATTAAGTGGATGAGTTTGAGGATCAATCTGTGTGTTTTTGCTCCTGTAGGCCAGTGCTCAGGTGGAGGTGGACACAGAAAAGGCTCATATGCTGCAAATCAGCAGGAGTGACTTCTTGGCCTCTCTGAATAATGACATCAAGCCTGTAAGCCCACTTTCCATTATTGTATATTAATCAGTTTGCAGAATATTTAGAATCAAAATCCCCTGATTAGATCTCATGCAGCCAAACTTCACTATCTGCATTCAGTCTGGTCCACATTGCATTCATTTTGGCAAAGAACCGCCAACTTGGACTTAAGGTTGTTATTATTTATATCCAAAATGAAAATTAATGTTTGGTGAATTATTTTGTGCATTCTAAAATTGGCCACCTGAGACTGAATTGTAAAGGAAAAATGTCAAATTATTATGCATTATTGAATCATTTTAGTAATGAATAAAGTAATTTATTGCTTTAATATTTAATGCAGTTCTCTGTTTTTCTGTAAAGGCTTTTGGCTCTAATCAGGAGGATTACTCAAGTTACATCATGAACGGTATTGTGAAATGGAGCAATGGTGTGTCTGACATACTGGGAGATGGAGAACTTTTGGTGCAACAGACCAAGAACAGTGAACGCACACCGCTAGTCACTGTGCTTTTAGAAGGCAAGTCTTGCACACAGACTTTACAGTGTTACATTTCCTTTTTAGTGAGTAAAAAAACACTCTTAAATTAAGCATAGAAAAGCTGGATTCAATTTAATGAATCAGTTTAGATGACAAACCAGTTCAAAGAATTATTCACTGATTGAGTCCTTGTTCAGATGCTGGTGTAGCTTTTATTTGTAGCAATACAAAACATATTATTGTAAGATATATTACAGTCATTTTATGACATAAATGCAATTTAAGTCAATCAATTCAAATATTTAATCAAGAATAATATAATATTTTTTTTTGTAATTCAAAATATTGTATGCCTATCAGTCACTTTGCGTGTGAGTTTGCTGAAAACTGGAGTGCTGAGATGTCTTTGGAGGGGTTTTTGGGAGGAAGTAGTATTTTTTTGATAAACTGTGATTTGCGATTTATTTATCTATTTTTTTTGCACCACCTTTGCTGTGCATATTTGCAAGGTTGCACAATTTGGCCACAAAATGTGTGATTTTATATTTCAATATAATTATAAAAGAATAATTATTGAATAATTAAAAATAATTGTTATTACTATTTATATCATCATTATCATTTATGATTAAATAAAAATATTAAACAAGTAAAACTATGGTAATAATGCTATTTCACTCTGAAATAAATAATGAATATTTAAGAAAATGTATATAACTATAACTGTAAAATAAAAAAGTTTTTCATTTTCAAATGTTAAATGCTTCTTGTTACAAATCTAGTAAATGAGTGGCGCCCATTGTGTTCCAAAATGCAAGTTTTAGAGGACCGTAACCCAGAATAGATGCAGTTTGGAGCAACATTTACTGTGAACAAAGCCGCTCTGAGACACTGAAAACACTGGATCATGAGCTGCTAACATGTAAATGAACACAGTGCTGCACTTTACTCTGAAATGCTCTGGACATATATTTATTTAAATATATAACAGCATTTGACGATTTCACAAATACATAATATAATTATTGTAATTTTTTTTTTTTAATCCGGTGAATTGTTTAGACCTAAGAGAGGGTATGAAGGTGGCATGAAGAGCTAATAGCTAACTGTTCAAAATGAGAGCTGACTGTAAATTTATGAGTAACTTATAGCTTGACAAGTTACAGTTGCACGCATACACTGCACACATGTACACACAAACACTGAGGGAACAGCATTCGTCCCTGCTCTTGTTCTCTGGTTCACACAAGCAAACATGCACCATAATGCTGCAATCTGATATGACTGAGAGTGTGAATGCTCTCCGCTTCCTCAGGGCCTCCTCACAGTGGTAAGACCGCACTGGCGGCCAAGATCGCAGAGGACTCCCAGTTCCCCTTCATCAAGATCTGCTCTCCAGACAAAATGATCGGCTTTGCGGAGACCGCCAAATGTCAGGCCATCAAGAAGGTTTGGACATTACGAGATCTGTGTGTGTTGAAAGCAGTTGTCATGAGGGATGCTACTGATGTGATATTTCAGCTGCTGGCCTTTAATAGTGGGTTTATGCTTTTCATCTCTTTAGATATTCGAGGATGCCTACAAGTCCCAACTGAGCTGTGTGGTGGTGGACGATATAGAAAGACTTCTGGGTGAGTCTGTCACAACGAGGATGATGCACTTCCTGTCAAATCTAATAATACGTTCAAAAACATCAATGTGCTCTTTATGTGTGCCCTTTTAATTATTATTTATATGGATTTAGAGGGGCTAGTTTTTGTTCTTGTTTTATTTGAAGTGATGACAATATACAATGGAATGCTTGGTTTGCATTACAAACCTACTCAATGCTGTCTTCTCATCTCTGATGTTTCTCCACTCCACAGATTTTGTTCCCATCGGGCCACGGTTCTCTAACCTGGTGTTGCAGGCTCTGCTGGTGTTATTGAAGAAACCTCCTCCTCGGGTGAGAAAGTTGCACAATTACACCAGCGTGTAGTACTGCCATCCACAGACAGGGAGCAGCACCTCCTTTTCACCAGAAAACACCATCAGAAAAGAGTTACTCTAACTGCTATGGAGCCGCTCACTACATTTGTTCTTTGTTCATAGACATGTCTGAGTTATTTTAGTTCGCTATTATTATTTTTTATTATTTAGTATTTTAACCTTAATGTTAGGGTTTTTTAAAACCTCTAACCCCAAGTATAATCCTAAATCAGTGGTTCTCAGACTGTAGTCTGTGAAGGATTCCTAGTGGTCCTAAATAAATACAATTATTGACAAAAGTTACCAACATCGAATTAGTTGATTTGGTAGTCAACTCATAACATTGAATTAACTCAATGGGCTAAAATTAATATGCGATACAATTTTTCTGTTTTCTATGACATTATATGTCAGTTATGTATTTGACTAAGCACTTTAGTAAATAAGCAGTAAACTCGTTTAAACTCATTGGCTGGAAGCAGCAGGCTAGTTAATTTCTCATCAAATAAATATACAATAAAACAAAACAGCAGTCAGTCAAAAAATTATATTAATTTAATGTATATTAAATAAGCCAGTTTTCACATATCTATTGTTCAATCATTTAGGGTTAGTAATATAATATAAATAAATAATATATAAAAAGATTAAAAGTAATAAAAAATGTATATTCATATGTATGTGTATATATATATATATATATATATATATATATATATATGTATACAGGTGCATCTCAATAAATTAGAATGTCGTGGAAAAGTTCATTTATTTCAGTAATTCAACTCAAATTGTGAAACTCGTGTATTAAATAAATTCAATGCACACAGACTGAAGTAGTTTAAGTCTTTGGTTCTTTTAATTGTGATGATTTTGGCTCACATTTAACAAAACAAAAAACAATTCACTATCTCAACAAATTAGAATATGGTGACATGCCAATCAGCTAATCAACTCAAAACACCTGCAAAGGTTTCCTGAGCCTTCAAAATGGTCTCTCAGTTTGGTTCACTAGGCTACACAATCATGGGGAAGACTGCTGATCTGACAGTTGTCCAGAAGACAATCATTGACACCCTTCACAAGGAGGGTAAGCCACAAACATTCATTGCCAAAGAAGCTGGCTGTTCACAGAGTGCTGTATCCAAGCATGTTAACAGAAAGTTGAGTGGAAGGAAAAAGTGTGGAAGAAAAAGATGCACAACCAACCGAGAGAACCGCAGCCTTATGAGGATTGTCAAGCAAAATCGATTCAAGAATTTGGGTGAACTTCACAAGGAATGGACTGAGGCTGGGGTCAAGGCATCAAGAGCCACCACACACAGACGTGTCAAGGAATTTGGCTACAGTTGTCGTCAGAGGCGTCTTACCTGGGCTAAGGAGAAGAAGAACTGGACTGTTGCCCAGTGGTCCAAAGTCCTCTTTTCAGATGAGAGCAAGTTTTGTATTTCATTTGGAAACCAAGGTCCTAGAGTCTGGAGGAAGGGTGGAGAAGCTCATAGCCCAAGTTGCTTGAAGTCCAGTGTTAAGTTTCCACAGTCTGTGATGATTTGGGGTGCAATGTCATCTGCTGGTGTTGGTCCATTGTGTTTTTTTGAAAACCAACGTCACTGCACCCGTTTACCAAGAAATTTTGGAGCACTTCATGCTTCCTTCTGCTGACCAGCTTTTTAAAGATGCTGATTTCATTTTCCAGCAGGATTTGGCACCTGCCCACACTGCCAAAAGCAGTTGGTTAAATGACCATGGTGTTGGTGTGCTTGACTGGCCAGCAAACTCACCAGACCTGAACCCCATAGAGAATCTATGGGGTATTGTCAAGAGGAAAATGAGAAACAAGAGACCAAAAAATGCAGATGAGCTGAAGGCCACTGTCAAAGAAACCTGGGCTTCCATACCACCTCAGCAGTGCCACAAACTGATCACCTCCATGCCACGCCGAATTGAGGCAGTAATTAAAGCAAAAGGAGCCCCTACCAAGTATTGAGTACATATACTGTAAATTAACATACTTTCCAGAAGGCCAACAATTCACTAAAATGTTTTTTTTATTGGTCTTATGAAGTATTCTAATTTGTTGAGATGAATTGGTGGGTTTTTGTTAAATGTGAGCCAAAATCATCACAATTAAAAGAACCAAAGACTTAAACTACTTCAGTCTGTGTGCATTGAATTTATTTAATACATGAGTTTCACAATTTGAGTTGAATTACTGAAATAAATTAAACTTTTGAAAATGAAAATTACTGAAACTTTTCCATGACATTCTAATTTATTGAGATGCACCTGTATATATACTGTATGTATATTTGCAAAAACAGATAACTGTTTTTTTATTTTCAAAAATTATGTTTTTATTGTGTGTTAGTTTTATTTTTTTTTTTTTTTTTTAACCTAGTCAAAATAACCCAACTGCAGTTTGATTGAGATTAATTGAAATGCACAATGAAAAAACATGATTTTTGAAAATGGTTAAAAATTTTGTTTTTGCAAATGAACTCTTCATATATTCTGAAAAAGTAATATTTGTATTTATCAAGAAGGCATTAAACTGATCAAGTGACATTGAAGATATTTATAATGTTTTGATTCATCAGTAAAAAAATGTATAATGGTTTCCACAAAAATATGAAACGGCAAGAGCACGACCATTTTCAACTGTGATAATAAGAAGAAATTATCCTTAAATGCCAAATCAGCATATTAGAATAATTTCTGAAGCATCCTGTGACACTGAATACTGGAGTAATGATGCTGAAAAGTCAGCTTTGACATCTCATTTTAAGATATATTCAAATAGAAAACTGTTATTTTAACTTGTAATAATATTTAACGATGTTACTGTATTTACCATCTATTTGATTAAATAAATGCAGCCTTGGTGAGCATGTTTGCTTCAAGTTTTGAGTCTGTGGTTGCCCCAAATGTTTGAGAACCTTTGGTTAAACTTTGCTATGTAACTTGTACCACACCATTTGTATTATGGACACAAAAGACACCTCAAATTTTATTGAGAAAAATCATCCTGTCGCTTTCCTAAGCGGTCACACATACGATTTAAACAATCTAGGGCTGCGGAACGATTAATAGTACGTAAACCTAAACTTTTATTTTGAATGCGATTTAATCGTTTTGCAGCCCTAGAACATGCTTTTGACTGACTACTAATAAAGAATCTTGATTTATATTTTGGCTGCATTTAAAAACTTTTTTTTTTCATAGTGTACAGATCCCCAACAAGCTACTGTTGTGTCTGCCTGCCTGGTGGCAGTGAGTGTGTGTGTAGGCAGGAATAGGTGTTGTGCTGTGTTTGGAAGGTGTTTTGAATAGCTGAGGGTCTGTTCCTCCAGATCAGGACTGTATAGAACAGCACTCAGCAGGGAGTCGGGTCTCGGGTGAGTTGATAGAAAGGGTTTGTGAGAGAGCCGAGACCTGGCAGGCCCGCTGCCTGTGTGGCACCTCATCTGCATGCACTAGCATATACTGGGCGCCACAGGGGGCGACCCATAGTCCCCTCTGCTCGCTGGGGCCTCTGGGAATGGCCCACCTCTTTACTTCACGTAGATATGCTCCATAGCATTGCTGTAGTAGCACATTTCGAAAGTTCTTCAATTAGAATTTTTTACCTTCAGTGTTAAGAAGTTTTACCATAAATTAGAAACAAAATAATTGTACACGTTTGGTTGTATTTACACTGCAGGGTCGTAAGTTGCTGATTCTTGGCACAACTAGCCGGAAGGATGTTCTGCAGGAGATGGGCATGTTGGACTCTTTCAGCACTTCAGTTCACATCCCTAACATCTCTAGAGGAGAACATCTCATGGAGGCCCTGGAGGTGAGGCTCTTAGAAACCAAAGAGTTCAAGAGATAAAAGAGATGTGCAGTTGCCCCAAAAGGTTTTGGGCACTTAACCTTATAAAGCCTAGTGTATCACATTTGATACATAATTTTTTTTAAGGACTCTACATCATCAACATAATCATAACTTATTGCACATAATCATAACATGCCTTCTGTCTTCTGAGTGCTAGTTAATATTAATTCAGCAAGTAAAAGGCCATTTAGTATAATTGTACAAATGTCTTGCTTTAGGTCATGGTACATGAGCCTTTTGTTGTGAAATCTTTACTGATGAATATTTGCTGAATGAGGGAATTTAGGTTGACTGGTTTATCCTTTTTTTGAGGAATGTTTATGTGTACATTTCTCAGTCATCTTTGTATTGCATGCATTATATGTTTCACCCATAAAATGTAAAATACAGAGCTTTGATCATAAAATTAAGCATTTAAATGTCTTATATCTTGCTTAGAGATGAGATCAGGAGATGTAGAGTGACACCTATATTCATTTATATGTATATTACGATAGTAGTGTATACTTTTATAAAAATCGTATGATTTACAGTACAGGCTGTCAGAATTTCATCTTACTTTTTGGCCATATAAATCTTAGCAATATCCCCAAATTGCATATTTTTATGTAGTTTGAGCCTTTGAAGAGAATTCAGATGTTTTTTTACTCTTCAAGATAAAGCTCCTTATACTCACTATATCAATATATGGGTCATAAAATCCTAATGTATCAAATATGATGCAAAACATATTTCATATAAATATGAATATGAAAAAAAAAATATTTCAATATTCTTTTTCATGTAGAAATACATTTTTCTAAATGTTATTTTCAGGCTGTTGTCACACTTTACAGAGTTAAACCACACTATCACAATCATGAAAAAAGAACTTTGTTGCAGGTATCGGACATCATATTTATAGTATTATCATATGAAACTAAGAAACACTGATATTTTGCTATACAATGTAAAACTTTCATGCATTTTAACATGTGACTTAGTTGTCCACATATGTTTTGGGGACAACTAAAATAGGGTTGAAGGGCAGAAAAACAAGGTTCTTGAAGAATAAATGGAGCAATCTATGTTGCAGGCAAATCATCTTAAAGGGATAGTTCACCTAAAAATGTTGTTTGTCCTTTTCCATAAAGTGAAAGTCAATGGAGGATCGTTGTTTTGAACCCCATTGACTTTTATTGTATGGGCAAAAAGATTTTTAATTTTTGGGTAAACTGTCCCTTTAACTCTTAAATGTACATTTCAAATTCTGACCATAGTTTTTGATTATTAGGCCACAACTGACTTGTGTGTTTTCCTGACTCTGTTTTCCTCTGTGTGGTTCAGCTTCTCGGGGGCTTCCAGGAAGACGAGCGGGCAACTATTGCAAAACAGGTGAAAGGACAAACAGTGAGGCTCGGCATTAAGAAGCTGCAGATGCTCATTGAGATGTCACTGCAGGTGAGATGCTGAAAGACCTTTTCACCCTGCGGGTTGTCTAGACGACTCTGTGAGTCACAGCTTTTCCTGCGAAATCATCTGCGGTTTGAGTCAAGTCAAATTCAATTACTTTGACATCATAATGAAAACAAGCCCCTCCAGATGCGCCTTCTCTCTCGACACACACAAATAAACAGAACTCCATATTCCTCATCTGCATGTAATTTGGTGTATATGGCCCGCTTCTGGAGTTGATTGAAGCCTTTCACTTTCCCAGCCAAAACAGACTGTTCTCAAAAACCCTGCAATAATGTTAGCTGCTTAATGCCTTAATGCTGTTAAAATTATATATTATTAAATATAAAAAATAGTGCTGTCAATTGATTAATCACGATTGATTGCATCCAAAATAAACGTTTTTGCTTACATAGTATATGTGTGTACTGTGTACATTTATGTATATATAAATACATATATATATATATATATATATATATAAGAAAAATGTTACGTTTGTACATTAAATATATTTATATATAATATAAATTATGTGAATATAAACATGCATGTGAATATTTTCAAAATATATACTTTGTGTGTGTATTTTATGTATATATATATATATATATACACACATAAAAAATTACACCGTACACACAGATATATTATATAAATAAAAACTTTTATTTTGGATGCGATTAATCGGTTGACAGCACTAATTAAATAATATAGTTTTGTTTTTTTTTTTTTACAAAATATTGCTTTTATAAAAAAATCAAAAGAAAAAAGGTTTCTATTTCAAATACATACTGTTCTTTTGAACTTTCTATTCATCCAAAAATCTTGAAAAAAAATCACAGTTTTCAATATTGATGATAAGATATGTTTCTTGAGCACCAAATCAGCATATTAGAATGATTTCTGAATGATCATGTGACACTGAAGACTAGAGAAATTACTGCTGAAAATTCAGCTTTGCCATCACAGGAATAACTTACATTTATAAATATATTAAAATGGAAAACAGCTTTAGAATTTTATTTTATATAAAAAAAACTTTTTTTTACTTCAGTGTTTGTGATGATGTGATCCATCTCATACAAGGTTGGTTAGAACTCTTTATTGAAGACATTTTTGAAATCCCTGTGGAGAAAATAATAGGAAAAATACTTCTGGAACCAAGGCCACTGAAACACTGGCCAGTCACTGTTGTGCTTTATTAAGCCAATGTTGAGTCTTTTGAAAACCTGTATTTTATAAAATATTCCGGTTCTTTTTTTAAGCCATTATAGTTCTAGATTATTTCTGGTCTTGTTTAATGAGAATTATAGTCATGTTTGTTAGTGTTGTCTTGTTTTTGTGGCGGCGTAATTGGAGTTTCAGTGGTGTTTGTGCTGGATGCTGTGTAAGTGGTGTGGTATGCAGTAATGTGGCAGCGCTGAGTGCTTCCCCTCAGAGAGGAATGAGACCGAGTCTGCCGGGACATGCTGCACACAGCCGCATTGCGTTTTCCTTCCATTCCCTCTATTCTTTCAGTAATTTCCACTCCTCTAACAGCCGCAGGCAATTGAAAAGCTAAGTTATTGCATACACCTTAATTAATTTTCCTTCTTGGTGCCGTCTCCCTCCTCAGAGCTCTACTCTATCCTTAAGTCACATTCTAGTCTATAAAGGAACGTTAACGGCACAGTTTAGTTCATGACTAGGATTAAACCTGTGAAGCTTCTTAATTAATCTTTTCTTAGACAATTCATTGAATTATAAGGAAATAAATTGTACAATAGAAATAATCTGGGATGATTTATTTTTACTTCATGTAAATTTCTCTCAGAACATCACCAAATAACATTAGTATGCAAGGGGATCAGGACTGGGTTGTCTATCACTCTTCCTGTCCTGGGTGACGCAGGTACGCCAGCCTGCTGGATTTATCACTAGTCTTGTCACTTCCCTTTCCCGACAGCCATTTACTGCCGCCCCTTCAGAACTCCTCACAGATAAACTCAGGGCCCCTCCGAACGCTCCAGGCTTTACATAGCTGACAAGGTTTTTGTCTTTTCAACATCTTGGAACTTTCCAGAAAAGGGGGCTTGCAAGGAATTTACAGCAGTGTTACTAACAAATGTAAATTTTCACCTCTCCTGTGGGTATTTTTCTATGTTATTTTTCAGATGCCTTTGGAATACAGAGTTAACAAGTTCTTGGCACTACTGAGAGAAGGAGGAGCGTAAGTCCATTTTTTGGTTGGCTTAAAATGGATTTTTACTCCTTTTTCATATTGATTGATTATCATTAATATGCTGTTTGTTGTTCTCCAGGTTGGGCTTTGAAAAATATGAGGCCATATAATCTCGGGTGCAGAGGAGTAGCCTGACAAACCAAGGCCGTTTTGGTAGGACTGACATGTTGTCACCAAGCCCCACTTTTTACACATTTGATTATTAATATTTCAATATTATAATTTCAGCCTCTTTGGACAGTTTAGATATTATCAAATACTGATTTAAAGACATTTTAAATCTAATTTAAAGACAACATCACAATCATCAGTCGCTGCATTTAACTTACAGGTGCATCTCAATAAATTAGAATGTCGTGGAAAAGTTTATTTATTTCAGTAATTCAACTCAAATTGTGAAACTCGTGTATTAAGTCTTTAATTCTTTTAATTGTGATTAAAATCTAATTTGTAATCTCAACAAATTAGAATATGGTGACATGCCAATCAGCTAATCAACTCAAAACACCTGCAAAGGTTTCCTGAGCCTTCAAAATGGTCTCTCAGTTTGGTTCACTAGGCTACACAATCATGGGGAAGACTGCTGATCTGACAGTTGTCCAGAAGACAATCATTGACACCCTTCACAAGGAGGGTAAGCCACAAACATTCATTGCCAAAGAAGCTGGCTGTTCACAGAGTGCTGTATCCAAGCATGTTAACAGAAAGTTGAGTGGAAGGAAAAAGTGTGGAAGAAAAAGATGCACAACCAACCGAGAGAACCGCAGCCTTATGAGGATTGTCAAGCAAAATCGATTCAAGAATTTGGGTGAACTTCACAAGGAATGGACTGAGGCTGGGGTCAAGGCATCAAGAGCCACCACACACAGACGTGTCAAGGAATTTGGCTACAGTTGTCGTCAGAGGCGTCTTACCTGGGCTAAGAGAAGAAGAACTGGACTGTTGCCCAGTGGTCCAAAGTCCTCTTTTCAGATGAGAGCAAGTTTTGTATTTCATTTGGAAACCAAGGTCCTAGAGTCTGGAGGAAGGGTGGAGAAGCTCATAGCCCAAGTTGCTTGAAGTCCAGTGTTAAGTTTCCACAGTCTGTGATGATTTGGGGTGCAATGTCATCTGCTGGTGTTGGTCCATTGTGTTTTTTGAAAACCAACGTCACTGCACCCGTTTACCAAGAGATTTTGGAGCACTTCATGCTTCCTTCTGCTGACCAGCTTTTTAAAGATGCTGATTTCATTTTCCAGCAGGATTTGGCACCTGCCCACACTGCCAAAAGCACCAAAAGTTGGTTAAATGACCATGGTGTTGGTGTGCTTGACTGGCCAGCAAACTCACCTTATAAACTCACTTATGAAGTATTCTAATTTGTTGAGATGGTTTTTGTTAAATGTGAGCCAAAATCATCACAATTAAAAGAACCAAAGACTTAAACTACTTCAGTCTGTGTGCATTGAATTTATTTAATACACGAGTTTCACAATTTGAGTTGAATTACTGAAATAAATGAACTTTTCCACAACATTCTAATTTATTGAGATGCACCTGTATGTGCTATAATATTACAACAAAATATTCGGCATTCAGCTGAACTTTGCTTTTTCCCTTTGGGATTTGATTGGTTTGTCAAAAAAAATATTATTGAATTTCCCCTTTCTGCACAAAATATTTCAGAGGTGGAGGGCACTTTTATTTTTAACTGCCATTCAAAATTTGGGGAATATTTAAAAAAATAATTAATAATTTTATTCTGCAAGGATGCATTGGATTGATCAATAGTGACGCTAAAACATTTATAATGTTACAACATTTTTACATTTCAAATAAATGCTATAATCAATGAATCCTGAAAAAAAATCACTTATAAAACGTTAAACGATTGTTTTCATCCTTGATAATAAGAAATGTTACTTGAGCTAGAAAGCTGCATATTAGAATGATTTCTGGAGGACCATGTGACACCAAAGCCTGGGGTAATGACTGCTAAATATTCAGCATTGCCATCACTGAAATAAATTGCATTTTAAAATATAATCAAATAGAAAACGGTTATTTTAAATGTATATATTTCACAAGATGATTTTTTTACTGTATTTTTGACCTACAAAAATGCAACCTTGATGAGCTTAAAGGTATAGTTCACCCAAAAATGTAAATTATGTCATTAATTACTCCAAACCTGTAAGACCTTCGTTCATCTTCAGAACACAAATTAAGATATCTTTGATGCATTCCGAGAGCTCTCTGACCCTCCATAAACAGCAAGGATCCTTACACGATCAAGGCTCAGAAACGTAGCAAGGAGCTCGTTAAAATAATCCATATGACATCATTTCAAATACCACAGGCTCAAAAAATCTTACCAACCCCAAACTTCTGAATGATAATCCATGTTTTATTTATTTATTGTTTGCTTTAAATGATGTACATTGTTAAATCATTCAGAATGACAGGGATGTTTATTATGAAAATAAGATTTTTGAGTAAATTTTTGTCATTGTTTGTTTTCATCCATTCACATTACGTGTGCACTTTTTCATAAGGTTTCCTGTTTGTGTTTTCTGATTTGTATTTCAGAAGCTGCTAAAGGAGTCAGGAAAACACTGAGTGCACTTGAGAGAGAGAGAGAGAGAGAGAGAGCAGACTTATCTACAGCATATCTCTCTATCCCTCACAGTATAGTGTATGGCATGTTTCCATGGCAAATGCAGAAACACTAGCTCCTTGATTCCTCACTACAAGTGCACAGGGTGTTATATATATATATATATATATTAGGGCTGCACGATATTTTGCATGCGATAGTCATGCGCATCTCATCAGTAAAGACGGTTCTGAGATTAGCCGTAAATCTCCATCAGCTGTTTTCAAATGGAGCGGCATTTAATACACAGAGCCATAGTTCACTGTCAAGCTACGCAATTCGCACTCAGAATCGCAGATAAATCGCATGCGATAGTGAACGTGAGATTGCGTAGCTTGTCAATGATCTACGGCTCTGTGTATTAAACGCCGCTCCATCTGAAAGTAGGTGATGGAGATTTACGGCTAATCACAGAACCGTCTTTACTGACGAGATGCGCATGACTATCGCATGCAATATATCGTGCAGCCCTAATATATATATATATATATATATATCATATTTATATGTATTTACTGACATGAACCATTCCTGTCAATGATGCCTTACTCCTAAAATCGTCCTTACTGGGCTGTAAATTTAGCGATGGTATGACCAAATCCTCTGCTCACTTTTCTCTTAACCGTTAGTGCCTGCCAATAACAATATTGAAATGCTCACTCCTGTGCCTTTGCATGCCAGTATATTTTTGCAGTTTGTTTATTGCTTTTATTGTTTTCTGACTAGAAAAAGATTTGTTTTTCTTTTTGAAAAAAGGGAACTGTCTGTCCTTAGATCGCTTGAGATATTCCATGTCAGGAACATTGGAAAGGTCTTGGTCTCAGTCCCTCGCCCCAGTCTAATGGGTAACATAGTGGCCTTAAGCATTGTGTACAAGATGGAAATCTGCGACCTACCTCCCCTCTGCCAAAAGTGCCAGGATAGTTCCAGACAGCCTTGAATTCACCTCTTCTTTCTCTTTGTTATGTCTCTTACATGCATACTTTCTCTCTCAAAACATTATGACCCCTTTATGACTTTTACTGTTGAACTGTGAAAGTCATAGTGATTGAACCACATTTAAATATAGAATTTGAGGTTTGTATACATTTTGGATCTTTGCATCTTGGACTGCATGTCACAAACTAGTACTTGTAGTAGCTGCCTTTATTGTCAAACATTTGGACTATAAATTATATTTTCATGGCATGACCCGTAAAGGAATTAATTACTGAAATCATTTTTCCTATTAAATATAAATAATGTCTTTAAAGATTTCCTGATTAAAATGCGGTTTTAAGATGGCAATGAATGACTGTTGTTATTGTGGATTTGTTTTTTCACTGAGACTATTGTTGTGATCATACTTAGCAGGTCTGGTTTAAATGAACTGTCTACTCTGGTGTAATTGCTCTGTTAGTGCGCTTTATTAGATTAAGTGTGAGTTTTGCAATCTGAACATTGGTGCGCACACAAAAGCGGCTCAAGAACCCATGAAAAGTTGGATCCTGGTCCACTCCCAAACAAACTCTGGTTCGGTTTGACTGATATATGAACCCATATGGACCAACGGCAGAATGCTCATGCATACTTGCTGGTTCTTCTTGTCATAAGAGCTGTGTTGCTCATTACCACAACTTAAATTAAATACATGGTTACAATAAAAAAAATACTTTATTGATTTAATAAAACCTTTGAAGTTGCAAACTTTTTGTTCAGTTCACCTGACATAATAATGATGTTCATTACATTCAATAAATATTGTGTGTAATTTAAACTCAAATTTCTGTGTTAATTGAATTTCTCAACAAACAAAAAAAGCTGTAAGAAAATAATTAGATTTTCTTGTTAACTTTCGGAATTTGGTAGTGGATTTCTCGTTCCCTGCATGCTTTGTATAGGACTGGATAAGGAGAGTAAATGTTGAAATTAAGTAATATAATAAATATTAATATAATATTAATTGATTTCAGAGCTACAACACAAGTTGGCTGAAAATATTACTTAGATTTTTTTTTTTATAATTTTATTATCAACGTATAATTTTTTTGTTGAGTAATTTAGTACAGGCGCCAACCACCGTCTGCCGATCTCCGGGCAACTAAGGAATTTCTGGTGCTGTTTGACTCCTTTACACATTATATAAGCCCTTCTTGAATTATCAGCTGGTAAAAATGTTTGGTGAGTTTGCACAATATGTACCATGAAAGCGTTCTGGTCAGATTTTGACCATGTATTATTTTGTATCATTAGGCACAGTGTTAAAAATGGCAGTGTGAACAAAATGTGTAATTTAGGTTTTTGGTCCAGATCAAAAGAACCGAACTACAACTTCAAAAAAAAGTAATTGCAGTCCCGGTTCTACAGGGGTGTTAAGCAGATTTTGCAAAGGAAAGCTTTAACGGTTTCTATTTCCAACGCAGTGTTAAGCAATGTAGCCATCACAGACATAGCTGTTGATTTCTTAACAGGGGGATACTAAATTCACTTTTACATGTTGTTTGAACATAAATGTGTGTTGGCAGTATGTGTACACATCTACCCTATAATGATAAAAAATCCACCCTGTGGTTTTTATTTAATCCTTAAAAATGATATCCCCTTTTTCAAATCAGGATGTTCTCAGCTTCTTGTTTGCGCGGGAGGTCACACACAGGCGAAGGCCGCTCCCATGATTGTTGATTGACAGTAGCGTTTTACCTTAGACCCGCCATGATAATATAATAATATAATTTTTTATTTGTCACATACACACAGAGTATAACCAGCAGTGAAATGTGTTCTCTGCATTTAACCCATCCAAGTGCACACACAGTGTGCAGCCGACGCTGTGGCGCCCGGGGAGCAGTTGGGGGTTCGGTGCCTTGCTCAAGGGTCTCACCTCAGTCCTGGACGATTCCTGCCGGAGGGAGCCAAGATTCGAACCCGCAGCCTCGGGTTATAAATCCGACGCTCTATCCATTAGGCCAAGACTGCCCCCCACATGAGAGAGCTGAACAGTCCGACCGCCATTGTTTCGACACGGTGTTGTGTTGAAATCGGCACCCCTGACAGATTATGCATCCCCTTGTTGAAATCGCTACCTGATTGCCTGACCCCACCTCTAATCCTAAAACAAATCCTTTTTAGTGATTAAAAGGAATGATCTTTGCTTGATTTTAGCAGCATATAATCCATTCGGAATTTGAATAAAATTTAGTTTTTCATGCTGCTATGGGGATGACAAACAGGCTTTGAAACAGCCACACACATGCTGTAAATTTTACAAATTGCAATGACTAACATAGGCTAGTGATAACAATAACAATGGACTAGGCAAATGTGTCACGCATGGAAGTGCAGTTAAGGCTATAGCATCCTCAGTGATTTGATTTGATACCTTCACATTGTCAGTGTTTAACAGGTGCGACTCTTAAACTGCGTACAGGAGCTGATTGAGTAATGTCTACATGAAGAGGTAAAAGAAGTCAGCTTTATTTCAGTCAATATTTGTAATGTTTATTGTGTCATGCTTTACTCTGTCATTAAGTGGAGCTACTGTAGTGGAGACAAAAGAGGTCCGTCTTCAACCCTGCAGGATGATGTCAGCGCTGGAATGACAGAGTAGATGCAGACATGAGGATCAGATGATTGTGATAAGGTAAATTGAACCCTTTATTTAGCTGCGTGCCAATGTCACACAGTACTTTTATGCTATGCTTTATTTTAATAATCTGCTGTTAAAAGTGTCGTTATCCGCATTATATATTAATATAAATTAGGCTAAACATAGCATATATATCAGCAGAGCAAGAGTCAGTCTTACATTTAAAAGCAAAATCATGAGACTGTTTTGTTCTTCAAATATATAATCTTAGTTCAGTCATACAGATATATACATTGTGTAATAAATAATATTTATAAAAACATAACATTTTCAGATTATAAAATAAAAAGGGAATTATGAACTTTTAAAGGCTTTGTACAAAACTTTGGATATAGCGGAAGGAGAAATGGGAAAGGGAGCGTAGATGTGACTGGTGAGAGGGCTCCTCGGGGATCGGTGTGAATGTGAAAGTAGCATTGCGTAGTTAAACTTAATTAATGGGAAGCGTACGGGACTGTCAGAACATGTCCTATGGAAACCTCTGCCAGTCTGTTGCAGCTTTGTGAAGCCGGTCTTTCTTCCATTTATCACACACTCGAACCCACAGCAGTCCTCCACTTGCAGCAAACTCTCATGACAATTCGCAAATTGGTGGCTACTTCGTATAAATTTGTACGATCTTCGTACATTTTTATATGATCTACTTATGCCCACTAACAGTTAGATTTAGGGATGGACCCTCATACTTTCCTTTTTCTACAAATCGTGCATTTTCCTACGTATCAAATTGTACGAATTTCATACGAAAGCGCCACCTAGTTGCGTATTTTTCATGACATTGTGTTGCCTCTTCCCTCCTTTATTTATCCTCTTATTTCTTTCCTTAATTATCCTCCTCCTGCGTACTTGTTCTCCTTCCTCTATGCAAACTTCTCGACAGGGAAGTGCTGAAACGGAGCCTTCACAGTCATATACGAGGAGCTTTATCAAAAAGAATATGTTAAAAAATAATCACCGTAATCTCTAGAATTAGTATACTCATTAGTAGTTTTGTAAGTGCAAATTTTACTGGTCGGGTGCACGTGAGCCCAGTGTGTGTCGTTGCATTCTGCTGTCATGCATTTGATTCCAGGAGAATCACAGATGGCTTTGCATGTACATGTTCTGCAAAAATCCTTTTTTAAAATCGGAAGGTACTCATAATGCCTTTTCCTGTTTGCACCGCCCCTATGCTAATATATCAATTGCATCCCTCCAAACTGCTGTATAAACAAATAACAGAGTTTTTATGTAGCAAATACCAATATGTTCCATGATTTGAACATATACGATTATAAGGTATGTGGTAGGAGTGTACAATCTGATTTGGAAATCACGAGGAAAAACATGGGCATTGCATTGGATTCAGTAGTATAGCAGGGCATATTTCGAGACCCAGCGTTCAGTAGTTAACCAAGAGTTTCCTGTCGTGCTTTCCCCCCTCCTCTTGTTCTTTAATACGCGCCTAGTGTCAATGGTTGTATTTGAACATATCCTGTTTCGGCCCTTGGGCAGCAGGGCGAGATGATCTGAGAGATGGTGTTACAGATAAAGAAGACTGAATGATAACAAGGCGTTTTGTTCTTTTGCAGACGTAATGCGTGCCACAAAAAAAGAGTGAGAGGAATGGCAGTAGTAACTATGATGCTCACCATGGCCATCTTTTGTGGTGTGTAGATAAAAAAGGGCACATTAGTATAGGGTTCTACCACAGAAGTGCCATCTTGTGTGTGTTCTCGGTCTCCCCCTCTCCTGATCTCTCTTTCCATCATTTAATGTCCACTAGTCCCTTTCTTCCTGCACTTATTTACATGTGTGCACGTCGTAGACCCTCACACACTCCTGGCAGCTGACGTAGCAGCACCAGTGGAAGATGCAGTGGCATTTTTCTTTGCGCTTTTCTGTCCGTGTGTTATGGCCACGGCCACAGCATAACAAGTCGCAGCCCTCAATGCCGTGCGACGACACGTTGCAGATGCGGTCCCGGGTGCCAAACGAGCCCGTTTCCGGGTTTGGCTCACAGAAGTTGGGCGATCCCTCGTAGTACACCAGGTCTCGTTCTGTGGGGTGCTTGAAGAAGGCGTATTTGGCCCGCAGTGTTTCCACCCAGCCTCTGGACTCCCGGTGTTTCTCCACAGCCATCTCGGAAGCACTGTCGTACTTGTCTTTCAGGTAATCCCCCAAAAGCCTGAAGTCAGGCTGAGCCCACCAGCAGGTCTTTACTTCACAGCTGCCTGACAGTCCGTGGCACTTACAGCGCAGGTGCATGTTTTCCAGGATGGTCTGGTAAAGAGAAAACATTGGAAATTGGTATTAGTTTGTGGTTATCTATAATCTTTAAAGGACCATTTAAAATGATTGAGAAATAAAATGTAGAAATACATTAGCCATTTAATAAATCAAATGTTGTAAATAAATTACTTTGTTTTAAACAAACTTTTATAAAATATTTGGTAACGCTTTATTTTAAGGTGTCCTTGTTACATGTACTTACTATTATAATAATAATAAATTATGCATAATTACATGCAAGCAACCCTAACCATATAGTATGTAGCTAATTAATGAGTAAGTGAGTGAAGTGACGTGTGGCCAAGTATGGTGACCCATACTCGGAGTTGGGGGTTCAGTGCCTTGCTCAAGGGTCTCACCTCAGTTGTGTTATTGAAGGTAGATAGAGCGCTGTACATTCACTCCCCCCACCTACAATCCCTCCTGGACCTGAGACTCGAGCCTGCAACCTTCGGGCTACAACTCTAACCATTAGGCCACGACTAATTTAATACATGTCTAATTACACTGTAACAAGGACACCTTAAAATAAAGTGTAACCAAATATTTTTAAAGTTAACTATTCAATTAATAAATTCATGTAATTGCATTTTAAAATGTGAATTCAATTGCACTATTGAATTCACATTTTATTTTATATTGAATTCAAGCAATCAAAACCAACTAAAGAGTAATAATATGTAAGTGCCATGATAAGTGTTGGTTAGTCTATAATTATGTTATTGCATAAAAATGGTATCACAATTGCAGTCATGCTGAATATAATTGTAAATGTCGTCACTCCAATTTCCTGCTATATTCAACTTCTGGCTTACATCTGTACAGCAATCTTTAACATATGTGATATTGCTTAAATATTGCCTCTGTTGTCACCCTCTCCTTTCTAAAGCAGATTTTCAAATCAGGATCAGCATAAGACTCCAATAACTTGGACTGCAACTTCTTCTGCATGCTCCCAGAATCAGGCCACAGGTGTTGTTCAGGTGCTGAGCATACAGACAGGCCCTTGCATTTCTCTGCTAATTCTCTTCTGAAGTTCCGCTTAAAGGAGTGCGCCACCGGCACTTTATGTCTTTGTTTTGGTTTGTTTGCCTTAATTCACTCGCTATATTTAGCTGCAGAATTCCCCAGCTGCGGCGGAAGGCAGGTGTTTGCAGGGCCCTGGGGGTCTAGTTGGGGCCGTTGACATCATGTCCCGAAATCTTTGGGCCCTGGGCGGGTCCCTCAGGCTGGGTCGATAACAATGGAGCATGCGAGGGTCTTGACAGGGCCAACTGTCTCAGTACCTGCTCCTGTGGTCCCTCGCTGATCAAAGCGGCGTTCTGTTGCAGTGTGGTCTCGCCTATTGCCCCTTAAGCACCTTTAGAGCAAAAGACTCCAATTTGAGTCATGACAGCAGCAGTGATGGGCTAAACCCTGAACCCCAGTGTTATTCTTCCCTCCCTGCCTTCTGCAAACCACCAACTGCATGTCACGGGTTCAGTACAGATGCAAGTTATGAGAGGCATGAAAGGATAAGAGAGGTAATTACCCAGTAATTTCTCATGAAAATACCAGTTTTAAAGTTGAAAGTCTCTCGGAAAAGGAATGAGGAGATATTTGACAGATCTGTGGTGCATTAAAACCTTTGTGAACTGTAGGGTAAGACCCACCCAGGAGCGGCACAAGTACAGCTTTGTTCATTGTTTGGTTATCATGAACCTGCTGGCTTAAAGGTGAAGTGTGTAATTTCTGTGGAACTACTGGAATCACAATCTGTTTCAATGGCCCGGCTGGGACAAAAAAAGAATTTGCTCAGCCAATCGTGTGTGTTTGGGGCGTAACTACCTGTTTGTCCGAGCAATGATAAAAGCAGCAATTATTTAGCATTTATTTTCGGTGTGGCGCACAAAGTACACACTTCACCTAAAGTGTTTTCACAAACATGGTGTGTTTTCTCTGCTTTTATCTTTTCACATTACGTATGTCTCCCTCCGGCAAAGAGTGGACACAGTATTATGTTTCAAAACTGACAATCTAGGCATCTAGATGTGGTGAAGACGACTTGCTGAAGTTCAAACCGAGCATCAGAATGGGGAAGAAAGGAGATTTAAGTGACTGTTGAACGTGGAATGGTTGTTGGGGCCAGACGAGCTGGTCTAAGGATTTCAAAAACTGCTGATCTACTGGGATTTTCACGCACAACCATCTCTAGGGTTTACAGAGAATGGTCCGAAAAAAAGAAAATATCCAGTGAGCGGCAGTTGTGTGGACGAAAATGCCTTGTTGATGTCATAGGTCAGAGGAGAATGGGCAGACTGGTTAGAGATGATAGAAAGGCAACAGTAACTCAAATAACCACTCGTTACAACCAAGGTATGCAGAATACCATCTCTGAACGCACAACACGTCGAACCCTGAAGCAGATGGGCTACAGCAGCAGAAGACCACACCTGGTGCCACTCCTGTCAGCTAAGAACAGGAAACGGAGGCTACAATTCGCACAGGCTCACCAAAATTGGACAATAGAAGATTGCAAAAACATTGCCTGGTCTGATGAGTCTCGATTTCTGCTGCGACATTCAGATGGTAGGGTCAGAATTTGGCGTAAAGAACATGAAAGCATGGATCCATCCTGTCTTGTCTCAACGGTGCAGGCTGGTGGTGGTGGTGTAATGGTGTCGGGGATATGTTCTTGGCACACTTTGGGCCCCTTAGTACCAATTGAGCATCGTTTAAACACCACAGCCTCCCTAAGTATTGTTGCTGACCATGTCCATCCCTTTATGACTACAGTGTACCCATCTTCTGATGGCTACTTCCAGCAGGATAATGTCACAAAGCTCAAATCATCTCAGACTGGTTTCTTGAACATGACAATGAGTTCACTTTACTCAAATGGCCTCCACAGTCACCAGATCTCAATCCAATAGAGCACCTTTGGGATGTGGTGGAACGGGAGATTCGCATCATGGATGTGCAGCCGACAAATCTGCAGCAACTGCGTGATGCTATCATGTCAATATGGACCAAAATCTCTGAGGAATGTTTCCAACACCTTGTTGAATCTATGCCACGAAGAATTAAGGCAGTTCTGAAGGCAAAAGGGGGTCCAACCCGTTACTAGCAAGCTGAACCTAATAAAGTGACCAGTGAGTGTGTGTTTGTGTATGCGTGTGTATATATATATATATATATATATATATATATAATAAAAAAAAACACTTATGTTCACCAAGGCTGCATTTCGTTTAAAAAACATAATAAAACAGTAATATTGTGAATTACTGTTTCACAGTGTAATTTATGTAATTTATTCCTGTGATTGCAAAGCTGACTTTTAAGCATCATTACTCCTCTTCAGTGTCACATGATCCTTCAGAAATCATTCTAATATGTAGATTTGCTGTTCAAGAAACATTTAATCTTATCAATGTTGAAAACTATTTTTCAAGTTAGAAACCTTTTTTCAGTATTTGTTGATTGATAAAAGTTCAAAAGAACATCATTTATCTGAAATATAAATATTTTGTAACATTATAAACGTTAAGTTTTTGCATCCTTGTTAAATAAAAGTATTTAAAAAAATCTTTCCCCAAACTTTTTGATTGTAATTTTTGAACATTATTTTTTAAATCAAGACCATGAGTCTCTTACCATCCGTCCTGCCTCATTGTTGTGTCTGTTCATGGCACTCCGAGCATCTGGTCGGTTCTCACGAGCGTCTGCAAACTCTCGAGACACCAAAACCCCAAACTCTGCATCTTCACTGCATCCACCCCACTTCCATCCCTCTCCCGGCGGGCCTTTATGATGGGAGTCACAGCCGCACATTGTGGAGGTCCCCTCAGCACAGGAACGGGTCACTGCAAACGCCACCCCAGATGAGGCAATCGCGTGAACAAATGCAGACTCTCTTGTGGCTAGAGAAAAGAAAGAGTTTTTTTAATGACATTTGTGTAAACATTTCTTCGTAAAGGCTGTTTTAAGTTTTCTTTGTTTTGACCTGACACATGTTCTTAACATAGAGAGTTGCTTAGTTATGTTGCCCTTTAAAGGGATAGTTCACCTTTCTTCTGTGGAACAAAGAGATTATATTTTGAGAAACATTTTATTTATTTTTTGGAGTGTGAGTTGAATTTATTTTATTTTGTGTCCCCCAGAAGAAAGCACTAAGAAAAGTCAGTAAAAATAGGGCCCAATGTATTATTGTCAACATAAAGGAACTTCCCGTGTTGAGTTTTCACAAGTGTTTTACCTGTATTTTAAGTGACACTTGAATTTTGTTGCATTTTTAAGTTAAAAGAAATGTATGTCAACTTAACAGATAATGTCCTGCCAGAGATTTACCAGTATGTTTTCTATTTTTCTACTTCGTGCAAGTCATACAAGTTTGGAACAACACGAGGGTGAGTAAATGATGACAGAATTTCAGTTGTGGAGTGAAAAACAGCATTGTGTGTATTATTATTGAAGAAGGTAGTCCCAGAATGCACTGTGATGACCTCCAAGACTGAAAAATTCAAGATTGCGGATGAGGTGGGAGAAATATTCATTATGAATAAAGTCATATTTCATTCACTACCAAAAAGTATCGGTACCACTTTAGTATAGGGACCAATTCTCACTAATGAACTAGTTGCTTATTAGCATGCCTATTATTAACAATATTGGCTGTTATTAGTAGCCTACTTATAAAGCATATAATCTGCATGACCATATTCTACATCCCTAATCCTAACCAATACCCAAATTTAACAACTACCTTACTAACTAATAATAAGCAGTACAGTATATTAGGAGTTTATTGAGGCTAAAGTCATAGTTAATGGTTTGATAATAGCGAGAATTGGACATTAAAATAAAGTGTGACCAAAGTATCAATAAAAGTTATTTTTTACTAAAATAGATTATTTTAGTGCACTATATATTTATGCTTGTTGCAGTAGAGCTCTGTTAGCAACATGCTAATTTCAAACTCTTCAAAAGGTTGAGTCTCCAGTGCTGTACTCATGGCACATGGAGTTGCTGCATATCTAGAGCATCACGACAGTTAGGATGCTGACTACTTAGGAAGTCTGTGTATTTAGACAGTGAGACAGTTCACTCTGTTTTGAAGCTGAGTCTATCCTGAGGCTCTTATAAAAGGTTTGAAGGAGATCCCTGCCTGTTTAACTGTGGTCCTCCCAAAAGTCTCTCATCTATCTTCAGGGCATGGATCGTTTTCTGTGATGAGCTCTGGAATATACCGACAAGGTGTTTGAGTGCTGCGCTGTAAATGTCTCTGACAGCATTGGGACGATTGTTGATCATGTCACTTGTGGCTAATGCAGCCCAAGGCTTCACTGACGCTGTGTCATCTCAAAGGTGTGCTGGTTTCTCTCTGGATAATGTTTCAGAAGCCCCCTGATTCTCCCACCCGTCCGAGACCCGCGGCCACATGTGTGAAAGCCAGCAATAAGTCTGCGTGTTCGGTTTCTGAAGGCATGTGCTGAGGGATGGAGTTACGCCCCCTTTGAATGCAACAGCTTATTATGTAACCAGACACCATCGTTTCACAATCGCAGCACACTTACTGTGGCTCACCAGTTGGCTTGGTCCCCACTGGAAAAACTGCAAATCCAACCAACCCATACGACTTCATCAGCCCAAACATTTAAGTGCTTCTAATGACAGTGATTCTCAGGCCGAGTTTGTCAGGGATCAGTAAGGCC
Source organism: Ptychobarbus kaznakovi (assembly GCA_027422405.1). Lineage (NCBI taxonomy): Eukaryota > Metazoa > Chordata > Actinopteri > Cypriniformes > Cyprinidae > Ptychobarbus > Ptychobarbus kaznakovi. Next base: position 12,877,275 of record CM049808.1, on the reverse strand, counting down.
TATAATGGTGTAAGATTATCTAAAGGAGCGCCCACACACATGGAATATGCTGGTGTATTGTGGGTAATGTGAATTTGTGACTAAAACACAGCACTTGTTCTCAATGTTATGTTTAGATGATGGATGTCATGGTAACATGTTATAGTTCTAGTAAAATCATTTTGTAATTTTGTCCAGCACCTTTTTTTTACATTTATTCCATGCTAAGTATACTACAAATACATTTATATATTTATGTACTTAATAAAAATACCCATGCAATTGTATTTTTAACTACTAAACAGGTATACTTAAAGTCTGTAAAATTTGATTGTGCTAAAGTGTAACTATTGCTATACTTCAGGTACACTTTAAATATCTTTCATTTAAAGACCGATATTACTCAAATATAATCCTCATCAATAGTGACACTGAAACACATTTTAGGCTAAATATGTGCATTGTGTACAAGTAATACTCCAAACAAAGTTTAATTATTATAACTTTTATATGTTAAAGTATTTACTTAGCTTGAAATGTATTGATTTTTTTTTTTTTTTTTTACTAGGGCTGTCCAGCATTCTTTTTATAAATGCCCTCTTGAGCAAAATCTTGCATGTATTTTGATGTTTCAGCTGTTTTTGATCATGCAGTAAATGTCACTGGGTCCAAAATAACTTGAATTGGATACCACTAATTGTGAGGACGAAAAAAAGATTTATTGAAATATATTTTTATATTTCACAGAAGAAAGAAAGGCAGACAATTTGGAAAGACGTGAAGGTGACAGAAATGATGACATAATGTTAATTTTTGAGTGAAGTATCCCTTTAAATCCCATAATACACTGCAACAAGCTCAGTGAAAAAAAAAATCCATAATGTTGTCTAAGGCAAGAAAATTGCATCATTCAATACAAGAATGTATACAAGTGTAATGGTTTAATTTACCTAATTTTGTGTGTGCTGTGTGTTTTAATATTTGTTGGTGTATTTTGTTCTTAGCTTAGCAACACGCAAGTTGCAAACTATTTAAATGAGTCAAGCTGTAGCACTGTAGTAGAAATTTCCATTTTAGTAACTTGTTATGTTTCATGATATGTCAGGATGCTTTCTTAAAAGGAAATCACATATTTAGGCAGTGGTGAGGCAGCTTACTGGGTTTTGGAATTCAGACCACAACTGTCAAAACCAACAATCAAAATATTTACTAGATTTGATGTCATCTACCATGCGTTCGAATATGCCTACTTCCCTTCTATATAGTAGGCAAAAAAAACTTAATTCTATATCTCGTAGTATTCATAAAACGGTTTATGAAAAGTTCCTAGAGAATCTACCACATTCTGAAATACAATGTGTAGTGTGTCCGTAATTCATACTACATACACTTATACTATATACACTCAAATATAGGTGCTTCACGATGCAATAGAAGAACCTGTTTGCCTAAATCTAACAAAATTAGCATTTATCAGATGTCCACATTTAAAATGTACAGTCTTTCTCTTCCAGGAAAACAGGTGACTCATTCTGCACTACACAGATTATTTGTCTAATTCGATGCCCTCTAGATTAGAATGACAATGTCTTTCTCTCCATCAGCAAATAGCAAATTATGGTTCTGTGATGTAACTAAACCCCTATGCTATTGAGGTCAATACCTTTGAATATGTCCTACCAAAACGTCCTGTTTTAAGAGGAAACGCATAAACACTGGAGCGAAAACTGTTTGACAAGCATTTCACAGGGTCTTTAAGACATCATGGACGTTTGTTGCCGTCTAGCTGTTTCTCATGAATTTGCAGACTCATCTCACCCCTGGTATTCTTTTTTTATTCTTGCAGGAAGTTCATGTCCGCACACATAGACAAGCAGTCCTTTTTAATAAAGGTTGTGTTTGGGCGCGCACCTCTCTGGGTTTGCGGCCAGAAGGAGGCCCAGTTGGTTCTGGCATGCCCAGCTGGGTTCACCACAACAGAGAACTGTGAGCTCTGGGCCCCAGGAGCCCTGGCCAAGGGCCAAGAAGAGCGCAGCTCCCGCTACCTGCTGGGTCCATGAATCCGCCTTTGTCTCAGTGTTGTCACACCGTATTACCCACACAAAAGGGCCCAGCACCCCGCACCCCATAGCCCAGTTCAGCGCTGCCCAGAGCAGGGGCTGGCATTTCCAAAAGGAGCAACCCCCCACCTCCTGTGACACACATAAACAAAACACACATACATCTCATACCAGCCACTATGCCAAAATATTTCAAAGCCTTTAAAAAAAATCCAGTCAGTACGCATCGCGGCCAATCCCAACGCAAGCAGAGAAACTTCTTCCTTATCTTCACCTCGTACTGTCTCCTTCATCGTCTCCTCATCCCCCTCTTGAGTTCCCCTTGCCTTCCACCTCTCTTCCTTCGTGATGAGGAAGGATGGGAGATTCCCTTTCAGCCTGCTTTCATGACACAGTCAAAAGGGCGTGTGAATGGGGCGTCCGTGGGAGCCGGGCGGTAAGAGGCACACAGGGATGGCTCATACTGGCCTTCATGCACAGTAGGGGTCGAAGTGAACCCTCTAGCCCTTTTCTATTGCTTGTAATCTCATTTAGCCTCCCTTCTCTTTTTCTCTCACTCTGTCTTTCTCTCACTCACTGCCAGTTCCTGCACAGGTCCTGCAATGTGGCTAACTGTTTTAGCATCTTAACTGTCCAGCATGTATAGGTGCGTCCCAGTTTGTCTACTACTTATGCCTGACAAAAATGAAACCTGGAATGTTGGACACTTAGTGCACTCAACTTTCATTGCTTTCCTTATGTAGCAGATAAGGGACTATAAGACTCCGATGCAGTATGACAAAATAGCCTTCTAAAACTCATACACTAGATAGAGTACATAGTGCATTGAAAAAGTGCATTTGAGACACAACTAATGTGAAGTTTGTGAGGGAGCGACCCATTAGGGTCCTTTCTGTCCTGACTGAGAACCAATGCGACATGCAACTATATTTAAAAAGTGATTTGTTAAGTTGCCCTTGTGTCCTTCACCTCAACCATTCACATCTTATCAGAAAATGTATGGAGAACCCAACGCATGTAACAAAAATCTAATATTTCTAGCAAGAGGTGCATGGAAATTGAAAATGTTACACATGGACTGTTTTCTTAAAGACGTGAAATTGCTTGAGTTGAGTTGAATTGCTTTTGGTGACATTTTCTTTGGGTGGGACATATCAAATTGGAATTGTTTATTTTTATACAGTTTTTATGTTTTAATCATAGTTGTTTTATTTTTATACAAATTTTCATAAAGTTAATTGAATTTTTTAATCAGCATAAATATTAATGTTCATCGTTGTATATTGACTGAAGAGGCAAATCAATTTGGCTGATGAAAATAACACTTATTTAACTTAATAAACCTTTTTATCTGGTACTAAACATTTTAAAAGATGCATAAACATTTTATAATTTAAGTGTGTAAGATACATTTTTTTTAAAGATTTAGTTTAAGAGAAATACAAACAGTGAAAACTGTCCTTGTGAAAAACCTTAGCTGAAATATCACGACTTTTAGGTAATATGAATATAAACTAAACTACTGAATATACATTTATTTTAATATATAAATCCACTATAATTTAAATGTACATGTTTTGGAGACTATAGGATGCTGAGCTACATGTAGCTTGTTGCACACATTCTGACTGCATGATTCCATGTGATTTAGTTTTATTGTCTGTGCTGTTGGACAGTTAATTTTAGCTGATTCATCTCATATGTGTCGGATCTGTTTGAGTAATTAATTATCCCACTGAAGTGGTTCAGTTTAAAGTGTTCAGCTATTTTAGTGGAGTAATCCCCAATATACTATGATTACGTTATTTGAAACATAGTTCTAAAAATATCATAAAGTCATTAATATCTTGCAGTGATACTTTTCCCATCATATTTTTGTCAACAATATTTTTAAATTAAAGTAGTTCAAATATCACCATGCTGTCTTTTTTAATCAAATCTTTGTCAATAAATTTACTTACAAAATAAACACTAAACAAAGCACTGATTTGCCTCAAGCCTGATGCAACTTTTTTTTAAACACACTATATGTTTGACCTCAAAGCAAAAGCACAGACTAAAAGCAGTTTCAGTATGTAGAACTTCATTATTTTCTTTAACTGCAGATTACTTTTCCTAGACTGGTGTTGTGTTGTTAAGCCATACCTTTATCAAGAACGGGTCCAAATATTGCTAGGTTGTCCTTGATAGTGGTGCAGTTCCACCTGCGGCCTCGGAACTGATGCTGACACTCCTGGATTCCCAGTTTGACTCCTTCTGCTACACTGGGCATGATCTCGATGTAATTGCGGCAGAAGCGCAGCTGTTTTGGCACCAGACCAGGTATGGAGCCACACAGGATGGGTTGGGAGCCTAGGGATGAGTACTGCTGCCCAAGGGCCAGGGACCTGGAACACAAGTGTGAAGATTAAAGCCAATCGTGGGCACACCTGAGATCTAAGTCTTCTGATGGAGGACGGCTGTTCAGAGCGATTACATAAACTATAAAATGTGTATTTTTGACATGATTATTATGGTTTGTATAGTTTACATGTTTACTTTAGTATTAGATGTAGATTGGATGTTAGCATTGGAAGTTGTGATCTAGTTGGTTATTATATTTATTATATACTTCTCGTATATGACCACTTATGACCAGCATCTGCTGAGCCGATTTTTAACCCAAATATTTGTGTGCATGTGTGTCATTAGATATTTGGCTGTTTGCAAGTGTATGCATGTGTGTGGTTGTATGCAGTAACCGAGCTGACAGCAGATTCCTCAGAGATTTATTTATTTTCCAAACAGTGAGTAGCTCAACAGTTTCATGAACACTTCATGGAAACAGGCCCAATCTATTAGTTATTCCAGAAACGATACTTTCACACTGGCCTTCTTTCTCTGTCCAAAATAAGAATAAGGAGTTCACACAGTTTTAATGACATCCTTGCTTTGACATACTTTAATGCTGTAGGTGTAACCCTTATACTTCTTTAGCTCTTATTGCTATTTATTGCATTCTTTAAAGTGTGTGTGTGTGTGTGTGTGTGTGTGTGTGTGTGTGTGTGTGTGTGTGTGTGTGTGTGTGTGTGTGTGTGTGTTATTGTCTCTTCGATAGCATATGCAGAACACACACGCTCTGTCTGGAGCTGTAATAAGTCACATTTTCAGTGTTATAAATCCTGTCAATGTTTGGAAAAGATTCAGTTGTACAGCGGAGGAATCTATTAGCAGTTCTGTCCTCATTTTCTCACAGACGACGCTATAAAACATATCTGCATGAACCTCTGAACCCAGTGACATCTAATCTGTAAATGTCGCAATCTGTAAAAATAATTTAGACTCATAATTGTGATCAGATGAGCCAGTGTAAAAAAGGCATTGGAAAATACAAGTAAGTGCAAACTTCTGACTACACAGTCGATATTCTATATATAATGCGGCAAGCTGCTATATTGCCTCACAACCATTTAAAACCTTCAGTTTGGATAAGAAACTATATTATTTTGCAGAGTAAATCAAACTTTCTTTTATCATATTGCCATTGCGGCCCTTTTACAAAACAATATGTTTTAGGTTAAAGTCACAATAAAACAGAAGTAGTGACAGATATTTTCTTCCATATTGTGAAGTATATCGGAGTATAACAGTTTACCGAAAAAGAAAAAAAAAGTATGATGGGTACTTGATTCTGTTCATTTGTTGGTGGTTGGATGAGATCTGAATGTGAGTTTGCAGTCTATTGTAAGAAATGGGCAGAATTTTTTTGTAGTTTTCCAATTATTTTGAGCTGGATTGGATTTTCTGTTTCTATTATCACATTGGTCGAAAACTTCTTAACTTTGCTCACACAGTGTATAACAACTTTTTCACAAAAAAAATTTAAACCTTTTCCCACTTTGTTACACTTGTTACCAGTCAAAACTACCTGCCTTCAAAAATATACTTATGAATTTCTTGTTATTCTATATCATTACCAAATATTGGAATTAGTCTTTTTTATTTATAAAGTTGTTCTCTTTCAATTAGCACAGGTTTTGTTTCTCAGTTTTTTGTTGAACATTGTAAAAATTATCCACAAATGCTACTTTAATTCACTCAAGCTGACAAAAACAATGATTTGGTGATAATACAGCATAATGAGAAATTAACAAGCAGATTTTAAAAGACCGGGAACACCAAATTATGTAAAGGATTTTCGACACCGCACAAGGGTTTAGCAGATTCAATTATTGGAAGAAGTCATACGTTTCACCAGTAGATAAAAAAAAAAAAAAAATGCAAAAAAAAAAAAGTAAAAAATGATACGCATTCATGGAAGAATTGTTTACAATAAGATTAATAAAATGTATTTATAAAATAGATGGTGAATTTTCATTTAATTCTCAATAAAAGCATCCCTGCACTGCCGAATATATATTTTTGTATTTTTTTCAGAACCTGTGAATTGAAGCAGCTGCCTTGAGTGTGCAAAGACAGTAATTCCATGCTTTTCTGATGAGATATGCTGCCTGACAGCGCTGGCATAGATGCTGTCTTGTGGGCCAGAGGTTTACCTGGTTCCTCCTTCGGGCCAGTGGAGGATCACACCTATTAGAGATCAGCCGCTCACAATGACCTCAGGCCCCCTGCGGGGTGCAACCCTATCACAGCGCCAATCTCTCTGACAGATGAGTGTACTACTGCACCCTCGCACACAAAAGCCCTAGCATTGAAGTCAGAAGAGAAAAATCCCCCTCAGAGGCTTCTCAGCTTCTCTTTTGCTCTCCTCCCTCGCTCCAGTCGCACACTCTCTCTGTTTGATGTTGTGTGAAACCGTGAACACAGAGCTGGGAGATCTTAACGAGCTGCCAGGTATCAGAGGAGGTGTGAGAGGTGAGTCTTTGTATCAGAGGAGCCGAGAGTCTTATGTCGAGATTACTTGCGCGTCTCGCTGCCTTTGATGCATCATTTGGGTGCGTCACGGCACCATCAACTTTGTCAGGAGTTGACGTCATAACGCTGATGTTTGTGTCTGTGGGTAAAAGTGGCTGCGTTCAAACAGCTATACAGGTAAACATTACATGTCTATCTGTTTTATAATATGTAATTCTATACTACATTCTGTGAAGGTAAATTGTCAAATTATCACTTAAAGCAGATGTTCTCAACCTTTGTCTCGAAGGCTCCCCAATGTACACACAACATTTGAAGGCCCCACAGAATCAAAAACAATTCAAGATTATGAATTTGCATGTTTTTCAATAAAACAATAGCTATTGAAAGGGAAAAAAAAGACCCGGGCCTCATTAATAAATATCAGATTTGATCCTAAATTTAATGGACTTCATCTCACATCAAACATTGGGATTTATAACAGCAAACCTGACACGAAAATGTTATTATGCATTTGCCAACTGAAGAGCATGTGTACAAACTTATAGTGCTCATATGACATAAATTAAAATTCTTTATTAAAATGCAAAAATTAATAATCACAATGGGAATTAATATTGTTGTATGCATGAATGAGCAACTGTTTTGTGATAATTATCTCACTGAAATGATTTAAATAATAGGATTTAATAAAAATCATATACATACTTTACTTATTACATATAAATATCTATTTGTAGGAACATTACGGAAATTGTTGTATATCCACATTTAGGATCATTAAGATCATGTAGGCCCAAGATTTCATTATTCACAAATCTTATATTTTTGTGTGTTTTTTAGAATTTTATTGAAGTGTTAATTCAATTTTAATATAATAGGATCATTTTTAGATTGTTCCATTGATACCTCCTCATTGGGCCACAGAACCCTGGTTATGAACCACTGAAAATAAAATTCTGCTATTGTTTACTCACCCTGATGTCATTCCAGACAATTATGAATTTGGTTCATCTTTGGTACACAAAATTATATATTTTGGAGAACTGCTTTTGTCCACACAATGAATGTCAAGTCAACAAGACCCCTCTGACTTTCATTATATAGAAAAAAACATTGTTTGTGTCCCACATGGGAAAGTTTTTGAATGTGGGTGAACAAATAATGGCAGATTTTTTATTGTAATTTTTTGGGGGGTGCACGTTCACTTAAAGGAAGAGCAGTGAAAGTGGTGAGTGGTTTTTCTTTGCCTGTATTTATTACCGTAATTCCATCCAAAAAGCCATGGCTACAGTTTGACATTTTTATAGTGTGTCATTCATTTACACCATGTATTATTCCTATAAGTTTGGATTATTATTTTCGAAGTGTCTGACCGAAACCCGGCCCCTTACATAGGAACTTACTGGAAGTTGAGCCTGTTTTCTGCTATGTTTGCTGAGTGAGTAAGTGGCATAATTACACATTTGCTTGCAGAATAACTGTCAATTAATCTCTCACTCATATGGATGATTAGTGTGTTGGTGTGTGTGCATGTTGTGCTGAATTGTAGATCAGCCTTTCTCTGCACTAGACAGTGTCTATGTATGATGTAGAGGCTCCTAATTAGATATAGATGTGTTTAACTAATTTAATTACTAAACCACATGCTTTGACACACACCCGAGCGTGCTTTCATCGCATGATTCACGTCCTCAGTGATCTTTGGTTTGTTTGGTGATCTGCACCATTGACTCTGAAGTGTATAAGAAGAGGAACGCTTCAGTGTGGAGGGATCGCAAACACATAAATACGCACCAAAACCGTTTCGAGGAAAGAAGGGTGCGTGACACGACCGAGTGGGGAATACAAACATTGGGTTGATGTGAGTTGCTAATTTGTCTGCTGGAATCTGCTACCGTGAGGAGACACAGTGAAGCTTTAGGGTCTAGCAGGTGCTTGTCTGAGCAGGTTTAGGGCCACCTCTAGCCTTCAGGTGTTATCGTTCACTTTCCGTGTTGCTGGGTGGGTGGTGACTGCAGTGCAAGTTTAAAATAATGACGCAAGCATTAATGAGCCATTGCAAACCACAGCTACAAGGATTATGAAGTGAGGGAATTCCTCTCTACACAAAACAGATACATTTTATTTTGCCATTGGCTAAAGATTAAAGGGATACCCACCCAAATATTAAGTCCCTTGAAAAGCTCTTTTCAGTATAATGAAAGTGATTGAGGACTGGGGTTGTCAAGATGACCAAAAAAGCATACAATTGTTTTCAAATGTAGGCTTTTATTCACATACTAACCCATTCTAAGAAAAGCCTGTACTGAAGGAATTTTCTGAATTAATTTTTCACGTGTTTTTCCCATATTTTGCAATTACGCATTGCATTGTGTTTTAGAAATTAAAACCTAACAGATAATGTCCTGGCATAAAATCCCCAGTACATTTTTCGTACAGTACATTTCACAGTACACATATACGTGACATGCGAGAACAAATCAAATTATTTCTCAAATACGATTGAGCTTACATTTACCATATTTGATGTGCTCTATGTATGTGCGTTGGTCAGTGTTTATATCTGCATAAAAGCCTAAATAAAATCTGTTAATCATGAATGGTTCCCTAGTAAAAAAGTGATGCATTTAAAATACACTTAAGTATAGTTCAAATCTATTAACATATTTACACACATATCTCTCAAACTGATATAACAATTATAATTTAACTTTATTTGGAGTACTACTTGTGTATAATGCACATTTCTTACTATGTCTCTCGAGTGATAAGGGTAGTATGCTTTTTGAGTAATACTGCATCGGTCTTTAAATGCAAGATATTTAAAGTGTAACTGAAGTTTACTTGCAATAGTTCCATTTTAGCACAATCAAATATACTTCAGTACATCTTTAATTGGACTTCAGCACTACTTCCACTTCCATTGAAGTTAATTAAGTACAAAATTAGTTGATCCAATTTAGCAGACTTTAAGTATGTCAGATTAGTCTTCTAAAAGTACAATTGCATGGTATTTTTATTATGCACATAAATGTGTAAATGTATTTTTAGTATACTTAGCATGAAATAAATATTTTTCAAAAACATTTATTATATTTATTTTTCGCTAGGGCCTAGTTTCATATACACTTTTCGCTGTATTCAAAGCCTTTAGAAGCACTACAGGAGTTTTGTGAAAAATAAAATTTAAATCATTATTCACTGAATTTTTCATCCTAGCTTTTCTTGGCGCATTCAATGAACCTTTCTTTTGGATCGAAGGATTTTTATTATTGTCGATCCAGTTCTCAAAGCTGGTCTAAATGAATCGTTCATGAATCCGACTGATTTAATTCTTGAGAACTCACTGACAAAGTAATGTGGTGACAGACTTGCATTAAGATCTTCTGAAGATTTATATAGCACATGAATCATATAAGCCAGTTTTAAAATTATTTTATTTGTGCTGTTGTGTTCCCATTGTGTTCACATGGAATTTATTTCTTCCAGAATTTCTCATTTTCTTTTTCACAGAAGAAAGACATACAGAAAAGAGTCCTACATGTTTGAAATGACATGGGTGAGTGAATGATGACATTGATGAATGATGAATTATTTCCATTTTTGCATGAACTGTCCCTTTAAGCTACAACCCCAAACAAAGCATATTTTAATGTCATTCTCCATCTGTTTCAGCTCTCATCATGCGTTCTCCAGGTTCTCTCCAAAAAGTGGGAGACGAGGCACCTGTCTATGACCACACTGATGAGTGTTCTGTTTTTGTCCAGAGGCAGAAGAAATAAGAAACTCTTTGAACTTGTGAGTTTGTGACATCCGACCCCTGGAGCTCTTGAGGTTGATGCCTTGTTAAAGCTGTGTTTGAGTTCATTACAAGGCTACAGCTTTGGCCTGCTACCCCAGGCCCCAGACAGGTCAGTGAACATTCACCACACATTCCTGGCCAGCTTCTGCTTTATTTGAGAGCTGCTTGGAGATACATTGAGGTGTGCTTTAAACCAGTGATCTTAACATTTAGGCCATCCATTCAAATATAAAGCTTTATCAAGTACTCTCATCACACCTTAGCGCACTCCCATAACCCATCTATGCCTGTCTGAGCAGCATGATTTGACTTCTCAACAAAGACATTAAGGTCATGGCTTATTCAAATCCCAAATGTTGGTCAAGATTGACAGAATGCTTAAACATCTCCGTGTTGTTTGGCATGGATCTCTGCCCTTCCCTCAACTTATACTCAACATTTTAAGACAGGAAATAGGAGATGAGAGATTTTTGGAAAATAACACACACCTTTTTGAGTCAAATGTATGGAAAGCATGTGTGCCTTAGGCTACATGAACGAAGAGAGGTTCAGAGAGAGAAAAGGGATTAGAGAGAGAATCACCTTGTCATAATTAATTCCTCTATTGAATGATGGAACATTTGTGTAATTTAACAAACGCCTCTAATTTAAATGTCAGTGCAATGGTCTACAGTTGATTAATTTACAATTTCCCACTGGGCATTACAGTGGGCCATACAGTATATTCTCCATTTCAGAGTCTTGTGGTACATTACAGTATTTATGGAAAGTATCACTTGAATTTTCAGAATCATATTTGGAATTTTATCAAATATTTCAAGTTGTATCCATTTCAGTTTAATTATATGCTGCTTTAATTTTGGTCAGATGCCTTATTATGACTTGAGCTCATTTTCCACTTACTTAAAAAAGCCTTAAAAAGGAACGAGAGAAAGGGTTGGTAGCCCGAGGATGGGGCTTTTCCTCAGTCATTCTGTCAGAACAGGAACACAAGCTTCGTCAACAGTTCAGGTTTTTTCCCGCCACACTTTTGACTGGCATTTCAACTGCTCTGGGCTTATCAGATAAAAAAACAACAACCTCAGAATCCTTGAAAAAAGTTCAAACTTGTTTTCTTTCTCTTGGTTCCTTTTCTTTTCCTAATGACACCCCATATACCCTTGCTATAGTGACTGAAGTTACCCTAGAGTATTATAATCAACAGCGCACGTCTGCAAATGTGTCATTGATTAAGGCGTTGTGGGTGTCTGTTTTCTGTGAATTCTTTATGGGAGGTGCCCATGTTCTCTGATATAATAATTGAAATAACTGTAGTTCCAAACAATGTTGTTTATTTCAATGGGAGAAATGGTTTTCAGTATGTTTTGTTGGCAGAATCAAATACAAGATGCAAACACTAGCTAGCTAACTTCAGAAGCGTATACTGAGAGGACAACAGGTAGTAGTTGCAAGCATGTGAAGTCTCAGTACTGTGACATTTATGGATAAGTTTAGTTCCTCTTTGAGTAAGACTTCTTAAATATGTTTTTCATTAATGTTATTGAAACGTGTATGTTCAAATGAATGTTACTCAGAGGATAATCTGTTTAGAGCTCAGTTTGGCAGAGTTTAGTGAATGTTTTTAACTCTAGCTGTAGTTTCACAGTTCCTGAAATGTGTTTATGACAAAAAACTCCAGATTTTTATGAAAAGGATTATCATTTAGTATTACATAGCTTTATTAGTTTAGCCTTCAATATTTAGGACTGTTGATAATTTGTTTATAAACAGTTGTAAGAGGAATGATTTGGGAAAACTGCTTGCATTATTATTTTTGTGTGTAATAAAATATATCACACTCCAAAACACCCTGAAAATCCATCTTAAGCCGCTGATATGAAACAAAATAGCTAGTTTCTGTCTGGTCCAAGCTGCTCATCCAGCTAGACTTCCTGAAGCCAGTTGCATCAGCTAGAAGCTGTTTAACTTTAATTACAAGTCTTACCAGATACCACATGCCAAAATACAACTACCAGCTTAAAAGCTTGATTTTCCGGCAGGCGAGTGTGTGTGTGTGTGTGTGTGTGTGTGTGTGTGTGTGTGTGTGTGTGTGTGTGTGTGTGTGTGTGTGTGTGTGTGTGTGTGTGTGTGTGTGTGTGTGTGTTTGGTAATACTATTTGAGCAAGGCTCCACATGATGTAAGGACAGTATGATAACTTCTTAACCTCAATCCTGAAACTGCTGGCCTGGTGCTGTAGTACGGAAACTACTGTGACGTTACGGCTCTGTGGCTCTGTCTCCGGGAGCTGCTGCCTGCCAGTGCTCAACTAGCAGAGCTGTCAGAGTGCTTGACTCCACCGGCAGTCCCTGCGTAAGCGACCTGACACTTTTGATTAAAGTTGTGATGTATTACACAACTGCCTAAAGCCCTTCTGAAAGAACTGAGATGGACTTTGGTTTCCACCAGAGCCATGATGGCTTTTCCAATTCCATTCGGAAGCCTGACCAAACATTAGCCAAATGTCAAAATGTGGTAATTACAGTCTAATGTACTTTTATAGTTCTTTCAATGTTTAAAAAATGTAATTAATATTTAGTAACTAAAACTTTAAAGATTTACCTTTAATGAGAGAAGTACGCTTAGTGAACATATCATTCTTATAAATTGGATCTTTTTAGTGAATCTGTTGATCCAATTTACAAAACTGGCCTGAATGATTCAGTCTTCAGAAATTCTCCTTTCTGTTCCATGGAAGAAGGAAAGTCATTTGGAATGAATAAATGATAACAGAATTTTCTTTTTTTAGGTGAACTGTTGATTTAAAGAAACCTCTCACAGACACACACCAGCCTCATCCTCTGTTTAAAGTGTGTGTGTGTGTGTGTGTGTGTGTGTGTGTGTGTGTGTGTGTGTGTGTGTGTGTGTGTGTGTGTGTGTGTGTGTGTGTGTGTGTGTGTGTGTGTGTGTGTGTGTGTGTGTGTGTGTGTGTGTGTGTGTGTGTGTGTGTGTGTGTGTGTGTGTGTGTGATAGGATGACTTCAGAGATAACCTCAGGTGGTCTGGATGATCCAGAGAGCACAGGTGTAGTCTGTACCCATTCATCATCAGACCCTGAATGAGGGTAACTGTGCATTCTTCTTCTTAATCCAGTTTATTTAATAAGGCACCTTTTGTGCTTGTGTGTCAGTCAGAGCAAACACTGGCATACTAAACCTTCCTCTGTGTTCTAACAAGCAAATAATCAGTCTAGACTTAATGCAAAACTGCAACTTGACAAAATCTCAGGAAATCAAAAGTTAGTGCTTAGTGCTCAATATGCAGTTATGTGAAGCCGAATTTTGGACCAATGAGATTTCCCCAAGTAGCTGCGACAAAAACTGTGTTTAAAATAGAATTGTTTTTCTTGACATTTTTCTATTTTTGTGTACACTATAAAGATTATGGTTGCAGTTTATTTTACAGTATATGTACTTACAGTGTACACTTTATATTAAGTGACCTTAACTAGCCTACATCAAAAAACAAATACAATGTTCTTATTGTGTTCATATTATATTGCAAAACACTTCTGTTGCTATCGAGGTGGGATACGGGTAAGGTTAAGGACTGGTTTGGTGGTATGGGTAGGTTTAAGGGGGGGTTAAAGCGTAAGGGATGGGTCAACAGTGTAATTATAAATGTAATTGCAAAAACCTGAATTGTAGTAAATGATTAATATAAATGTAAGTACATAGTAATTAAGACCACTTAATATAAAGTGCAATACAATTGATTGGTTTGCTGATACTGAATCAATACATTTGATCACTAATACTCATCTGACCAGGCTATCTGTTTCACCCTCCTTTTCCTAAGTGGCCCCCATTATCCCTGAACATCCTTGATCTTTCCCCACTGAATTGCAGCTGGTGGATTTTCTTGCGGTATCATTAAAGCAGTGACACCGGCTGGGGGGGGGGGGGTTGGTATGAAGGGTGTATAATGACATTCCTCTCTCGCGGAGATGAGTCAAGTCCCATTGAAGCCAGCAGGGGACCAGATCAGGTCAGAATGCTTACTGGCCTCCCGATGCTGTCTCCTTCATGCCTATTCTCTCCAAAAAGAGTTTTCCGAATTTTAATTAATTCAGAATTAGAGTTTTATGTTAAGTGCTTGTGTATGTTTCCGTCTGAAAGGGCTCTTTCCTTTTGAGACCATAAGAATAAAAGCCTATATATCCTTAATGCGAGCCACATTGTTACGATAACAAAAAGAACAGCTTAAAATCCATATTAGGGGTAAAAAAAGGTCAATTTAACCATCGTATTATCTCATTTTGAGCTTTTTTTGTTTTTGTTTGGCAAATTATACTTATAAATTATACAAATTATAATTTATAAAAAACAATGAAAAAACCTCAACTAAAATTTGGACTGCAGACAGAATACCAAATAGTAATTTAAAGTAATTAATTTTAGTAAACTTCTTAACAAACTAGCATCTCTAATATATAAGTGTATACGGTTTCGAGCAGTTCACTTCCAGTGTTTTGACGGGTACTTCAGATAATAAGCTACTGGAAAGTGTTTCCAGGTCAAGCCGAGACTTGATCATCTGAGGTCAGGCCTCTTCTGAGCTGTTGTGTTGTAACCGAGCTGAAGTTTTGATAGATAACAGATGAACGGCGGTGGAAACAGCCAGCTGGATCCGAACGGAATGGTGGCTTTGCGGTGCTGTAGTGGGAAGAAGCCACAGATACCTTGTTCCTCTCTGTCTGGTATTCGGAGCGACTGCTGATTGTGTCTCAGCTTGCTCGTCATCTGCAATGCATGTGAAATTGAACAAAGCTAGACAGGCTGATTGCTTTCAAGAGCTCTCGCTGCTTAAGACTGAGCTTAATTAGTTCATCTTGAGAGGATAAAGTCAGATATTAGCGGCCTGGTAAGCTGTTGAAACAGATTAGGGAAGAAATCGGCCTGATTATTGCAACTCTGTTCATCGTAGATTTAAAGTCCATTCAGATGTGAAGGGATTAAAGGGAGAGGATCTAGCAGGATGAATTAAATTCTCACTATAGGACATAAATATATTTTGTTTACTCATTTAAAAAAACTGAACACACACACACACACACACACACACACACACACACACACACACACACACACACACACACACACACACACACACACACACACACACACACACACACACACACACACACACACACACACACACACACACACACACACACACACACACACACACACACACACACAATTATTACAGTTTATATTATATATAACCCTGGAGCACAAAGCGTCAATTTTTGGAAATTGAGATTTATACATAATAAATAAATAAGCATTTCATTGATGTATGGTTTGTTATGATAGGACAATATTTGGCCGAGGTACAACTATTTGAAAATCTGGAATCTGAGGGTGATATTGAGAAAATCACAGTTGTCCAAATGAAGTTCTTAGTAATGCATATTACTAATCAAAAATTAAGTTTTAATATATTTACAGTAGGAAATTTACAAAATATCTTAATGGAACATGATCTTTACTTAATATCCCAATGATGTTTGGCATAAAAGAAAAATCAATAATTTTGACACATACAATGTATTTTTGGCTATTATAGATATACTCGTGCGACTTCTGACTGTTTTTTTGCGGGGGGGGGGGTTAAGGTTGCTTCAGTCACATTATTATACAAATAGTCATATTATTGATTTTTATTTATATTGTATTATTATTTTTTGACTAAAACGAATTTGTTAGGAATAACTACTAAACAAATGTGTGCCCGTGTCATGTAAAATCATGAAGTTGAGATCAAAAGACAGATTTTGTATGTAGACACGACACGATTTGTTTTATCACATTTTGTTACATAGCACCACTAGTTTTGAAAGTGAATGTTTATTTAAATCCCTCTGTAGAGATATTTCACCTGCTACATTAAATAATTTTCGATTAATCTATTTCTGTTCATTTTTAGGACCGCATGTTCACTGATGCCATTCAGATCTCCTTCAGGTAGAAGACAAGAAATGATGACGCATCTACCTATTTACCTGCAGCCATGTATGTACTTTCTTTCTCACGCTCTCATTTTCTCTCCCTTCCACTTTATCCATTTATCCAAATCAAAGAAACCATGCATTGTCGGTGGGTAAATATTACACCGTAGTCAGAGAAAACAGCTGCGGGTCAATGACTCGAGACTCCTTTGCTCTTTGTCAGGTTATTCTGGTGGCACTAAATGTCAACATATGAGTAAAGCCACGCAAATAATAATGCTTCAGCCCCGTGGCCTTTGTGAGTGTGAGTCTATGAGTGCGACTGCATGTTTGGCAACTCTCGCTTCATAAACGAAACCAGAAGATGCTGGTGGTTTGGAACGAGAGTGCAGCGGGGAACCACATGCTAACTGGGACTACTAAAGCACATTAGTTCTGACAAGTATTGTATCTTGAGCCAGGGGGGCTTTTGTCGTACGCCTACACAAATATTTTTGCAAAAAGACTCATGTTACAAGAGAGACCTGTGAGGTCAGTGGCATTTTGAGGATGGGGTAATTAGTGGAACTATGACATATCAGCACCATTCGGAGGTAAATATGATCTCTTCTGTAGCGAAATCTAATGAACATAAGTGCTTTAACAGTACTAGCCTAATGTCAAATCGGAATAACAGAATTCGAACAAATGGGAAAATTATACAGATATTAAATATTTAAAAATAAATACTATTATTTTTCATACTTTAATATATTTTAGTAATATTGCAGGATTGAAGTAGTTAATTATTTAATTTGCTAAACTCAACCTGTATATAAAAGGATTTTGAGTATATGAAAGGTTTTGACTTTAGTTTCAGTTTGATGTTATGTTTTGATTTCAAATGAATAAACCAAAAAAAGTACTATTATTAAAGCATGCGTGGTATGTTTATGTGGCCCATTTCAATATACTTTGCATAAATTATGCTGCAAAACAAGCTCTTATTTGGCTTTTTGGACAATCTCTTTGAACATATTAAAGTAGCAAATCAAAAATGTTTAAATTGCAAATATGATTATAATATACGACACAGCGACTTTAGAGAAAAATAAATGTTCAAAGCAGCTTCAGGTTTATGGTGTAATGATACTCAGGGTTAAACCCCAATGCATTTATTGAGACCCAAGCCAAGGGACATCCACACTAATGCCCCAATTAACACTCTTAACACGGCTGGAGCGCTGAGGCTATTAGCGAAGACAACAATATACCCCATCCAGCAGCCTGCTGGCTGACACCTTAACCTAACCTTATCTCTGACAAACACGCTGCATCTATTTCACAACAGTCTGAGCTTCAAAAACAGCCTCGTTCGAACATTCAAAATAGACAGGCAAGCCTTTTCCGTCCCTCCAATGGCTGAGGTTAAGATTCTTTGGACTGAGCCGAGAAGCTTTTTTCCACGCAGTCAACCGAAAGTGTTCTGTATTTACTATCCTCTTAAAAATGATCACTGACCACCATTCTCCCCCAGTGCTACTGGAGAAAGTGATGCAGAAAGTGGGGATCGTTGCTACTCACCACCAGATGGGATAGCCTCCAAGCACCCGAGAGCTGGACAACCACATGCACATGAGATATCCAACCAGGTACAAATCCATGAGGTATGTCTTGTGTGGATGGAATTGCTATTGATCAGTACATAGAATTCCCAGAGAGGGGCTGAAAATTAAGTCCCAGTAGACAAGTCTTAAGGTTAAAAAAGATGGATGCTTGAGAGAATAATTAGCAATTTTGGGGTTTAAATGACGGCAAAAAAAAAAAATTCTCCAGGGTTTGCTGCTTCTTTGAGTTGGGTGAGGAAAGTGTGTGTGTCCCAGTAGTTAGGAGAGTAAGTGTCTCTTTCACACACTCGCACACACGCTCCTACTCGTCCTCTGATTCCCTCCCTCTCACTGAGGTTCTTCCCTAAGGTACATATCTTTTTCTCTCCCCACTTTTTTCCCCTTAGGATCATCAGGGCCAATATTAGAGAGAGTGAGAGAGAGGGGGGAAAAAAACGACAAGCGAGGTTTGGAGATGTCAGCTGGCAAGCCAATCACAGAGCATGGCCTTAGGTTACGCAAAAAAAAAAAAATTATTCCTGCCCATCTGTCAATCATGCACCACCCCCTGGTAATGTAGCAAAGAAAGAAAGAGACAGGGAGAGAAAGAGAGAGGAGGCTGAGAGGGAATAAGAATGAAAGGGTGTCAGTACTGAGTTTTGGAGAGGTAGAGTTGTCTTATTAAGATCTATATTGTCTGTATTAACATCAAGGAAACCCAGCTGAGTCAGAGTCGGGCCTGCTGACGGCATCGGGGAATGGCGTCACTATATTTAAGTACACCATGCCCCGAACTAATTGTTCCGGATGCGTGTGCGTGCACATGCATTTACACGTTGAGAAGAATTTTGTCTTGGAGAATTTTGATGGCCGCGTCCTCCCCTTTTGACAATGGGAGACAAAGGAAACACAATAAAAAGCTGTAAAAGGTGGTGTGGCATGCAGTGTTCTGTGCCCCAGTGGCCCAAAGGCAGCACATTTTACATAAACACTATTGTCATTCGGATGGGATGAGGGCAGACGGTTAATGAGAATGAGACACAGCACTAAAAGTTGCCTCAGACTGACCTAAAACGCCGGGATAGAGGCGAACTGACAGGGGTTTCTGGTAAAAATACCAAGACCAAAATTGCATTCAAATTAGTCTTATATCAGTAAGCATGTGTCGTTTTCCACTCAAAACAGCTTACAAATACATTTAAAGAATAAATCATTGTCAGAAAACAAAATTTTAAGAATGAAGAATTAAAGAATTACAATGCAAATGTAACAAAGTAGAATTAAATAAATTCAGAGAAATTAATATGACTATATTTTTTGATGTAAAGTTTTGAAAATAAGTTTTAAAAGATTTAGATAGATAGACGAACGGTCACCTTTAAATGTGGATTTTATATGTGTTTCATCATATTTAATAGATTAGCTTTTAGTGGAAGAACACTTAATTTTCTTTATAGAATTTCTTTGAATTGCAATTCAATAAATTGCTTTTCCTATCATTCCGATTCAAATTCAAATTCAGTTTCCTGTAGGTTGTGGCCAATTTACTTTAAATTCCAGTTCATGATTAAAAAAAAAAATTCACATAAGTGCCCACCTCTTTTCCAGGAATGTTTAATTTGTGTTATTGTCCAGTATTCTCTTGCTTGGCTGTTGTTGGATAAAACTTTCTCCTCCAATCCAGTGATCAAGGACTGGAGCCTGTGTTTCTGTTTATCTGCTAGCGTATCTGTCTGTCTCTCTCACAGCAGGGGCATGGTCTGTGCACATCCACCGCAGGAGCTGAAGAGAGACACGGACAGCTCTGACCGCGGTCTGGAGGTCATATTTCCAATGCCCTATTCTTTACCTTTATTCTGCCACATCAAAAGGGTCAGAGCTGCGCTGCAATTGCACCCGAGGTCATTCTGACATCTTAAATGTTCATGCATTTCACTGTTTCCAACAGAATGCTAAACCCCTGATCTGATTTGATATGAACCTGTTAGTTTGATTGCAGGTTACATCGATGTTTAGCATGCAATGTGTTCCCGACATCGAGAATACATATCTGCTTTCTATCAGCTGCATTATGCCTCAATCAGCGGTTTGATTCTGCATTCTTGAAGAGTGACAGACGCGGATCTGCTCAACAGGATTGTCTGGGAAAACCTGATCGGAGCGTAATTTACCAGTGGAGGCGAGGAATGGTCTGCGGTCGGCATCTCAACACCACAACCACATTTCCCAGGTCAAGGCCGTAAGGCCACGACACAACGGACCTGCTGGAAATGAGCTTACGATTAGAATCTCAAGGACTCGAACCCCAGCGTGCACCACAACGGTGTGAAGCCAGGACAAAACCCAGAGATGCTTGACATAGCTACAGCACAAACAAGACCATTCCCTCCTTGCATAGCTATTGTGCTTCGGAGGAAGTCTTGATTCTCGTATCAATCGCACTTAATGAATTTACTGAAGTGGGCCCTAGAGCATGGAAATGAAGTGCGCTAGCAGATCAATGGGAATAAAGAGACTCGCCCGGAGCTTTGACCTCTGGGTCAGGAGTCTCTCATCCTCCCTCATTAAGTCATGTTTGTGGACACTCCTGCTTTTTATTAGGGCTAGGCTAATACATCACCCTACACGCCCACAAAGTAGCCCCTATAATCTGGGAAAGACACTCTTTTGGCTTCCTGTGGAAGATAATTCGCGAAGGACATAAGCCAAAATATAAGGTGCTGTCACATTGAATTTTGTTCTACAAAGTCCCGTGGGTAAAATCTATTAATTTAGCTAGGAATCCATACGATTGGGAATTTCACACAGATTTGCCCCATTGACTAATATTAAGATGCATGATTTGAAAGTGACTTCTCAGTGAGTTCTTCTTCATACATTGCTAGGCTATTGAGAATAGATCATGTACCTGGTTTGCATGCAAGCTCTCACCGAATTTCGCTAATGTGACTGCATCTTTAACGTTAGCTCTAATCCGTATGTGTTTGCTAGCAGCATGCGTAGGGAATGCAGAGACATACACAGAGGACCCCTGTGGTGCGGGTTTCTAAGGCGACCCGAAAACGTCCGTAACCAGGTCCGGCTCTTTCTCAGGCTTTCCTCAAAGAGGGACATGTGTAGACCCCCACTATCCCTCACCCACACTCAATCCGGACAGTGTGGCCGGACACAGGCAAGCAATAAAACCTGGATTAGCGCAGCGTTCACACATAACACCAGAGCGAGAAAGTTTCTTAACACGCCCTAGCCCACCCTCTCCTCACACACGTCTCTCCTCTCTTTCATTCCCTCCATCTCTCCTTCTTTTGTGTCTGCGTCTCTCCTCCCTCCTCTTCCTTTGCCCCTTTCTCTTCAGAATTTCATTGTTTGTTATTACCATGTTAGAGATAAAGGAGGTCTGAGGAATTAGCTTGTTCTTACAGTTGCAGAGAAAATCCGCTTAAGTCCGCAACCCTCAAATTTGCGGTACCCAGAAGCCCCCTGCTCTCGGGATTTAACTAGAATGCGTATCTTTGTGGTGGGGGGAAAAAATCATTTTGTAAGGTGCCAACAGGGCTGAGATGGAGCAGTCCGACCCGTCTCCGGGCCCCCGTCCCCACATCATGTCCTGGAAATGGGTGCATTTGTATAATATCACAGCTTTTGTCCCTACTTTGTAAGCTGGGGACAAAGCCCAGACACTCCTCCACCCCTCCCCGCTCATCCCCCCCCAAACAAACCTTTTTCATTAGAGCAGCAAACACTTTCTCCTTCAATAGCCATGATACACTACGCATCATCTCCACGGGACTCGAGCGCTTTAAAGCGCCTCTCTTCTCTCAGGACACAGAGCTCGCTTAATTAAACCACACTTAAGCCGGACAATAAGCCTTCGCGCAGGTCTGGGCGAGCCCACCGAGAGTATTCATGGCCGTCGTAAAGCGAAAGCCACGAGAGAGAGAGCTATATGCCAGATACTTTGTTCACACAAGATGAAGAGTCAACAGCCACCCCCACACCATTTCTCTCCTAATAACCACCTTTAGAAAGGCTCCATCCCTGCACAATGCTTCTCCGCTCCCCTTCTCTCGCTCTCAATCAACCTCCAGGACAATGCCTAAAGCTCCGCAGCCCCCAGGACCCTCGGCCCCACAACAGACACTTCTTTTATTGAAATTCTTTGGTGTTCTAATCCTCAGCTTCCTCTATAGGACAATAATGGAGTGTCAGTACTTTAGCTTTTTCCAGTGTGGCTATCATTAGACCGGCTTGGGTCACAAGCCCTCTCTTCCTCTTCTCTCAAGTTTGAAATTATTCTTGACTCAGGGTTATTGAAGCTCGAAAATGAATACATTACCAGGGCATATTGCATATTTCGGGGTGCTGTTATCCTTGCGAAGCACGTCGCCTGGCACGCATTCTTAAGCAAATATCGAATCAGACGTGAGAAGCGTAGACCGTATTTATTTTCAGAGTGTGACAGTCCAAACCCCAGGCCCCAGATGATGATATTAGAGATTTGAATGAGTGGATTTTATGTTAAAAAGAGGGTAGTGGAAATAATGCCACTTAAATATGACATTTGGGCATAGAGGGTTTGTCTGTGTCAGTCTTAAAATGTATTTGTGCTAAATTTTCACAAGATTCAAATGTACCTCTCAGATTGAAAAAAGGCTTTTTACATTGCTTCCTTAAAATATTAGTTGAAAGGTTCCATATGGTTCTGCTTCCATGTGTACCATATGTATTGTGCTATATGTATGTGCACTGGTCATTGTTTATGTATGATAAAAGCCTAAATTAAATATTTTTTATCATACCATATAAAACAGTTGTGTCTCTCCAGAAGACTTTGGATTAAACCGCTCGATTGATATGGATTGCTTTTATATCTTTATGAACTTTCTAAAGCATCAATGTTTTGGTGGAATGGACCTCAATTGAGGGACAGAAATCTTAGGTTTCAAAAATATCTTAATTTGTTTATTAAAGATGAACAACATGAGGGTGAGTAAATGGTGAGTAAATGGTGGGATGAACTGTTTATGTTGCATTAATTCATATGGCTGCATAACTCTGTATGCTAATTCATTGTGCTCTCATTGTATGTAGATTGAGATATGGCACATGTATTTGTATGGTACATTTATGTATGGTACATTTATTACCAACAGTGGTAATTGTCATTGCCTCTTAAATTTCAGTCTGTTTCTCACACAGAGCTATCACGTATTTAGAAGACTTGGAATTTAGTGCATGGTTTGTATAGACTGCTGTTATGGTTCTTTTCTGCTGTGTTGTTGTATTTTTAATTTTTTTTGGAGATTGACAGCACCTGTTCACCATTTACCTTTATTTGGATAAGAGCAGTGTGAACATCCTGCCTAACATCTCCTTTTGTAGCCTACAGAGGAACTGGATTTCGAACGTCATAAGGGTGAGTAAATTCTGACAGTATTTTCATTTGTTATCTCTTTAAGATATCCAGCTACTGTCACCTGAGTATTAAGAAACTGTGGTTAGATCCTTCTTAATCTGAGGTTTATTAGAATCCTTTACTGTCAGAAAAAAGCACAAATTTTACATTTAAGGCACATTTGTCAAACTCTGCTCCACAAGGGCCACTGTCCTGAAGAGTGTAGCTCTAACCAGGTCCAAAACCCCAGTTGTGGCTAGACGGGATATAGTTCTGACCGGAAACGAACAATGAAATACATTTTATACCTATTAGATAGTGTTTTATTAACGTCTACACCTACCCCAACCTTAAACTTACCACTTACAATAATTAAAAAATAGTAATTATTGTTGTACAGTGTGACAAAAAGAATGCTGTATTGATGTGCGCATGCCCAGTGGCGTCACAGGTATCCCTTCTAGCCTTAACCCAAACCCCCTGCCTGGAAGTTTCTAGTAATCATTTAGACCTTGATTAGCTGGCTCAGGTGTGTTTAATTGGGTTAGAGCTAAACTCTGCAGGACAGTGGCAGAACAAATGAGCTGGTTTAAGATGGTCCTGAGCTGGTTATAAGCTGGTTATGAGCAGATCCTGAACAGGAGCTAGTTGCTCAGGACCAGCTTAGGCCCACCTCATGACTATATTAAACCAGTTTATGACCAGCTCAGGACCAGCTTAAACCAGCTCAAACCAGCTGCTATGCTTCAAAACAAACCTAACCAGCATATGCTATAAGGGGATAAGAGAGACATCCAAAATGTGCAGTGCTGGGGGTTCTCCAGGACCAGGATTGACAACCAGTGCCATAAAAGGTGCGTATTATTGCCTTAGGGTACTACTATAAGCCATTTAGGGGTGAATAAGGTACAAAGAAGTCCTTCTGATGGAACTGTCCCAGTGACAAGCTGTTGTACCCTATTTGTTGGACATTTTTTGGGAGTGCTGAAGTCCATTGTGACAGTCATTTACTACTATACAAACTGCTCTTTTTGCAACGGATCCTCAAAGCAGTTTTTATACCAATTCATCATTTCAAAATACAACACACAATATATAAGGTACATGTATTTCCTAACAACACAAAGGGATTGCATAAGGCATATACTGTATATTATTAGGCTTGAGTTCTTATAAAGCTGTAATATAGCAAGGATGTAGTATATAGTGAAGTATTATAAAAGATCAGTAATAGAAATTAAATCTCAATTCAGTGAGTATAAACTATCTTTTCTAGTGAGACAAAACGTCAACAATGTGTTTATACTGACATCTTCTGGGTACTATCAGTATTGTCACACATTTGTCTCAGAAGTTGCTGTTAAAATTATTTTCTGTGTAGAGACTTCAGACCATCTTATATTATCTTATTAGCATTAGTGGTCTCATACATAAATACACTGCAAAGAGTCGAGGCTGCTGTGGTCCTTAAACCTCCATATCTTGTTACATATATTTGGGGAAAGTGGAATCAGCATGCTAACCTGTTTTTAAAAGTAGGAATAGGTTGGGATTGGCTTGAAATATTTGAGGCATGCAGCTAGGGAATGTTCCGAATTCGAGTGAAAAACCTCAGGGGCAAATATGCGTACGTGTGTAAGAACATGAACAGTCAGCATAACTCGTCTTGTATAATCTCGTATGAATTCCCTGAGCTGTTGTCTTCTGTAAGATGAACAGTGGTAGTTATGGAAGCTCTTAACATCAAATAACTTCATGCATCTAAACACTTTATGATTTTCATAGACTCATCAGAGAGTTGTCAAAAACCTCAAGGCAGCATTTGTTAAAAATATATGTACATAAAATAAATAATAATTTGATGAAAATAGCCACAGTTTAGCCTCTCTTGACATAATGGCAACTTGATCTCATCTGCAGCCAGTTATTTACTCTGCATAAAGTCATTATTTAAAGGCTAATTAATGTCACAAGCATTCGTCCCTCAGGGGACAGAAAGACACAATGTTGCTGCAATTCTATAGGAGTCTAAATGTAATCTCGTCTTTAAAGGTAGCCTGCTTCAAACAGGCTCGGTTCCAGCTGAAGGAATCACGTTGGGAAACATAAATCTTTGGGCCTAAGGGTTGCATTGTTAAAGAATATCAGAGTAGCATGTTCTGAGCTCCAAGATATAATTTAACAGCTTTTAAAATATAGTAGCTCCCTGCCAAGAGCATTGTAAGAGCAAGAGAGGGAAGACCACAGCGCTTTGAAGTTGTGTGTGTTTGCCACGGTTTAATCATCAGTGAAGACGCTCCCACGTCAGACACATGGCTCACGTTTCAGTTCCTACAGGGCAAAATGACAGAGTTTGTGTAGCAGAGCTGATATTTCACACACCGTTGGCCCAGAGACTAAATAACTTATTTTAGAAAGCCTATTAGTGCCCTTATAGAATTTGTTGGAGCATTAGCTTCACATTATGCAATGTTTAAGATGGAAGGGTCATACGCAGCTATGAGCTGACTACATGCATATACCTGGTACAAATGCTTTTAGGTTATGTATGACTGCAGAACATCCTCAGGTTTTCATAGTGAAAGCATTTCATCTTGTTTTAGGTGATTGAGGTGTGGTAACATTATAGATAGCTTCGGAATAACATTATCTTCATAGTAGTCCACTACTTGCCTGACCATAAATAAGTGTTTCTGAAACTATCGACACGTTTGGCCTTAAAATAATAATTTGTAACAATGTCTAAAAGGTACAGTAGACATACATGCATTACAGAAAAAGTGATTTTTTTAGGTTTCTGAAAATTAAAGTACAAATTATAGAGGGCCACTCTTATAATTTTATATTACAGTATTTAATATTATTCAGAGGTGTAAATGGCAGTGATGGAAATTATATTTTAAGCATTTAAAACACTTCTGCTGCACCTAATTTCGCAGCTAGCATTTTATCTATCATAAATACACATAATAAAATAATATTAATATACAAACTTTTTCATAATTTTACAAAATTAAGAGTTTAAATTGTAACTGTACATGAATAGAAATATTGTTTTCAAATTATATTTACCTTGATATTCACACATCACAGTCATAGTTAAAAAATAAATAAATGAAATTACATTATTTTCACATTATTCATCATATATTTACAGTATGTAATATATGTTATATTAAAGTTTATATTCGTTGGTATTTTTAATGTTTAGATAATATTCTCGGCCAAGTCACAAACTCTTTACATAAAAGGCATAAAAAATAATAAAAAAACCTCAGAAACACCCATATTAATTTTTCAGTACACATTAGAAATGAATAAAAAGTAATTTATGAACAGAGCTGGGCAGATTGCTTAAAAAATTATATCTGTTTCCAAATTACATGACAAAATTGTAGTTAGTAACGTAATCCATTACATGACATTGCACATTTTAGGTAAAATAATCAGAGTAACTTTTGATTATTTTTAGATTACTTGTGACCTAACTTGTGTATCACATTGATTTAATTAGGATAATATACCATATTGATATAAAAATGCAAAGAAAAATAAAATATATTCCTTTCATTATTAACAACACGAAGTGCATTAAACATTACATGACAAGCTTTTCCAAACGGTTCATGAAGGAACTGCAAAGGGGTTTGTCAGTTAAAAAGCTAATAGTGAATTAAATCATAAAAAATTAAATTGATTTAAAATATCAGTCAAAATATAACACTTTCAAACAAAAAAACATTATTAGAAATAATGTGAATTTGTACATTTTAATGTGTTTGAAAGACAAATGCCTTCCAAAGAGAGTAATGCATAGTTAAATAACCCCTAAGTGATAATTCAAATACAAATGAATGTGTTTATGTGTTTAATGCGATGTTGAAATGGAAAGAAAACACTTCTTAAAAATAAAATGATTTTTGTAAATATGTAATCAATAAAAAAGTAACTGTAGTCTGATTATGAGTATAATATAATGTATCTACAAGTACTCAATTTTTTGGAATATGATTAGACCAGATTACTAGTTATCAGTTACTACTCAGCCGTGATTATTAATTAGCCTACCTCTGAATGTAAAACACGACAAATTATAGTTTAATCACATAGCCTACCTTTTCATTCGATTGATCAATATAGCATGTTTTAATCCTAAATACTTGAGCAATGCATTAAATTATGACATTTAAAGGGACAGTTCAGCAAAATGAAAATCCTGCCACAATTTCATTAACATGATGATCAACATCAACTTGTCTTTATTTTTCCTGAGGAACACAAAAGGAGACGTCAGGAGGAATATAAAGGACTGACAGCATTGGTCATCTTCCACTGTTATTGCATTATTCCCATACTATGAAATGTGAATTTTTCAATCCCTAACATTCTGCCTAATGCAGTTTTAATAACGGAATACAAAGTATCCAGTGTTGTTGTGAAATTCTGTTACAGTTTAACTTATTACAGACTCATAAATTTGAGACTGTAACAGTATGGGTAATGTTTCGTTTAAATAAATTACCATACCCATAAATCTCAGTATTTTTGCATAATCGCCCAATCTCTCTCACTAGCACTTTCTGTCTGTGACGTTAAGGGGGCGTGCGCCTTTTCAGCAAATTATCACCGCACCGAACGCCGATTGGGCGACATCCTCCACGTGACTCACATCATCCAACCAGCGACTATCCCGATGAATACATTTCCATCTTTCTAGAATGAGTTCTGAATAAGGATGACGTGAAACGATGAAGTCTTGCTGTGTTGTCACCATCTGTTTGCACAGGAACAAAGTGCTTCAAAGCAAACATGATGAAGTAAACAGACGTGTCACGTTTCGAAAAACGGCAAGGCTCCAGAACTGAAGATATCCCGATAACGTTTACGAAACAAATTAACGTACAACCAGAGGGAAAGATAGCTAACGTTATATTATTTTTCGTAAGTAACGTTACTGGGAAGTTTCTGTGTGATTCGTGAAGACTCTTGCGCGATATTGTACAGTAAGTGACCCGTGCTCCGTCCCACTTATCATTTTAAATAACAACAACGGAACACTTTCAGAAGTTGTGTTGATTTTCCACACTCTGCATATTGATGTTTATCTTTACATACTGCTCTATGACTTTTTACAGTCTATGCGGGTGAATGTCATTGAACGTAATGTAATTTAATCCCACATGTGCGTTTACACGTGTTTCTTGTGTCTGACAGTAAGTGCGCAATAGTTCTGAGTGTCCTTCCACCGCGCGAGCGAGGATGAACGTGGGCACGGCGCACAGTGAGGTCAATCCAAACACGCGAGTGATGAACAGCAGGGGTATATGGCTCTCCTATGTGCTTGGCATCGGTCTCCTACACCTAATACTGCTCAGCATACCGTTCGTCAGCGTTTCTGTGGTCTGGACCCTCACCAACCTCATCCACAACTTGGTAAGAGCTGCTAAATGACATCAGGCTAAAATGTTTAACTGCTAACTTAATATTGACATAGTTCACGCTTTTATTATAGTAATATTGACATAGTATTACACTTTTAGGTTAGTGGTTGTTCTTTATCTCAAACAACACGGTACCAAAATTGTTATAATTAAAAAGGTACCACAATTATTATTAAATCAAGCTCTGAAATGTATTTTAAAAGACTATGAACTTCATTGGCCCAAAATATGCAAAATTATTAACATTGACTGAATTGGAAAATGTCCATGGTTTAATGCAGTAATTCATTATACAGAACAAATTGTGTTCAAACTGTGTTTGTCCTCACTGCAAGTGGACTTGTTTTTATATAGTTTGTATGTACTTTTATAGCTATTTGTTTTTAATACTATTTTATAATATAATTTAATATAGTCTGTGTTGGACTTTTGAAAAACGTTTTGTAGCTTGTTTATAGTTCGCCATCACCATTCATCTAAGTGACAGTTGAATTTCTGCATTTTTTTGCTGTGTACATCCAACAAAAGATACGCGAGGCATTTGTCCTCCTGTTTACAAGTTGGTTATTGCTATATATTTTGCTATTGTAAAAGCCTGCTCACTCTGTTCATGATAACTATAAAGTTTTAATAAACTTTTTAATTCTATGAGAATAGATGTCCAAAGCTATAATGATAGGAACAGTATATTTGGAATCACGTTCATTTCATTGAATGATAAAAACATCGACAGCTAGTCAGAGTCCACTTGACTTATAAGAGCTTGTGCATTCGAAGTGGCAGGCAACATAACTAAATAATAAATATAACATTATCATGCATTGATGTGAATGCTAAAATGGACAGGTGGGAATAGGCCTTAACTGCAGTATAAACAGTAGCATTGTTATAACCTGTAACAGATCTGCAACTCATTTTGGCTCACAGTCTGCCAATAGAACGCCATTGCATTAGTTTCATAGTGTAAATGTAGCCCAGATGCTTTCTTAAGAGCTTCTTAAAATGCAGACGCCTAAAATAATCATTTGTTTTGTGACAGTCCCCAGCTGCAGAAACTGAAACGGCAACATTTTTTCTTGCTGAATTTTGGCCTGTTCAGTTGCTGACTCTAGGTTCTGTAATTTCAGCCAGTGTTAGACTAACAGAGCCATCCTGTATCGCCTTTCTTCGACGTTCTGCTCCCAAAACGGATCAGCTCTTGCTGTTGTCCTAAGAGTTTCACAACATCTTCTGATAGAGCTTTGAAGAATTGTACCAAAGGTCATGATGTTCTGTGACTGTCTTTCTGCCATAGTGCATGTATATCCTCCTACACACGGTAAAAGGAACGCCGTTTGAGACTCCAGACCAAGGCAAGGCCCGGCTTCTGACCCACTGGGAACAGATGGACTACGGGGTCCAGTTCACCGCCTCTCGAAAGTTTCTCACCATCACCCCTATTATACTGTAAGAGTGTTCGCCTTTGCTCTGTGCTGTTAGAAGCTTCGTTCTGCATGTCACGCTAATTTGTCCCTTTTGGTTGTGTTCTGCACATGCACTGAGAAGGCTTTCACATCTTGCTCTGCATGACCATGAGCAAGAGGCAGTGAGGCTGACTTCCTGTGGTGACTGCTGGCAAGGAGAGCCGGATTTAGAAACAGTCAGTCAGTCAGTCAGGTCATTTGCTCTACTCTTTTCTTCTCTCTCGTGTCTTCTCCTCTCATATTGTGAGGGTGTATCTGTTGGGATGAGGAGGTTTGTCTTGATTTTACTGCTATTCTCAATGTTAACATGAAACAGGACCTCAAAAACCTTTTATTATAAAATGTGCTTGCTTTAAAAAAAAAAAAGTGAAATTGTGATGCTGTGTAAAAACCTATTTAATGTATTTCAGAGAGACACAAGATATTTGATAAAAAAAAAGTGAGTGAGACTTCCCTGCTGACAATACCAGAACTAGCCTGGTTGGCTATTCATAGCTTGTATAAGTTGTTCTTAGATAGGCCAGGCTAGCAATCCATCTGGACTAACTGGTGTTTAGCTGAAGAAAAGTACTTCAAGCCCCTCTAAAACAGCCAACAGTCCAGCCTGACCAGTCTGAGAGGGCAGCTGAGATCAGCAAATCAGGTTTAAGATGTTGTTTTCAGCTGGGATGATGAGAAGTGGATGGTGAAAAGTGGGCGGTACATAGTAGCAGTGTTATTTTAGTATTATATTCTATTATAGTGTTAATTTATATTTAAAACTAGCTTTAATTTTTTTAGTTTTCATTTAAAATTTAGTTTTAGACACTTTTGCCATATTTTCTATTCTTTTTCTATTTTGCTTTAATATTTTTTGAAGTAAACTCCAACTTCAACTTCATTTCAGTTAGTTGCCAAAGACAAGTTTGTTTTTCCATCTAATATTTGTATTTTATTGTATTCCAGCATTATGTCAATTAAAACAGTTACATAGTAACACCAATGCATAGTATAATGTAGATTTTCTACAAGAGTGTCTAAATAACTATCTGACTATTGGTTAAGTTTGCAGTAACAACTTGTTGGGTGTATTATCCTGCTTATTACATGCTACTTGCCACATAAGTAAATAATTCGACAAAATATTGATTTAAGTTGTATTTTATTAGCTCTTTAAATGCAAAGCTGCCACGAAGAAAACATTTCCTAACAAACCGGTTTGAGCCTAGAATAGATGAAGTTCAGACAAGATGGAAATAATATAGTCATATCACTAATTACACTACTTTTCACCATACATATAAAGACGAGGACATTAAATGTTATTTGAGAACAAAGCGTTTTAAAATCGTATCTTTTAATTTCTTAAAGTGCCGCTATTATGGATTTTTGAAAATGACCTTTCATGCAGTGTGTAACACAGCTCTAAGTGAATGAAAACATCCTGCAATATTATAAATCTGAAAGTGCATCATGTATAAAGTTATTGTCTCTCAAAAGAAAGAGTCGACTCTGAATCATTGAAACGAGTCGTTTTTAAAACGAATTCCAAGACGTTTCATGTTGACGTCAACATGAAACATTACCATATTGTTGATCGTTGGTCTGAATGAAAATGCAAATGAATTATTTGCCACTAGATGCCGCTTTTAGAGCAGTAAAACTGCTGGTAACACTGTACACAAAGCAGCACTGCACTCACAAACACTGCTTTATCAGGCATGATGAAATGAAAATGAGACCAATCAGACCAATCAGCGCAGATTAGCGTCACGCAAAGGAGGGGTTTGGAAAAATTAATCGTTGAGCGAATCAATTGTTTAGGAGTCGTTGAGAAAGTAAAATGTAAATGCATATTATAAGACAAAGAAAGTGTTTTTCGACCTTGCATGCATGTCAACCTGTTAATGGGGTCTCTCAAAACCAAAATATGAACCTTTAATTACCCATAATAGGGGCACTTTATATCCATTATAGCATTCAGAACGTTGGGAACAAGTAGAACACTTCAACAATATTACTGCTGGCCTACTATTAATACTAAAGTCCGCTGGTTTCATTTTACAGTAAAACAGTCGATAACTGAGGTTCAAGATGATAACATTTGCATTTGAATGAAATGAGAGAGTGTGCCATGGTGTAATATGAAAGATATGAAAGCGCCACCCTCTAATACCCAGATGAGCTGTATGTTATTTGCTGTTGCTAATAGGGAATAACACACAATGTTGCGGCTGACCAATCAGAATCAAGTTATCCACAGAGCCGTGTAATACAGTTTTTTCTTTAGAATAGGATGCACCATGCTCTACATGTTCATTAAGAATGTAACTATATCTCTTTTTACATTTATGCATTTAGCAGACGCTTTTATCCAAAGCGACTTACAGTGCATTCAGGCTATACATTTTTTGATCAGTATGTGCGTTCCCTGGGAATTGAACCCACAACCTTTTGCGCTGCTAACGCAATGCTCTACCACTGAGCCACAGGAACAGGATCTTTTTATATTGATTATAATCATATTTGTATATACAGTATATGTGTGAAAAGCATTCTGTTGCAGCATGAAGAAACCACATCCTGTGTTTCCATTAGATGCAGTCTTGTGCTGTGCTTGCTTGAGCAACTTCTGTAGCCTCTGCATCTGTGCATCTCATGTTGCTACCTGACATCTGACTTTATCTTGTCCTTGTCCTTCCCCTCTACAGGTATTTCCTGACCAGTTTCTATACAAAGTATGACAGGGTCCACTTCATCATCAACACCATTTCCCTGCTCACTGTGCTTATCCCCAAACTGCCTCAGTTCCACGGGGTCCGTCTCTTTGGAATTAATAAGTACTGACGAGGCTTTGATCTTCAACACAAGAGGATGTGTGGCCACTTACTCTGTGGGAATAAAAAAGTGGGAAATTTAGAGCTTCAATGGATGCTCTGCTGCTTTGCGGTCAAAGTGGCCGAACAATCTGCTATGGTATCACTTGTATTGATGTTTTTTATATAACATTCAGTAGATACAAACGCATTTGTAGAACCACCAGCAGAATGCAGCAAAAGAGGGTCTCTGGATATGTTAGGACCACCGTTATACTCTGTATTGAAGCAGACGGTGTTGGTTAACAGCGTTATATACGCCATTGGGAACCATGTGTTAGATTTCAGTCACTTTGGCAGAAATGCTGCATTGATGCAATGAATCAGATGGGTCAAAATAGGCTGATTCTTAACTGTTTTGGGAGCCTGAGTCAGCACTTCCCAATGTTCAGCTCAAGGCGTTTAGAAAGAGAAAAAAGGTACTGTGTTTCTGAAGAAAGTGTACAAGGCTATTTTTAGCACAGGTGCAAAAGACCTGTCCTGATAACACTTTTGCCAGACCTGTATTTCATGATTTTAGATTTAAAACAAAACTAGTTACATTTTATATATGCACAACCTGTTAAAATATTTTATGTCATAGTGTTTTTTTTTCAGACCCTAACAGTCTCGAAACCTCTCGCTATTTTATAACATGCACTTAATATTGAGTAACAAAGCTAGTTGGTTGCATGTAAAAACCTAGATGAGTGGCTTCTGATGGGGAGAACAGGTGCAGGGGAATATTGGATTAGATCATTTTCCCCCAAGAGAGAAACTTCAGTCTAACTGCGCATGTGACCTTTGGACCGTAGTCTCTCATTGGACTTTTGTGTACAACTCCTGCACTTCATGTCCAGGTCTGAGTGAGGATACATTAAATGTTAATGCAGTTTGCTAAGGTACAGAATATGTATGTAAAGCATCATCAAAATGTGTGTAAGATGTGCAAGTGCTTATCTTTGTTTAATGTCTGTCTCAAAAAAAAACTGTAACTTTAACAGATTTTTTTTTTAAATTAGCAATTTAAAGCAAACATGTCTGCCACAGTACAGATCTACAGATTTGAGTTTTGACCAAATACTGTATGCAGTTACTGCATTTAGCCTGTGAACAGCAGTATGGACTGATGACAGGACCTGTGAAATGCATTTTGCATGACAGTACTATAATGAGCAGAAAAATGTGTAAATATCTTAATTTTTGTACCAA
The DNA here is from genome assembly GCA_027422405.1 of Ptychobarbus kaznakovi. Lineage (NCBI taxonomy): Eukaryota > Metazoa > Chordata > Actinopteri > Cypriniformes > Cyprinidae > Ptychobarbus > Ptychobarbus kaznakovi. Next base: position 12,842,657 of record CM049808.1, on the reverse strand, counting down.
AAAGTTATATTGGAATGATGTATGGTCTGTGACTAACCCTGCAGACATATTGCTTCTACTTACCAAGCAAGATTCTCAAAAGGTTGCTTTGAAAATGACATTGCTTGCCTTTATTGTCTAATAGAGCATTTCATAGTCCTATTTAGTAGCAGTTTGTTATATCGGACCAGTAATCTAGCAGATCAGTTGACCTTGGTTTATATTTGTCCCCTCTCTTAGTTTGCTTTGTCATATTCTGTGTTTTTCAATATATTATTGTGACAGATGCTTGTTTATTGTCGACATGATCAGTATTTGGAATAATACTTATTATGGAAAATGTAGTTTGAAAATAGCTTAATTACAGTCGATGATTAATTCATAATTGATTTGTTGACAGGGTACCTCTCGCAATTGTGTTTAATGCAATTGCAGATCAACATTGTGACAGGGCTGATATATGTCAAAATCATTTTTACTGTTGAATTTGTTCATCAGCTGGGCTTCAGTTCTCATCATTTGCAGATGTTTTGTCTCTCATTCGAATGGCTTCATCAGTTGTAGCTAACGATGTTCCCTGAAATTACATTTTGTCCCATGTTGTATTAGTACATTTACACTGCTATTTAATCATGCCTAATCTTTTGTTGCAGAGTTAATACTGCAAGCGGTGAATCGTTATATTTTGGGAACTGTAAGAACAAGAACTCTGGCTTGAGAATTTGTTGTGGTGTGGTAATCTGAGGTGTTGCGTACCGTGCTGCATCTGGCCTTATCAGCTGGCAGGATGTTGATGTCAGGGTTCATGCCGAGTGATATCAGAGACTTTCTTTCTCGTATAGTCAAGTACAATGTCTTTTAGTTGCAGCAGAGCCTCTCAGACAAATTGTCAGTTGTAGAACTGTTCTTCTGTCTCTGTTTGACAGTTTCTCCTGTTTGCATTCTCACAGTGATTGTGATTGACAGTGACTCCATCGGCAATTCACTAGCTGCACCGCGGGATGCTGTGCAAGGTTAAAAAGCAGGGATAATCTTATCCTGTGACTGATGAAGCATATTCATCAGCTAATGTGAAACAATGCGCAGTAATGAATGAATGAACTCTACCTGACATTTTACAATGAGCCAGATAAATGAAAACAGACATTTAAAGGGACAGTTCAGCCAAAAATAGAAATTCTATCATTTATTAACCTTCATGTCCAAAGCTGATTTTCTTTCTTATGTGGAACACAAAAGGATATTTTGAGTACTGTTTTTCGTAAACATCATTGGACCCCATTAACTTACTATATATTTTACTATAAAAAAAATCTTATTTTCTGATCTACATAAAAAAAAAAAAAAATCAATAGAGGATTGGAATGACATGAAGGTGAGTAAACGCTGGCAGTATTTTCTTTTTTTGGAAAAACTGTCCTTTAGTCTATGGCTTAAAAATAGACTGATTTCCAGTTTAACAAATGAGAAAATGTACCTTAAAGACAGTGACGATATAAAGAAAGCACCACACCAGGGTTCCACTGTGCAACGTGAGCCAGGGCCATGCTCTTTAGGTTGTTGAGTTGTCAGCAACTTTTCAAACATTGACTGGGGGAGAGTCCATCAGAATGGGTGAGAGTGAGGGTCATGTGTCAGTGTCAGTTCTCCATTAATAGCTGCTGCCTGTAAGCTGTCTATCACCCTGTCAACACATCTCCCCTCAGTGAGCAGATTCATTCCAAACGTGAGGCGTTTCCTTCCTTCTACACATTTTACAGTGGTTTACCTGGCTTTTTCACTAGCATATTTCTGTATGACACCCCAGATGGTACGGGTTTTAATTTTAAATATAGTATGCTATGGCTTTGTGTTTATTGTATTGCAGTAACATCGGCCCTGAAAGCATTCTGCACCTGTAGCATTTAAGGTTATACACTGAAGTGCATGAAGGGATATCGGTAACAGGACCAAGTCACACTGAAGCTGACTGTTCTTCACTTCTGGGAATTTCTTTTATATACAGAGAGAATTGAATAATTTGTCATGCCGTATTTGTAGACATGTACACTACTGTTCAAAGGTTAGGCATTGGTACGATTTTTGAAAGAAGTCTTTTTAAGCAGCCATTACTCCAGTCTTCAGTGCCACATTATGCTATTGTAACAATGTATAAAGTCTTTACTATCACTTTGGGTTATTTAATGCATTAATTTGTTTAAAAAACAAACCCTTACTGATCCCAAACTTCTGTACGGTAGTGTAGATGGAGTAGGTAAGAGTGTTTCTTTTATGTTGGAACATGATGACATTAAACACAAGGTTTGATTTGTACTGCACTGTAAGAAAAGAGAAAAAACTGAAAGTCTGCCAGGACATTATCTGTTTAGATTACAGACATTTCCTTCAACCCCAAAACACAATGCAATGCCTAATTTAAAATACGGGTATAACACCTGTGACAAATCATTGCGGAACATTCTTTCATATTAACATATTTTCACAGACTTTTCTTAGTGTGGTAGATGTTAAAATATGAACTGTTCATCTGAAATGATTTTATCCATTTATGTGATGTCATTAGGAATAAAATTGAATTTTAAAGGAAAAAGTCGTTTTTCATCTTTTTTAGCATATTGACATGATGTGCAAACATCTAAAATATCTGAGTTGGCCACTAGGTGCCAGCACAGCTAATGCTATAAAATGTTACATTTTAACAGTTTCATTTACTGATAGCTATTAGATATAGATTGTGGTTACCATAGAGACAAAATTATCAGGGTATTGTTAAGATTTTCATGGTCTTCCTTTTTTCTGTATCTGAGTATTTTCAGGAACAAAACAGGAGGTTGACTGTCAACAGTGCCTGCCTGTAGTCCCATTGATAATATAATCATCTGATCCTGTGCTGACTTTGAAGGCCCCAGCTTCATATTCCAGTGCTCTTCAAAAGGCGGCCTGCCATTTTTTTCATTTGTTTTCTAAACCTGTAGGAGTTTCTATCTTCTGCTGAACACAAAAGAAGGTATTTTGAAGAATGTTGGTAACCAAGCAGTTGACGACAGCCATTGGCAAAAAAAAATACTATGGGAGTTAATGGCTACCATCTACTGATGCCAGCAATCTTCAAAATATCTTCTTTTGTGTTAAACAGACGAAAAAACAGACAGGGTTAGAATGAGGAGGGTGAGTGAAGACCATTTGAATTTGGGCTGAACTATTTTTGATTAGTTTTACAAAATATGCAACAGGTGTTCCTGCTCCATCTCTACCAAGGGATCCTTGGTCTAAAGATGCTGAAAACTGCTCTTCTCTATTACATTTCTGTTTTGGTATTATATAGCGTCTGTTTCAGTCAGCAGGGGGCAGTACATGCCACAAGTTGACGCTAATCCAAAGTGTCATTTGCCACCTAAAAATAGAATTCGCCTGTGGATAAAGGCTCTTTAGTTATTTTATTTCAGGCCAGATATTTAGCACACATAAAGAGTTTTTTTTAGGATGTTAAATTTCTTTGCTCTTTTTAACAGTGATATTTTGTAACCTCGGTTTACTATTTAACATTTCGAAACAGTGTCCAGGCTAATGCAAGTCTCTGTGGTCTTTCATTTGAAAATGCACAAATGCTCTATCTTTCGCCACCCACTGCTTTCATTCTGTCCTCAAATCCTATATGTCCTTGACTTTCTTTCATTCTACCCATTTCTCTCTCTCCCCCCCCTCTCTCCCCCTCTCTCTCTCTGTCAGGTTCTACCCATCAGTTCAGTCAGCTGGATGGAACATGGCTTAAATCTGTGCACTGGGAACACAGGGAACCCCATGGGTTTTCAAATATTCCTCACTTTCCTCTGCAGTGCGTTGGCATTTGAAGTTGCTCCTCTTCCTACGGAAACGTGATCTCTGTGGTTTAAAGGAGCTCACTTTGAAAGGAAGTGCATGTTTATTAAAAAATAATCTGCTTTCAAAGCTCAGAATGTGAAATATAGATGCTCTGTAGTGTCTTATAGTTGTTTGTGCTAGCGTAGACGTGCTTTTTTCCTTGAAACCGAATCGTGGGTAGGGGATTACATTTACACACATTTAAATAACTGAACAAATGAGGACTATGTGGGGATTGCGGCCCCCAGTGTGTCGGGACACACGGGAGACTCGGACACCACGGTCATGTCCCACGATCCAAAAAATAGAATTAGCTACTAAAGGGGAGGTTGCACTAAAATATGAATATAAATAGAGTTGCCCCTGATTAGGTGCATTAAACATGAAGAATTGGTTCCTCCAGGATCAGGACAAGAGAGGCCTAAAAACTTGTTTTTAAAGTAAGGAAATAGTATCAGTTGATGTAAAGTGTTTGGCATTGACAACTGTATTTAATAACATGTGACTCTCAAGGTGCGGTCATATTAGTGACATGTTGCTGGCAAAAAGGTCCAATAGTGTATCTTTCTGTTTGTAAACATGTTGAAATCCTATTGAAATATCTGGATTTTGCACACGAAAATTCACTGAACAATGGTAAATGTGACTACACCTTCAGACTATATTTTAGCTGCAACTGTCTGAAGGAATAGCACTTCAATTTCCTATTTTAGTGATAAATTAGTGAAAGTGGGTAAAATAAATATGAATTCCATAAACTGGGCAGACAGCCTCGTAGTTAGTGTGCTGACATATAGCGTAACTGCTTGTGGCATCTGCTCTCTCCAGCCAGTGCTCTACTGTCCTGTCCAATAAAAGCCCATAAATATAACTAAAAACGAAAAATTAAATAAATACATTCCATAAACAATGGAATTTTGTTTGTACTTTGCCAAAATGTGTCTACATCTTGCTAATGTAATCTGATGGGAGTGGCTCTGTACAGTGACTAAATCTAAAACCTTCAGATATAAACCACAGTTTAACTCTTCATCTCTGTTGAGTTATAATTCCTCATGAAAACATGCAACACAACACACAGTGACTCTTGTCACATTGGATTATGTATTTTACAACAGTTTCTAAAAAAATGCAGTCGTGGCATGTTAGAAAGGAACTAAGTTGGGTGTGAACATAACTGTATTTAGCACTGAACTGAATTCTGCTGCTAAATGAAATGAGCGCTAAATCTTTCAATGATTGATAAATAGCCTATAAACTATATTACACAGCTACCTTTGTACAATATTTTATTGCTTTCATTCACATTTGTGTTTCACAGCCTGTTGTCACCTAATACAGTTGGGCTGATAACTTCTTCAAATATAAGCACGCATTTAAAGTTACACTTTTATTCTCGGCTCTGAACTGATCGCATTTTACCTCGGGCTAACCACAGTGAAGCTGACTGGTAAAAAAAAAGATGACAAAGATTAATTTGTTTAATATCTGAGGAATATCATTAATACCAGATGTCGGCACTGGCACAAACGTTGAGCTTTACTTTTAATAACTTCATATTATGAGACATTAATCATGTCATGTATGAACATTCAAAAACTATTTAATAGTGCATCTGCTTTGAAACCAAGATGTGCTTTCACAGAAACTAAAACAGAATTACAGCTTATGTCCCTGCAAAAATAAGTCAATTAGAGCTCTGATTAAGAACACATTAAGGGCAAATTAGCATCCCAAGCACGAGGGATTTGCATGTCAACGTTTATCAGACGTCTCAAATTCTTAATCAAGCAGTTTTCAGACGGCTTAGAATCATAAATAATGCCACTGCCTATTAGAGCAGATAATGCAGACTTCTGCTCTAAATCTTCAGCACACACACACACACACACACACACACACACACACACACACACACACACACACACACACACACACACACACTCGTTTTTTGTATGTAGCAGTGGTGGTGGTGTAGTTGGACTAAATTTTATTTTAATTTCTGTTAATGTATTGTTTTATATTAATAGTAAATATAAAAATTAGTTATTAATATTACACATTAATATTTTATAAACTAATTCTGTTTATTATTTTCAATAGTACAGTTCATATCCATAATATTGCTTTCTCAAGTGAAAAAGTTGTCTCGTCTGAATCGGGAGAGACATCTGCATAGATCAAGTGCTGTTTACAAGCAAAAACAGTCCACAACAGATTGTTATGAGATTTGATGTGAGAGGACAACAGTGGATGGATTATTATGGCCAGAAGTGATGATTCAACATTAATCTATCATTAAGGTGTTTTAGTTTCTTGCATCTTTTTATTCGTAAGATTACTGGACTCTAGTCATGTGAATTGATTGTGGATTTTTGTGGAGTTTCTACTCTCATTCTGATGGCACCCATTTACTACAGAAGATCTATTGGTGAGCAAGTGATTTTTCAGGTGAATTGTTTCAAATATTTTTCAACGAAGAAGCAAACTCATCCACATCTTGGATGGCCTGAGGGTGAGTACATTTTCAGTAAATGCTGATTTTTGGGTGAACTATTCCTTCACGTTCTCTTTTTCTCCTTGGTGGAATTCTGTTATTTTCAAGTTTTCAAGTTATTTTTTACATTATTTCCCCATTTCCCTTTTTTAAGGCAGTAAACACAAATGGTTTTATTGTATTGTAACTTAAGGTATTCTTCAAACCATTTGCCATATGTAGGGTCGCAGAAAGTCTATCTCAGTGTCTTGAACCAAAGGCAGGTAATTAAGAGTGCTAATTTTGTCATATTGATTCACAAGGTAATTTCCGCTGATTGTCGTCTCTCTTAAAAGAAAAAAAATCACTCTTATGTAGACCCAGTGAACTCAGACTCCTAATTCACGCATGTGTGGACAGGCAATTAAAACACATGTTCACTCCATGCTCTCTTGATAATCACTCTCAGGGAAGACTCGTGTACTCTCTTTAAGAGATCACATTGGCTTCACTTACACTTTGATTGATTTTCAAGGCTTTTAGAGTGGGAATGAGACCAGCATCATGACAGGCACGAGTTTTCCAGTACTGGGACATGTCTTGTGTGTTTCTGCTAGAGTTCTAATTGATTCTCGTTTTGCTTTACTGAATCAGGTACAGGAAATCCTTCAGTGATGAAGTCTCCAGGCCTATACATCAATATATTCTGACTGAGATTTTCACTTACTCATAAGATACATTACCTTTAGTCTATATACTGTTCTGTGATATGAAGTATTTTACTGCTTGTGTAAACATAGCTAATTTGTCATAACATACTTGCATTTGTTTAAATATTGAAACAATTGCAAATAAAAGCAAAGGATTTCGTTAAATTTGACTCATCCTGATCAAAAGCCTTTTTTATAAAAAAATTCAAGAGTATTTATATTGTTTTTTTAATTGTATTGGGCTTTTACAATGTCTTTGTACCACTGAAGTTAAGGTGAATGTGGCCTGTGGGATTATGGCGAGTCGTACATTAAAATCAAAAGGTGATTTGTGAAATAGTTCTGGGGCACATGAAGCTGTCTCTCCCAAATGGAAACCTGGTGGTCACAGGGCTTTTTAATGGGGTTAACATGGCACTTCTAATGCCCTTCATGCCTTTACATCTGCACATTCGAGAATTTCATTATTTCATCTCCAGGGTGGCATATGAAAAGGTAAAGTGTGGGACTGAGACACATAGAGATAGTGATGTGTTATATGGACTCTAGGGAAGTAGCTCATCATCATGTGCTGTGTGCGGCACAGTTACACAATGTGCTTTTACTCCATTTCCATGCACCACTGCGTGTCTGATTTCATGCTGAACCAGAATTACCCAGCAGCCTCTGATGAGACTAAACCAATGGAGTGAGCTGTCGCTACAACTCCACCAAACCGTCCATCTTCTTGCTGTCATTTGGTGAAAAGTTATTTGAAAGTGTTTTTACTAAGAGTTCAAGCTTATACCTTTACTTTGTGCTCAGATATGATGTCGGTGAGTGTGAGAATTGTTAGATTTGGTTGCTTCAAATACGACTCAGAATGGCTCCATTATACAGAGCAAAGGAACAATGACAGTGTTTGCTTAGGAATGGCAGATCATACAGTGCAAACATGCTCCGTTGCATTCCCCCTCTCCCATTAGATGTGAAACCCCTCAGATCAGCTGATGGCAGTGCAATGCGTTAGGTGTCTTTATGCACAGCAATGGAACAGATAGGCAGCCCGTCACGTCTCATTAAGCAGGAGAAATACTCTGTCTCCGCTTGCGGGTGACTAATGCTTCAGTGTACTAAGGCTCTCAATTTGTTGCTAATAGCTGTTACAAAATCGCAGAAGACCTAATGATGCTTTATATCGGTTGATTATAGTTTACAAGGCAGAATGACTTCACATCACAACTTAGCCTTTGAATTGGTGTCACTTTGGCACACTTTGTTCAGTTAAGTGCTAAGTGACAAGCAGTTTAGTAGCTTTCAGTTCGTTCAATTATAAATGTTGCTGACAGTAGCAACAGTACGTATGACACACGTATGATTTTCCTGTAACAAGTATCATTTTTTTTCCATATGAACTGTCATATAAATTAATTAATTTGTTCAAAAACAATCAGTGAATTGGTTTTTGAACTGAATGAACTCGTATAGAGTTCATACTGCATCAAAGTCCAATTTGAAGGAATTGATTTGCTCAAATGATTCCTTTAAAAAATAATTAATATGCAACATTAACATCTTATTTATTTATTTATTTACACTCATTAAATAGTTTAGTTTTAGTGTTGCAGTATAAATTTACCAATTGAAGTTTAAAGCTGTCACTGTAATTGAGATCATCATTGTTTTCATGCCACATTCACTCTTCAAATGTTTTCGGGTCGGTAAGATTTCTTATGCCCACCAAGGCTGCATTTATTTGATCATAAATGTAATCAAATCAGTAACATTGTGAGATATAACATTTTTTATATTATTTTTCTATTTTAATTGTAATATATTTAAAATGTAATTTATTTATGTGATGGAATTTTCAGCCTTCAGTGTCACATGATCCTTCAGATATCATTCTGATATGCTGATTCGGTGTTTAAAATACATTTCTTATTATTATCAATGTTGAAAACAGTTGTGCTGCTTAATATTTTTATTGAAAACCTGATAAAAAAATGTCAGGATCGTTTGATGAATAAAAAACATTTATTTGAAAGATTTTTTTGTAACAATGTAAAATAATTACTTTTGATCAATTTTATGCATCCGTGCTTAAAAGTATTTAAATAAATCAATAAATAAGTATTGCATCTTCTAACATTCTTATATTTAAAATATATCGCCTCCTTAACATTTTTTTGTCATAATTTGGGAACTAACTGTTTAGAAGGGTAGCTTATCATTAAGCTAAATCATAAAGCTTCAGTTGTAACAGCTTTCTCAACTGTGTGCAATGTGCTATTGGTGGAGCTAAGATAATGACTTTGCATGAAGGTATTCAATTCCTGCAACAAAACTCCCCAGCACCAGCCCTGAGTCATAAGAGGGGTCGTCCGTCTGCTCTCCCTGCATGCATCACCCTGACAGTCGGAGCCGAGCTTGCATTTGCGGTCCCATTAGTGGTAATTTACAGGCATATTTCATAGGGCATGGAAGAGGATGGATAGCTCATATTAAAGGATGTGGACGGGAGGTGCGTATGTGAGTGTCTCTGTGTGTCAGACTTTAGGGGGCTCTTTCCTCATTTGCTGGAGGACACCTACCTCAAGAGAGAAGTGCTTCTCAATGAGTGCTGAAAAGTAATGCTCACAAGGGCTTACATCGATTAGCTGTTCACGCAAAATTGTTCCTCATCTCCAGACTCATTAACGGACCTCTCTTTATATAAGTGGTGCCATTTGAATAGCAGAATCCACACTGACATGGCACTGCCCTTGTATTTGAGTAGGGTGGCTGGCAGACTCAGGTCTCGGATTTTAAAAGCTTGTGATCATTTGTCAAAGGGTGCTGTCTGATCATTATGTCATACTCTAAAGATAAATTGAGAATTTGGTGGTATAAGCGAAACCGTTTGACAAAATGAGAGAACGATCTTAATGCTGGGATTGGCTGTGTTAGGTTAAACCATTCATTTGATGTCCATTTGTTCATGAAACATGCTCCACAGTCCTTTTTATTCAGTGATATTGTGAAGTGCACAATGAGAATCTGATCTTTGTTATACCTTCCTCTTAACTCTAATGTACTGTGGTGTAAAAAAAATATATTTTGAATGTTTATTTGTTCATTATTTTGAACCTGATGATCATGTTCTCCATTATGATTTGAGAATAATCCAAAGAGCATCTGAGCTTTATTGGAAAAAGACGTTTAATTATATATTTTTTGTAATCAAAATGCAATCTTTAATTAAAACAAGCAACCAAAACCCATTGGAAAAACATTTCTGCTAAATATTACATTGCTTCTTGCACGTGTTGTGACAATTTCACAGCAGTTCAGAAATTAAATGTTCAGTTTGTGGCTAAAAGGATAATGCTCTATTGTGTCCGGAATAATATACCAAACCATAAACTAAACTTAACTTAAGTGTTAACCAAAACAAATATAACATGGAAATGTATATGCTGAAGCAACCATGTAATTCTAGCTTGTTTCTACAATTCTTTAAGCTTTTTTTTTTAAATCATGATTTATGTTTCAAAAGACTCGTGCTCAAGCTCTGCATCGCAAGTGCAGTGCTGTAGGTGCGCTACTGAACAAGTTTACATGTCAGAAAAGCCATACATATGGAGCTGGTTACGTGATGCAAACATCAAAATGTATTAGTTTAGAAATGGTGTATGAAGTTCCTAGTGTTTAGATAATCTGCCACATAAACTGTCTGAAAATAAATAAAACTACACTCTAAAAAATGCTGGGTTAAATACAACACAGTGCTGGGTAAATGTTGGACAGAACACATGCTGGGTTGTTTTCAACCAACAGTTGGGTTAGATGTTTAACCCAGCCTTCTGGGCAGTAACCCAACCGCTGGGTCTAAACAACCCAATCACTGGCTTCGTCCATATTTTACCCAGCGCTGGGTTGTATTTAACCCAGCATTTTTAGAGTGTATGATTGAGCTTCTATGTTTGCTTATCAATGTCAATTATATGCAAATAAAAGTCTAAATTAAATCTGTTCATCAAAGCGATCAGGTATCTTCAGAAAATTTGGACTGAAACACTCAAATCATCAGCATCAAAGTGGTTCAGTAGTTATGAGAAGGGCCAAAAATCTTTCAGATTCTTTAAGAATTTTTGGGTGAACTATCTCTTTAAGTTTAGATTGTGATTAGATCTGATTCAAATTCCATCCACCAGAAACTCCAGCACCAGATTTTGAAATGCTCATGACAGACTTCACTGACTTGGCTTGCCTTCACCTCACAGTGATTGACTGCTCTTGGCTCTCATTTGCATGAAGTTCAGCTATTTTTTTGCCCTGCACCGCTGTCAATCCCTCAATCCCCCAATCCTGACCTTCATCTCCCATATAGAGAACGATTGGAAGCACCCACTCATGCTCCAATCAGTCAACACATACAGGTTCACACATCCTGCATCAGTAAATAGCCACACAAAATGATCAAGCTTTTGTGCATTCTGAAACCTTGATAATTTCACTGCTATCCCAGCTGCATGTGACACTGGGACTAAACTAAGAGTATTATTGATGAACACTAGTTCATTATTGAAACTAAGTTTGAATCTGAGAGCAGTATTCATGAGGAAGTGCTGTTTGAACTCAGAGGGGTAAGTGATATGTGTGAGCGTTAGTGTGTGTGATGGTATTATGAGCGGTGTATTATGGGCCCTGGGGACAGAAGGCATAAGCCACAGCACAAAGAAAGAGATGCTCACTAAACACTTAACATGAATTATTAATCAAAGAGATGAAAGGTTCTCACAAGAGTTCTCAGGGCTTGATTAGTCTTCAGTGACCAGTAGTCACACTGGATTTATTAAGGTCTTTTCAGTGGCTTGAAAATGAGTGCAATGACTCCCTTGGTGATGCATAAAATGTTTAGCAAATTGTGAGTTTGAGTTTTGATGACTGTCACTGTTTAGAAAAAAAACTATCCCAAGATTTCATCAGTGACGATAGGATTTTTTGAGAGAAAATGCCAAATTATACTTTTAAATGTAAGTATTGGGTTTCTACGTAATCGAAAATAGAACGTTTCTATTTGAAGAGGTTATATGTTTGCTTATATCTTATTATGATGTAATTTTTATAGATAGTTTATGTTACAGTATGTACAAAAATGGACCAAGGTGAACATATTTAGACACGCTGTTGTGTTTTCAGTCTGTTGACCAGGTAACAACACTTGGTCTGACCTTCGTGGTTTTTCATGTCCTTCAAAGGATGCAAAGCCTCTATTGGGACACAGCTAGTGAAAACGATATTCCAATCAGTTTCTTTTTTAGAATGATTCTACAGCGCATGTTTATAATAAACAGAATGCTATCGTCATATAGTATAATATAGTTATTGTTATAGTTATCGTTTTTGATATAAATAGGCTTAAAAACTATTTTGGATAAAAGCATCTGCCAAATGTTCATGTTAATCTTATAAGGATAGCTTTCTCCAAAATGAAAATTGTGTCATCATTTACAGAACCTCATTCCAAGTCTGTATATGTGGAACACAAAAATAAATATTCTAAAAATGTCTCATGATTTTCTTGTTCATGCAGTAAAAAGTTAGTGAGGTCTAGTGTTGTTTTAGACCCCATTAACTTTAATTGTGCGAACACAATTGAAACATTCTGCACAATAAAAAACACTTTATAACTTTAAGTTTAAACTAAGTTGAGGACGTCATGTTAAAGAACATTTAGGTACTGGTGTTGTCTGTGCACTTCTTTTATATGACTTCAAAGGCGCTCTATGCTGTCTGTGTCTGGTACTCAGAGAGATGTACCCTCAGGGCTCTCAGAAAGAGCTGTGTGTGTGTGTGTGTGTGTGTGTGTGTGTGTGTGTGTGTGTGTGTGTGTGTGTGTGTGTGTGTGTGTGTGTGTGTGTGTGTGTGTGTGTGTGTGTGTGTGTGTGTGTGTGTGTGTGTGTGTGTGTGTGTGTGTGTGTGTGTGTGTGTGTGTGTGTGTGTGTGAGAGAGAGATGGGATTGGTGGGACTGACAGATGACACATGGATGCACGGTTTCATGCATGGTTTTTAGTTCACCTCAAGGCTCTTAGCACAGCCATCATTTAAGGTGATTGCAGTGGAAATCACAGAGATGACATGTAGGTCATGAGAGGACAAGGGAGCACCTTCAAATCCATTTAGAGCTTCTGTGAGCCTGTTGTTGTTTTTTTTTTTTTGAGTTGAATTTTAATAAATGCATTTTAAAGGTGAAGTATATATTTTCTGTGCCATCTGTTACAAACAAGCAGTACCACCCTAAACTCACACCATTGGTTGAATTTTTACAATTTGACATATGTAGGCCACTCAAACAAATAGCAATGTTCTGGAAGCATCACAGGGTCACAGCATTTACACTATTAAGTGAACTTACACTATACAAGGCTTTATTATAATCACTGTTCCCAAATCTTTACATTTATGCTAAGTTGATTTTATTCATTAGTATTTTATCTGACTCCATCTCACACGTGTGCCGTTTTTAAGTACCCCTCACCTGCTGTGTCTAAGAGTCTCATGAATGCTGCATAAGTCATATTTGATCAATTATTTATCTTTGCCCACAGCAACAGGCAACCTGATCTGTAGAATGAAAATCAGCTATTTAATTTGCAATTCAGGTGACTGATGTTCCATTGCATTTTCGGAAGGGTTATCAGCAGTTTAGCGACCACAAGGTATTACCATTGGATGCTTTGAAGTGTCTAATGGCTGTGTAGATAATGGGAGTCTGACTGTTACACAGTCTATTTGAGTATGTGTTTGAATGCATAGTTCCTGCTGTTTGTTTCCTATCATATATGCATTGAATAAAAAATGAGTTTTCCAGCAGCCATTTCTCCAGTCTTCAGTGCCACAATCATTCTTCAGATATCATTCTAATATGCTGCTTTGGTGCACAAGTAACATTTATAGTATTATCAAATGTTTAAAAACAGTTGTGCTGCTTAATAGTTGTGTTGGTAACCAAGATTTCTTTCTTTCTTTCTTTTATTTCATTCATTCATTCATTCATTCATTCAAAGTACATTTTTGGTAAAGGTCTTTACTGGCACTTTTGATCAATTTAAGCATCCTTCCTGAATAAATATATAAATTACTTAAATAAAATTAAAATCTTCCTCCAAACCTTTGAGCAGTGTTGTAATATTTACTTTAATATATTTTAACATGTAAATGTATATATGTATTTCTGGTATTTTATTTATTTTTCTTCTCATTTTAACTTGATCTCCCTTTGGAGCATTTCTTAATTTGTTTCTCTTATTTACTGCACCTTCATTTTTCCAGTCTCCTCTATTCTTTCTCATTGCACATCTGATACCATTTCAGCTGTATTGTCTTGCAGCAACCTCTCCTACAGTCTCCTGCATTCTGCTTCTCAGTACATCAGTTCATGCTACATGTAGCACAAATCCACCTCTTCTCCACCTCTTTCTCCCTTTATCACTCATTTTTTTAATTTATTGTCTTACATCCTGAGGACATGGTATCTTTTTGTGTCATGTCCTTGCATGTGGAAGAGGGAGGGTCTGGCCAAGAGCCATGCTGGTCACCGTAATATCATCCATGATTCATATCTAATGCTTTAAATTACAGCTACCCCTCTCCCTCTTTTCCTCCCTGAGTCCTTCATATCTGACAGTGACACATAACAGTACTGATGGGCAAAAGTTACTGGGCACGCTCAGAAGGCTTTTGAGAAACGACGGATGGTTTAAAGGGGTCATATCATACTTAAAATAATGTAAACCATGATTTAAGATATTTCTTTTTTTTCTGACTTCCATAAAGGATTTTTTGTTGCACTTTATTTTACAGTACGTGTACATTTACATGTATGCATTTAGCAGATGCTTTTATCCAAAGCAACTTACATTGCATTCAAGTTACACTTTCTACATTTTTTTTATCAGCTCTTGCTTTCCCTGGGAATCGAACCCATGATCTTGGCGTTGCTAGCACCATGCTCTACTAGTTGAGCTACAGGAAAGCTGTAGTGTACTTACATGTACTTACCTAAGAAAGTACTGGTATTATAAGGTAACTACATGGGGTCGGGTTAGGTTTAGGGGCAGGTTCAGGGTAAGTACCTAGTTTTTACCTACATTGTAATTACTATAATAAGAAAATAGTATGTACATGATTAACAGGACTGCAAAATAAAGTGCTACCAGATTTTTTATACTCGAACTGTAATCATTTTTGAGTATAGAAATTGAAATTCTAGGAATGTTTAGGCTGTTAGTGGATGATATTAAGGAATAAACATGTCATTTACTCACACTCATGTCATTTCAAACTTGTGTGGCTCAGTAGAACCTAAATTAAGTTAAAGAATGTTGGTTACCATACAATCTGAGCCAAAGTTTTGGTGGCCATTGACTTCAGTTGTGTGAACAAACATTTCTCAAAATATCTTCATGGGTGTGAGCAAACGATGACAGAATGTTTACTATGAACTATGTATTTAAAGGGATAGTTCACCCAAAAATGAAAATTCAGTCATTAATTACTCACCCTCATGTCAATCCAAACCTGTAAGGCCTTCATCTTTGGAATGTTGATTTTTTGAATAAAGTCAATATTTTTGTGCACACAATATTCCTGTAGCTTCATAACAGAACAACTGATGTCACATGGACTGTTTTTACTATGTCCTTACTACATTTCTGTGCCTGGTAATTCTCTTGCTGTCTATGGAGGATCAGAAAGCTCTTGGATTTCATCAGAAATATCTTAATTTGTGCTCTGAAGACGAAAGAAGGTCTAACGAGTTTGGATCGACGTGAGGGTGAGTAATTAATGACAGCATTTAATTTTTGGTGAACTGTCCCTTTAAATACTCAAATCTTGAACAGGTTATGCACTGCAACTGTTGTGTAAAAATGTTTCCAACTCTTATTGTGAGGCAATATCTCCAAGAGTATTGTAGAATAAAAAATAGAGAGTTTATTCTTGCAAGAAGGTCAGAAAATCATACAGAGCATATGCAGTTTGTGTAACAGAGAGGAACACTTTGACTCAGAATTCATATCCTAATCAAACCAGGATATTTCCATCTCATCCAATCATATTTCTTACTCAACATAATGTCTCCTTTTTGAGTATCTGTCTATTTCCTTTTCTTAGTATTTAATGCAATTCATATTCTTGGAAGCTAAGAATGCATGTGTCTCACACTTGTCTTGCACCTTCGACACGAGTCAAGATAGACTTAGCCGAGGTGTCTAGACCAGAATAAGGAGACAATGAAATAATATTCCTCTTCTTGCCTCTGCAAGAAAGTGTTTTTTAGCTCAAGCGTTCTTTAAATTGTTTGGTCTAACATACACTTAATGCTTCAAGACAAGAACTAAAAATCAAATGAAAGAAATATACAGAAACACAAATTTTATTACACACCTGATTCAAAGGAGTTATGATGAATTTTGGATGTGAATCTACTATTTTGGAAAACAGGAAATGGAGGCTGATCAGTGCAAGTAGAGTTTGGTCGGGGGAGCAGGACGAGGCCTTAAATATCCCAGTCCTTTGCTCCATCATCACTGTGATATTCAGTTAAGCCTAAAGAGGAGGAAGTCACTTTGGTGCTCACTTCATGTGGCTCTTTGAAGGCGTTTGCATCTTTTAACATGTTTTTGAAAAGTAATCTGAGGGAGGCCCAGAACTCATTTGGAGTTTTTAGATAGCTCCTGTATAAAATATTAGACCCTGAAGACAGCACCGAGAGCTTCTCAGGAAATTATTATTTCAGCATGTGAGCGAGGTGGAAGTGACAGATGTGTGTATCACATCAACCTTTGCACACACATACAATGATGTTTTAAGATGATTACATTTATCTTTTTGCTTTTAGCTTCTGTCCTGACATGTTCTCTCCCCTCAGCCTGGGAGAATCTCCTGCAGCTGTTGCTTTGATATTAGCTTTATGAATTTGCATGAACCGCATATACCTCAGTAATCTACCCGAATGGGCTGCTGGCACCGTGTTCTCTCTCTCTCTCTCTCTCTCTCTCTCTCTCTCTCTCTCTCTCTCTCTCTCTCTTGCTCCCTCTATCCTTTCTTCTCTCTCTTTTTCATCTCCAAACATTAATCCTTCCATCAAAGTCTTGAATGTGCTTTTTGGTCTCTGCCTGTGTTCATTAATGAAATGAATGCGGAGTGACAAGCCACTGATGGGACGAAGACCCTCCCCAACCCCACTCCCACTGTTTTCATTTGATTGAACGTTCTGTGTTCTTCTGAATGTTACACATAGACCAGACTACACTTTTACCTCAGGTGAACCGCAAAAAAAAAGAGTCTCGTAGCTTGAGGCTGTGCTCTCTGCCTGATATTATCCTCTTTTCTGCTATTAGCCTGGAAAACCACAATGCATCATTGATTGGGAAATCCCTATTCAGCATGGTATTATGAGGGACTCATTCCCTTGAGCTGTTAGATTAGTACTGTAGGTTAATTTTGATTCAGACAACAAGAAGAGCCTGTTTTCTCCTTTGTGCGACAGACATTGTGCCTTCTTATGTGGTTTGTGAATCTGTTCCCATTACAAAGGAAAACATTGATCTATAATTTCAGCTATGTACTGTTTTCCATCAGTTGCCAGTTGAATAATACAATACAAATACAAGATAATTTTAATTAACTATACAGCTATTGGCACATTTGTTGATATATGGGCAGACCTTTTCAGAGATTACTATTTTATTTTATAACTATATACTGATGAATATGGCATGCAGCAATAATTACATATTAGTTTTTTGTTCAATATGTTTTAACTAAACTTACAAATGAGTATTTTTTCTTATTTTAGAATTGTTATACTCCGTAGCTCTGAAATGGCCTGATGTTGGCATAAGGACCCTGACCGTCCTGGACCGCTGTTACAAATCTAACACATAACGCATAATTCAGGCCGTTTCTGACCTATTAAGCTTTAAAGCAAACACATCCAGGTGCTTTTCTAAGAGAAACCCATAGAGACTTGCTTTATATGTTTGTTCTGCCGTCAGATGAGTGGTGTCACAGTGTGACCCGAGGGGAAGAGGGAAGATGAAGAGCTGACAGCCTGACTCTGCTTTGACCTCACCCCAGCTTCCTTTATTGCTCACTGGTTTCCATAAGAACGGAAAAGCATCACATGTTTTCTTCATTTAGGAGCTGCACAGGGGGTGAGTACTGCCACAACGATGTGAAAGAAATGCTTCAGAGGAGTGTTTTTATGCTTACATTTCTCTGGCTTGTTAAATGTATTATTGTTCTAACTAGTTTCTCCAGTAACTCTTGAATCATCTTCTTGTGGGCAATTCTTCAATTAGGAAAACTTTATATATTTATTTTAACAAACATTTTTGACACTTTTGTTCATATTTTGAAATGTTTGTCTATTTTGCACTTAAGCCTTTTAAGCTCCATTTAACAAATTTATTTATATATGTTTTTGTATTTATTGATTTTTTTTAATTAAGAACTTTTTTAAAGACATGCAGTCTGAACAAACAAAAAAACTGTACTTCATTTAATACATCTAAATGGTCATAAGTCACACCAGAGCTGTTTGTGGTAAAAATTCACCATCCATATACTGTTGTGACATGATTTTTTGACTTACAGTTTTTTATGTGATGTCAGCAGTCCAGGCCAAATCATTTGCATTCTCAGATTTTCTTTGTGTTTCGATTTATAGAAGTGCACATTTGTACTTGTGAAGTTCCAGAACTTGTTATTTGCTTAAGCAAATTATGGTAAAATGTACACATAAAACCCCCAAAATCTATTTGCTTATGCAAATGATGGTGAAATTTACACGTCGAAAATGTACACATAAATATGATTTAAATAAAATCTAAGTGACTTAAAATCACGAAAGAAGTGCAATATTTCATTGCTTAGGAGGATTAAAAGATATTGACTACATATTCAGAGCATGTGATAAAAAATTCATTAATAAATGCAACAGAATGTGAAGAAGTGTAGTTTAGTTTTTCAAGACAAAAGTATAGATAATAACTTAAAAATACCTCACCTCACCTAATAAAAACAATAAATGCGGTTCTTGTTGAAGCTACATATATTAAAAATAATGTTACATTTTTGATTTTCTGTGTTATATTGTAATATGTATGTGTTATATTACCAAGCTTGAGTAACTGCAGTGCGCTGTATTCTGGCTAATGAGCAGTGCAGAGCTCTTTATTTATAGGACTGATTGAATGATTGAGTGTTTCACATCTCCTGATGTAGTGTTATTCAACCTTTCTGTTACTGTTCCAGAGCAGCTAATCATCCTGATAATGAGAACGCTGTTGTCTGTTCTCTCTCTGTCTCCATCTCTAATGCGTTCAATTTTTATTTCAGTGTTGTGTAAATTACTGGCATGACAAAACCACCTACTTGTACTGACAAAGGCATAGCTACATAAAATGAGAAAATATGTATTGTAAAACTGCAATAATGTGATAAATAAACAGTATTAATAATATCAGCAGTGTGAAATAAGTCAAATAAAGTAACAGTGCAGAGTAAACTGTAAAAGTAGCAATTAAAAATGGAAGATGTAAATGTGTTCATAACTTTATTTTTCCCTCTCTCCCTTTGAGTTTCTGTGGAATGAAACGGACAGAGGAATGAGCAGATCAGAAAGCGTGGAGAGGGAATGGACTGAGAGACAGATGAAGAAGAGGAAGTAATGAAGGCAAGCAGAGAAAGTTTTATTCCGTGAGGGATGGGGTGGGGGGAGGGGACATATGTTCCTCATTTAGCGGGATGAGCGAGAGAGAGAATGAACGAAGGCAGAGACAAAGCAGCGAACACTGGCTGTCTTTGATTTGAGCGAATGTGCTTTAAGCTCGGGGATATCTCAGCCTTGATCTTGGAGACGATTCAAGCTACATTTAGGACGGTGCTGGATTACCGTGATGTAGAGCGTCACTGGCATGTGTTTATGGTACAATGCTTATTGTACAGGTCGTGATCGATGATGGTGTTGAGTAACTAAGGGGAATTTTGGGCCTGAGCACAGCCAGACTATAAGGAGCTCAAGAAACATTCAGAATAGTGCAAGATTTGGTCCCTAATTTGGATTTGAACCACATCCAAACTCAAATATGACATGACAACCAGAGATAATTTAAATTATCACATATTAGGGTCCAACAACATGCTTGTTCTGGATTTGATAACAAACAGAACATCTTCATGAAGTGTTTAACCACAGATTCTCATCTCAGCCCAGTGAGACGAGTCCCTCTGGAATCCTACATCTATCTGCACCACTTCTTCACCAAAAGATAAACGAATAATCTCTCTCTCTATTTTAATCCAGTTTATGTATTGTGTCCCTTTGTCTTTCCTCACTGCACATATTTGGTCTTAAGGCTCTATGTTTTTTTGTTCTCCTGGCAGCCATTTTCTTCTGCTGGATGTTGTTTTGCATTTGTCTTCGTTGAGTTGAATTATTATGAAGCTGGAGCCAAGTAGATTTCAGTAAATATTCCTCCAGCCCCCATCACTTCTTTAGCTCTTTTGCTGTTCCTCCATTCTTCAGTAGCAGTATAGTGCTGCTTTCATTGCCCTGGTCTTACGAGAACTTGGCCTGACCGCAGACCTCTTTATTGCCTCCCTGCAGACTCCATCTACATCTTATTGATTTGTTGCAGTCAAATGTGTTTCATGAGAAGGGTCTAAACACTCTTCCTCTGCTCCATTAATTGATGAAATACTGTAAAAGGCCATTTAAGTCTACTTAAAGAGAATAAACTTTCATGATTGTTTCTTAACACACTTAAGTACACTTTTAAAAAGTGCACTTAATGATAGTAATTCAATGTTAAATGTGTATTTAATCATTTGTCATGCCATTACATTTTAAGGGCCAGATTTAGTAAACTGCAAATTAGCGTTAGAGCGCAATACCATAAAAGCACAGATGGGAGGGAATATTCTGCGTGTATTTTACTAACAATGCGCACATTAAAAAGCACAGACACAGCTAGATCAATTCCATCATGACCAGCGCAATCTACAAAGAGCAGCGCAAATTACCGCCTACTTTAAAACATGCTTTTACGTTAAATAATAGCGCAAATACCAGTCATTTTTTAGTAAATCATATTGCGTGATTCATTTTAATTTTGCGACTGTCCTCCCATAAATTTTGCATCTCAAAAGGAAACTCTTAAGAATGAATAGTAAACAAGGTCAGGCGCAAAAATAACGCCAAAAGATGGTTTGCGCTGGCGCAAGCTGTTAGTAAATCTGGTAAATGCTTTTTTAGGACGTCAAATAATGGCGCAAAATACTAGTAATTTGACGAGTGCAAATGTTAAATCGTGTTGTGTGATTCATTTAAAAATGTTCGACTCTCCTCCCATAATTTTTTGCATCTCAACAGGAAATTCTTATGAATGCATATTCAATAAGGTCAGGTGCAATAATAACTGTGCCCATGAATATAAATATATACATGTAAGTATACCGTATGTGAGTATATTTATACGTATAATAAATATACAAAGTACACACATATATATATATATATATATTGTAAACAAAACTTTTATTTTGAACACAATTAATCGCGATTAATCATTTGACAGCACTAATTTAAATGCATAACATGACATCCAAGTTTCAATAGAAACCACTACCAGCTACTGCGTCACACCAGAACTTATAATATTAAGAACAGAAAACATTCATTCTACTGATGAAGAAAATGTGACTCTCTGACGTCCATATGAGGTCTACATTTGGTGTAATACGTTTACGTTTGTTTATGTAAAGTTGTTTATGTAAAGTGCTGCAGTGCTGATGCGAGTGGAGATTACTGAACACACAAGCACATCCATTAATGCAACCCATGCTGACCTCTTGCCTCCGACTTGCGTCTCCTTCCAGGAAAAACACACACATTTAATTTTATCAGCTTAAACTTGTACCAAAACGCCATTTGTTAGACTTAGCGAATGCACTGTAAATGATAGTCTCAGATAAAGTCTGGTCTGTAGACTCCCCCAAATGCATTCAGTCACAATATATAATATTTAGGAGAATCTGTCCAACTTCAATGCTGTTGTAACCTAAAGTAGTCCTGCGATGGAGTGTGCACTATACTCTAGTGTACAGTTGTACCTGGAAAAACTGGCTCACAATTTGCCTCATAAGTTGCCATTTTTATACCGTCTGTTTTTGTGTTTCAATATGTGCTGATGTATCTATATAAACATAAATATTTTTACTTATCTATTTATTTATTTAAGATTTATTAAATTAAGTGACACTAATGTTACAAAAGATGTATATTTCAAAATGCTGTTCTTTCATTGAAGAAACCTGGAAAAAAACAGTTTCCATAAAAATATGGAGCAAAACAACTGTCTTCAACATTGATTTCTGAAGGATCACGTGACACTGAAGACTGGAGTAATCACTGGTAAATTTTACTAATATTTCACAGTGTTATTTTTTATAGTATTTTTGATGTACATACTGTATGAGACGTCTTTCAAAACATTAGGAAAACTTACAGAACCCTAACATTTGAACTGTAGTGGAAAAAATGTCTGCATAATAAATAATACAATAATGTGTACTTGTGTGATAGCAGTGCTATCAATTTAAATTGTTGAAATGTACATGTGCTAGATCCATGTTGCATATAAATGCTTAGGATTACTAATGTGTTCGTGTTGAAATATATGTATGAAGCCAGGGGTGTCACACAAGCATGTTAACACATTTGGGAAAAATCAGCCCGGCTTAATCTTGAGGAATCTTTCTGGTAATATTTTCTCTATTCCTTTATTTGTTTTTGTTTAAATGCACATTTGTTCACATTGTTTTTAACATGCTCTGTTGACATATCGTAGAAAATATTCAAACTATAATCCTATTTTATTTTCTCTATAATCTCACCCATGTCAAAGTGGGATTTTTTCCTTCTTTTTTCTAATCACTCAATTTTACTTAAAACTGGAAATGCTAAATTTTCTTATTGAATTGGGTTTAGAAATACTCGACTGAATGTTGATACAACATCTGTACTTCATTAAAAACTAAAATGAGAAAGACTAAATAATAACTGCACAAAATATACAACAAATCAAAAAGAACAGCTGTTAATCACTTTTAATTAACTCTATGACAGACATCAAAATCAGTTTTCCCTCTTTGTCCATGTTGTACAGTATTGGCCTCTTATTAAACTATGTTTGTGATACATTCAATGATCATCTGTTTATGTTGGCCCTTAAATGAGAATATAGATGTAACTCGTGTGCTGCTGTAATGAGATGATGCCCTGTGACTTTGGGCGCTGTGCCCGGTCAAAAACATGTGTCGAGTTACACACAGCATGCACTGCATAATTGGGTTACCTGCTGTCACTTGATAAGGCAGCGTTCTGAACTCCTCTACACGGGGAACATGACGTCCTATTGTTTATCTCCTCTCTAGTGGGCTGAATGGAGTAGATTGGAGTTCACTGTGCTATTTTGCATTTACAGTGAATCTCAACCCCTGACTTTCAGTCTGTGGGGTTGTGCCGTGCTATTTCAATTAAGATGTATATCAAGCAAGCTGGCATAAAAGGTTGACGACGCACAGTCTGCTTTTTTCTCGCTGTGGTCACATATACTGTGTGACAAGCAACCATGAAGAACAGAAAACCCCCCACAGATTTGCGGATTAGAGCACACTGGTGGAATAAATCAGTGTTTCACTTTAGGGGTTCTACCTTCCTATGGGACAAAAGGACACTTAAATACACTTAATTGTTTTGAATGTGCATTTGTAGTATACTTCAATCAACAATAAATACAAAAATATAGTATTTCTTTAAAAACTGCTTGTAGTTATTTTGTAAATCACTGTTTTTCAAATCATCTTTTATCATAATTTAAAGAAATGCATTTATGATGTGTTGACTAAAGCACATGTAAAGAACATTTGTAGTGTATTATTTGATATTACTTTCATTTATTTTGAATATATTGAATTGCAACCTTATCATTACAAATGTTTAATTACGAATTGCTACAGGTTTCGATAGAAAAGTATATATTTTAGTTTACTAGTAATGGTAAATTAATAGAAGTAATTATAAAAATACAAATAATGTACTTAAGTTCTACCTAAGTGGGTCAGAAAAGCACTATAAGGGTATGTTTACATGAGAATAATGTACTAAAAATGGTAACGTTTGTTTTGCTGCTTACAGACAACAACATTATAAAAATGGTCCATGTTCACATGGATCCACAAAAATGACTTAAAACGCTGTATTATGCATGCTATGTTACACTATGCTGACACATAATATGCATGTACATGACATTTTCATACATTTGTGTTTTTGTAGTTTAAACAGAGATGATAACAATATCGATTTCAAAAACGTATACCTTTTCAAAAGTTTGTGTTTTCAGGCCCCCAAAACATAATTTTTTCTATTTTTAGTCAAAGTTCTGTCAAATACTTGTAATATATTTTTATTTAATTGCAATTAACATGCAATTAAGTGTCCGCAAACATTACATTCACTTGACTGTTAAGTATGTTCTTTTAAACTATATTATTTCCAAAATAAGGACCTTTAAAAAAAATAAAAAAGTATGGCAAAGTGTACTTTCTCACAAGGGTTGTTAATAAAAAAAAATCTTCATATTACTCATTAGTGCTCATTTAAAAAGTTTGCACTATTTTCTTTGTGTACATTAGTTTAACAAAACCCAAAAGATACAAAAGAGGTTTTGTTGTAGGCAGCCACTTGTGCAGTGCCAGTCTGGAAAAAAACATTGTATATAAAGTATTGAAATGATTCTTTGTGAATGAATGTTTTGTGATAGTTTGGACTGTGAGTGTTGGCGTAGTTTGTTTCTCCATATGGTAAGTTGTTCACACTCCTCAGTCTGGGTATGTCATGATCTGGCAGACATGGATCTTTTCCCAAACATAATCAGTGCAGCAAAATGAGCAAGGTTCCTGTCATGGTTTAGACACGCAAAATGTTAATTTTTGCATTACACAGTCATGCACTATCACAAAATGTACCGTGCTGAAAAATACAATCAACATACACTTGTCAGTTTACGCTGTTGAGTTATTTTACTCAGTTCTTTTTTTCTGTCTAGAGCAAAACATCATAGATGAGGAATTTTGCAATAGAGTCTTGCAGTTTGAGCCATGGTGAAAAGTGGTCGAAATGGTCCCTGGAAGCCAGCAGAAACCTTAGTGGCATTTGTTTCATGTCTACTTGCCATATTTTTGCCACATGTTTCTGGGTGGAGGACAGCGCAGGTATCAACTAGGTGGAAGTGAAGGATTAGCTGCTGGCTACTCAAACATGCCATTTAACAGGCAATTGGAAGTGTTTCGATGAGGTAACCGCATCTGTGAATCATTCACACTGAGCAAGAGAACTATAGCTCTGTAATTTTGTCTACAATATTTTTTTTTATTAAGTGTTTGAAAACAGTACATTCACTTTACACTTAAGTACATTCTTAAGTTATTTTAGGTATATTATTTCCAGAATAAGTTGCTTCTATTTGGAGACATGTCTGACATTGATTTGTGTCTTTATTTCTTGTGACATCTCTCTCACTCTCACTGCTGTCTCTGCTGTATTAAACTGAATGAATATTTAATGTTCACTTCACATACACAAGCACATAGACGTTCTCTCTCTTTCTCTGTGACTGTCCTGTAATTTTGCTACTGCTGCCAGTCTCTAACAAGCTCCTCCTCATTCTGACTCACCAATGCGGTATGGTAAACAACATCTTTACATCTTTATTAAAGATCTAAACCTGTTGTTTGCACAATGTTCTTCTCGGTTTATCTTGGCAATAATGTTGTATATGCTGAAGTGCATAGTGAAGCTAGTGCATGATGAAGATACGGTGACTTTCTGACATTCTTCTGTGAAACTATGATGATGTGAAATGTCAGAGAGATTGTTTTGACGTCGGATGCCTTTATTGAAAGGATCTAAACCAATACTTGAGGACCAAAACGATGGAGGATGGCTTTGACAAACAGTGAAAAAGAGCCTTTGCGAAGAGCAGCAGGGAATGATGGAGAAAGGGCATAAGGATTTGCACCATCCTGAAACAATCCCTTCCTCTTCTCCAGCTGCTTCAGTTCAAAATTAAGTTAGAGTGATACACACGAAGAACTTTATAACACTATAGGTTATTTAGTTTCCTCATTATCATTAAGCATTATGAGGATGTTTTTATATAACAATTTTCTTGATCTTTTAAGATAAATACAAATAATACAATAATACGTTGATAATACAAATTATGTGTTAGGACTTGCATTTACTGACAATTTTTGGAGTCTTTGTTTTAATCAGTGGTGTAGTCTACTATTTACACTCAAGCAAAATGTCACCGGGCCCACGCATTGTTTTAATCAGTGGTGTAGTCTAAGTGATATGCATAGAGACTAGACATTTTGGAGATTATCCCCTGGACGCAAAATGCGTACACTCTTCTATAATAGCCTCGGCACAGGGTTGCATCTTCTTCGTCGATTTACGCTCTGATTTGAATGCAAACAATGCATCCTCGTGGCTCGGCTGATACAGAAGAGCGTACGCTTTTTGCGTCCAGTGGATAATCTCCAAAATGGCACTACGCTGACACAGAGGAGACGTTAATTGTTGAATAAAACGTTTTTTGTGTTTTAACGGTTCTTAAAATTTCAGATTGAATCACTGATGGCAAATGGAGTATTCCGGCGATGCTTTTCATACTTTTCTGGACATTGACAGCGCAATTTACTTGGCAGTCAATGGGACAGTCACAAGCTAGGGATGGCTGACGCGAAGCTGACGTTTCGACATGGCGTCGAGATCCCGAAGCACAGATGTTTCGAAACACTGCTCCGAAGCGTGATTCGAAACAGTCATGTCACGTGACTAAGGCGATTTGAAGCATCATGGGGTGTGTCACAGGTGTTTCTTTGAGTCGTCATACCTGCCGAATCTGCGTTGATTGACAGGGTCGGAAACAAATAATCTCCAAAATGGCACACGCTGACACAGAGGAGACGTTACGCACATACAAAAATGTCTCAACCACTGATGGCAAATGGAGTATTCTCCATACTTTTCTGGACATTGACAGCGCAATTTACTTGGCAGTCAAACAGTCACAAGCTAGGGATGTTGAACATGCGAGATCCCGAAGCACAGATGTCGAAACACTTCATGGAAACAGTCATGTCACGTTAAGGCGATTTGAAGCATCGGAGAGGATACCTGAATCTGCGTTTGATTGATCGGAAACAAATCACACAATCGCACATCTGTCTCAACCTAACTCCCACAAAGTATAAAAGTGGAGTTAACGCATCTTCACTTTGTGGGAGGAGAATGATTTTGCGATATAGTGATATTTATAGTGTAATTTGGTTAATTGTATTTAGGCTAGATTAAAAGTTATTAAGATATTGATAGATAGGCTATAAACGTTGACAGATAATTAGGATAAATATACTGATACATTCATATAAGCCTAAGTTAGATAGTGACAAGCACAGCAAGTTAGAGATAGGATATCATAAGCTAGTTGATAGATAGATTATTTCATATTGATATTTTACATAATAATGGAAGCTCCACGCAAGAGATGCTGTCCATCTGTGGTGTGGGAGTATTTCCATTTGGAAACACAAAATAAAGTGAGATGTATTGTGATAGGCAGCTAGACTACTGCAATAATACATCATCCATGATGCGCCATTTGAGGAGCACTCATCTTGCCCTTTTGGGGGTGCAGAGAATGGTAACATTGCCCCTGCACCTAGGCCGACTATTGACACTGCTGGGCCATCTAAGCAAGGTGTGCATTGTATGGAATCTAATTCAGATCACAAAGTGTTGAGACGCTGTTTAGAAATAATTGTGATTAGACTCATAATCATGACTTCTTATTCCATGTTTGCCTTTTTATATCTCACAATGTGATTTAATTTCTTATTTAAATATTTATCTCACATATACCTTACCCTTTTTATACATTTAAATAAGAGAGATTGAACTTGGTGCTACAGAAGAAAGAAAAAATGGCAATCTACATACCTTCCACTCAAAGTGTGTGTGAAATGCTTTTAAAGCACTCTATACTTCTTAAATCCCCCTCTTCACATTCAAACACACTACATCAGTTCATTTATTTATTAAGGACAGAAATCTGTTCTCTGGCCAACATGATAACCAGCACATCCCTGGCACAGACATCCACCTGCCCTCTCTCTCAACTCCTGATGGCATCCCGCCATGGCCAGACACAAACACACCTACAACATTTAATACCATTTGTTATCAATAATTGAACATCTATACAGGCAAAAATCCTGCAGTGATTTACAAGACAGTACTGGAATCATCTTTAAAAGATCTTCTTCCATGTCTGCATAAAGGTGTAGCAGGGTTAGGCCTTGGTCAGTGTAAACTAAATAGTAGCAGACTCAGCAGGAGCGAAGAAGAAAGGTTTTCAAACACAAAGACATTTTGTTTGGCACTGTACATGAGAAATTAGCTCTCACGTCTGCTTCACATACCGCTGATAGCAGTGTTTTCCTCCTTTCCTCTGCAGCTCTGTTTTGTCAGGCCGGCATATAATAACATACATTTACCAGGCCGGCTGAAGCCAGAGACGGAGCTGTGAGGCTGGAGATTTGTCTTGGCCCAGAGATGTAATAAAGGCAGTTGATGAGGGTCCGGTTAACCATGTTGGTGCACCATTCTATTGTTCTGCTTCTATGTTTATTGTTAATATTATTAGATGCATAAATTACATTTCTTCTAGTGTTTTTGAAGATCTGTTAATTATTAAGTCTGGGTTTCCCCAAATCACTAAGTAGAATGTTGGTAAGTTGTTATTCTCAATTGCATTAATGGCATTCTCTGTGGCAGCACTAGAATGATAAAATGCAGTTAGTGAATCAATTACACACCTGCATGCTATTCGTTATGTTGCATTAATGCTTCAGTTTATATATATAAAAAACTTGTCGCAGAGAGAAATATGGAAAATATGAAATATTTTTTTCTGACCAAAGTCATTTGAATAAATATTCTGCAGCAATTAGCAGACATCCAAATGATTCTCTCATCAAAGCTGCTCTTTTTCCATTATTTCTTTCACATTCCTCTGTACACACCACACCATATAGCTATCACGATGCCTACGGTGCTGGAACGAAGAGATGTGGAGATTCCAATAATCACAGAAATTTATGAACAGAACATCAGAAAGCACACGTAGTACAGGGGTTAGACGAACAAAACCGAACATTCCAATGGCTTAAGAACAATGGGTAAAACTAGATAATTAATTAAACACTTAATTTTCAAAACAAATTAAGACAGGACAAAAGTCTGACAATTACATCCCCCTCTCGGGTGGCCATGGCAGAGCAGGAGACTCGAGTGGCAATGGCGAAACTGCCTCCAAGGCGGCCCTAGCCGGAGCCATACTACCCCCCCCCCCAAAAAAAACACTTGGGGGAGCTTACGGGGCCTAACTGGAGGTCAGGAGCCCTCCCTGGGCTGAACAGGGGATCAAGAGCCCTCCCTGGGCTGAACTCGGGATCAAGAGCCCTCCCTGGTCTGAACTTGGGAACTGGGTTGCACTTACGTGGAGCAGGCACTGCAAAACACTTTCGAGGAGCTGGAGATGGAGCCGGCACTGGAGCGAGCTCTGGGGCTGGAGCTGATTCGGAGGTGAGGATGAGGGCTGCAAGCAGTCTTTTCCTCCTTTTATTCCTCCTTTGGATAGGGGTGAATTGGTCAGCTGGCAGGCTTGAGTGAACCGCAGACAGCTGGCTTGACTGGGGATCGGCTGAAGGACTGGATAGATCCGCGACCGGCAGGCTTGAGCGAGCGGCAACCCGTGAACTTGACTTCGGAATGGCTGGCGGACTCGACGGAGGGCTGGTTCTGGCTCGGGCCCGGACAATCCCAGACACCGGAAAACACCTTCCTTCCAACTTAGTCCAGAGGTTTCTGTGAGGTCAACCCCGATCGTAGTTGGCCCTAAGCCAGAACAGCGAATTGATGATGGCATCCTCCAATGCCGCAGCGAGCCCGCTGCATTCCCCAGCGTACTCGAAGAAAGGGAGATCTCGACGGGCTAGGGCGGAGAAACGTGCGGCAGTTTCCATGATGCGTGAGAAAACAGGAAAACAAAAAGACTTTGCAAAAACGAAACTTAAAAATAGGGAAAAAAGGAGCCGCTCACTTTCTGTTAGGTCCGGTATTCTGTCATGATGCTTACAGTGCTAGAACAAAGAGACGAGGAGATTCCAAAAAAGAAATCACAGAACTTTAATAAACAGAACTTCAGGAAAGCACACATAGTACAGGGGTTAGACGAACAATACCGGACATTGGAGACAAGGAAACACAGGGCTTAAGAACACTGGGTAAAACTAGATAATTAATTAAACACAGCGGAGGACTACTAAAATGATGATGAACCGAAACGAGGACAGGAAACAGGAATGACCAAATAAGGACATAGAGGGAGAAACTAGGGCAAGGAAGGCACATGGGGAGCAAAACACAACACAAGACAAAAGTCTGACTATAGGCTTGTTTGAGATGCACCTCGCCTTGTCTGAAATGTCGGCAAGAGTAGGCAGCTGCAGTGAGAGGAGGAGTGAAATAAGCGCAGTCAAGACAGACAGTTCTGACCTCTCGAAGTAGAACAGATACCTATATATTTTTCTTTAACTGGGACATCAAATTAAGTCAAATTATGTTCAACTGCATCTGATTAACAATTAAGTAATAGCAGAGCAATATCCTGTTGCGTCACTAACATTTACTTTCTGGTAACAGTGAAGACATATCTGGCAAAATCTGAGGACAGAAGTTATGCAAACCGCTGCAACGGTTGTACTAAAAATTATATTTACGCTTTTGTGTAATTTCTTCCTTCCTTCAGTGAGATTTTCAAAAAGCCATGCCCGTTTATTGACTATGTGTTTATTTCAGTAACCTTTTGAGTAACTGAAGATAGAAATCGGCGAGGTGGAAACAGCAGTAGGCGGATAATGAAATTTAATTTGCACAGTCATTTCAGACAAGCATGTTTGCCCACAAGTGGACCAGTGAATCCCTCTGCTTTTGACATTCAGTATCCATTAAAATATCTTAGACCTGGGAATTGCAGGTGAGAGTTGAAAGGTGGAGAAAAGAAAGTCATGACACAGAAAGAAAAAGAAAGTTACAAAGACAAAGCAGAAAGTCTTTGATCTGTTGAGCAGAAGAGATGCCACGTGGATGACCTCGTTTCAGGAGGCATGCATAGGACTGAATGTGCGGTGTGTTTATTCTTGTTCTCAAAGGAAACGCTTGTGTGGGTGATACTGGCCTTTTGCGAGGCTCTTGAGAATATAGACACACACGCTCACTTTCTGAATGTATGTGGATACTCATGATGGGATTTTCTCCACAAATTGGACAATTCTCCTCTATATGTTTGCAATTGAGCACGTTTCATCTAAAACAACATTCACATTACAGTGTGGGTCTAATATAAATCTGCAGCATACATATACATACGACCAGTGTTGGGGAGTAACTAGTTACATGTAACGGAATTACGTAATTTAATTACAAAATAAAAGTAATTGTTATTAGTTACAGTTACTAAGAAAAGATGTGTAATTAAATTACAGTTACTTATGAAAATGTTAAGGATTACAAAGAGGGTTAAATCTGATTTTTTTCATACACACTCCCACATACATTTAATTGATTTATTTAATAAATTGCAGTGACTGCTCTAAAATATGAAACACCAATGTTTCAGAAGTTTATAACATGCTTTTCCGATAAGTCTTATATTTCCTTTATGGGTTTATGTATATGCTTTTTTAAGATTAACAGTTTTTTAACCTCATAGATGATTTAAACGTAAGTTGTGCTCTGATTTAACCTCATAATGATTTGAAAGTGGCTGTGCTTCAAAGGGGACATCAGATGCCCATTTTCCACAAGTTGGTATGATTCTTTAGGGTAATCTTGAAATGGTCTCGGTGGGCGTGTAAAAGAACACAGCGACTCGTTTCGGTGCATATCTCTTTACATGTTAATGAGCTCTGCTCACCCCGCCCCTCTCTTCTGTGGAAGAGCAAAGGCGATTTGCAGATAATCATAAAAAATATAAAGTGGGAGACTTACTTCTTCTGGAGGTGCAGCTGGATCATGAACAATGGTTGCTGATCCATCCTTTAGTTTGAACTTTTTAACAAAACTTGCCTTGAATTGTCCCTCATTCAGAAAGCAGTCTGGAGTAAAATGATTTGCGCAGCCAGACATAAACTAATTTAGTGAAAGTGAAGTGACGTGTGCCAAGTATGGTGTCCCATACTCAGAAACCGTGCTTTGTATTTAACCCATCCAAAGTGCACACACACAGCAGTGAACACACACACACACACACACACACATACACCGTGAACACACACCCGGAGCAGTGGACAGCCTTTTATGCTGCGGCGCCCGGGGAACAGTTGGGGGTTCGGTGCCTTGCTCAAGGGTCTCACCTCAGTCGTGGTATTGAGGGTGAAGAGAGCGCTGGCTGTCAAATGATTAATCACGATTAATCGCATCCAAGATAAAAGTTTTTGATTGTTTATATATTAAATATATCTATATAAAACATAAGAATATGAATGTATAAATGTATAAACTTTTTTTTTATAAATATATACTCTGTGCATTTACATATACGTAATAAACATACAGTGTACACATACATATATAATATAAACAAAAACTGTTATTTTGGATGCGATTGATCATGATTAATCGTTTGACAACGCTTTTTTTTTGTATGAGTGACGTCGTACGAAATAGCCACCTCGTAAAA
Organism: Ptychobarbus kaznakovi; assembly: GCA_027422405.1. Taxonomy (NCBI): domain Eukaryota; kingdom Metazoa; phylum Chordata; class Actinopteri; order Cypriniformes; family Cyprinidae; genus Ptychobarbus; species Ptychobarbus kaznakovi. Next base: position 12,809,723 of record CM049808.1, on the reverse strand, counting down.
TATGTACGAATTGCTGGGAGATCGGGCTGGTCAATAATTTGTGTGTTCTGTTTTTTCCCCAGCTATTTTATTTTATTTTGTTTGACAATTTTCATCTGCTCCTGTCTCTTCTGATTTATGTATCCTTTCATCTTCTCTCAAATATTTTTTTGTCTCATCCTATCTCTTATGACCTTTTGTTTAATTTTTATTGTCGTTACTTTGTTTCATTTAGTGTCATTTATTTTTCTGTTTAGTCTCTTAGCATCTGCACCTGTCACTCCCTTTATTTTCTCTCTTCTCTTCTCTTCTCTTCTCTTCTCTTCTCTTCTCTTCTCTTCTCTTCTCTTCTCTTCTCTTCTCTTCCTACTCTTCTTTCCTCTCTCTTCTCTTCTCGTCTCGTCTCGTCTCGTCTCGTCTCTTCTCTTCTCTTCTCTTCTCTTCTCCTCTTCTCTTCTCTTCTCCCTTTGCATCACCTCCCCTCATGTCTCTTCTGATTTCGTCTTATCTCATCTCTTTTCTGTCTTGTCATTCTTATCTATATTGAATTGTTAAGGAAGATGTCTTGTTAGTGTATGTGTGCTAACATGAGCCTGCGTGCTGCACTGGGTTCTTGAGCGCTGAACTGGTTCATGTTTCAGTTGGAACAATGTTGACAGGGAAGCGTCAAATAAACGACATGCTACAGATTAAAGATAAATACATGACACATCTAATATCTCATGTGATTTTCATGTAAAAGGAAGCTCACCACACACACACACACACACACACACACACACACACACACACACACACACACACACACACACACACACACACACACACACACACACACACACACACACACACACACACACACACACACACACACACACACACACACACACACACACACACACACACACACACACACACACACACACACACACACACACACACACACCACACACCACACACACACACACACACACACAACACACACACACACACACACACACACACCCACACACACACACACACACACACACACACACACACACACACACACACACACACACACACACACACACACACACACACACACACACACACACACACACACACACACACACACACACTATGCTTTTCACCCGCAATTATTTTGTGTGTGTAACTTTAATGTAAAAAAAGAAGCACACAGTCTTATGTATGCACAATAGTCTTTGATATAGAAATAGTTTAAAAAAGTTGATTGTTTCTATGTCTGTGTTGTTTCACCCATAAGTTCGTTTAGAGGCTAGATTGTTCATTTCAAAAGAAATGGACCCTCATAGAGCCCCATGCTGATATTTATTCGTTGACATCTGTTTATTCCAAAAGCGATCACAGCTCTCGCAACACAAATTGATTCTTTGTTTGAGCAAAGAATCAAAGCCTGAGAGTGAAGGATAGTGCCTATTATCTAAAGCAACAATGCTGAAGTCTCATATAACACGATTTAATCTTTTTTTTCCACCCACAACAACAGTTCCAGGAACCATCAAGCATTCTCTCACAGGTATCCGCCATAAACTATCTCTGAGAGACCTGTGGAAACAATTTTATCATCTTATCACAGTGTGGTTATTGACGGCAATAGGGACACAGCCATGCAAGAGAATGATGCAAGCGTGCACACAGTACCCAGTGTGCCCATCTGAAGAGGCACATGGAGTTTTTTTAACTCTTTGATATCTGTATCAAAGTACAAATCGTGGGAACTCTTGTGATATTGTCGGAAACTTTCATGTTTTTCTCGACTTTCATCTTGGTTTTCATGTGACATAAGTATCTTTCATGTCTTACAGTCATAAAAAGTCCAGTTTGTGAGAGCCCTTGTTACACGACAAGTACATCATCTCAAACAAAACAATCACAAGACTTATTTTGTGCATTGCCCTGCTGTGTTAAATGTATGGTGTTAATATTTAAAGGTTTAGTTCACCCAAAAATTTAAATTCTGTCATTGATCATCAAAAATATCTTAATATCTTAATTTGTGTTCCGAAGATAATCAAAGGTCTTGTGGGTTTACAACGACATGTAATTAATGACTCTTTAAGCTTAAGTTATATTGTTATAAAATGGATAAATCTTTGCCACTTTAATTTTCTAAATAACTAAATAATATATTATATATATGAGCCTGTATATAACACTTAATCTGCAGAAGAATAACATTTGTATTGTTTTTATTGTTAATTTTAATATTAATAATTTTCATATTGTTTCTTCTTTTCCTTGTGACCACATTACATCTGTGGTGTAAACAGTAATGCATACAGTTTTTTTAATATATATATTTAGCTATTTATGGAAATGTATAGTTGGAAATGTACAAATGTTTTGCTTATTTAACCATTCTATGAATTGTATTTATTAATGTTTGTCTTTCTGAACCTTTTGTAATCTAATCATCATTTTATTTATTTATTTATTTAGTCATTTAGCAGACGCTTTTATCCAAAGCGACTTACAAATGAGGACATTATAGAAGCAATCAAAACCAACAAAAGAGCAACAACATGCAAGTGCCATTACAAGTCCTGGTTAGCCTAACGCAGTACATGTAGGAAGGATTTTTTTATGTTTTTTTATTTTTTTTAAGAAAACTAGTATGTAAAATATAGAAAAATTATACTTAGTGTTAGTTTTACAAGAAAAGCTAGCAGTTAGAGAATAAATATGCAATTGATAGAGGGTCAAATGTTTGTGTTTTTTTTTAAATAAAGAGAAGACAGATTAGATCAAATAAATGTAGAATAGAGAGTGCTAGAGTTAGAGGGTCAAATAAAGATGGAAGAGATGTGTTTTTAGCCGTTTCTTGAAGATGGGTAAGGATTCAGCTGCTCGGATTGAGTTAGGCAGGTCATTCCACCAGATGGGAACAGTAAATGAAAAAGTCTGTGAAAGTGATTTTGTGCCTCTTTGGGATGGTACAGTAATGCGTCGTTCACTTGCAGAACGCAAGCTTCTAGAGGGCATATAAGTCTGAAGTAATGAATTTAGGTAAAGGGGTGCAGAGCCAGAGGTGGTTCTGTAGGCAAACATTAATGCCTTGAATTTAATGCGAGCAGCTATTGGTAGCCAGTGCAAATTGATGAACAGAGGTGTGACATGCGTTCTTTTCGGCTCATTAAAGATTAATCTTGCAGCAGCATTCTGGATTAATTGTAGAGGTTTGATGGAACTGGCTGGAAGACCTGTCAAGAGAGCATTGCAATAGTCAAGTCTGGACAGAACAAGAGCCTGAACAAGGAGTTGTGTTGCATGTTCCGAGAGAAAGGGCCTGATCTTCAAATATTATATAATGCAAATCTACAGGACCGGGCAGTTTTAGTAATGTGGTCTGTGAAATTCAGCTTATCATCAATCACAACTCCAAGGTGTCTGGCTGTTTTTGAAGGAGTTAATTGGAAGGTTAATTGGTTAAAAGGTTAATTGGAATGAGCCTAATTGGAAGGTGAAATTGTGATGAAATGATGGGTTTGCTGAAACCACAAGCAGTTCTGTCTTAGCTAGGTTGAGTTGAAGGTGATGGTCCTTCAACCATGTATAAATGTGCATTTATAAATTCCCAATCCTTAGCTGTTCAAACAATGTTTGAGTTTCCTTCTTCTGATGAACCAAAAATAAATATTTTGAAGAATCTTGGTATCCAAAGAGTTGAACGAGAGTGAGTGAATGATAAAAGAATTTTCATTTTTGGGGAAACTATCCTTTTTAGTCTCCCAAAGCAGAAAATAGTGAAACGATTGTGTTTGTTGTAAAGTGAACAAGGCTATTATTGTTAGCACTATTTTAGTGCAGTAAAACTCAATGTTCCTTAATGTTCAGGAGATTTAGTTGTATACTGTTTTAATCCTGCTCTAAACACCTTAATTTGCACATTTTGCACATCTCATTTTTAACAACATCTTGGATGCCAACTACTGATTCTGTGCTCCATCCTGGTGTAATTCTCTTTGTGACTGTATCCTTATCATACATCTGAAGTTGGCAAAAATTTTTTTAGGTGTACAGGAAACCTGTTAAGGCCAGTTCGCACTGCACAGACACACTCGCCCCGTTGGCATCTATGTTGCCATTGATTGGCTCTTATTTCCAACATGTTGAATTGGCATTTGTCAGATCTTGGAACGTCAGAGTGGCTGTTGGCCTTTAGAAACAATAATCAGTTTAGTTGCAAAGAATAACTGATTCATATACAGTATTTATATTTATTGTAAGATTTTATTTATTTTAATTATTCTTTTCTGCATACAACACTGTGTTGAGAGATTGGAGTTCTGTTACCATTATTTTGCATTACAGGGAATGCTTGAACTGCTTGCCTATCTCGAAGCCTCTTTACCTTGAAGTGTGGCTAAATGTGTAAATGTAATTTAAACTATAGCACAGTGTGCTTGTTTGTGGATTTCTTTTATTTTCCCTCTTCACCACACTGCCTAAGGAAGACTTTCTTGAATTCACATTACAAAGGCTTCATTGAAATACATGATTAAGACCATCGCCTGCAGTACTCTTACTAAGACCTCATTATCACTCCTTCCCTATTGATCTTCCTTCTTGTTCCTGCACGTACCCTCAGGTCCTGCATGTGTGTGTTGTGTGTACACATTTAATTAAAATACCATGCCAATGCATCAAATCATCTATAATTCTAATGACTGAAAATGTTTGTCAGATGCACAGCTCCACTGAAAAATATATTAAATAATGTGCCATTCTTCATACAGGACCACAGTCTCTTTCATCTTTTTTTTTATGGAGAGCACAAAAATAGTGATGCTGTCTGCATGTCACTGTAGCTGATACACTTTGGTACATTATTATTATTACAGTAATTGGTGTTTTGTGAATACAGTGGTTATTTTGACATGGGCTCGACAGGCCGCCCAACAGGAGGCAGGATTAATCTCCCACGCTACCTCTCTCTTTTTTCATGCGTGACATTTCTTTGAATCTCTAGCCTCCACACAGACATCGCCTCCCTCGGGTGTCTGTACTCATCTTCAGACATGAGCAACATCGGCACGTGCCCTCTTCCTTTTTCTCCCTCCACCTTCCTCACTTTCTACTTCTTCTTAAGTAGAACTTTTTCTTTCATTTTCTCCCCCTCGTACCCACTTTCTGTGTTAATTTCTGATTCTCTTTTTCCTCCTAGATCTTATTTTTTTTTCATCTCCAGTTGTCTTTATTCCCTCTCTAATTCCCTAGTCCTCATTTATAACATAATTTCCCATTCCCTTTCTCTGCTGTCTTGTTTCTTATTTTTTCTGTTTCTTTCCATATTCCTTCATTTTACTTATTCCCTATTCTTTTTACTCTTTTCCTTCTCGCTATTTGTTGGGAGAAAGTGAATGCACTGTAAAAAAAGCTTTTTCAAAGTTGTAAAAACAAAGATTAATGGAGTACATTTTAAGCACACTATAATATGATTCCATTAGTTACCATTGGTTAAGATGATACCTAACATGAGCAAAAGCCTATGTTTGTTACAGTATTTATTATTCTTTGTTGACATAAGTAAAAATAAATACAGCTGTTCATTCTTAGTTAATGTCAATTAAATAATATTAATGGATGAAACTTGTAAAAAAACATTGATTAGTTTTGTCTAATAATGTATAAGTAATTACCATTAATTAATATTTTTCATTAATGTTAACTAAATGGAACATTATTGTAAAATGTTACCATGTTTTTAAGGAAAATATTATATACGTTTTTCTATTTTAAAATGTTATACTCCAATAATGTTTGTTTTAACTTTGTTTTACAGCATATTACTTTGAAATGTATGTGTATAAAATAATATTCATGTTATTTGAAGGCCACTTCTAATGCAGCATATTGCATATTTTACAAATGTAACTTCAACCACTGGTAGTATCAATACATTTTTATTTATTTCACAAGCAGTTGCATTTTTTTGCACATGTGCATATTTTGCCATACAAAAAGGTACATAGGTGCAAGAAAATAAAGACAAGTGTGCTAGAAAGAATTGACGCACTTTTGTAAATACGTCTTTTTTTTCTTGATCAAGTATAATTGATCAAATATGACTTTTCTCTTGACCGTTTAGTTTTTCTATACGCTAGATGAGCTAGAAGCAGCACATTTTGTCTAGTTGTGTGTAAACTTGGAGCACTTGGCTGTCCACTCTGTAGGCCAGTACATTGCAGTCCATTCCCATTTTAATAACTCAAGCAGCATCTGATCATTCCCTCTGAGCTCTTTTTTTCATGTCTTGGTTTGCTGTTGCCAGAGGGGGACAAGCAGTGACACTTTATCAATTTAATCTTTTCTGAACTCCTTGGGTGGACCTTCAAAACTGGAAACTTCCATGGAATGGAATAGTCCAGAATGTGCCATCAAGGGAAGCTCCTAAGATTCATCTTGCCTGACGGGGATGACCATTGACACCTGAAAGATTGTGTATTTTTAATTAGCTTTCGTCAGCTGTTTGCGGATGCAATCAGCTCTATCTGAGTCTGTAAAGGTGTGAACCAAATGGTCCATACTATTCAAAAACAGGACAGTGTTCCTCAAGAAGTTACTACACTTATGCAGTATACTGTAACATATTGGCGAACCACCCAACTACTACTTAACCAAATACAGGAACATTTAACAACTTAGGATTGTGAAATAGGAATGCCACCGGAGGGCTCACTGGGATGTGTCGCATCTCCTTCAAACTTCTTCCTGGAAGGACCCTCAAGATGGGAATCGTCCACTGTGTGTTCATGGTTTTCGAACGTAGAATATTTATTTACTTTGTGGTCCTTCTTTCGCTTTAGCATTGCCTGACACTCAATTATAACAGAACGAAGAGAAAAGTTCTGGTTCTTTGTCTTGCAGTCAGCTGATTTTTGGGGTCCATGGCTAGAGCTCCTGAGACAATTCCTCTCGCATCTCTTCTTATTATCCAAGTCCCGTGGATTTTCAGAGACACCTGGCTTTGTGGCATTTTCCCCAAGCTTGAAGTAGTATTTGGTGCTCACTGAGAGCCTCTGGCGCAGTAAAGCTCTTCGAGAGTGCTTGTAGGACTCATTGCACGATTCTGCCTGTGATGGAGCATCATTCTTCACGATTTTATGATCCATTTTTTGAAGAATGAAAGATTTCAATATTAAAAACTCAGAGAGCTATCCAAAGCACCAATCAAACTTACTGTTTTCTTCACACCACAATTCTATTTTGTCCTGCAAAGCAGTATTACTGTATTGAAATTCCTGACTACTATGATGTCATAGAGCTGCTGCTAATTGACAGACAATCCCAATACAAGAAATAAATAACTAAATACTCTCATTAAACTCTTCATTCTTCAATATATGTGAATACATTTTTGAAGTGTATTATGAGTCTTATGACCAATGTATGGTAACTCAGAAAGTGTTAATGCTCCCACAAATATTGGAAAAGTAAAGAGGGATGATAGTAGAAACATTAAGAAACAGATTCAAGCAAGATGCTGACATCTACTTGAGCCATAGAGTGAGAGGGAAGGATATTTCCCCCGTTACTACAGCAATGTACGTAACTTGTTTTAGCTCTAGATGTAGGCTGTTAAAAGCATAGCACTCTTAGTGAGGGGAATGCGGTAGAGAAAATGTTTGTTTTCTTTAAGTATGGGTTAGAGAACAGGATAAATGTTAGAGTAAGTCTGAAATGGTAGGTGAGACCTTTTCCCATTTCGTACAGTCCATGAGGAGCTTCTCAAACGTCCTAAGTTCAGAACTACATATTCGTATATAAGCACACGTCTTTTATCACACACACAGACATAAACATGAGGATGGAGAGAGGCTTTTACTTAAATTGATGCATTTACAAACCATGCTGTAACTTCCATGCTTTAATACAAACACATATGAACACTGCACATTCTTCAAATATTGTCATCTTCACTTGAAGGACCACATAAGTTGTGCTTTTTTCCAGTTTTGCAGGTCAGCTCCAAAAAGGTATTGTGTGGATTCCTTGAGCTTCTTTTAATACAAATCATATATACACACATACACTTATTAATACTTCTCTGTGATTAATACTCAGAAAGCAACTCTGTTATAAGACAATACAATTTTCAAGGAAACAGAGTTTTATCCTGCACCACAAAATGTCACTCTGGTACTGTATACTTGCTGGACTCCATTACTATATATTTTTTTCTTTTAGTTAATGTTAACAAATGGAACCTGGAACTTATTGTAAAGTGTTTCCATGTTTTACAAGAAAATACTATTTAAAGTGCCCCTATTATGGATTTTTGAAAATGACCTTTCATGCAGTGTGTAACACAGCTCTAAGTGAATGAAAACATCCTGCAAAGTTTTAAAACGGATGTGTATAAGTATAACTGTGTATAAAGTTATTTCTTTCTCAAAAGAAAGAGTCGACTCTGAATCATTGAAACGAGTTGTTTTTAAAACCAATCAAAAGCCGTTTCATGTTGACGTCAACATGAGCATTAGCATATTGCCCGCCCACTTGTTGCACGCATAGACCTGGGAAGACCATCAGCAAAGACTATAGAAATACATAATAATCCATAATAATAATAACAATAATAATCCTTGAAAGGGACTTTGCCATCAGTCTAAAATGCAAATTCATTCTTTGCCACTAGGTGCCTGTTCCCTGGTAACGCTGTACACAAAGCAGCATGCTCACAAACACTGCTTTATCAGGCATTACAGGCATGATGAAATGAGACCAATCAGACCAATCGCTGCAGATTAACGTCACGCAAAGGAGGGGTTTGGAAAAATTAATCTTGAGCGAATCGTTTGGGAGTCCTTGAACAAGTAAGGTAAAAATAAATGCATATTATAAGACAATGAAAGTGTTTTTTGACCTTACATGCATGTCAACCTGTTATTGGGGACTCCCAAAACCAAAATATGAACCTTTTATTACCCATAATAGGGGCACTTTACATTTTTCTATTTTAAAATTTCACATTGTAAAACATACTCCTATAATGTCTGTTTTCTTTACAACTTTTAAAATATATATGTATTACAGTATATTAGTTATTTGAAGGCCCCTTCCAATACAGCATTTGCATTTTAAAACCTAACTTGACTAGCAGTTCAAGTTCGAATTCTATTAATAGGCCTATGTTTTTATTTATTTCAGAAATAACCATTTGCTTACTTTTTTTGCACATATGCACACTTTTTGCATTAAAATGTACATAGGTGCAAGAAAATAAAGACAAAGGTGCAAGAGGAATAAATTTATTTGTCATGTGTTTTTCTTGCACATATTTATATTGATTTCTTGCCTTTTTTTGTACATTAAATTTTTTATCCTGCACCACAAAATGTCACTCTGGTGCTGTATATTTGCTGGAATCCATTTCTTTACCAATAGCAAAACATTTTAAGTGTTTTTTTATGTATTCAGTTCCTGGAGCCATAAAAATGGGATGCAGAACTGCAGTTTTAAACTGAATTCAGTGAATATTAAAATTATATAATTTAAATGAAATAAATTACTTTAACTATAAAAGGCATGTTTGTCAGGACATACTTTAAAGTTTAGTGAGATAAAGCTTTGTTTGAAAATGTAATAAGCCTGACAGAAAGATAAAGAGACAAATAAATACATTTGAGTGTACTGCAATTTAGGTATATTTCATCATATTAAACCAGCATGGATTTCCCAGAATGCGTGATATATAAAATACATGATAATATCTAAAGAGTCCTGAGGCTTTGATGGAAACCTCTAAACGGTGTCGAGAATGTCACCAAATCAACATTTCAAAAATCATTACAGCAACATTTCCCTTATGTGACCGCTCCGGTTAGGAGTGTCATTCTCCGAAGGCCTGTATTAAGCCGTGCACTTCCTCTGGTAAGGAAGCTGTGGCTTATCCTTTAGTGGAAGCTCCAATGACAAGCTTCTGATGGCCTCCAGTGTTCCCTAATTACATTAGCTTGCTCCCTAAAGCGTTCCCACAGTGTCGTCTCAGTCCAGCTCTTAGCTAAAGATGCTTGTCAGTGCTTGTTTGTTGCCATCTTCACACATGGCTAGACAAGATACTTTGTTTATTGTACAAGGTTGTGTTTGTTCAGAGCTTAGCTAGCGAGCGGATGGCAGGAGGTAATGCCATGCCATGCCATGCTGTGGCATGCTAATTACTGCTAAACACGGTAAACCCAACACCCTGGACAGAGGATGCGTCACAGCCAAGGCACTAAGCCTAAACCCTTCGCTTCTCTGTATCTCTCCCTCTTCTTGTCTTCTCTTCTCTATTCATTCGGCACAAGCTCGCCGGGGATTTCACACTTTATCACCTCGTCTAACGCTCCGCAGAGCACTGGAAATCACCCTCTGCAGTTGAGTGATCCTGTAGTAATGAGATTTGAGGTACATCAAAGTACCGTGCCTTTGAGGGAGGAAAATAGATCAGAAAAATAGGACTGAAATGCTAATCCTTCACGAAGATGACCATAAGTTTTCTACCTCGAGAACACAATATGAAAGCGGTGAATGAGTTGAAGACAGACTGCGAGAAGCTCGTAAGTAGCATCTTTCGTGAATGAGCCTTTAAGAACATCAGTTTGCTCATTGAATTCTGATATAGAAACAGAGAGAGGGGAATGAGGAAGAGAGAGAGATATGCAGCAAACAGAGTTGTTGTGAAATGGGTAGAAAAATGGGTCAGAAGCAAAGCTGTGAAATATCGCACGGGGGAAATGAGCGATTGAGTCACTGTGCTTGAAACCAATCGCTTGCCTCATTCTGAAACATACACACGTGTAGCGCCCACCACATTTACATATGTTTTCAGATCAAAGCAACGTCTTTATGTTTCCATACGGATATGGCAGCTGTGTCAATAAAGATATGATTAGAAATTGAGGAAGGAACATGATTTAAAAGCCAGCCAGTGATTTATTTATAGTTACGATGACTTGGTCAGAATGCAAGTCAGGTAGACAACAGTACAGAATCTCACATTTGTTTTGATACAGAGCTATTTTGGAATGTAAATACATTATGTAGTGAATGTCATGTGTAGGTCTCGCTTTTGAAATGCCATTGAAATGCTTTATTTACAAGTGGCTCTGAGAGTGTGTTTGAAGACATGTTTGCTCGTAACCTGTCTAGAATGATTTCAAGCGTTCATGGCTGGATGAATATATCTAAGTGAGTACGTACAACCAGTCATCACTGCAAATAGAACCCCAAGAAATAGCTGTTTGTAATGCCTGTTCAAAAACATATCACATTACAGACATACTGTATGTTGTTCTTTTGCTGAAGTTTTTGTTTTTAAATGCCTATGCTGCCATTCACAAGTTTGTGGCTGGTAATACTTAGGTCTCTTAGGCTCACCAAGGCTGCAATTATTTCATCAAAATTACATGTAAACAGATATTTTATGAAATACTATTGTAATTGGTTTTATTGGAATTCATGAATTTTAAGTAGCCATTACTCCAGTCTTCAGTGTCACATGATTCTTCAGAAATCATTCTAATATACTGGTTTGATGCTCAAGAAACATTTCTGATCATATCAATGTTGAAAACAGTTGTGATGCTTAATATTCTGTGGAAAGTGTGAATTTCATGTTTCTTTGATAAAATAAGTGTAATTTATTTTGAATAATAATAAAAACATAACATGATTGTGGTATGCTAACTTGTTAGCCTGCATGCAAACAAAGAATGAGAAAATGTATGTTTACCCCAATAGCTTTTGGTCATCTAATATGATGTGTGACGTGATTTAAGTTACATGCATACACCAAGTAAGTAAAAAAGGATGTTAAATACTAATGCAAGATTCTTTTTTATTATTATGTGAGAAGAAAAAGACTAAGAAGAAAGTTTTGTTGCCTGTCATTCATATACAGATAATCACAGAACAACACATTTGACCAATATTAAGCACTTTTTTCAGAGGACTGTGTAATGTAATGAATATTTAAATAATTAAACAAATTATTTATCACTTGCATCATTGAGGCATATAAAAAGCCAATAGAATTTAGGTAGCATACATAACAGAAAATGTACTAACTATGAAAAATCTGTAATGTATTCAGAGCAGTAATTCATACCCTGATCTATGAGCTGGAAAGTGTGTGTAACGGAGCACTCTGTTATCTGCAGTGGGCCTGTGGATTGATTTGTTTTAGGAGAATGGAGAGACATCCAGCTGGAGAAGAGCCAGTGTACTGCTGAGGACTGACGTCTCAGGTGTCACTGCAGGGCCGTTACCCCTCCCGGACACCCCTCGACCGCCTGCCATCACACAGCCGATTCAATCCCAGGGCTCAATGTATGTTGGAGGGATAACTGGGATAGCCTCCAAATGAGAAATGAGAAAAGCATGGCTCTGTTTCAATTTCCAGAGAAGCTCAGAGCATATAATGAGACGAGCCCTAAATGAGCCTTTGAGGAAAGTGCTATTGATGCATTATGGCAATGCATTTTTCTTCTGGTCTTCTCAGTTTGTTTTTAAAGAGAAGTTTAGAGACTTTTGCAGTAAAGGACAGTGCTAGTCTTTGCAGATTTAGAGGGGAAAATGAGCCACATAAAGAGTTTGAAAAAAAAATTGCTTCATGACCTTGTCTGAGACATCACTTTCCACATATACAGTGACCTCCAAAGCCCTTTTGAACATTAAATGAATATCTTTGCTTTAGATACCAAATATGTGAAATTAATATGAAAGAAAAACAGCACAAACACTTTTTTCAATTAAAAGATTTCAGAAAATAAATAAGTAAATATATAAGTGGAGAATAGAATGTCAATGCTATTGGAAATACAAACCGCATTTGGGTAGAAGATCTTCAGCATACTAATGTATAGTTTTGTGCAATTTACAAACTTCAACAATATACCAGAACTAAAGAACATAATGGTTTTGTGAGTCACTTGGAAGTTTGAATAACAATCCAGGTAACCTATTTTGGAATAGTGTTTTATTTAGTCTTAAAATATTTAGGTTTGTACAATTCAATCAGAATATTTTATATTAGATTTATAGTTGTGCGATAATGTGCTATGAATTTCAGTAAATGTGAACTTTATTATCCTAAAGTATAGTCTTACTTAAAGCCATTACCTCCTGGTAAGAGCGTCTCCAAACACAGGTCTGGCTCCAGTTTCTTAGTGCAGATTAAGGACATCTGTAGGCGTCTGGCCTTTCTGCCAAGACCTCACAGCACTTACAGTACAGGAAGTTCCTTATAGAGGATAAGTAATGGGTCTTATACACTAACAGTGTGTACATGCATTTGTGAGTAAACCATGTGAGCGAACATTTTTACACAGAAATAATAATTCATAAATAAGGTAATATTTTTACCCTATACAGTCTACTGTATATTTGAAACACAAATATCTAAGGTCTCTAAATGATCAACATCATAAAACCCTTGCGGAAAATTTGATTTGGTCTATTATCTGCTACATGCCTTCAGTCATCTGATTAATAGTCTATATGTTTTTTTAGCAAGTAAAAGACCTTAAAAGGTCAACCTTTAGGTCAAGGTATACATGTCTTTTTGATAAACGTAAACATAAGAATAAATTCGATTTTTTTTCAAGCAATATTTCAAGATGGCCAGAATGTCAGCAACTATACATACAAATTGCATATTTTTGTTCAGTTTGAGTCATGTTTTGCTTTAAGCCTCTGAAAAAAACCTTCAGTGTTTTCCCTTAAGTACAAGCTCCTTATCATACTATATTAGCCACATATGATACTAAAAAAAAACATGTATGCAGCTTTTATTTTACATATTGTCTAAAGGTTCAATAAACTGTTCATTACAAATCTGACTATCATTTAATTTGTCATCATTCACTCAGCTCTAAGTAGTTCCAAACCTGTATGAGTTTCTCATGACACTTTATTTTGAGGACCAGTTCACACTATTTACTAGTTGCCTATTAGCATGCATATTACTAGCATATTGGCTATTTATTAGTACTTATAAAGTACATAGTAATGCCATATTCTGCATGACCATATTTTGGATCCCTTAATCTATACCTAAGCTTCACAACTACCCTACTAATAATTATTAATCCCCAAATCGTGGGATTATTGAGTCTGCAACGGAGTTCACTGAGGTGAATACATAATAAACAAAGGCATGTCTTAGCATGGGATGGTGAAACATGAACAGAAACATGGAACAAATTCACAAACAGTGGATACACAAGCAATACTCGACCAGAGACAATGGCAACATGACGTCTATAAATACCAAACAATACAGGTCACACAAACCGACCAATGGGGAACAAGACACAAGACTACAACAACCAATCAAAACATGACACATACACTTGGCAGGATGACAGGAGGATCAGGGGAATTACATGACAAACCAGAAAACAGGACTAAACTACAAAATTAGACATGAAAATTCCTCTAGAAACAAAACCTGAGAACAGTTACAGAACCCAAGAATAGTTAGGAGTTGGTTAATAGTGAGAGTTAGTCCTCAAACTAAAGTGTGACCAAGTTTCTTTCTTCTGTTGAACACACACAAAAAAAAGATATTTTGAAGAATGTTGGTAACTGAACAGTTGAAAGCCATTCACTTCCATAGTATGTTTTTCCATTGTATGGAAAGTCAGCTGTATGGTTACTGTCTACTGTTTGGTTACTAACATTCCAATTACCTATGTTAGTATAAACGAGTCATTCAGGAATACTGTGTATTGATCAGAAACATGCAACTGTTTGTTCTGCAGTAGTTTTGTTTGATTCCATTTTCTCTGGTGGGCAACAATAGTGACAATACTGGGTGTGGAATTGAAGTTACTCAATATATTGTTGTCTATTGGACAGTTGTACAAAAGCAATTTGACGTTCACAATCGTCTACAGTCGTATCAGCTCGTGTCATATTACTGAAATGCACAAACAACAAAAATGATACAGTATGTCATATTTCAGTCCCTTTATTTGAGTGTTTTTGTTTCTTTTTTGCAGGGAGACCCATTTTCTTTCCTCTCTCCTATTGTCCTCTCTTCACTCACTTGTTTCATTTGTGGATCGGCTTGGAATGACTAAAAGTAAATCAATCTGGGCTTTTATAAAATTTGGAAGGCTGCCCAGTAAGGACATTTAAATGTTTTACAAGGCCATGTAAGAGCTAACAGCAACATGTCCTCTCATGGACCTTTTTCAGTCTTTCCTGGGTTAGTGCTATATGCCTTATGGGTATTTATAGACCTTGTGCCACATGGGGGTATATTTAGTACCCTTTGCAACAGTGTTGAGTATATCCAAATCCTCTAGGATCCTCTGCACTAGCTTGTTACATTTTAATGTGGTTTTCTAGCTGAAATTCCAGGAGCACTGATCTTAGCTCATGTCTATAGCCAATGTTATGTGACAGTTTGTGCACACAGAGTAAATTATTCTGGGAAGGAATGCAAGTAAAGGTGTGGGTGTCTGAGAGCGGTAGGTACAGCTATAGTACATATGCACTTTAAGGCATGCGTTTTTCCTTTGCATGCATGTGCAAACGTGTGCACCCAGATACATGTGCACAGGACATGCTCAGATAAGAACGAGAGCATGAACTTGCTGATAACATGTGTAGATAATGCTGGTTAACAAAACCACGGGCTGTAACTGTATGAATCAACAGGGGAACTGGCCTTAAGATAGATGCCTTTGTACTTATCTGCATCTAAACAGCAATGTTTTCTTGGTACAAAAAGAGTTCAAAAAGATCAAGTTAGATTACCTTGCTTTTGTTCAGGGCACATGCTTTTTTCACATACTCTCACATACTAAACAAAATTGTGAAAGGGCTAAACCCAATTCAACCTCAGACCCAGCACACATTTTGATGCGTTTGAAGAAACACCCAGGCTGGATTAGGAGCTTGGCTAATTTTAGTTTTTACTTGTCATGCCACATATTACAGAAATTTGGGTTGTCACTTTTTTTTTACTGCTACAAAAAAATCGACAACATGGTTTACTCCAAATTTTTTTCCTGTTAGCATATTACACTTAAATGTTTCAACATGGTACATTATTAAAATCAAAAGTTGTATAGGTTAATATTATTTCATGAACCTGACCATGGTAACACTTAAAATAAGTTGCCATTAGTTAACTAATGTTAAATAATGGAAACTTATTGTAAGTGTTACCATGTTTACATTGAGTAATAATGTCACATTACAAAACATAAATGCAAAGTCCCAATTACAAGAAATCCATGGATTTAGATATTGGTGTGTGAAATTGTGAATTGTCCCAATTAAAGGGAAATAGCCCACACAGTGAGTGAGATATAAAGTTTAAATTATCGGGAAATATAACATTGTGAAGATATAAAGTTGAAAGTTGTATTTAAAAGATAGCATTGTGAAATAGTCAAAATTATTGTTACATTTTCAGATATGAAGTCACATTAAGATATAAAGTAAATACAATGTATCATTATTTTGGCAAGATAAATTCACATCTGTGTAACATAGCGTCAAAATTATAATGAAAGTTGTAATATTGTGAGAAGTAAAAATTGCATCTCATTCAATTTTAACATTATAAAATATTGTCTTATTGTGAGAAATAAAGGTAAATATCTTGTAAATATGATTTTCTCATAGTTCTGACAAGCTATAGACTTACTCTCAGATTCAAACTCACATTATGATGTGTAATGTCCCATCTGTGAGATACAAATACATTAAAATTACAATAAAATTATGAGAATTTACAAGATATAATCAAATTGTGTGATATAAAGTCACATTCAGACAAGACCCAATCTCACAATCGCATAACTGTGATGAAAACTGTTGAAACTGTAGTATTCTGAGGATTGCCAGTTAACATGGAAAATGTGCTAAATGGAGCTGAAAAAAGGGCATGTGATGAGCACAGATTTTGAATGATGGATGTTGCAGTTCTGCACATGCAGATTCCATGTAGGTCAGCTGATGAAGCATTCATAGATGCTGCATGACTAATCAAAGCAAGTTTGCTTGCAGGAGAAAATCATGCAACTGCCCAATGGACCAGTCAGCATGGTAAACTGCACACATTGTTTCATGCTGGAATGCATCGTTCACTCACATAATATATGATACACTTCACTGTCCTCATTGTTTTGTATGAATTCGGCCAGAGAGATTCTTTAGAAAAGTCCTAAAAGACACTAGGACAGGAACTTTTTAATGAGCACAATTTAAGTCTTGATATTCATAGCTCATTGAAAAATATTACAGCTTGACAGTTGTGTTATTCTTCTGCCAAATAATTATTGGGGGCTGCGTGCATTTTATGCCACAAGCTCCAGAAGAGGGCAACAAGCTCTGCTGCAATGTCACGCTCAGAAATGTATCGGGTCTTATGACTGCATGGCAAATTTGAATGTTCTCATAAACACCCTCTGGTGGTATCAGGTGACCCGCTGTTATTGAATCTGAACAACATTAGACTTAATTAAGGTTCATCTCGTCTAATGAGTTCATAGATGTAATAAAACCAGCCTCCGGACTGTGAATCACATGTTTCAGGCCAAATCCGTGGCACTTTTATGGTCTTCAAGAGTCATAAAATTAGCATAGTTAAAAATGAATTTGACGCTCACCGGCTGTTATCCCATTAGTGGAAATGAAGAGTTGAATGAGATGTGTATTTGGGACAGTGTTCAGGAATGCAGGATCGCTAACAATGCAGCTGAGGAGAGATTGAAATCATATGAGCAGCACTTAGATTCAGTGAAGAGAGTCAGTGCTATAAATGTAAACCTTGTTATTCATAATGTAGCTTGACAGTGTCATCACCTTTCACAGACACTCCATGGCACAAGCCTTGAAAGATTTGTCCACTAAAAACGAGCAAACTCTGTCTTCACTTACTTATGTTTCTGTAGGACTTCATTTCTGCAAAAGAAGATGTTTTGAATAATGTACTGGTTGACTTTTATGGTCAAAACACATTAAAAGAATCATAAAAGTAGTTTTTTGTTTCAGAACATATGGTAAGATTAAACTTATTTTAGTGAATAAAGTACCACATTTCAGCTATCGTTTTGTTAGGATTGGTACACAAAATGGTATTTTATTTTTGCTTCCAGAAAATCCTGAATCTATATGCTTTCTAACAGCTTCATGTGACCGTAAACATTTCATTTTAACATGGCTTTAAGCACTATACATCATTAAAGTTTCAGTTTTACCATGACTAAGATGGTAAATGTGGGGTTTACATTGGATAATCATATGAGTTTACCTTATGGTGCAAACCCAGAGTCTCTGCATCAGTAGGAAAGCGATAAAACGAGCATCTTCCATCTTCCACCAAGACTTGAATTCGGGGCAACCCCCCCCCCCCCAAATAAAAAAAAACATTGTGTAATTAATTTTTATTCTACAATTGTACCCCCCAAAATTATACTACAGTTGAAAAATACTTTAAATTGATAAACTGTTTGGCGTGATGACGTTTAATGTCTCTGACAGCGCCTGTAGTCCGATTTAGCATCTTGTTAGCAACCGTCTTTTTAAAGAAATGTAACAGTTAAAAAAAATGTGTTTTATGTGCAGAATATGCCTTGTGTTCGTGTAACCTTTCCGCCTTGCATTCATTCAAAAGTACGTAAATAAATAAGGGTTAATCTAGTACATGGAGAAAGGAAAGCACAGGAAGTGTGCATTAGAGCAGAAATCTGATAAAACACGAGTGCTTTGGCTAGCTGCTCTTGTGTTTTATGTCGTAGAATAAAATGTGAAAGTATCTTGAGCTTGTGTGAACCACGGACCTTATTTTAGGGGATTTAACCAAACTCCCATTCAAAAAACCCATTGACTCTGGGACGATGGAACCGGACGTGCTAAAATGCTAACTCGCTTCTGGGTTTTTGTCTACAAAGTGACTTAGTTCCACCACTCTATTAAACTATTTTGTTAATTGAAATAAAGCTGAAATAAAATAAATTTAAATATTAGATCAAACTAAATGAAATGATGCCTTGGCATTATACAGTATGAAATATGTTGACGTTAAATCATAAAAATGACTAACTTGAAACAAATACAATCTAAAACTAAACTATAACTAAAACGCAAATAAAAATAAATAAAACTTAAATAGCAATATAAAAAACACTAATAAAACAAAATCAAGACAAAGCACATAACAAAATTACATTAACTAAATTCAAAATGAATACTGAAAATATAAAAGTAAAAGCTAATAAAAAAAATAAAGTCATAATGATTTTGAAAAACTTGATGTTGAGTTAATGATGAAAATGATGGTCTTGTGGGATCTGCATCAAGAACGATGTTTTTTCTTGACAGCATTTAATAAACAAGTTTGTCCTTTCGAAGAGAACTTCTCTATCACCCTGCTGAATAATAGATGCTAGTCTCACCCTCAGTCTTGTGATTAGATTTTCAGAGAACACTGTATTGTGGCTTATCCTCAACAGGACAATTCCATCATAGAACACTGAAACCAAATTCTGAAAAGAAAAGAAAAATTATTATATAGATTTATTTGACACCATTTGCCGAAGTGGAGTTTTTCAAAGGCCAAGTTCAGAGAACCCCAGGGTGGTTGTGGTGCTGTACTCGCACAAACATTGAACACATTAATTTCAATAACTTCAGATGTCTAGCGAAGATTCGATTTTAAAATAAGATGCTTTATTTTTTTAGAGAATGTTAAAGTATGATGGGTTTCATTAAATATGTTGAAGAATACAGATATTCCTGATACAAAAACAGAGAACTGTTTATTCTTTCCTACGTACACATCTTATCCAATTATTACATGAGCTGAAATGTGGATCTAAGCGTGTCTGAATTGTTTCGTTTATTTTAAGTGATAAGATCAGCGAGGTGAGAGAACATCTTAACTTCTCATCAGGAATTGCCCCACCAATAATATGATTGCAATTAATCTATTCCAGTTTTCATCCAAGAAACATAAACATCTCAAATCAAGGCTAAATTATGATGTGATAAAGTCAAAGGCAACAAGCGGCACATAATTAAGATATATGTTTTTACACAATCAGAAGAGATGTTTACATATATGCTTTAATACTTTGGTTTTTGTTATCTAATGGAAGTAAAAACACTGCTGCAACTCTCTTTTTGACCTTACAGCTATTTATTTCCACTGTCAGCTATTAAGATAAGGTAAAATAATATTAAAAAAGGGAACCACTAAAGAAATCTAATGGGATATAATGGATATGTGAAGTCAAATGTATCTGTAACATTAATGTAAGTTCCAAAGCCAATGTATATTTTCAGAAACGTCATTCTCATACAGTTTTTCTGGGAATGACTGAATTGTAATTTTTGCACATCGTTTCTTTATTATATACACACGTAGCTTCTTGTTTCTCTCTACATATGAGAAGTGAGGGCAAAAAGGTTAGTAGAGTGTTTGTGGTTTAAACCATTGTAATTGAAGTTCAAGGAGCATTTGTTCTCACATGGTTTGTGTGTTTCTGTGGTAACAAGAACACTAAGGTCAGAGGTCTGTCACTAATTACAAGAGCTGGATCAAATGTGCTGGTTCCAATCAGAGTGGTCAGCGTCATGTTCAAGATACTGAGTTTATGCAATCAACACAGGAAGAAATAACCAATAGACTGGCCAATGTATTCAGTTAGTGGCATCAAATCTTTGATATTCAGGGTTGTGTTAGAGGCTCTTAGACAAGGTTTATTTATATATTATTCAATGCACTTTAAGGAGTAAGTAAAATAAAATACACATAAAACCCATTATACACATAAAATTCAATTTTAAAATGGATTCAAATTAATAAAAAAGGGAAAAGTGCATATTACAAAAACAATAAAGGGCAGTAAATCTTAAATTATTTCAATTGACTGCATTTAATGTACACTACTGTTCAAAGGTTTGGGGTCAGAAAGTTTTTTTATGTTTTTGAACAAAAAGTCTCTTATGCTCACAAATGCAGCATTTGCTGTATTTGATGAATACATTAAAAACAGTAATGTTAAAATATTTTCTATTTTAATATATATCATTTATTTTATATATTTATTTATGTGATGGCTGTCACACGATCCTTCAGAAATCATTCTAATATGCTGATTTGGTGCTCAAGAAATGTTATTATTTCTTATTAATATCTACACTATGAACAGATGTGCTGCTTTGTGTAAACCGTGATCAAGGTCAAAAGAACATTTATTTGAAATAGAAACCTTTTGTAACAATATAAATGTGTTTACTTTCACCTTTGATCAAGTCAATGTGTCCTCACTGAATAAAACATAAAAATACATAAATAAATAAAATCTTATTGGCACCAAACTAACACCAAACAATAAACTTTCTTTGTACTCTCCAAAATGGTGCTATAGGTTGATGCGGAGGAGACGAATGGTTGAATAAAGTCATTATTTTTGTTTTCTTTGCGCACAAAAATAATTCTTGTAGCTTCATAAAATTACGGTTGAACCACTGATGTCACATGGACTATTTTATCGAGCTCCTTGCTACGTTTCTGAGCCTTGATCATGTAAGGATCCTTGCTGTTTATGGAGGGTCAGAGAGCTCTCGGAATGCATCAAAAATATCTTAATTTGTGTTCCGAAGAGGAGCAAAGGTTTTACAGTTTTGGAACGACATGAGAATGAGTAATTAATGACAGAATTTTAATTTTGGGTGAACTATCCCTTTAAAACCTTACTCTGTCAACACTGTGCCTTTGGGGTTAAGTGGCCTTCAATGTTATTGACCTTAACAAAAGTTGTTCCATGACAGCTGTTCCTGTAAATATTGTATTATCATTCAGTCTGGACTAGATTATTTACCCCCACCACTTACAGCTAATGTGACATTTCTCTTAACTTAAAACTATCTTTTTACTTAAAGGGATAGTTCACCCAAAAATGAAATTTCTTTGTTCTGCTGAACACAAAGGAAGATATTTTGAAGAAAGTTTGTAATCAGGCTGTTTTGAGGCACCATTGACTTCCATAGTAGGAAACAAAGATACTATGGAAGTCAATGGTGCCCCAGAACTGCTCTGTTTCCCACATTCTTCAGAATATCTTCCTTTGTGTTCAGCAGAACAAAGACATTCATACAGGTTTGGAACTACTTGGGGGTGGGTAAATGATGACATAATTTTTATTTTTGGGTGAACTATCCCTTTAAGAGAGATACTGGTGTGAAGGTCAATGATAGAAAGAATGATTTCAGCAGTTATGGGACACGTCTTTCTTTATCCACAAATTATTTCTCTTAAAATCTGAATTACACACCATATATGGATCCCAGCATCCGCAAAGTCCTGCAATTATTCAAGAGCAGCTAGCCAAAGCACTCGTGTTTTATCAGATTTCTGCTCTAATGCACGGTTCCTGTGCTTTCCTTTCTCCATTTACTAGATTAACCCTATTTACGTACTTTTGAATGAATGCAAGGCGGAAAGGTTACACGAACACAAGGCATAATTAGCTGTGGCACCACAAACACAGCAGGCTATAGCCACTTTTTATATGCTTTGTGTTTGTGCAGGGGTGTACTGTAGTGACATAAACAGCCTATCAATGGATTCATTTACGTTCTTTGATGCCATCTTCAGAAGCTCTGTAGGCATTTTATTTGTGCCAGCACCATGACAACGGCGCCTTTGTGGTCCATGGGACATCTTTTAACAAAAAAAAAAAAACATTTGGGAATATATTACTCACAAATAAGCTTGTGTGCTGTAAAAACTTAACCTTGTACAAGCACATGGCTTGTTGCCTTGAAGAACGACAGGAACATAAGAAACTTCTGCCCTCTTGTACTATATCAAACCTTTTTTACTCCACCCAAGATTCGAACTACAACCCTGACAAGCTCTCAGCTACACACAAACTATCAAGATATGGCTGGAAGAACTGTAGCCATGCAGATCAAACTGGCATTCCATATTTCCATTAACAATCACTTTTCACAAGCGTTTGACTCTTAAAGAGGATAGTTCACCCAAAAATGAAAATTCTGTCATTAATTACTCACCTTTGTCTTTTCAAACCCATCTGTGTCCATAGACGCAACTACAACGTTCAAGGCCCAGAAAGGTAGTAAGGACATTGTTAAAATAGTCGAATAATTTTATGAAGCTACGAGATTACTTTTTGTGTGCGAAGAAAACAAAAATAATGACTTTATTCAACAAGTTCTTATCTGTGTCGGTCTTTGATGCACAGTCACAATAGTATGCATACGTTGCATTGCTGTCTATACAGGGTCAGAAAGCTCTTGGATTTCATCATAGATATCTTAAATTGTGTTCTGAAAATGAACAAAAGTCTTACAGGTTTGGAACAACATGAAATTGAGTAATTAATAACAGAATTTTCATTTTTGGGTGAACTTTAAATTCCTTCAAAGAATCCCTTTAAATTGATCAAACAAAAAAACGAACCCTGATTTTGTAATATTCAGTCAAAATATCTACCAAATTTACAAAATTTATGTTTACATATCATAATTGGCTTTTAAATCCCACAAGAAGTCATATTAGAATCTTAACATTTCCCCCTAACCAAAAAACCCTGGATTTTTTTTTAAGTTATTGTTTCTGGATTCCAATCCATTTGAAAGCAGTTTTACTAGTCTTAGAGCAGCATTTGGATTGTGCTTTACAAGATGTTGGCATTTGTGTTAAGTATTAACATGCACCATTAAAGAGTTTTATGCAGAATTATACTGTGGGAGACCAGGATTTGATGAGGAAGGAGTTCTTTGGAGCGTTGATCCCATCATACCTTTATTTGACCATCTGGGACGGATTCAAGTTGCCTATCCACTGCTCCGGGTGTGTGTTCACGGTGTGTGTGTGTTCACTGCTGTGCGTGTGCACTTGGATGGGTTAAATGCATAGCACGAATTCCGAGTATGGGTCACCATACTTGGCTGTATGTCACGTCATTTCACTTTCACTTTCACTTTTACTACACCCTGTGAAAAAAGTTTAGACTAGCATGAATTTTCCTAAATTAGTGTAATTAAAAAATTATACTAAAATTATTGCATTCCTTTCACCGCCCATCCCTAGCCATTTTATGCACTGTGATGACTTTTCAACTACTATTCTTCCACTGATTTAAAACCTAAATGACAAACTGTGCATTAAAAAAGATAATTTTGCATACTTGCTCAAGGCAAAATTGTAGTCTGTTTGAGAGCTTGACTTTAAAAGGATTCTGCCTGAAGGTTCATACACATCACAGAAAAACACAGCACTCATAAGACTTATTAAAGATCTGTTTGGGACACTGTTACTGCAGTATGTTCAAAATATTTTGAACATCAGTTATGATGATGATCTGATGACAGAAACTTAACACTGCACACGACGCTGTGTGTTTGCGGTAGGTCTTAAAGAACGCCACACAAAATATGCATTTACAATCCTTCATCAAATGCTGTCACTCGACTTCCTATTATTTGTAACTTCATATGTTATCTATGGTTTAGCACCCCACTGAGATCAGAGGAATTGTGTATGTTATTCTCGCAAGTGTGTGGAAGAACAGAATTTTGGATGAGATGTTCTTAGCGGCTTGAATCATTATACGTTGGCTCGGTTTCAATAACATCTCAAGCAGAAATGTATATATTTATACTGAGCATAGCATAACTAAGAGAACTCAGTTTAATAGAAAATCACCATGAACTTAAATTATAATAATGAGTTAACTATACTTTTTGACCTACATAAACCCATATAATAATTTATGCTATGAAAATTGCTATGACGCCTGTTGAGTGGACTAACTTGACTTAAAGGGACTAAGCAAATAAAGAAATGCTTAAAATGATCACTTAACAGTACATGAGCACTTTACTTTCATCCATAAATGGTCAAAATTACAGATTTGTTGGAAATATACACCTTAGTATGTTGTCAATTTAAGTTATTAGCTTTATTAGACTTATTAGCTTTAACAAATATGCAAAACTAAACAGTATTTTGTTATGTCGGGTTTTGGCCAACCAAAGTCACTTAGGCATTTGATAGCTAAAGGTAATAGAAAAAAAGTGCATTGGAAATTGGACACTAGACTTTCTGAGCAGAACCTTGTTATCTGCAAATGATCTCCTTCTAGCTGAATGTACTGCCCTGTTCTCCTTCTTAGTTATTTTTTAAGGACAAAAAAATAAATAAAAACTGTTTAAATATCAATGTCCAAATTGAAAATGACATCTTTTACAGATTTTAGCTGAAGCTGCTTGTGGTTGGCATTTGTATTGATGCTAAGTTACTCTTCTAGGCTGCATGGCCTTCAAACATGGTCTTATGATAAAAATAATGAGGCAAATACACTGTTGTTACATGATTTGATGCAGGTTTATTAGCACCGCCACTCTTACAAGGTAAAACAATGTAACCATTAATGAGGAGACCAGAGGCGTCATGCCCATTCAAACCGAGGGGGTGCGTGCCCTCTCAGATTGTTGAGCCAAGTGGATTTTGAATGCAGCTTCCAAAAGACAAAAAAATAGGCAATTCATATTTTTTTAATTTTGATATCATCCCACCAGGGTGATTAGAACTACTTTTGAGTTACTTTCACCGAAATAACTACAGAAGCAGGAACTTAAAGGGATAGTTCACCCTCAAGTAGTTCCAAACCTGTATGAATGTCTTTGTTCAGCTGAACACAAAGGAAGATATTCAGTAGAACAGTGGTCTCAAACTCAATTCCTGGAGGGCCACAGCTCTGCAGAGTTTAGCTCCAAACAACTCCAACTCACACCTGCTTGGAAGTTTCTTGATTCGCTGGATCAGGTGTGTTTGATTGGGGTAGAAGCTAAACTGTGCAGAGCTGTGGCCATCCAGGAATTGAGTTTGAGACCAATGCTGTAGAATGTGGGAAACAGAGCAGTTCTGGGGCACCATTGACTTCCATAGTATTTTTTTTTCCTACTATGGAAGTCAATGTTGCCCCAAAACAGCCTGGTTACAAACTTTCTTCAAAATATCTTAATTTGTGTTCAGAACAAAGAAATTCATACAGGTTTAGAACTACTTGAGGGTGAGTAAATGATGACAGAATTGTTTTTATTTTTGGGTGAACTATCCCTTTAATATTCTAAAATGACAAAATGTACTGCAGAGAATTTTACATCTAGTAGAGGGCAATATGGTGTAGCATAAGGACTGTGGGCTATCCAGGCATCTCGCGAATGTACAGTGTTCTGCCATCTTCACCCATTAGTCGCTTTTCCACTGGTCAGTGCGAGCCGGGCGGGGCTAATAGCCTCGGACCTCGAGCACAGAGGCTGAAATCATACCGTGTTTCCATTGTCGGCCCAGTAGCCTCGCGGCACTCCTGTAAAACCCGCCCTAAACATGCCTTCACTGGACTACGTCACATGATACAAAGTTCCACCAGCGAGAGGGAGATGAATGAAATAAATCGCTAAACAAATATATCAGAAGCTGTCGTTGTTTAGTCTTTAATTAGAAACTTGGATACCACACATGGCTACAGACTCACCACGAACAGGAAATTGATCTTACTTGCGGCATTTTTGATTCGTTAATGTCTCGCAGTCTTGCTGGGTGTTGTTTTTTTTTAACAATTAAATTTTGGGCTAAAAGTGTGTTGTAACGCAAGTGTTACTGAACATGTACAGAGTAAAATATTACTGAAAATTGATTTGTAATGCCTTACACTACTGCGTTACAGCAAAATGTAATCTTTTACTGTAATGCATTACTTTTGTAACGCGTTACTCCCAACACTGATAACCAATCACTCAAGATTCTGTTGAGCTTATGACTGCAATAGCCACTCAGAGTAGTTCAGATGAGTCATCGCTTAAACTCCGGGGTTTTGTTCAGTGCGCACGTTCACTGAGTGAATTCTGCTCTCTGGCAAATTCTCTCATCAGAAACAACAAAGTGTATGTGCAGCACGATGCAAGTAAGATATTGATTTCACAATGCAAACTGCTTCAGTGATTATAATGGGAGTTTTTGAGAGTGCTTGAACTCTGGCTAGATTGAAGTCTGGATAATAAAAGAATGTTCTTTGCTGTCTTTCTGTACAATGAAAGTGTTGTAATTATTAACTTACAATGTTTTTATAAAATTTACGTCAAATACAAATTCAGTCCCACAAGTTGATATGATTCTTTAGGGTCTTAATGAAAAGTCTATAACATACTTTGGTTAAAATTTCTCAATGGTAGTGTAAAACAACAACCTTTTTACCTTGTCAAAATCAGCTCTGTTTTCAGCAACCCGTTTTAGTGCATGTTCCTTTACATGCTAATGAGCTCTGCTGACCCCGCCCCTCTCTTCCGTGGGGTGACGAGCTGTTCTCATGAGACTGTTTACTTTAGCCGAGGAACTTGCTAACTAGCACGTTATTAGGAAAGGCGGTTTACACTGATTCATAAAAGCACCAATCAATCAACAATCGTGGGCGGGGCCTGTGTCTGTGGACTTCACACAGACAGGCATCTGAGAATGGCTTGATAAAAGGGTAAATGCCAGGATCCAGCCAGGGATCCAGCCAGGATCTTTACCATTATGTGTTGGTTGTGTCCCCACACTGCCAACACACATTTCAGTTCAAACAACTTGTAAAAGTGCATGTCGCATCCGATGACCTATTTAAGTAAAAAGACAGACTTTATGCGTAGTTAATAGATTATACTAATATTAGGCTACTTTGCCCATCACCTGTTATAGATGAACTAACATGATATACAGTACAAAGGTGCATAATGCATTACACATATTTGAGAATTAAGATATTTCATGATATAGTTAACACATTTGGGAATATTTTTAATAAAAAAGTAAAAATTAAGTAAAGCATAATCCTACTGCTGTGATGGATGAATTGAGTAACAACATTCATGGGGAAATTAATTTCATATTTTTGTTGCTGATTTGATGTATGTAAATTAATTGCGAGTTCAGCGAGCAGTTTTTGAGATTTCAGGATTCGTCTTGTATGAGCTGCCCAGAGGCATTGCAAAATATGGCCGTCGAGTGAAGAGACTTTCCTTGAAAGGGACTTTGTTTTAAAATTATTTATTTTAATAATAAAAAATATTATTTAATTAATTGTTAGCTTTTCATTAAACTCATAACCCCCCCCCCCCCCCCCGCAGTTCCTTTAAGAACCCTAGTTTGGGAAACCTTGATGTAATAATGTTTAATACACTTCATTACAACACATTTTCTTACTCTTTGCATTGTTTACATCATTATGGTACAAGATAATCCCATTTAAATCAATGTGATAAACGAGTTGTCAAAAGTAATCTAAAAGTAATCTGATTACCTAAAGTGTGTAATGTAACAGATTACGTAACTGACTACAATTTTTGTCATGTAATCTGGAATCAGTAACGGATTACAATTTGTAAGTAATCTACCCAGCTCTGGAAACACTATATGCCTACACACATAGACTGAACACATATTACGCATGCGAATAATGTCATCCGGTTTGACAAATTTATGTTTTTTTGTGTAGGCAGAGACAATGATGGCATTGTTTTCAAAAACCCATTTGAAAACCGTTGTTAAAACACTCGTTTTTTTCTAAGGTCCCTTATAAGCATTGGCTGGAAGAGCTAGAGTAAACAAATTATTATTGCTCTAAATACTAGTATAAAAAATTGTATGACATGTCATGGCGGTCATGTGATCTCCTGAGGGGGCGACCCATATAGGCTAGAATAAAATAGCTTTTTCTAAAAGACTGTTAGTCATGTGTCTGATCTCGTGTGAGTTTACATTATTTAAATGATATTTTTTATGTGCCATTTTTAACTAGCAAAAACGCTGGGTGCAGCTTTAAATCAGAAGCGCTGCGGTGAGGACCTTCACTGAATGGTGTTGAGCATTGACTGACGCTTCGCGCGCTGTCATTCGCCTCACATGACAGCAGCCAGAAAGAGAGATTGAGTGCAGTCATGTAAGTATTTTACAGTGTTAGTCCTGTAGAGAGCGGTAGATCGTTTTATTAAATTGTTTTATACGCTCCCTGTGGTACTGTACATGATTGGGACTGGGGAGGGAGGAGCGATCGAAGTATTTCTCTACATTTCAAATCCCTGTCGTGGCTGCACGAGCAAGGCAGAGGACTCCCCCCCCACCTTCAAACTAAGGGGAAAACCCACCACCGAAAGCCTAGTGCACGTCCTAAAGCGCAAACGGAGGACTTTGGGAGGAGGAAACAGTAGTTTGAAGGCACGCTGCGGAGGTATCGGCTCGCTGTGTGCACTAGTGTCTCCACACTTGCACTGGATACACGAAAGCAGGACGTTTTCACTTACCTGCGACTCGCAGGAGCCCCACGATCTCCCTGAAACCCGCCAAACGTTCACACGGTGAGTAGCGCCCCGTACGCGTTTATTTACTGCTCTCGTGTTCTTCTGCCGTACGAAGCTAATTCCAGCGTACGCTAGCTGCGTGCTTTGACAGGTCAGCGGTCATAAAGCTAAAACGATTCATTCCCGTCGCTCTCCACTGTAAGACACTACAGGCTATAGTAAACGCGGGCTTTTGCATGTTAGTGCGGCTGACATTGCACAGGTTGCCGGCGCGAATAATTTCTTGCTGTATGGGGCCTAGTTTGTAGCAGGCACATACTGTACCAAACAGACACATTGTAGCCCCGTGTACACTGTACAGTATGCGCCTGCACACGCTCTACTGTACCGAAGCCGGCATGCGTTTGGTGCTGATGGCTTCACTTCAGGTGTTCTTTTCCACCTAAAACATGCGCATGGAAGAGACCGCACAACAGGTAAAGAAGTGAAGGATGGAAATATGAGTTTATGCTGAAGTTTGTGTGAACTATTTACTGTAAACTTATTATGCAGCATCTACAGTAGGCTACCTTATTTTAATTTCTATATAAACATGGATTGAACATGGATAATTATTTTAAAAGTGAAAATGGCATGTGTAAATTATGTGGCAGTTTGAACTTTGACCTGTTTAACTTTTAAACTCTCGATTCAGACTTTTTAATAAGTCTATATAGTATATTGCAGATACTAAGGATACACAAGAGCTTGATTTAAATGTATTGACAGTTTCCCTTTTTCAGTATGCTGAATTGCTTGAAGATACCGAAAGCTTTGTTTGTATTAATTAATGTAATTTCCATTTAAGCACATTCTTCAAAGTTACATTTAATTACGTCCAAAGTGATTTGTATCAATGTGACCTGTTTTTAATGAACTAATCTAGTAATTGCTTTTTGAATTGTGTAGGGAGCATACAGTTCCACTTATCACTATGAAGGCAAATTAAACATGCAGTTATTTAAGCATTTACTAATCGCTCTCATTTTGAAGCATGGGTAGGTGAACATCAAATATATTAATGCAGAATGGGACATTTAAGACACCTGCTGTTGCATTACAATTACCTCTTATGTTTTAATTGTGACTTTTGGCACCCTCTGTTCATTCACCGTGGGGCCCCCTCAGAGCGCGGGGCCCAGTTGCACCATCCTTTGGCCAGTATATATATATATAAATATATTTTGCTCATTCATCATTCGTACCAAGTGTAGCTTGTCTTACTAGTTTTGAGCTATAAAGCTATGCGAAGATGAGTTGCAGTCGTTGTCCAACAGTAGCTTGGCTAGTTGTGTAGGGCTCTGATGAGTTTTTAATGGGGAGGAAGTGACCTTCCCTGGCCCCTCTCCTAGCAGCCCGCTATACCATGGCCTCTTGCTATATAGGTCAAAACTACCAACAACGCCCAGTGAAAAAGAGCAGTGACCTTAAATTAAGGCTTTGCAGCTGAAGTTGTTATCCCAGTCAATGTGGTGCTAAAGCAGACACTCAAAAAGCATGCTGGGTAATTTAAATGGTCTTGAGGTTTGTCAGTCTAACAATGATGGGTTTGCAATATGAGTATGGTTTGCTTGTGACCACTTTTGTAAACCCATCAGGCACTTGGAAATTCTTAAAGGGGTTTTAATCCTTTGCATCGTATGTCAATTGTCTTGATTATTTTGATTTGTATGTTGTTGCAACATCACACACGACCTAGTTTAGTCATCGGGTTTTACACCTCAGTTGGCTGATTTTCATTCATTTCAAATTTGATTATGTAAGATGGTGAAGCATTTGCTCAGTGAAATATACAAAGCTGTAATTCTTAGCCTTTTCATTTGTGTTTGTGCATTCGGTTGTAAAATAATTTGTAGTGTAAGTAGCAGAGCGCACGTGTTGAGGCTGTGACCTTCAGTTTATCACAGCGTGCTGTCTCGTACCCTGTATGTGTCATGCAGTTTTATCTAAAGCACACATACTAGAAAGCTGATAAGTACATTTTGTAAAACATCAACCAGCGTTATCGCTCAGGATTTAATTTTTTTGTAAAATGCTGCAAAATGTTTTACCTTGGATTGCAGCAATTTACTGTACTAAATGATATCTGCCCTGAAAGACAATACCCTGCCTGTTTGCTATAGTATCATTTATATTTTATAATAGTGTATTACTACAATATGATGTTCAATTATCACTTTAAAGAAACAGTTCACCCAAAAATAAACATTTATTGTTTGCAATTTAATGAAATCAAGTGAAGACTAAGACATTCAAATTAATTTAAAAGTGCCATAAATGTGGATCATATGATCCATGCACTATATTGCAAGTCCCGCAAAGTCATATGATGATTTGTGTGATAGTCCATGAACTATGAATTGTCATGTGATGTACATCGTCAGTTGCTTCGCTTCACTGCCATTCACAAATACCCAGCGGCTTCATGGTATTGTAAAGTGTTCATTAGATCATCCGGGTAATCTTTGCCAACTATTTTATGAATACTGTGAATACTCTTTCACACCCCATTTTCATCGACTATGTAGTAGGTTTGCACGATATACCGGTACTACGATAGTATCGCGATACTAAAGCTTAAAAATACCCGTGGTGCCATTGCATTTTTTAAACTGTAGTATCGTCCATACAGTAGTATGGTACAGTAGTACAGTAGATACAGTAATTGTAGAATTCCTAATAGTTAGGGGGTAAATTAAATCATTTTGCTTACTTTAAAACATGATTTGTCGTATTTTAAAAATTGTAAGTCATCTTAAGGCCCATTGGAATTTTGTTGAGGCTCCCTAGTGGGTGCCGGCCTGCTGATTTAAAAACCAGTTGTCAGGGCCCTATGAAATCAGTTACATTTTTTTCCCAAATAGCCCATTTTTCCCCATTTAAATTTTTTAGACTCTATTTTAATGGTAACATAAAAATATTAATCAAAAAGCATGTCTAATTATTTGAATTCATGAAACTTAGACAATTTAACAGCAATTTATTAAAAGTTTAACTAAAATTACATTTTTAAGGCCCTATGAAATATGTTTTATTATTTTCCTAAGATTCAAATTAGAATTTATTATCAAATTATTATTATTCTTTTTTCCAGAAATAATGTGTTGTGCATTTACAATTTTCTGGTAAATAAATTCTGGTGAATATTTTTTTTTGGTAAATATTCCTTAAATATTGTTTTAGTAATATTTTTGTTAGGCTAGTAGTAGTAGCAGCACTATCATTAATTTAAGTAATATTTCTGTGAAGTTAACTTCAACCAAACTTTTATTTTAACAGACTGACGGGAACATGCAGGATTCATATTTAAATAGTATTTTCACCACTTAATATTCTCAGACACTAATCTATATCATGTTTTGACTTAAGTGTACTGACCTACTTTAAATTTAGGTCCTGAAGGTCTTTTTTTTTTTTTAGATAAATACTGTTTTTAGCTGTAACATAGCCTTGACTTTGCTGTTACGTAATTCATGGCTGTGCTACAAGTAATGCGTGTTAACCTCTTTCTTTGACTGCGTTCGCAGCGATTCGTAGTGGCAGATGCCGAAACCGAACTTCGACTTTGGTCTAAAACATTTGCAGAGGGCAACATGGCTTCAGTTCTGATAAGCACAACCACTGTCCTGTGGAACATGAATTTATCACCGCTCCATATGATCGCCCCTGAACGCCCCTGGCTCCTTTGAGATAATGTGGCCCACACAAGAAAACAGACCTGCGCGCACATAGATTCACAAATGCAGACTCTCATAAATTTGTTTGATATCTGCCATTGGTTTGTTATACACAAAACACACTCTCTGGCTTTCATTGTCCTCTTCTTGCAGGCCAACTTCTGACTGTATTGCATCTTTTTTTCTTTAGTTACTGTTATTGGTTTGTTCATGTGGTTTCCATGTCAATGAGGACCAGGGACTCCGGCTCAGATCTGGCCTTTTTAACCAACTCCACACAAACCGTCCCCTTCGCCCCACACAAGCACAACCACAATGGGCGGCAGGCGCGCGAGACGAAAG
This sequence comes from Ptychobarbus kaznakovi, assembly GCA_027422405.1. Lineage (NCBI taxonomy): Eukaryota > Metazoa > Chordata > Actinopteri > Cypriniformes > Cyprinidae > Ptychobarbus > Ptychobarbus kaznakovi. The sequence continues at coordinate 12,776,343 of CM049808.1, read as the reverse complement.
TATATACTGGCCTTTATGAGAACAGAGTCTTGAGAGGCGTTTTTTTTTAAGCTGCACTTCTCACTAATTAATAGCCCTAAATCTAAGACAGCCTTTTAATCTGGTCTCAATGACTTCCTCCCTTTTGGCTTTGAATGTGCTAGTTTATATATTTTTTGCATTGGAAATGGTGCGAAGGACTTGTTTTATTGACTATAGGAACACTCAGAGTATAATGTTGAAAGATGGGATTTATCTGTACATTTTATGTTTAACAATAGCGTATGATGAAGTGTAGTTTGTGCTAGACTGTTTGTAGTTGTCGAGAGCTGAATGTGTTAATAGATAGTACCACTGCATTATAGATAAAAATGGTTACCTCTAGCCCAATTCCTCACACTGTGTGTACGAGATAGCGTTTTTTTTTTTACATGTTGTGTTTATCAAAATACTGAACAAATGAACTACAAGGTACTACATAAAATATAAAAATATCTTGAGCTTCAGACCTTATTTAAGGCATTTAACCTAAAACTCATTGACTTTGGGATGATGGACCTGGATGTTCACAAATGATACCTTGTGTCTGTGTTTTTGGACATATTCCTGTAGCACTCTATTCAAACCAACCTTGATCACCGTAAAGAGATTATCACAGATCTGAGAATTGCAGTCTCACAACAGAATGAAGAATGTGTTGAATTAACTTTATGAATGGCTGTTGCACAAAGCTCATTTTCAGTTTCGGTTGCTTTAAAGAAGTCTGGTTGTTTTGAGTTGTGTGGAAAAAGAAATACACCATTTCTGGAAAAAGTCAGATGTATTGATGGAAGGCCTGATTTAAAAATGCATTTGTCATCACCTGCATTTTGAGTCATCTTGGGTAATGTATAACTTCTATAGATAGTGTAGGCTGGCCTACACTAAAATGGATGAGTTGGTAAAAAATCAAAAGCACTTGAAGTTATGCGTTAACCAGTATGTTCAATATTAAAATCAAATGTAGGTATTTTATTTATTTATTTGTACTGCATATATTGCAGATATGCTTCTATGTATGCATTATGCTGCTAATATATATTATGTTATTGGGTGTTTAGAGATGGCCTTGGCATTAACTTTGCGAGGTCGGTGTCATTAAAATAATCTTGAATCTGATTTCACTATGAAACTGTTACAGTGAGGAAGGAATCCTACTTTTTAGGAGGTCTTTTTTATATAAACATTCACGCTTGGGAAATTCAGCTGGACAGTTTCCAGGAGCTGAGGTTTTGGCAGCGCTGTTGTGCCACACCTTTTGATCATACTCTTTTTATTACGCCTTTGATATTTAGGCAATCAGTTACACCAGATGCCTATTTTTTTTTACCTCTAAATACCTCTGTATGCAAACCCAGAAAGAAGCTATTGTCATTTATTTAAATGCTAAAATAGCAGCCTGATTTTCAGAATAATTATATTTTGGGCTATTCTGAACTTGTATGTCAGCACATGTTGGTGGCTGCTTGTATAGTTTGTGTTCAACAGTTTATAGGAAAAAAAATATGTTGAAAACCCAGCTGAGTGAATGGAGTAGTTTTTTGGGCAGTGGGAAACTGACAGCTCTCTTGCTGCATGCCAATATGTCTTCCATTCATTTACAGCACATTGTCACAGTTGGATGCAACTCCTGTTAATGGTCACATTTCTGGCTTCTCTCAAAGAAAAAGTTATTTATCTCACAGGAGATTTGTGAATGAGTTTTCAAAGATTGATGTATCTGCGTTGTCATGTAATGGCGGTAGAAAAGGGATGGTTTGCTCTTGAAACGAAGCTTCAACCTGCCAGAATTGGTGTTTTTTGAAAGAAATAGTTCATCACAAAATTACAATTCTACCATTTACTTCTGCGGAGCATAAAAATAAATATTTTGAGAAATGTTGGTTACCATTGACTTCCAAAATCTCTTTATGTTCCATAGAAGAAAGAAAGCTGGAACTATCCCTTTAAACATTCGTTAGGAAATCATTTGGCTATTACAGTGCAAACAAGCATGGGCAAATAACTTGATTTAATTTGAATGTAAACAATGCCGCATGATCTCGCCATGTTTTGGAGTTATTTCAGTCAAATCTCAAAGTAACAAATTGTGTGCAGCCTCCAGCAGCGAGCAGAGGATTGATCTTGGCAGTTTACCACACCTGCAGAAAATGTGTGATATTTTGTGAGAAAAGCAAAGAAGGCGGGGGTCTCACCTCTGTTCTCAATCCCCCCAAGATCACAGCTTCAGATTATACACTGCGATTGAGGATTTAGAGGCCCGCATAGAGGGAATGAGAAACTCAACTTCACAACTGCTCTGTTTTGTTGATGCTGCTGCTAATAATGCTACTGCCTTGAGTAGAGATGTTCATTATAACCGTTTAACTCTTAACCGACCGATAAGAATTTTGACCAATTAATACAATCAGTTAAACGGTTTAAAGTCACTTATTTATTAATTTCTTTTCAGTAATTTATCAAAATATTTTAAAAGGTTTGCTGCATGGTTAAAATAAGCTATATGCATATAAAAAACATGTTTTTTTAGAGAGAGAGAGAGAAAGAGAGAGAGAGAGAGAGAAAACAAGTCGCCTATAAGTCGTATTTTATTATTTCATTCAGAAATAGGCCGACGCAAATTACAAACATTTATAAACACTGTAAACATAGCTAGGCTATTTTAGTTCCCCTCACTCCACAACAAATGTTTTCAATTAACAGTAGGCTATTTAGAAAAGAACAATATTGGGACTCTCGTTCGAAACAAAATCAAATGTTTCTGTATTCGTGATGTATTTGAATGCCAAAATATTATTTACCTTTTATGTAGGCCTACTTCACTCGTGTTACAATATCCACGTAAAACAAAATGTTTTGCATAACTTCACGGTGGTACGGTGATAAACGCTAACGGCACAGATTTTACTACATATTTAAACTGAGCAGTGTGTTTTTTCCCAAAATGTTTGACTGGTGTTTTTATAATGATAAATTAACAGCTGCATTGTCAAGGTAAATGCGAAACTGTGTTTTGCGCATGTGGCGCTGGAGCAATCACTTATTTTTTTCCCCCTTCTAAGGTGCGTTCACACCAGACGCGAATGAAGCGTTAAGCGCAAATTATTTACATGTTAAGTCAATGCAAAGATGCGATAGACAATCCTGCGGCGCTATTCGCGCGAATGAGGCGGCACGAATGACACGAGTTGAAAAATCTGAACTTTGGCGGATATTCGCACCGCGTTAACCAATCAGGAGCTTGCCAGCAGAGACGTGATTACGAGCAGAGGCAGCAAATCTGAAAACAACAATTGAGGACAAATTAATCGTGGTTGTATGTGGGTAGCCACGTACAAAATAGCCTACTACTGTTACTAAAGAGCTTACGCAATTTGGAGGACTAACCAATACAGAAAGCTAAAACATGATTTTGGTAATCACCAATGCTGTTAGTTTAGAGCTGCAGTGGCACAAACCTTAACAATCATTTGTTAAAAAACCTTACATAAATTTTGTTTTAAAAAATTTGTTAAGCACTCTAATAGTGAATATAGTTTAATAATAATAATCATAATCATAATAATAATCTCTTTTAAAAATGTAAATAATAATAAGGACTCT